>CAMPFS010000002.1:6712760-7312760 GCA_946814055.1 Caenorhabditis sp. 36 PRJEB53466
AGATTTCTGGCCGGCTCTCTGACAGGTGTTGCTCAAAAGTCACGTGATATCTTCAAAGAGCAGACTCTTGCGGATTGCAAGTGAGAGTGCGGAAAGACGGAGAAGAACGGAGGAGGACGGAGGGCGGACGAGCGCTTGTTTTGGCGGATTTCGAATGTACTCGCTTGAGTTGAATTCGAAGAAGGAGGAAACGAGCCGACAATTAGTTCGGGTTTCAATTCAACGTCGACATCCGTAAACACTTTGCTTTGAAGGAATTTACTACAGTTTATTGCGTACACGGGTATTATACATAAAATTATCACATAAAGATCGAAGAGGCAAGGAGTCGTGGATGTAGGAGTATCGGAGATCATCGGAGAACAGGTGTCTATGGGCAGCAACTCTTTCTTAAAAACGCTTCATCGCACGAATCCGAGCAACAACGAGTTCCAACGTCGACTCCCGTCACTGAAAAAGAAATAATGAGGATCGGAATGGTTTGGGGTTTGGGATCTCTTACCTGCATTACACGCTCCTCCGCAGACTGCCTTGACGTAGTGCATCAGTACTGCTCCGCACTTCCGAGTAGCGGATGGAACTCTGCGTGGTCTCGACATTGGTCTCAGGAATTCCTCGATCGCCATTTCCATTTCGAAGTCTTTCAGCAGCCGATCGGTTGATCGGATCGCCATCTCATACTCCTGACGAGAAGCGTGTGAGTTTGCGGCTAGGCCGCAAATGAGAATAATGGTGACTGCGACAGCTTGCATGATGGGCTGGTCGCAGTTTGTTCGCTAAGGATACTTCAGTTTCTGAGCTGCGAAGCCTTCCTTTTTAAATCAAAAGGGGCGGAGTCCGTGAATCTTCACGAAACGGGGCGGGACAATTCGAGATCAGACAAAAGGGAGAGGAAGAGAGAAGTGAAAAAGTGGGCGGTACACAAGTTGAGAATACAGGTGATGTTGAAGCATCAGATGACGTTGATACGCCGAAATCCTAGGGAGCACTATTCTGAAGTGCATGCGATTACTTGATAATGACCCGAATTTGAAGACGGATGCGGAATTTGTGGTTTGTAGCGATGAGGTGGACGTCTCCGGAGAGTCGAACAAGTACGAATCTGTCCTTTTCTAAAAAAATTACCCATGCACTGAATCTGGAAGTTTTCCCATGCACTGAATCTGCACTACTTTTAGACGCTGGACCCATAATCTATATACATTCCCACGGATGATTTGTCACGAGACGACGCACTCTGCACTAGGTCTGGACTCTGCTTCTTTCAGAGACTTTAGCTTGAATCAGAAGAACCTGAGTGGAATTTATCTTTCCTTTCAGTCTACCGTTGAAGAAATGAACTTGGTTTCGGAGAATACACTTTGCGTCGTTTTGAGTGTGCTTCTAATAGTGCTTCTAGCGGTAACCGTCAATTTTGACGAAGTGCCGACGGAGTGAACTTTTCAGAACACGTGTAATTATGTCGGAAGGGCACGAAATGGAGACGTCGCGAGTCGCCACGTCACGGATTCTGATCAGACGTGCCAATTACATCACAGACTGCGTCGGATGACGCTTTTCAAATCATCAGTATCACGTCAATCGGAGTCTGTGATTACTTTGTTTTGGAGTTGAGGCTCCGTAATGCGCATGAGAGAGTCCGTTGGGAATACGGTACCATCCAAAGATGACGTATTCTGGTTACTGGGAACTCTTTCCGATAATCGTATCTCAAAACGATGCACTCCGTGGTTTACTTGCAGACATTCCCAAAATGATTTCAGTGCATGTATAACTTCAGCACGCATGTCATGTTTTACTAAACACGTTTATTCTTGTTCATATTTAAGCAGTACTGCGAGGATTCACCGTGATCAGGTTGATCGTACTTTTAAATATGCATCCATACTTTTTTGGAATTGCAAATGAGTGAGACGAGAAGTTTTTTCATGAATTCTCATGTACCACAACCACCCACCGGAAGGACACGTGCTCGCGGAGCACACAAATCCCTGAGAAGTAAAACGGAAAAGATACTCCTAAGTATTGAGATTTGCTCTCATTCCAAGTTGCTTTCTCTTCCTGGACGATCGCATTTCCGTCATCATCGGGCCTCCGAATAATTTTATTTTCATTCCGAGCACAAGTCCGTCACATCCGTTCTTTGTGTTGTCAGAACAACGACGGCAAGAAAACTATAAAAAACAGAGCGGAGGCGCCTACTTTTCCATGGAATACTAGACGGGTGGGGGCGGAAATGAACTGTCTGTTTATACGCAGAATCACCGGGTCTCGAGCCGCGCGGCCGCCAGTCCTCCATTCTCTTCTTCCCGTGAATTCACTCCCTTCTCTCTCTCTCTCTCTCTCTCCTCGTGATTCAGAAGACGTGCACTATTCTCAATTGCCGCCCTTTTCCTCTTCCCCTATCACAAGGACACCGAAAACTTTTCAGCGTTGGCCACTACGGTAGACACCAGAAACCGAAGAAGGCACGAGCTCGTCTCTCCGCCCACCCGCTTTGTATAATATAATATTTATCACAAGCAAGTCACTCCTCTCTCTCTCTTCTGGCTCAAGTCCTCAAGGTATATATCAAAAGTGGTGCGGGAAAAACTGTTTTCCGATTAGCTCGCTCGTTCGTCATGTACGTCTCTTTCCTTGTGCTCCTTCTGACCGCGCACCTCTGCATTGCCCATCTCCCAAGAAACTGGATGCTCGAGGAGCGTCTTCCGTGGGAGGACGAAACCGATCAATTCTACGACTACCGCAGCTTCATGTCAAGAAGCAGAAGAAGCGACAAGATCACGATCTGCGGGAAGAGACTGTTCAAGATGGTGGCGGCGACGTGCGGAGAAGGATGTACCGGTGAGTGAAGGGGGACTAGTATAATCACGGGGGAGCTGCGAATTCAAGTGCTTCACCGAACATCTATTTCCATTACAGCCAGCGAGGAGAACATTGCGACCAAGTGCTGCGAGAGCAAGTGCACAATGGAGGAGATCACCGGCTTATGCTGCCCCGGACGTTGAGCCCGTTCCCGTTCCGACTTCGAGTTGCCAACCGTTCTTCTACGAGTTATCCAACTCTCTTTCCCATTTTATTCCTCTACCTTTCCTTTTCCAAATAATAAAATGATGTTTGTGAACTCTTTCCACCAACCGTATCACCTTCTGAATGACATCAGAATCTCGAGAACTCTCGGCTCTCCGCCGTGTTTCTATGACGCACTCCTCGCGCGGCTATACTACTGATTGTTATCAGTTAGTTAGCAATACTCGGAAAGATTGTTTACCGGAGCCTCGCGCGAGCTTCTGCCGTATGACACCTTCAGATGACTAACATATATACGAAAGCTTGTGACAACTCGTCGCCAATCACATGGACGATTGAATCACCAAGAGACGACGGCTAATTATAGGCTTCTTGGCAGACGGAATTTCGATAGACAGAGAGGAAAAGAGCCACGCAGAAATCTAGTTGTTAGGCCGACAGATTGCGAACGGAAGAAAGGCTTGATCGTTGGCTGAAACTGTTGTTCCGATTCCAGTAGTAAACAGTACGCGTTTGAACCTCCATTTCGAGGATCAGTATCGCACAAACAAACAGAACAAGTTGGGTACATGGTGGATATTATTTACTTCACGGTTTAGAGTAACATTATAGTCAAATCAAAGGATAAGTTAACCGAGTTTATAAATGCTCTTGAGGCTATGCGACCAGGAAGAAGAGCAGGCTCAGCTTGTCAACGAACCCGGACAGCACGCTCCGATCACGTCTTCCATCGCGCACTGTTTCGTGCAGCAGAGCACGGAGAGATCGACGTTGGATCCTGGAAAATGGCTGATCAATTTGAGATTAAAAAAGACGAGGATGTACCTGGTTTGCACTCTCCGCAAGTGGCGAAGACAAATGCGGCGAGGCGAGCTCCGCAGAAGCGCCTTTTGTTTCCGCGCGCTCTTGATGATCGGGTGTCCAAGTGGATGGATTCAATCCGCCCCAATTCCGACTTCAATTCTTCCAGGATATTGTTCTCGTTGCCGAGCAGCTGAATATGGTCGATCGCGGCTGCCAGAGCGGACAGAGCAAGGAAGAACAGAGCGGTTCTCATGACGAAGGTTGCGAAAGAGTGGAGTGGAAGAGTGGAAGCATGCTGTCCTTCTCGACTTTTATACTGCTTTCGGAGAAAAAAGAAGGCGTGTCCAGACCATTCAAATTAGAGCCCTTCTTATTCGGATTAAAGAGCACGAGGTGAATTAGAGACAGCGGTTGCACAAGAAGCAGACAGGCCGCGCATCGGATTGCGCAAAGGCTGGCGGAGAGTAACAGGTGGGCGGCGAACGGATGCTGAAGCATATGGACGGTGACCGGGACATCTTTTCATCTGTGTCGGAACGCGACGGATTACGTTTGAAAACGTTCCGAGAGCGCACAGGTCGTTACGATGTTCCGCAGCGAGAATACACTCCGTGGAAATGCGTCAAAGGTAAAATTTCAACTAGCCCCATCGGTCCTTGTCTTCTTTGAATGGCTCATAAGCTCAGACGGCTTCAAACTACACGGATCCTTTCGCGAAACGAGAATGTGTTATCCTATTTTTGCTCTTCCCATACGCAGAAGTGTGGGTGATATCGCTCGAAACCCAGTAATTATTTGAGTTGTGTCTCACATTCTCTTCGAAATGACGACGTCACAGTGCCATGAAAATGACTATTATTGTTAATCTGTCTGATTTCAAAGACATTTTCAAATGTTGTTTTGCTGACGTGAAAAGTGCAAGTGATTATGGTCAACAACCCGAGAAAAGTAATGAATCAGAGCAGCAGGAATCCAAATTTGTTCCATGATTTTCCGCGGCCAAATCCGTCGGTTAATCCTTCCAAATTAGTGCGCGCCCTTTCCATTCTTATCCTTTCGGAGCAGTTCGGAAAATTTGCATTCGTTTGTTTCCTCGTCTGCAAACGACCCTTGGCATTTCATCAAAATACGATTGGAGCCCACGGTCGGATGAGCATCCAATTACGTAATCTGAAAGGATTTTGAAAGTGAAGAAGTTTGGAGGGATCGAAAGCGGAAGAATTCCTGTCAGAACTTGTTGATTGTTCGGCGCTAAAAATACTTATTCAAGTGTTGATGACAGCATTCGAAAGTGCATTACAAGTCGTCGCACTTGTATAGAAATCCCCGGATGATATGTAAAATTGTAGGAAGAATGAAAAGAGTAAACAGGTGCTCATGACACGATTGTGTCAGTGAAAGAACATGTTCGGGTGCCAGGGATTCGTGCGCTGAATCGAGGATGCGCAAGTTTTCAGGAAGGAAGTGCATCCGGGAACACAGCGGCGGAACGAAAAATGGCTGCTCGTGCGTGCTTTTTGTGTCTCTTTCATACTTTACATCACAATGAACTCATTTCCAAAAACATTAAGTGAAATAAATCAGTATTCGTCCGACGGCACGCATCTGAAGTTTTGGCGCACAGAAGAAGGTTTGGGAAGCGTGCCCCCGTCCGCCGTCCACGCGCTCCTGTGCACGAGCACGAGCACGAGCAACCATTCTTCGAAAAAAAAACTGTTTTGGCAGTGATCGCTAAACATTTCTGCAAGTTTCTCGTTGCTGCTTGTGAGTTTCCATTACAATGAACTCATTCCCAAAAAATTAGGAAAAATGAATCAGTATTCTGCAAGCAGCACGCATCTGAAGTTCTGGCGCACCCGGCGAAACAGGCAGCCGACAATTCGCGGGACGGTGGCCGAACTTTCTCCTTCTCCTCACTGCACCCTCGCAAAGAATCACCGTGATATATTCAAACGATCAGGTGTTCAAATTATGGCGGCCCATTTGCGGACGGAAATCATGCGGGGGATTCTGATTTGATAAGAGAAGGCGTTGTTTAAATCAACGAACAATCGAAACCTTTCTGAAACACGCGGCATGATGGTTGTTGATGTTCGATTTCGGAAAAGTGCATTTTAGTTAGTCAGATCACGACCAATTTATGTGAAACCTTTTTTTGTGTCTTGGAAGATCATTGTACTAGTTAGGCGAATGTGTTAATGAATTTGGCAAAAGGGGTTTGAATTGAAGGCTGAACACTTGTAGGCTCCAGGGTTTACACATACGTTCGGAGAGAACCTTCCTGGTCTGTATGTACAATCATTAGTTCCGGTAAGGGCCCCACCGACCGATGACTCATGTAATTTTCGGCAAGGGTTCGGCATGACAACAACAGTTTGCTAGAAGACGGCAAGGGATCGGCTAGGGACGGCAAGGGGACGGCGAGGAATCGGCAAACTGTCGATTTTTCAGCAACGTGCCGAAAATTACCTGAGGATTGCCCAGTCATCCAAAGTTCTGAATTCAGAAACCGTTCGTCATTTCCAATGGAATCACTTGTAAACCGAATTCATGTTTTTTCTTTCGGAGTCTTTACCACCCGGAATTAGACATCAACGCCACTACATTCGGTCTTTCCAAACTACACACTCGATATCATTCGTCACAAAACGTTCGTCGTCGGACGAATAGTTCATGAATTCAGAGCGATCAGATCAGTAGAAGTGCGTCGGGCTCTAATTTCGGAGTGATTAGCAGACGTATGACACAAACAAGCGTTGTCTGCGAGCGAAAATGTACATCTGAACTGTGATCGGTTAAAAATTTTAGTTCCAGGTTTGATCAGAAGGGAAGGAAGTGAGATGGTACTGAATCTGCAAAAGAGTAGTGTTGAAGCGACTTCACTTTTCACTTATTTTCGGGAATGATCGCGTATCCTTTCGTGAAACGTAGCTTTGAAATAATCGTATCCGTTAATGAAGCTTCTCCCGAAATACACATTCTCATTAAGACTCATGATCGATTAAAAATGTCAAACCCGTAGCACACATGTTGATTCTCCAGAAGAATCCGAACAAGTGCAAACTACACGAGGAAACACGTTGTTATCCCACGAGCACAATTACACCTTCCGAGAAAAAGTACTTCCGGACTTGAAAACATTGAAACTTCCGGGGCTTGTCAGTCAGCAGTGATCTGTGCTCCAGACTCATCCATCATTGTTTTTTTCTCGTCGAATGAGCAAAGAGTAAAGTGGAACAGGCGGTGCTCCGAGTCACGTGTCTTGCGGAACGGATGCAGAACGGACGCGGAAGGTCGCCCGGAAACACTGCGGGATTGAGCAACCACGAACGCAACGGGCTCCTCTCGGTGCACGGTGTAAAGTGTCTGTAATTCGGACGCCGGATCCGAGGTGTAAAGTGTAAAGTTTCAATACTCAGACACGCGGCGGCGGCGGCGCGGCGGGAAGGATAACCGACAAACAATGCGTCGAGTCTGGATTTTGATCGCGTAAACATTCACGAAACTCTTCGATTGTGATTCAACAAGGGGACTTGGTGGTCCGGAAAAAAACGAAGAACAGACGAATTTTGTATTGAAAATGGCGTCTAGAGGAGGATTGAATGAAAGTAAAAAGCATAAAAAAGGGGTTGATCAGCTGACTCTGACCATTGTTGAATAATTCTGAAGTCACGGTATTTGAGAGATTCTCGAATCGTTTGCACTCGACTAATCCTGAATGGAATCCACATTCATCCACTTGCTCATTCAATTCTTTTGTGCCATTGTCATCTGTAATCCTCGACCGGATCAACATCATCTCCATATTCAATTTGTGCTTTGTGATGCTTCGAGGTACTGTGACCAAATTGTGTTTGTCTTCTTGATAAAGTTGCACATTCTGTTCTCTTTGGTCTCTGTTTTCAGTTATTACAACAACGAATTCAGCTGTTCAGTGATGTGAACGCTTTTGTTTATCAAACAGAGTCGGTTGGTTTTTTCCCAGAGTAATTTCAAAATAACTAATAGATTAAAAGCATAACTTGTGAAATGTATTCTGTAATTCATCACTATTCCAGTTTACGTTACTCGATAGTTCCAGAACAAAAAGTTCCAGCTCCGCTCTTTTTCAACTGCCCTGTTTTGCTTATTCCCCTGTCATTTTCAGTGCCACGGGAACACGTGCTAACACCCGAAAACATGTCAAAAACGAGTAAAAGGGAGAGAGAAAAAGAGCGAGTTGGAGCTGGAACCGAACTTCCGACGAGCATCGTTTGCAGTCTCAAAAGAGGAACTCTTCCTTTCCTATCCTTTTTTGTGCATTTCGATCTGTAATCAAAGATTCGAAGAGAGATGACATCATCGATGATTTTCGGGATGAATGCCTGTTTGTTAGATGTCTAGACAAAACGGAAGAACGAGGGCATCGTCTTTTTTTTCATTAAAATTTTGAGTAGTCTGACTTCTACCCTCTCTAATCCTTTTCACCGTAATCTTGCTATGCTTTCGAGCCGATTCAGCTTTCAATTGATATCATTTTCATCCTAATACCATCCGCTCGTACTCATAATCACTCGGAATCATTTCCCCGGAACCACTGCTTCTCTATTAATCCGTTAATGAATTTTTCAATGCTTTTTGAAGTGCACGTAACAAATACATCAGATTTCGGTGTTTGTACTCAACCGTTTAAGGATTCGTTGGTCTGTTATCCAACGCACGGAACTCGTGAGATCTTTGTCTGCACAAGAACCTCTTTCATTTTATTTTCCCAAATATAAATTGCGGACGCTCTTCTTTTCTTTTCTTTTCTCCAGATGAACTCCTTCCGAAGATGACGTGCTCTCTCTCTCTCGGAGCTACTCCGATCTAATCGCTTCCTCATTTCACCCGGTCCCCCCGGTTGGGTCCTACAAAACGAACTCCGTGCGTGCCTTTTCATTGTCTTCTCCTTTTTCTTGTTCCTCTTCTTCTTCTTCTTTTTGCTCTCAAGAGACTGCTCCTCTTCGTTTTTTCACCCTCTCTCAGAGTTCGTTTCATGATTTAGCACTCTTCAGGGGACACCCCATTCGGCCCACTTTGTCACACACACACACACACCATCTTCACCATCTTCTTACCACTTTCCGAATATCGGGTCTCAGGGTTACTACGTGCGACACTGCTAACGTCTTCGGGATATTCAATTCCATCCTGTCGCCTTCTCCTTTTGTTTTCTACTTTCGAACTTGTCCACTTTTTCGCAGTTTTTGTGTTCCTTCTTCTGTTCCTCCTAAACTACTCCGTCTGACAACCTCACAATGTATCATATTCTCCTACGTCATTCCTATCTGTCTGAGAGCTTCCCCTAACAACAGCATTCATCACTTGGCGAGCATGCCATTTCTCATCGTATTACTATCTGACAAGTACATTCTGGAGAAAAAGGATCGCGACTACATAAACGAAGAATTTATTGAGTCCTGGCAACCAAGTTTTGAGAATGAATTTTATGTGTTTCCTTCTTCTATATCTTTTTTCTTGTCTAGCGACCATGTTTTGTTTGACTCGGAATGGTTTCGGTAGTTGAAAGTTTCTGACATTCTGCCAAGTCCAAACGACTTGTCAGCTGGATGTCACGTACCTCTTTGCCCTCTATCAAATTCGCTTCCAATCATTCAGACAACGACATTTCTCTTCCGGTAACTCAATTAAGTTGTCGGTCCGGTAACCTACTTTTGTTTCTTTTGAGCCCTTCCCTTCCTCTTCCGGTCCCTCCGACAATATTCATTCAATTCACTTAGAGTCGTTTCTGAATTATTCACTTCCCGGACCGGGAACTCTGTGCTCCGTGCTCCGAATTCTGTTTTCTGTCATTTCATGATCACTCCGAAGAACGTCCCCTCTTGCTCTTTTTGTGCGGATCCTGGAAACACGACCGTGCCCCTCACGTGCACGCCACCCGGAAATTAGAAATCCCGGAAACAAGGCGGCCTCCTATCTCTCTCATAACTTCAGTGTGTTTTTGAACCTAAACTTGGGCCGCCTGAGTGCGCACTACAACATAATAGATGTGGCCGAAAACGAAAGGAGGTCCCCCGAAGTGTGACTCGAATTAGAATTGCCTTCGGCCTACTCACGATTGTTTCATTCTTTCATTTGCTCATTGAGCAGACGCGTCACAGCCACCGCCGGTCCTTTTATGACTGGCCAATCAAATCGACTTTGTATCTTGTTTTTTCTCAGCAATCTCGCAAAATGTGCTTCGGAAGAGCTCCGACTCGAATCGCTCCCTTGGTTGCGGAGCCATTTCTGAGGTTTTATGAGCTCATAGGTTATGTCAATTAGATCGCTCCGACTAGTGCTCTCACTCCGTTTTTTCTGTCTCTCTTTCGACATCATTTTGTTATGAGAAGAACAGCACCTGACATCGTTTTCCTCCTCACTCATTACTTCCCACTTTTCTTCCACTTTTCTATACAACAGGTTTTTGTATCTAGCTGTTTGGGTGGCTTTGATGCTCTTGGGTTTGACATTTATTCTACAGTTGTAGGCATAAACAATTACACGAATCCACGCAATTCCCAAAATAGAAATTTCTTGGTAACGACTGAAAACATTGACCGAGTTCTGATTTTGACCAAATGTTGGTTCTCCAGAAGAATCCTCAATTCTTCCTTTCCCAGACATCAACCTGCTTGTGCTCTTTGCACGTGACACTCGGATCTCTGTCTCTCTCTCTTCCTTCTTTTCGTACAAAACCTCTGCACCCGTCGGAATGTATCCTCATCCCACAAATATCATCATCATCCAAATCCGAACACGAAATCCGCCCCTCGTTCTCTTTCTCTCTCTCTCTGTCCTCAGAGCTCATCCGCCCGCTATTGCTTCCTCGTACCGCCTCTTCCCGAATAATTGAGAAAACGAAAACCGACCGCAATTGTCTTATTAGTATAGTGCATTCGTCATAATCTTCTTCGTTTTCTCCTCATTTCCATTCGAATTCAGTTCTTTTTTGCAGTTCATTCACACAAATGTGCGAGGAAGATGGACCGAAATCGACAATATCCTTCGCAATGGTCATTGCCGGTGAGCCATCGCTCGCATGCTCCAAAAGCATAAAAGCGCAATGTAGTCAACTTTATAGGCTCTCTCATTTCCATTATTTCCATCTCCAACAACGTGCTTCTCTTCATTTCCTTGATCCGAAACAACAGATGCTTCAAGTGTTACTTCCACGTGAGTTCTCTCTTCTTTGATCTTTCCAATCCTCTTATTTCAGTTTATCCTGGCTCTTTGCTTTTTTGACATAATAATCTCCGTATGTTACATGCCTGTCATCCTCGTCGATTCCCTAAAAGACTGGACAAAATGGATCGAACTCGCGCGCGCCTGGTGGCCTTTCTTCGTCTACGGTCTGGCGATGACACATGTCTGCATGACAACTGCCTGGTATTCCCACCCCGTCCGTTCTCTCAAATAAAAAAAAACCTCTGTTTTCAGCTACATCCTTATCGCAGTCGCTTACGAACGATATCTGATCACTGTGAGGAGCTACATGCTCAAGCAGTTCCAGAAACGTCGCAGTTGGTGGTGTTTCGGTGAGTAGCGCGCAGATTTGGCTACTTTGACTCGCTCGTGACGCGTAGAGTACTCAGTGTCTTCGGCTTTCCGACGCCTTTCATACTTTGCTCTTCCCTACTTCGATGTATTTTCAGCCTGTCTAGCCTTCGGAATTATAACCAAGGGAGGAATGGTTCTGGAACTGGATGTGTTCCCGAGCGATGACGAAACGTGTAAGAACACCGTCATGGAGTACTATGTAGATGTGACCGAAATCACGAAATCAGTGTGGTACGGTAGCATCTACAAGTTCTGGATTCGCAACATCGCTACCGTATTCCTTCCCTTCTTCCTTCTACTTCTCATAAATCTCGGCATTGTTCTGGAGCTCCGCTCTCAGATGCACCACGCCTTCGGAAACCGTTCCCGACGACGGTTCTCGCTTCGAATGCAGAGCCGAGTAAGTGATTCAGAGGCCCATTATCAGTGAGAAGATCCTCATTTCATTTTCAGACGAACGTGCGTCAGGCGACGGCAACAATGCTATTCATCTGTGTCATTTATCTGATATCCAACGTCGTCAACGTGTTTATCACTGCGTGGGAGTTCATTGATATTGACACACTCCAGACGAGGTAATCCGTTCCAGAAATGAGTGAAAAGGAACAAAGAATAACCGTTTTCAGATTCATTGAGGAGTACATGCTCTCCGCCGATCTCTCTTCCGTTCTCGTCGTCACCGCGTGTGCTCTCCGTCTTCCCATTTACATGGTGAATGAGTGTAACCGTATCATCAAGTACCGTATCCTTTTTCAGCTGTGCAACCCGGAACTCCGAAAAGCTGTCAAACGGTCATTCACCACCAAAAACGAGCACCAGCAGAAAATGCATCAGACTTTCTCTCTAATTGCTAAAATTCTAGTCTAGTTGCCCTCTAGGAACAGTTTTGTTTCGTCATTTCAAATGATACTTCACATGTGATTATTATGCAAAACTCCAACGATTCAACGGGTTCTTGTGCCCCAGTTCTCTCAAATTCCCGTGACCTAAAACTCATAAATATGCAAACGACTTCTTTCTTTTTTTTGTATCATACAATACGTTTGTTTGTGTCCGTTTCCGCCATTACCACGTCATAGTTCAGTGCGTTTCTCGTTTCGTTTCATGAGAAATTTTATTCATAAAGCTTTAAAAGTCGAATGAATTCTACATAAATTATGAGCAAAGTGCGATAAAAATAGATTCAAAGTAGAGAGAAGTGCAGTCTAAACCCGTTTTTGGTCATGAAAGTTAAACGTTCGAACTGGATATCTATCGTAGCTGATTCTAGGCGAATTCGATGAGTCCTGGAAGCTGCCGTGGTCGGTTTGTTTGAGCAGTGAACAAATCTTCGGGGAACTCGTCCGTCGGCTCTTTGTCCACACTGAATTCCACTGATTTCGCCGCAATCTCCTTTTCGTTTCCATTATTCGGCCCGATAATCTCTGCCTCTCCAGACGAACTTCCAGAATGAACTTCTGCTTCTTTCGATTTCACCTCCTCGATTATTTCCCTTTCTTCTGGTCCTTCCTCTCCTTCTGGGAACCATGGTCGAGCTGAAACTCCACTCTGAATCTCTTCTTTTCGGATCTTTGCACTCACGCTTGTGCCGTTCTCCTGCTCCTTCAGTTCCGATCAAAGTCGGCGGACGCGTGATTCCCAACGAGAACGGAGGGGACGGAGGTGGCTGTTGTGGCGGCGGTGGAGGCATCGGCATTCCACGACCTGTAAGAGTGTCAGGAATAGACGTTCAAAGCCCACACAAACACATTGTACGTGCTATTCTGTTCTGAGAGGACAAAACAAAAAGGGAAAGCTGATTGATGCTTGATCGAGATAAGAACGACGCAGAGAAGAACAAAGAGTCTCACCCAGGAAGGAGAAAAAGTTCTTGACGTTGTCGAGGAAACTTCCGAATTGTCCTGCCGGATGCATCGGGTTCGGCTCGTTGCCGAACTGCACCTGACTGCCCATCTCGACGCCTTCTCGTCCTCCTCCGATTCCTCCATCGACCCCGACTCTCTGACCTCCGACAAGCGCGCCGTTGTTTGCTGAAAATGTGCATTTTGGGTTGAGCTCAAAGACCAGTGTGAATTGCTCACATCCCATTGCAAATCCGGCATTGTTTCCACCCAAATTGAAGCTGCGATCTCCACCGAATCCAAGAATGTTGGCCCCCTGTCCCATGCCCATATCAAAGCCGCCTCCATTCTGAGGATGAAGGAAGAAAGAGCCGAGGTTGATTTGCGCCGAACCTGGAATGAAATGTTTCGTACGACGCCACTCTGTCTGCCATCTGATCATGTGTTTTGCCCTTTCGCCCGTACGGTCATTATTACACACCTCTCCGATTCGGCCCTTTGTTCGTTGTCGAGAGTGATTGACTCATTACAACCAAACGAAGGGAATTCTTGAATTGGGAGGTGGTTTCAGATGAAAAGCCGAGAATAAAGGGTGTATAATAGGGCTGTTGTTGCTATTAAATGATGTCATTTATGACGGGAATAGCATACTTTTGGAGAGGAGAGCGATGAAGGAAACACGTACCTCTTTTGATGGATGATAACACAAGTATTAGAAGTGCTGACTTCATTTCGATTCTGAAATAGGAATATGAAAGCTTGAACTGGAATTATCTGCTGAATGACAGTGACAGACAAGCTGAACAAAGATTGAAGTTATAGTATAGGAAGAAGAAGCGAAAGGCGGAGAAAGTGGTAGAAATAAAAGTAGCCGAGTACGGCAGTACGAAACGAGGCGTCGTTTTCAGTTGGGCGAACACGCAAGGCAGAGAGAAGAAGAAGAAAAAGAAGAAGCCACCGTGGTTTGGTCACTTCGAAAAGTGGGTTTCATGACGACAAAGGCGGACCGAGAATTGACCTTGGTCACCTTTTCTCGAGAGACCACGGACAGCAACTGAAAACGCCTCGGCGCGGTGACTGATGGCAGATGAGAAGACTGCCCTCATGCCATTTTACACTTCGTATTGTTAGGCCAATTTGCATTTGCAAACAACGCGAGGAATTTCAAATGGGATGTGTTTAAGACGGCTGAAATCATCGTCGTCGTGTCACAAGATCGGGAAGTTCACTGATTCCTGATTTAAAGCTTGAAATCTGAAATTGAGATGAAGAACAAGGTCTTGACAGGGAATGTGAGTAGCAGACGTGATTGGTCTCTGAGAATATTTCCGAGCGTTCTCTCCCTTTTCCACTCTTTTCACTGCTCGTTCGGACCGATTAGACGTGGTCAGCACAGGCGAAATGAGCATCCGCTTTTGACGCGTTTCGATGTTATCCTAAATGGCACCGCCATCTGTCATCGTTTATGCTTATTGCCTGCGCGTGTGCGACGAGAAACAAAAACATTGATGTTTGATACTCGCAATGGTCACATTTGCACAATAATGTTTTTGAGCAAATATATGTGTTCGACTAATGGTTAGACAGACTAGAAATCTCCGTAATTAATGGAATTGTTAGAGTCTGAGTTTGACGCCCACATAATAACAGGTGCGGGGGAGAATGAGCACGCGCTGGATTTGATTCGTGGAAAAGATAATGTTTTCAGACGAAAGAAGGAAGGTGTTATAAAGAAAACAAAAAAGAAACCTTCTGCCACGTCATCATAAAAACTCAACATCGTATGATTCACGTTCTGCATAGCCGAAAGCAATTCCATCTAGAGCTTCTTCAAATCCTGACGTCTAAGCACTTCTCAAGATTACGCAGTCGTAAGCAGATGGACTGTTTGTTTACGTCTCCCCCTGTACTCCTCTTCTTCCTCTGACATAACCCACATATTCTAACGACCCTAATGATCCATGTACTCCCACACTCCGCAATAAAATGTAATCCGACCTTTCGGAAGATCAAGTGTCTCGAATTTCGAAGAAAAGAACAATCCAATCAAAGCGACTTCTTGTCCCCGTCGGGCCCCGATTCGACCTTCCGTCCCCTGGCAACTGGCCCCTTCCGTGCCCTTGTTCCCTTCCTTGTCAATTCATTTCGCAATCCTTTTGGACTTTCTCTGCGTCTCGTGCTCCATCGCTCATCCGGAGCCCTCCAAGCGTGCGCGAATTCATGCGTCTGGTCTCTCTTGCCTCTCTTTCCCGCACCAATGAAACCTTTTCCCATTTGTCCTTTCTTTCTATTTGGTGGTCCCTTTCTCTTTCGCTCTCTTCATATATCCTGCCCGTTTGTACTATTATTTCATGCCTCGTTTCTTTCAATTCCGCGAGAATCTCGATCCTCCTGATAGAAAATAAGATTTCGAGAGCGAAAAGTTATGAAAACGAGGTACTCCTCGTCGCCTTTTCTATTTCGCACCTCTTCCCACACAATTCAATTTGATTTTTGAGCGCTCTTAAGACAGAGACGAAGCCATCTTCCATCTCCTCTTCAAAATATTATTGAATTCTCTCGTGCTTTCCCATTCGATATTCATATCCTTCGATATTTAAGTACGTGCCACGCCATCACTTTATTACCGCCATAAAGGAATTGAATTTGGAACTGGCAGGAAGCAATTAGGAACATTCCGGGAGCCCGCTCAATTCAATTGGGCCTCCAAGCGGGTGCTCCGCTCGTCCTCGCTGATCCCTCATCCCTTTTCTCATCCAAACTTCTTGCCCATAATAAGCCGATTCGTCCGTCGTAAAGGCGCCTAACTCGCTGCTTTCGAGCCGATAGCCTCCTCCCCGTGTAATTGAGCTCATTTTAATACCAAACGACCTCCCTCTCGCTCCTTCGCTTTCCATTTTTGTGCCCCTCGAGCCTCCTCTCAAAAAGTGAAAGGGGGTACACTCGAATTGTTGGCGGGCCGGAGGTATGCATGACTGCACAATTATGGAGGTGTGCTTGTGCTCGGCGAGCCCGTGTGTCTGCCAAAAACAACGGTCCTCCGCCCGTTTTTGTTCCAGCTCGACGAGTCTCGACCCGACGGCGCGGTGGCTCTCCAACAACTTCCCCAAAGAACTATAGCATAAAAGCAACACACAAAATAAATGTATTCGTCGGCAGCCGCGGCAAAGCGACAGAGCAGCAGCGTTTTTGTGTCGAGATTTGCGATGGCGATAAAAAAGACGAAAAGTGGGCGACGGGTGCCACTTTTCTCTCTTTTGCGCACGTCCAACTTGCTCCCAATTATTTACGGAAAAAAACTGACTACAGCTAAGATTCTCACGGTCGCAACCGTCTGCTGACGTCGTTTCAGACCGGGCGCAGGTGTGTTTTGGCTCAGTTCTGTTTTCCACTCAATTCCCCGGAGACACCGACTGCCGAGTCAACAGAATCTTGTAGAAAGTTCAGTAATTCACCGTATGGAAACTCTTTCGTTCCGACCCTTTCCATCCAATTTCATCAATCTTTTCTAGTGCTCCCTCGATCCGAATCAACACTCCCTGACGCATTCGTTTGAGAACACTTCAAAACTTCTTTTCCTCTGGTCCATCCCCTTGCTCACTTCCAGCCGCGTTCCCATTATTCTCTCGTTCGCCTTTTTGTTTTGTTCCTTTCCATCGTTCAGAGTTCGTTCAGAAATTGACTTGTTCACCCTTTTTCGTCTTATTCGGCCAACGGACACACGAAAAAACAAATAGGCGTACATGATATGCGTCCATGATGGATGAAATACTTGACAATGAGCACGGAAAAAAAGAAAGAAAACCGACTCGTTCCGTATTATTGATGTATGTGTTTGGCGCGTGTGAACAGACTCACAGAGCACCCATTTCAAAAGCTCTGATCTCTTTTTTACTTTTTCAGTTGTTCAACTGCTTGAGAATCCTAAATTTCATTCGTCATTTTGTCAGATTGATCATCTCTAATCCATTTCAAATCCATGTCACTCGTCTTGAATAATCCATCTGAAACTAACATCATTTCGTGTCTTCCTCCTCAGAAATTTCGAAAAGTTATCATGAATCTATCTCAGACAGTCGCTTAATTTGCGTCATAAATCTTCCCACTCATCTGTTCTCTGGTCTGAGCGCTCTTCTCATTAAAAAACTTTCACTGACCTTCCCTTTTTTCCGATATTTCCCTCCCTCTTTCCCTGCCGTTTTTCGTTTTGAGCTCGTAAAACGGCGTGTGCCATTCATGGATGGTTTGTGGCAATTATCCATCCACAAAAACGACATTACTTCCGAGAGCACTCCGCTCTTCTCTCCTTCTCTCCTCGTCCAACTTACCTCCTCTTTTGCTATTTCCTCCGTTTTCTCCGAAGAGAGCCGTGTTAATTAAACGCCTCGGCAAGGCAATCGACGGGAGAAACTGCGCGGGACGACGCCAAAATAACATCTCATTTTGCGTCGTCTTGTTCCGTGACGTGGCAGTGGCGTCAAGTTACATCTAAAATATGTATGCGTTCTCCGAAGGCGTGCCCTTTTGCGAGGCACACGCATTTCAGCCCGCTGATCTTTTCCGTCCTGAATTTCCCACGGTCTCCCTCGGGGCGAATGATTTCAATGGGCGCACGCGTTCTTTCCATGTTTTCTGTACAATACACCTATTCTTTATACGCCTTGAATCTGGATTTGAATAATTAGCCTGGATTTTGATGTTTTTCGAATAGTTTTCAAAAACTGCTCAAAAAACTAACCGCCGGAACCTAGATTTTGTAAAGAAAAATTCAGTGAACTTGTTTATCGTTCATTGGGCTCATGAAATGCAAAATTAGCTGAAATCTGTTCTTCTAACCATTCTTTTCCACCCAATCCGAGAGCGATAATTCGATTCTCACTTGTTCCTTTATCTTGCTCTTTTCGCCTCTTTCTGCCGCCTCTCCCTCTTTTCCATGTCGCATTGCTCAGCCGCCAAAAGTCGCAAGAAAAAGAAGAAGCCGTCAAGTCTTCTGACGCCCTCGGGGTCGCTCCCCTTCACACTTTTTATCGATCGTCGTCTGAGTGAGCATATCCGGCTTCATGAGTCACGCCATCTCCCTCGCGTTTCCGTATTCACCGGCATGAATGGAACTTTTCTCCCTCTTTTTCTCACTTTCATTCAAAACGACACCGTCATCATTTCCACCTCATTCTCGCCAGCTCAACGCTCACTTCTCATTCTTTTTCGTTTTTTTCTGACAGCCCCATTCACATTTTGAGTCGGACAATTTATTTTTGAAAAAAGCAAAACAATTTTTCATTTTTTCAAATTTTTCAAAACAAGACAATTTTGAATAGAAAAATCGAAAATCAAAAGTGATAAGTGAATAAATTACGATGTGTCCGACTTATTGGGTTGATAGTGTTCACTTTGAGCCATTCGAGCCGCTCTTCGCACTCGGACGTGGCTTCTGGTCGCGATAGTCCGGCTTCTCCTTGTCGGAAGTTCGATTCTTCTTCTCGAGCGGCACGAAAGCCTCGTCGTGAAGCAGCTCGGCCTGGTTACGACGCTGAAATTATTCTCATAACCTGATATATTTTGAATCTAATCTTTACCTTGATAGCCTTTTGTGCGCTAGAAGTGGATGGCTGAGCGCTGAGAGTCGGTGGCGGAGTGGCCTCCTGAGCGACGTCCGGCACGGCCGGGGCAGAAGCCGTGGCTTTCTTGGTGGCGCTTTTGCGAGCAGTACGCTTCTTCGGTGGCATTTCTGGAAAGAAAATAACAGATGAAAAAACCGCTTTGAATTTAAAACAAAAGAGAAAAGAAGGATAGAAAGTGAGTGTTCGATTTCGAATTATACCCGTTTCCCGCGCCGTACGCAGCGAAAACAAGTGTTGACAGAACGTTTGATACTCAGCCAGAACGGACAGCGAGTGTGGGCGCCAGGGCCAAGCATAAAAAGAATCGATTGTGGTAACGGGAAGGGACGAGAAGAGTGTGCATCGAGGTGAGAGAACGAGCGTCTGCAAGCGACAGTCGGTGGTGATATGCGGACGGGGAGAAAGGGACGGAAGCGGGACGACGAAGCAAGGGCGGGTGACCGTGATGATAGTGCGTGTGTGGCTAGAGAGAAGAGAACGGAGAGCAGACGAAGAGAGATGGGTCACTGGAAGAGGACCGAGAGATAAGCGATAGGGAGAATACTACCGTATCCTGGGGGACTTCAGACAATGAACGAATTCCCACGTCATCATTCGCAGAGGTCTTCATCAATCCATCCGTCCACTCCTTTCTTCTTCTCGCATGTCCCTTTTTGCTCTTCCGACAATTATTCGTTGGCATGCCAGAAGGCAACCTTGTTTCCATTCTGCGAAGGACGAAGCCAACGAGGCGAGCACACTCGCACGTTGTCGTATGTCAACATCAGGCGAGAGAAAGCCTCTAATTTGTAGCCTCAAGGCGATAATTTGTATTTCTCACACACGCGATTACGACATTCGGGTACCTTCGCACAACAATGTCTTCTGACGTAATCACCCCGGAATGCCAAACTCAAACCGCTTAGCGAAACGAAATGCGCATTCGACGTTCTGTCCGTTGTCGAGAACAGACGGACAGGCAGAAGCTTTCAAATCTGACAAGGCCGTTCAACAGACGACCTCGACAATTTCGTGACTGCGATATTGATAAGATTCGAATGTTTTGAAAACATAACACATATAATTCAATCTAGACAAGAAGACAAGAACAACTTTCTGTTCAATCATCCAAAAGCGTCCTTAAGGACGCTCTTGGGTTGCTTGCGTCCGTATAATTTCCATAGGGGATCTAACTGTTCACTGAACCAGCTGTGCTCGAAACGTGCGACATTTGGCGCACCAGACTAACCCTATTATCACACTCCCTTCGCTCATTTGCTCTGGTATCCGTCTCGCCTTTTCTTTGAATGCGCGACTAAACCTTTTGTACTTTTCCTTCCCCTAACTGAATCCCTCCAATCAAGTCTAACTTCAAAAGCACATTTTCTCTCTCGTGCTTTCGTTTCTCTGCTCGTCTGTCACCATGACGATCATCCGGCAATCCGATCAGATTTCAGTCATTCGCTCTCTTGTTTTTCCTCCGATTCCAGCTCGGGTACGTCAGTCCGATTGCGATCCGCGCCGTCAGTTTGGCGTGCCGCGCGTGCTTCTCAAAAACCAGTTGGATCATCGTGTGTTTCTGACACCTTTCCATCATGACCACGCACTTTTCTCATCTCATTTCTGCTGCCCACACTCATAATCCGATAATCGAATTACCGTAGTTCGCTCGTAAAAACTAACGAGGGGACCGCTCCCGACGCAAAATGGACAAATTTATGGCTTCCTCGAGCGGTTTCCGTTTCTTTCGGAGCCCCCGCTTCCTTTCTCTTCATCTCTCTGCCTCTACAAATCCAAACCGAATTCTCGATAACAAGCTCACATGACCAGGTATATTGGCTGACAGTGTGAGCTGGTTAATTATGGATGAGACATAATATTTATATTGTGTACGTATCACGAATATCGGGTGTCGACGTCCTGCCTTCTTTTTTCCGTTATTGTTGAGAACAAACGGCGAAAGATCGTCTGAATGAGTGTGTCTGCATTCATCGGACCGGAAACAAGTTCAAAAGCCAGTCTATTCAGAATTTCAAAATCACGGTTGTTGATAAGAACTTTTCGACTGAAACCTGTGCAAAAAACCCACACAAAGACTTGTTCTCCTTCATTCGGCTGACTCATCGACCATTTGACCTCTCCTTCGACCGGTCCTCCTTCCGTCTTCCGAGAACCGCGCGCCCCTCCTTCCTCCTTCTTCTTGCTCCACCTCGATTCGCACATGCGTGCTCAACTCTCAACTTCTTTTCCATTTTTTCATGTTCGTGTGTGTGCGCGCCACCTAATTCACAATTCAAGCCAGAAAGTCACGCATGACGGGAGGAGAAGAAGAAGAAGACGAACCTCTTTTTCCTCTTTTTCTTCTTCTCGGATTTCCTCTTTTCAAACTCGTTGTCGCGTCTTCTTCGTCTTCTTCGTTTTCGTCCCTTCATGCTCGACGAGCCCCCACGGCAGCCATGGCAACTCGATATCCGCCTTGCTCTCGCCTTCTCTCTTTTTCGTTTTCATTCTGATAATCGGATGTGGAGAGATTAGCCGGTGTGAGTAGGAGGTGGGGAGCCGGGCACTCGCCTCACTCGCTCCCCCCAGTTCCAGCCTCTTTTGCTCGCCGCGCCGCCTTGCTCGTTCATTTCGCTCGGCTCTCTTTCCAACTCATGCATTCTCTGAATTCCATTTTCCCAATGATGCAAATATTTTATCTCACTGCTTTCGCACTATTCTCTCTCAGATCCTATTATGACGGTATTTCACTGCAATCGCGCTCTGTTGAGAAACTCTTTTTGCAGTGCAAATTGAGTGACTTCGGGGCCGAGTGTGAAAAGTTAGGCCACATTTTCAGTGGAAGATCACTTCGCGGCCTAGAAGTTCGGCCAGATTGCGAACAGAGCGCGATTGCAGAGGAATTCCGCGATAATATCATCACCACTCTAATCAGAACTTTCTGCCTTTCAAGCTTCACACCCCTCAATTATCTTTCGAGTTTATGGTAGCTTTCGTGCCAAACTCTTTTCGCAGCTTCAATGAAAGAAAGAGAGAAAGCTCATTTCTCCTGAATTCCTTCAATATCGTCATTTATTTATAGTTGAAGATGGAGAAGAGGAGGAGAAGGAGAAGGAGGCACGGGTCGACGGTGGCAAAAACAAACCTTTTCTTGACACCTAATTGAAAAATGCTCTGCTTCTTCCCGTGCCATCCTCCGTTTCATTTCAAAATGTTTGTGCCGGAGAGCAACCGGAAAAGTGTGGCGTGACCAGTAGAGCCAAGATCTGAAACGACGAAGAAAAGTGACGTGTGAAGAGAGTGCATTGAGTCATAAGGCAGAAGCGAATGTAGTTCCGTTGGGCGCGCGAGGCGAAAACTACAAATATGTACTAACCTGGTCAACGTCTTTTCGATCAAATCAGAAACTGATTCTCGTCTTCCTCGTCCCCTCCCTCGTTCGTCTCTTTTCTTAACCTGTCGTTCTTCACACTGTTCCCATCTTGTACTTTTTGTTTTTCCCACCTTACTCGCTCCAATCGTCTCTCAGCAATCTCTTCTTCCTCTATTCCGCCTTTTTTCAGAAGCGAATTCCAGCCAAGCGCCCTCTCAAACTCCATCACACATCCTATGCGAACCGCTCACCTTCTTTTCATCGGCGCCCTTTTAGGCGTCTCCCTGGCCAAACACCATCATGCGGCTAGAGGTATTAACGAGCGTTTCCATGATCTTTCCAGTATCTTTCAATTTCAGCTCCGATAATCAACTTGCAAGGAGCTGAAGAGCTCGTCGCCGTCGTGCGCGAGGACGAGAATATCATCTCGACTGTGCCGGATTTTGCGATCCTCTCGGAAACTGGTAAGCAATAAGATTAATGACTTGAAATGCTGAACAAGCGATAAAGAGACACTGTCTATCCCTCCTTCTTGTTTTTCATTATTTTCATGAGAATCTTGTTCACACCAAAAGTTTTCTAGGGAAAGCATCACTAATTAGTCACGGGAGGAAAGCGTGGCCCATACTTCCTTGAAATAATTGACCTCATTACTAGTCATGGCATTTACATTCTCGTGATCCTCTCCTCTTGCTCCCTTACATACACACCTCATTTGCAAGAAATCTCATCAGGAAGGAGTCGGTCGCGGCGTCGCTTCTCATTAATTGTTTCGTCTTTTTCTTCATCTTCTTCTTCTTCTTCTTCTTTTTGCTTCTTCGTCAACGGCTCGAGACACGCAAAGAGATTACAAGCCACCGACGAAGAACACGAAGACGAAGGGGATTGACGTGTGTGTGGGGAGTGGGATTAACTGTGACATGACATGACAGCCGATGAATCGAGAGCACATGAATTGAAAAAGACGCGGGACCTCCTGTTTGATGTGATGGCAATTGGAAATAGAAATGAAAATGAAATTTGAAGAGGAAGAAATGGAATGAATTACAGGACCCGTGTGCAACTACATCCTCACCGCGCAGAACAATGAGCCCGTTCCGTTTGACATCCAGGTCGTCGACAAGTTCACCGGAGCTGCTGTCCTCAGAGTCAAGGTAGACGAAGAAAGGGCGCGTTCGGTTCATTCAGTGAATATTCAGGACGCGGCCACTCTCGACTGCAAGAAGCCCGAGTACAACCTGCAAGTGCAAGCCGTCAAGTGCGATAATGACAACGTGAAGAGCGAGGGAGTCTCCCTCAAGATCCGTGTCAAGGACACCAACAACCATGCCCCTGAAATCGAGAATCCCTGGTACACTTTCCACGTGGAGGAGGGAAAAGTCATTGAAGAAGTGGGTGCTCTGAAAGCTTCTGACAAGGACTGTGGCCATCCGAACGGAGAGATTTGCGAGTACGAGATCACGAACGGTCTCAAGGAGCTTCCGTTCGCCATCAACAACCAAGGAGTGCTCCGCACTACTCAGCCCCTCAATTACACCCAGTCCAAGTCCTACATTCTCACCGTCGTCGCCATCGATTGTGCCATGCGAAAGAGCAAGAGCTCTCTCGTCACCGTCCACGTGGATCAGACGTGCGTTCAGGGAATCGCCGCGATGAATGAGAGAGTCAACTACGCGCCGGGAACAGGTTCCAAGCTGCTGCTGCCGGATGTTTCTCTTGAATTCTGCGAGAAAGAAAGTGTCTGCGTGCCGAAGAGCGTTCAGTCGGTCATCGAACTCCGTGCCGGACACGTCACTCAAGGATGCGCCAGAGATACTGTCTACGACAATCAGACCATTCAGTCGTGCGGACTTTCCACTGCCACCGTCAAACTGCTTAACGAGGAAGCTCTCACCAGCTCTGCTGAAAATCAAATCCTGGCTGACCAGGGAATTGAATTCGACGGAGCCCGCGGATTGAGTGTCTCCGATGAGGTTCATCAGGGACTCATTCCGGATCACTTCACGCTCAGCTTCTCGATGAAGCACGCCGCTGGAACCAAGGATGAGCAGAGCAACAAGCAGAACATTCTCTGCGAAAGCGATGACTTCAGTGAGTTATATCACTCGGTTCCCAGATGAACTCTTTCTTGCAGACATGAACCGTCACCACTTTCCGTCTACATCCGCCACTGCAAACTCGAAATCGTCCTCCGTCGTGAAGCCGGAGCCACCGCAGACTTCCGTGCTGCCGAGTGGCGCTGGTCGATGCCAGAGGTCTGTGACAACGAATGGCACTCGTACTCGCTTCTCTTCAACGGAATCGACGATGTCAACGTGGTTGTCGATGGAAAGAGCTTCAAGGCTGACGAACGCAACCCGGAAATCCTCGACGACTGGCCGCTTCACAAAACGAAAGCCACCAAGACGAAGCTCGTTGTCGGAGCCTGCTGGCACGGACGTCAACAGAAGCTCGCTCAGTTCTTCCGTGGACAACTCTCTTCCCTGTACTTGCTGAACGGAGCTGTCGAGAGCGAGCGTGCTATCAAATGTGCCCATACCTGCCCGGAACAGCTTCAGTTCACTGGAGTCGATGAGCTGCTCGACGGACAGAGCGCCACTTTCTCACCGGATCAGACCACTCTCACGCTCAAGGCCGAAACCTCCAAGCAAATTGGGCAAATGCTCAAGCGCGTCGCATATGTGAACACTCAGGAGAAGCCAGCTCCAGGACACCGTGTCTTCCACGTTGAGACCGAAGTCACTTGCAAACAGGATGACAAGAAGATCAAACTCCCGGAGAGCAAGGGATACGTCTTTGTCCAACAGGTTTCCGAGCCGACTCTCTCGATCTCGGCGTCGTCCCAACTGAAGAGCAACCAGCACATGGTCAAAGTTGGTCAGGCAATGGTCCCGGATCTCACCATCACCATCAGCCAGAACAACGAAGGTATGCTCACGAATCACCGGGGCATCTCATGATCTTTCACTTTACAGACGGAGAGCTCGAAGACGTTACCCAGTCCCACAAGATCGACTACTGCAAAATGCACCTGCAGCCAGCTCGCGACATGGACGTCGAATACTTCTCCTCGCCCGCTTCTCTCATCGCTGCCCTCAACATCGAGTTCGAGCATGACAAAGATGTAAGTGAATCTTGTCGGTATCAATCCCAATTCGCTCGCTCTTCAGGGCATCCTTCTTCGCGGAGAGGAAAGCGCTCAAGGGTACAAGGAAGTGCTCTCGAAGGTCCACTATTTCAACACTCGACCGGAATCGTACGCCAAACGCATCTACACGGTCCAGTGTGCCATGCTTAAGGGACGCGTTCTCAGCAACCAGATTTTTGTCACGGTCAGTTATTCACTTCTTGTTTTCCTTTTTTCTTCGCTCCACAAGCAATACAGCACCAAAGAAGGTTTCCCTGGGATTAAATGGGCGCCTTTTTACTCTCTTCTCCCAATGTGTTCTCTCTTCTGTTTCTTGATGATTTCTGATAAGTTATGTGAGAAAATGAAGATAGGGATTGCTCTTTTTGAAGAATGTATAGGTTAGCAGTCTTGAGCACCCTTCAATGAGTCAACGAGTCATCAATCTTTCTGTTCTTATCCTCTCTCTCTCTCTCTCTCTCTCTCTCTCTCTCTCATTATTCATTCATTCATTCTCTACGCACAAAATCCATTTATGTCGTTGCTCGAAGAGCCTATAATGACTTGCGCCCGTCTGTTTTCATCGCCTCGAAATGGGTTTTCGGGCATGCCGAGAGAGGCGTCTTTCCTCCCCAGAATTGCCCTCATTTGAGCAGACCCCTCCGAAAATGCGCACTCGATTCGTCCTTTTTGTATGTGTCGAGTCGATGATAGACGATTCTCTCTCCGCACCCTGATATCAGCTGAGTTGGTGCCAGGCGCAATGATGTAATCCCTCTGGAAAACGCTCTCAGAGCCGAGCAATAATCCCGTGTAAAGAGCGCCGATAATCTCTTCTTCACTCGCAAAATCGCCCACTGCTCTACGTGCCGGACAAGATCACGGGACTTACCGGAACTCGCGCATTTCTCAGACGCAGCCTCGCGTATATCTCGGCTCGTCGAGCCATA
This sequence comes from Caenorhabditis sp. 36 PRJEB53466, assembly GCA_946814055.1. Classification (NCBI taxonomy): domain Eukaryota; kingdom Metazoa; phylum Nematoda; class Chromadorea; order Rhabditida; family Rhabditidae; genus Caenorhabditis; species Caenorhabditis sp. 36 PRJEB53466. Next base: position 6,739,067 of record CAMPFS010000002.1, read on the forward strand.
ATTGCTCTCGTTTTGCTCATTCCCCGGAGAGCTATGATACATCCAACATGTTGAGTGAGTGGATGAGTGTTGCGTTTCCGACGGCTTGCCAGTCGTCTTTGGAAGTTCAGCACAGCTTTTTTCCTCTTGTTTTAGTTACTAACTTCTGAATCCCTCAAGTTTCTCACGACGAAGCACCCCCTGAAGGCGAAGACTATTTCAAATTTCGGGTATTTCCATCCAATTATTTTCCTTTTAACTGATTCATCCTGCACTTCATTCTCTCTTTGTTCTTTCCATTTTTCGCTCCGACACCTCATTAATTTTTCATCGTTTCCAGTCTCGTCATCATCTAAATCTTAGTCTCTCTCTCTCTTTTTCTTCCAACGGAATTCCGGAGAGGGGCTCGCATCTTAATTGGCATAATTGCGGAATCTTCTCTCTTCTTACACCCACCCCTTTCCTTTTCATCTCATGTTTACATCAAATATGAGCAGAAAAAGACGGAGGAGAGAGAGAGAGAGGAAAAACAACTACGGTACTTGTTATGATTACTTTCATTTTCAGATGACCATCGAGGGAGTCACAACGACCACAACCACGACGACCGAGGCGCCAGCGGTCGCCGCTGCCGCCCAGCCAATTCAGTTCAACTTTAACTCCGGAGAGACGGCTCTCGACAGTCTCGAGCTTATCGAACGACATTTTGAGCCCGCGTTCGACCAGCTCGGAAGCTCACGACTTCAGGTGAGCAGGGTGATCTAAGAATGAGCAAGCGTGTTTACCGGCGCTTCTTCTACAAGGACAATGGGAGTGGGGTGGAGCTGAGAAGTTGGAAGGGAAATGAATGGAAAGTTATGAGCAGGGAAGAGAGCCAATGAGCTCTCGCCGCGGCTCCCCTCCCCCTCCTTTTTCTCATTTTTCAGTGCCTGCTCATTCGTTTCCTTTCTCTGTCAGCAGTTATTCTGATGGACTCGCTCTCCAACTCACATGCACTTTGCCTGTTTCCCCTCCTTTCTCCCAATCTTTGTTTCCAGTCCGATTAGTTTCACCATTCGAAATTGGTTCGTGAGATTCGATGTTCACAAACAACGCTTGTGTGCATTTCAAGCACATGTCTTTCAGATTACTCTGAAAATCGCGCTTCCTCCTATCTATCTCTCTTTTCCCATCTCTTTACGTCGTCGGCGCCAAAACATTTGAAGTGAGCGCCTCGGCGATGCTATGAGAGGGGGGGCATGCGGAGCACGTCGTCAGAAGCAGCAGAAATTCAATTAAAAACAGACGGCTCCACTCTGAAGCCATCTGTCATCACTCATCGTGCCCGCAGGCGAAACCAGATCAAGACACGCCCACTCCTGAAGACTTCGAAGACGTCGTCGGTCCGTTGAGTTCCAGGAAGAATCGCCCGGTCGGCAGGCAATCAGCAGTCTCTTTTGTACCGTTTCAGTTCATTTTGCCGTCTCTCGTGGATCCCTATTTATTTTTGTAAACTGCTAAATGCATTGTAGAGTTTTTTCGGGGAAACCCTTCAAATTAGTCTTCCGGAGAACTTGGTGGTATCATGAATCAGATGTGTGGCCATCTGAAAATACTCGAAAAACTTCTCGCTGTAATCCCATTTCCTATACAATTTCAACGTTACGAAACTCATCCATAACCGGCTTCTTCTCCGAATTCTGGGATTTCTTTGAAATCCATGAACCCACCAATCATCATTCTTCTAAAAATGGAAATTCCATGAAATTTTTCCATCAACTCGATAGCTCCAGAAAGGGATGTCTCTCTCTCTTTCTCTCTTCCAATGAATTATAGATGCGATTCCGCTCCCCTCCTTCTTTTTCTTCCCCCAGATCGTCGTCGTCGTTGCCAGGATTTTCCCTTGTTATTCCGTTCCTCTTCCTCGCTTCTGATCAGTTTGTATCCAGTACACGTCTTCGTAACCCTTTGTTATTTTTCGATTAAAAAAAGCAATTGCTTTTTTATCTCGTCCTCAATCATCGAATCTGTGCCAAGTGCTCGCTTGCTCGCCTGACGTCAACTTGGCAACGCTCTCATATTGGAGTTTTTCCAGCCGTCATCAGACTCCAGAAACGGATCATGTGATATGTGCGCACGCGGCTCTCTCTCTCTCTCTCTCTCTCTCTCTCTCTCTCTCTTTCTCGTATGAATAACAGAGCAGATGAAATAGTTCAATGAAGTTCTGAAGGCCAACTCTGTTTGACAAGTTGCCCATCTCCAGAGACTTCCCACTTATAAGCGGGGGTGGGAAACATAATTCAGAGAGAGAGAGAGAGAGAGAAAGAGAAGAGTTTTTGCAGAAAAAATATGAAAAGCCTGCAAATTTGTGAGATCCACATCATTCCAAAAAAGCAGATGTTGGTCCTTGGAGACGGGAACCGTCAAACCGTGTCCGCATCTTCCGTGCCTCGTCATCATGTGGTCTCTCATCAGCCATTCGTTCTCATTAACCTTGCGTAGTCTTTCTAAGTACACTGGTCGTTCGGTCGCGTGTGCCTCCCTGAACATCACGACAAACTTCTCGACGCTTCTTTTCTTCGGGTGCGCTTGCCGAGAAGAAAAAACATGGGTCTCGCGGGTAACGGAATCTCTGTTCTCCCGCCGAGAGAGACTGCGAAACTCGGACACGCAGAGCACCTCCGGACTCTGTCGGCTTGGCCCCAAAAGAGGGGCGAAGCGGGCAGAGGGCCTCCGTATACACACAACTGCCTCCAAATCTATAAAACTAGAGGAAGAAGGGCGCGAGAAAAGCGGCGCCCCCTTCCGTCGTCTTCTCGCTCTTCCTGCCCCTCCAGCTCCCCCCAGGGCGACACCGCTTCCAGAAGTGAGCAATTCTGTCACCTTGCGTTTCAACAAGTCTGTCGTTCCAGCAGAATTCTGAAAATTACGTCTGTATTCCAGAATGTTCGTGGTAAGTTTCTTGAAGTGCTGACGTGGCATTTAGTCATTCCGACCGGGAAACTATACATTCGTTGTACTCAGAAATTCATTCAAAAGAATTTTGCTGATCCCTCCGACCACCCGTTGACAAAATAATCGTAAATGTATGTCATCGTATTTGTTTTCTTCTCCTCACCAGCTGACCACAACTCTATCGAAGTTTAGTCTTCCTTCTTCTTCTTCTCCTTCTTCCTCTTCTTCTTTTTCTCCTGATCGAAGAATACGTCGAAATATGATCCTTGGACACAAATTGGGCCCGCTCATTCGCTTCTGTGGCGCCGTTGCGCATCAGATTTCCTTACGCAGTCGACCCATTTCTGGCACGGCGGCTCTCGAATGTGCACTACTTCCTTCCTCATTTCCTTTTTCTTCTTTTTCGTTTTTCCGCGAACACATGTGATATTGGAGTGGAGAACCGAATGCCGCTTTTATATAAGCAGGAAATTCGTTTGAGCGATTTCCTGTTTTCTTCCACTTGGTTCCCTTCTGAGTGGCCCTCACTCGAAAAAAAGGAACCGCCCGGGGCGTCGAGTGCCACGTCACATGGGATTCATCATTCGCACGAACCGCCCAACCATCACGCATTCTCGCAAAAATGTTTATGAAGAACGTCGCGGCCGGTGGTCACCCGTAGTGGTGGCGACCACCAAACTTTCTGATTCTGATTTTCGTAACGACGACGCGAGAAGAGGAAAGTCGACAACAAAAACATCTTCTCCTTCGTCTTCTCGTCCCCTCGGAGGCTCCTCAGTCGTCCATCCGAATCTGATTTAATCAAACCATTCGCCGCACCTCTTCTCCTATTTCGCTTCAATTCTCCCCTCTCTTCCCGCCGTCCGCCTCTCGCCTTCCTCGTCGGGAATGGCTTTCTGGCACTCTATGTATTCGTTAGATGAGGTTAAAATTAAGGTGAAACAACTACAACATTCTATCAAAACCTTCCAGCTAATCACGCTAATTATTTACAGAACATTCTGGAGATGGACCTGCCACGTCCGAAAGCGCTTCTCTCGCACCACGGTTACGATGTCGGGCAAGGAGCCATTGCTGGTAAGTGTTTTTCGGGTCCGAACATTCCTAAACCTTTGTATTTCTCAGGTGGAGCCGTCGCCGTCGTCGTCGTTGTTTGTGTCGGTTTCCTGCTGGTGCTGCTCGTGATCGGAGTGCTCAAAATGCGCGACACTCCAATGCCACGAAAACGGCGAGCCAAGAGACAGGTGAGAAAATCATCTGTCATTTGCATATTATCACAAATCACGACTTTTGTGAGTCAATGATAGAGCAGAAAGCAACAAAAAATAGTGATCCTTCTGGCGGGCCTTTTCACTTTTCCCAATCCGTGCTTCTAATCGGATAACGTCCCGCAAATAGACGTGCACTTTGATTCTCGCGAGAAATGGAAATCGAATCTTGACTTGTTTCAGAGCGACGGAGGCATGCACTGGGACGACAGCGGCATGAACATCACCGTCAACCCACTGGATGACGTCGAAAAGAACGGAGGAGTCATTGACGAATTAGCGACGAAGAAGAGGAGGAAGAGAGCGACGGAGAGAGGTAATCGGAAGGGACCAACACTCGATGTGATCATTAGACAAGTTTGCAGCGAGTGCTCATACCGCGACGAGGAGGACGAAGTGTCGGAGGACGAGGAGGACCAGGCCGAGGTGCTCCCGCACATGGACGCCAATCAACGCGTCGTCGGAGGCCTCGAGTGGGACGACGAGGACGCCATTTCGACCAACGCCCGTTCCTATCGTGTCTAATTGTTCCTCTCGTGTTAACTCCCTCTAACTTATGCTCCTTCTCATCCTATCCAACTCGATTCCACTCTTTAATTCTAACCATCCCATCCACTCCCCGTTCATCGATCTCCAATTTCGATTCATTCATGACCGTCCGTTTAGCCTCCTTCCCATCTGATTCTCCCGCATCTCCTCTAATATTTTGTACATTTTGCGTCAAAAAATGTTCTGTTGATTACACTACATATACCCTAAACAAACTCCACAAAAGTAATAACTGTTCCCCCACCGAAAAAACAAATGCAAAAAGAATTCCCCGAAAAACTTCTCCGTCTGTCTTCTTTTCCTCTTCCCCGTTCCTCTCTCTAGTCTATTTACAGATTTCCATTTCTTTTCTCAATAATAAAGTGAGACCGTCCCTTTCCGGAAATCTGACCCCTTCATCGAATCATGAGGGATCTCGACAGCTGAAATATCACCCGTCCTTCTCGGCGCAAAAAGTTGTGAGAAATTGAGAATGTCACGAAAGAAAGACAGAAAACGAATGAAAACTTTACAAAGAAAGGCCAATGCACTTTATGAATCAAAATTCGAATCCGTTCAAGCCGGCTGACTGCCGACGGTCATCAATTTCTTGCTGAGGAACTCGATTTCCATCGATCCGGTGGCAGTCAGAATCATGGGAATCGATAGTAGAAGGACGAGCACAATGAGAAAGCAGACGAGTCCCAACATGAGGGTGTCGCAGCAGTTCGGTCTCTGATAGACGGCCTTCCCGTCGCCGTCCCCGCTCGCTTCCTGGAATTGGAAGGGTATTCAGATGAGTACGAGCGGACGACTCACCTCCTGTTCCGTTTCTTTTGAACGCTTTTTCACCCTCTTCCGATTTCCCATCGTTTAACAAACTTGAGAGTAGAAATAATGAGTGAAAAGACCAAGAAGACGTCGGATTACTATCAGATGGACGGAACGAAACGAGGTTAGGTCAACACGAGGACAGATCTCTCGGAAGTCAGAACGCAATGTCATTTGAAAAACAGGAAAACTACTTTTCACATTTTTAGTGTTCTTACCATAATCTGAACCCTCTTTCTTTTTTCTTCCTTCAGGTTGCGTTCCATCCCTCTGATTGTCCTCGGCTGCTGGCAGATAGCCGTCTGGAAGAACATCTTTTCGTACTCCTTGCTCGCTGCTTGGCTCCTGGCTCGGAGATCGGCCAGTGCCTTCCGAGCATCCTCGAGACGAGCGGCTACGGGGAAATAGGCGGCACGGAGGCAAAATCAAAACATCCAGGCCATCTCTGTGAAGGTCGTTCAGTTCGTGAGCGGCGCCGTTATGTCTACCGAAGGGCACATTAGGGTTTTTCTAGTAATTCAAGCGATTTCACGACGTCTGAATTTCAGCCACAAAACCGCAGTAGCAGCAAGCAGCGCGCGTATAAACGGACAACCGGCGAAGATGAAGTGCGGGTGAAATGCGGGCGAACTGGGAAAAATGAGCGCGAGGACGAAAAGAGCTACTTTTACGGCTGGAAGCTGAGAACAACTGAGAACGAGCGTCTGCAAGTGGTTGTTGTGTATGTTTGAATTGAATTTTCTCGAAGATGAGACGGTTCCTGTACCTCTCATCACGTTTTTTGTGATCTAGAACTTACTTACTTACTTATACTACCTACTTACGTACCAAGTATTCGAGTGGGCCCAATTGAATAAAAACTGAATGAATACGACCAAAGGAAGGTCCTTTCTCGGCCTGAAGTGGAACTGTGTGGTGAGAGTTCGAGTTTTTAGAATTTCAGGTTTACTTCCGAAGGGGGAAGAGAGAGTTGACTTCTTGCATTGCAATAACGTCGGAAGGAGGAAGAGAGAGTTCGACTTGGGCCCCCTAAAATTAAGAAGGAAGTGATTTCGGCCCTGGAAGTGATTTCCAGACCAATATCCAAGAGAATGTGATAATCTAGCTGAATTTCAGCATCAACTCATGTAAGAAAATGGAAATCATAGATTATATTAAGCTTCTACTTCAGCTCAACAGAACGACAATACACATTTAAAAAAAACTCCTGGGACTCTTTTTTTTCTAAGGGGAACATCAAAATACCAGGAGTACCCGGAATACCGAGCAAGCGAAGCCCCTGCCCAATTTTTGGCCGCCCGTGGGTCAAATGAGGGTCTCATGCCGAAAGATGTACCAAACTCACCCTCGCCGACCCGCCGGTTTTGCCTGTGCAATCGGTTCACGTGAAAAGCCCCTCTCTTGGGTAATCATAACACTTTCCAATCCGAAAGAACATTTCGCACACGTGACCTTCAGCAAAAAGCGTCTTCAGAGTGCCGGAGTGTCTCTGCCGGATGCGGCCGTTCTTTGTTTTAGGTAATATATCTGCTTCCAGGGAGCTAAGCTCAAAATTAGGTGCACAGTCTGCTTCTAAATGCGCGGGAGGGGTTTCTGATTCAAGTACTTCCGGGCATACTTTTTTTAGGTAATAAATCTGCTTCCAGGACGCTTAACTGAACATTAGGTGTTTTTTTCGCTCGTCTCGAATTTCGTCTATCGAAAAAAGGCGTTCAAGTGAGAATAAAAAACTCTCTGGTCAGAAACCCCCGTTTCCCCCTCCGTTAGATTTATGGGCGCCGGTTCGTGAGAGTAAGCTACCACAACGTTGCAATGTGCGCATTGACCGTCCTCGTTCCGTCTGTCTTCCCTGTAAAAGTGTCTGGCTACTGCCCCTTCTGAGCCAGACGGCATGACTTGACAAACTGACAGCTTTGAGATGCTATTTATTAGAGAAAATCTAATTGATGACAGTGAAATTTCAAAGAACATTGAATAACGTAATAACTAACATAAGAACACGTTTATCACTTGACGGTCTCTTCCGAGTGCGGCTGATCGACCTGGTCTCCTTCCTTGGAGCCGTCTTGGCTAATTCTCGACTCGTCCACCATCTGAAAATGTGATACTTAATCACTGACCAGACTGTAACTGATATGATAACCCATTTCTACTTCCGTGCCAACCCAACTGACCTTTGTCTCGTTCTCCGCCTTCTGAGCTCGTCCAGTCGCCCCTTTCTTCTGTTTCTCTTGCATGTGGATGATGACATCGGTGATATTCTGGATAAGGACGTCCAGTTTCGACTTTCTTTTCTTCACTTTCCGCATGTATTCCTGTTGTCGTTCGGCCATTTTTATGTAGTAGTCGACAAGCAACGGCTCCTCACATATGCGCAGCGTTCTGATGACAAAATCCTGCTCCGCGCGCCAGTGGGAATCATCAGCCTCCCACGGTCCCAGGTTATCTTCCATGTAGGCTTGCTCGACGAGGAGACGTTTGAGCCATCCGCCGAGATCCTTTAGAAAGTCTACCTGACGAGCCTCGATCTGCTTCCAGACTTCTTCGGTGAGAACCTGTAAGCTCATGGGTTACTGTCTTCATAAAAGTCTCTCCTCTGATTCACTCACCGTCGGAAAGAAGCATCCGTTCATTGGCGGCGGACGCCCGTCGAACTCCATTTGGAAGTGCAGAAGTTGCACCTGAAGAGCCTATTCGTTTGTTCTCTCGACTTTATCGGAAGGAAAAAGGCAGGAAGAAAATGCAGAAAGAAGAAGAGGAAGAAGAAGCGGAGACGGAGAGAACGGGCGAAGACGAAGCGAGGGCGCGCGTCCACCGGAGACAAGTCAGCTATGGCGAGGTGACGAGAGAGCGCGACAGAGCAGACGACGAGAGACCGACGCGGTTTTGTTTTGATGAGGAGGTAGGAAGTGCACGAGATTAGTCGGAAAAGGACATCGAACGGGGTGGGTTGCAGGCAGACGCAGAGGAGGATCCGCATGATGAGAAGGGAAAAGGAAAGATAGAGAGAGAGAGAGGGAGAGTGAGAGGTCCATCTCCTCGGCGACACATTCATTCTTATTGGATTGTGCATCATTCATTCCCTTCGCCGCCGCCGCCGCCGCGCATGCGACGCCAAATGCTAAATGGGAAAAAAGAGCAGAGGACAAAGAGAGAAAGGGAATTGTGAAATTTAGGGCCAATAGGTCTGGCTGGCTGTGTTGACACAGATAGTCGAGTAAACAACTACATTCACCTATTTGGGAATTTCCCTTTTTTATCACCACAGCGTCACCTCCGACACTTTCTCAGTTTGAAGCGCAAAAATAAACAGTTGGAGATCCGACGGTACATGTTTACGATAATATCATAAAGCTACGGTGTGTGAGGGTGAGACGGACGTACATGAAAACATTGAAGAGAATAACCGCGCGGATGGGCATCTACATATCTGACGAGGGAGGAGAGGGCTGGCAGCTGATTCGCGCATGAATTCGCACGTGGAGAAAGCTATAATCTTCTCGAAGATGGAGTTAATTTCCTCCTCGGCAAGTGCTGCACGACAACACTTTGAAAGAAGACTGACGATTATGTGTACAACAGATTTATTTAGTAGCTTACTGAATTCTACGATGAACAAGTGAACATATTCTGCAACCAAAGTCTAACAATAACGAATTGAAACGGAAAACATCAGGGACCACCAGATTGGCTAGCTCATTCATGGTCTTATCGTGACTCTCTAGGTTCTCCTCGAACTGGTCCATGATATCGTGCAACACTTCTTCGAGGAATTCCAGGTCGTGATCGAGGTTTTCATACATGTTAATGACATTTTCAGGAAGACTTTCCAGATGCTCCAGAAGAGTACAGTTCAACGTGGCTCGAAGTTGCTGATCGCGAAGATTGCACAGCCACAGATCGTAAGGAGAAAGAGAAAAGAAATTCGTTTTGGAAAGGTTAGCAGACACGATGAAACCGATTCGACAAGAGAAACTCGGGAAACTTACGCATAAACGAAATAAAACGAATTGCACTTTTTCGGGTTATCGGCTCATTTACAGCTATGAAAGCGAATTATACAGTCGTAAAAGTTGATGAAAGGGGCGACGGAGTTTCCGAAAGAGTTATGGGATAGAGTTTGAAATCGAATGAGATACATTCAGTTGAGTATTATCATTCCAGAGATATTGATCACGCAAAGAAGAAACTTCGTTCTGAATCTCAAAGAAATTCAAGACGCGGTCTTGTGCAACAGTAAACCGACGAATTGCAATTTATCAGAAATTAAGGAAATTTGGGAGATTGTACATAAAAGATATTTTATTCCTGATCGGCGTCAATCATCATGGTCTGTAACATATGCGGTGGCGATGGTTTCCTCATAAATCCGTTTACCAAAATGTCAATATCGGCCTCAAACTCCTTTACATCCTGGGCCTGCTTACGCGCTCTCTTCTTCGTCTCAATGAGTTTCTGGATGTTTCTGCTAATTTCTTCGAATCCGTTCCCGTTCTTCTTCTGTTTTTCCAGACGCTCCAAATAGTTTAGAAGCGTAGTAATGGCGGTGTCAAGCTTGACAATCAAAGCCTGGCACTCAGCCACTGAATCGTCCACTCTTATTCGCAGCAGCAGCGGATCCATTCTGAAATGAGAACTGAACGGAAAGAAAAAAGAATGGGGGTGAAAAATCCAATAAATGGGTCTATCTGTTTCGATGTGCTTTGGTGAGCTTTGAACTATTTGGAATAGAAAAACGGCGATTCATTTGGGCATAAAAATGAAAGAAAAAGGTTCAGTCAATTGTCGACTTCTTCTTCACTGGCCAGAAGTTGTTCATCCTCCCTCTTCTTCTTCTGCTCCTTCTCCAGTTCACTCAACTCCATAAACTTATCCACCATGAGACTTTTCACGAAAAGGATCGACAGTGTATTTGTCATGGCATTCTTCAAAGTTTTCTGGAACGTCAGTCTGTAATTGACGTCGGCGGACGTCTGCTGGAATTCGTGTTCGCAATCAAGCAGTCCTCGGAGACAGTTCTGTTCGAAAGTTCGCATCGCTTCGAGCTCTTTGAGAATGGCAGTTCGTTGGGTGTGGAAGTGACGGGCGTTCATGCTGAAAGAGGAATAAATGAAGAGCAGAGATTAGAAGGGACACGGATACGAATGGATAAAATGCGACCAGAAAAAGAGCGAGAGGTGCTGAAACTATCGACGCACTCCCGATCTGGATAACTGCCGCGGCTCTTCCCCTCCTCCTCTCACTTTTATTTTTTCCTGTTGCGCGAGACGGTAAAAACAAACACATTACAATTGGGCTAAAAGTTATTTTTTCGCCGAAAAACTCAAAATAACAGGTGCTCGTATAGCTGTCACAAATGGCCACGGAGCCGGGATGTGCTCGGAAGTGCGAAGGAATCGAAACGAAACGGACAGAAGCAGACGGCAGCAACCGGAAATTAGAGAACAATTTCTGACTGAAACTGCTGATTAAATGCTTGGGGGACGAACGGAATTGCGCCGGAAGTGAGCGAACAGATGACAATCTTTCGCAGTCGAGTGTTTCAATATTTTCAAAAAATACACTTTCTCTACGCATCAATCTATTTTCTTTCCGATCTTATCTACTTTTCTGATATTCCCGTCTCACGTGGAACTCGTCTAATTTCATCTTTTTTCCCCCTTCCTCCCAATCATTTCCATGTTCATTGGTTCTTTCCCTAAACGGTGAGTGTCCGCTCCTCCTCTCCCCGATTCCATTTTCAGATGCAAGCACCACTGAAACTTCAATTATTCGCGATTCGCCCGCAACCAGCGAACACTCCCGTTAATGGAAAATGTGAAAAGGTTAACAAAGACGATTTGATCAATGAGGACGACCGAAACCTGCACAAAGTCGTCTGCCGTCGCTGCAAATCCGTCATTTTTCCAGAGGACGTTGTGATGACAGTCGACAGTTCGTTCGCTTATTTCCGTTCTTTTCCTAACTTTTCCCATTTTCAGATCAGCCGTACCAGCTCCGCGTGATGACTCACCAGGGAAAGGGAGCGCCGACGTTCGAGAAGATCAGCTGGTGGTGGTACACCGAGAACGACATGGTCTTCGACACCGTCGGCTGGCAGACCATCGACAAGAAGAAAGTGCTCATGTGCGGGGACTGCGAGCTCGGTCCGATCGGCTTCCGTTCCGAGGATAACAAGAAGTTCTGGGTGGCCGTCGAACGCGTCAAATATGAGAAAACCTAGAACCGTTTCCTTCTCCTTTCATCAGAAAACGCACGATTTCAACAATAAAATGTTTTTCAAACAATAACAAAAAGAGAGAGAGCCTAATCTACAGAAAAAAAACAGGAAATCCTAAAACAAAAATCTACTTCTTCTTCTTTTTTCCCTTCTCATTCGGGTCGGCAATTCCGTGAAGTTGTCTCCATTCCGCTTGTACTCTGTCCTGAGCTTCAATCGACGTGGGCGCGTATCTCGAATACTCCATGCTGAACTCTCCCTTTCCTTCCGTCAGTGATCGCAATTCCGAGGTGTATCCGAACATGTCGGAGAGCGGCGCTTCGCAGACGATAGTCGCGTATCCTTCCGTAGAATCCGTTGTGGTGATCAGGGCGTTTCTCTGTGTGAGCGAGGTGACCACATTACCCTGGAACTCTGCCGGAATCGTCACTTCCACCTTCATGATCGGTTCAAGCAGCAACCAATTGGCCTTTTCGAATGCCTCGCGGATCATGTTCTGCATCGTGTTGATCATCGCGATTTCAGTAGAATCAACGGCGTGAGTCGATCCGTCTTGCACACGGACGTGGATTCCGGCAATTCGAGCCTTGATCAAAGGGCCTTCAGTGACAATCGCGTCGAGACCCTTTTTGAGAGCGGGGAACAGATTTTTCGGAATATTGTTTCCGAACGTCTCGTCTGTGAATTCCACGACAGTGTTACGGTCAGACGGCAGCGGGTCGATGACTCCTTCGATTTCTCCGAATTGTCCCTGTCCTCCGGTTTGTTTTTTGTGTCGATAAGCGAATCTGAATGGAAACTTATTTTGAGAAAAAAGACTTTAATAGAAAACTGACTTGTACGGACTTGCCAAGCACTCTCTGTAGGCGACGGATGGTTTTCCCAGTTCCACGGGACAATTGTACTCGCTTTTCATTCGCTGAGCGTAAATCTCAAGATGGAGCTCTCCCATTCCGGATACGATGGTTTCTTTTGCTTCCTGATTATATTCCCTTCGGAACGTCGGATCTTCTTTGGTGAATCGAGTCAGCGCCTTAATGAAATTGTCGGCGTCCTTTCGGTTGACTGGCTTGATGGACATGGAAATGACTGGCTCAGGAATGTGCATAGATTCCTGTAGCAACAGAGTTTATCACTTATTAGTAATGGAGCGCTTACACAATGTGGAGCAAGGTTTGGATCCGTGCAGAATGTCTCTCCCGAATGGCAGTCAAGCCCGAACGTGGCACAGATGTCTCCTGCGTAGGCGGTGGTGATCTCTTCCATGTCGGCCGCGTGCATTCTGACCAGTCTCTGTACCCTGACTTTTCTTCCGTCCCTCGACGCGTACACAGTGTCTCCCTTGCTCAGTTGTCCCTGATACACACGGAAATAGGTGAGTTGTCCGTACTTTCCGGCTTCCAATTTGAAGGCAAGTCCGACGAACGGCTTATCATTGTTACGTTCCGGGGAGAGAATGATTCCTTTCACTTCTCCGGATTCTGTTTTCACAGTTGCTCTGTTGACGACTTCGGAAGGATCCGGAAGGTATTTGACGACTGATTCGATCATTGTCTGCACTCCCTTGTTTTTTAGAGCGGATCCGGAGAGAACAGGGACAAAACTGCGCTGAAAACGTATGTTTTACGGAAATCAGATTTCCCCACGACGTTAACCTTCACAACAGTTCTTCTGATAGCCTCATGAATCTGCTTGACATCTGGCTTCTGGTCGTTCAAGAACATCTCTCCAAGCACCTCGTCCGCGTTGGCAATGTGTTCAATGAGCTCTTGTCTTCTGTCTTCTGCCTCTACTCGCAAATCTTTCGGGATTTCATCCTTCCGGACAATGAGACCGCCTTCTCCCTCGTAATACAACGCATGTCCTTCCACTAAATCGACGATTCCATTGAAGTTTGAATCTTTCCCGATGGGCAAGTGAATGAGTGCTGCGTTGTGATTCAACTTGTTTCTGAGTCCATCCAAAGCCTTCAGAGGAGTTGCTCCATTTCTGTCCATTTTGTTCACAAAGCAGATAAATGGTACATTATAACGAGCGAGTTGTCTGTTGACAGTGAATGTCTGTGACTGGACTCCTCCAACACCGCAGAGCACGAGAACAGCTCCGTCCAGCACACGAAGAGCACGCTCTACTTCTACCGTGAAGTCCACGTGGCCAGGAGTGTCGATGATGTTGATGTTGGTTCCGTGCCAATCGACATAGGTGGCTGCCGACTGGATAGTGATTCCTCTCTGTCGTTCCAGTTCCATGAAGTCCATCGTCGCTCCGACATCATCCTTACCGCGCACCTCGTGCATCGAGTCGATTCTACCCGCGTAGTACAAGATTCGCTCGGTCACCGTTGTTTTGCCGGAATCGATATGAGCAGAAATACCTGAAAAACAAAGTTCAGATAAATTGAGGGTTCTCTTCTCACTCACCGATGTTCCTGATTCTCTCAACAGGCCGGATTCCTGGTACAATGACGGACGGTGCCTCGTTCGAAGCAAACCGACGCCAGACAGCGTTCAGCTAAAATTAACTGTTTGAATTTTTTGGTAAACTTAGAAACAAACCTGTTTCCGACTGTGAGCCACCGCGGAGAACCTCCCGAGAGGACTCATTGTGTATTACCTGCAATATAGGATTTGAGCATCAGAACAGCGTCTAGATTTGATTTTGATCAGAGAGACAAAGTTTCAGAGTAAAGAGCACAAACTTTGAAATTTTTTACACATAAAAAATCTGCAAATACGTTTAGTTTGAGCAAGTAGCAGTCTGTCAAGTGCAAAATGATGCCATAAACTCGTTGTCCACGAGGAATACACAGCGCATGGCCGACGTTTTTCCCGAAAAATGCTAGTTAGGCCATCTCCCGCTGAAATGTTTACGGAATTTTTCAGCTGAAGCTGGACAAAAGAGATCAGTTTTTGTTTAATTTAGAGAACGAATGCCCTTTGCCATCTTAAAACTGTTTTTATATCTGCAATCAATATCGAAAATGTTCATCAAAACAAGCGTTTTCGTTTCATGCCGTTTTCATAAATTTCTGATTGAAACTTTAAAAAAACCTGTAAAACATGGCATTGACAGAAGCTAACCTGAAAGCTAATCTTAATGTTAACAAGTATGTCAATACTCTCTCCAAGAGTCTTCCTTCTCGCCGTTTCCGTTTACACCCTATCTTATCAGTGCAAACTGCTCAATTTTCCTTCTCTCAGTCTTTTTGTTGCTCTTCCAGACAATGGACACTCGAAGGAAAGTGTACCACAAAACGGGTAACAACTCACAGAGAATACAGGAGATCCGAGAGAGCATCAGGGTCCGATCAAGTAAGTTCCCAATGAGACTCCGCCCACTTTAAAGTTTTTTTAATCATTCATTCAGAGAAAGTGAGTGAGAACAGTGACAAGCAAAAAGAAAGGTTTCGGATGAAAGAGGATGTGCAAAAACAGATGAAAGGTGAAGATGCTGACTGAAACAAGCTTCTAGAAAATCATAATTTCAGAAGCTGAGCCATATCTGGCTGCGTCGTACGAAGAAAAATGTGAGTTTCTCAACGGACTCTCAAAGACTATTCTGGAGACGACTATCGAATCACTGACCGATAACGAGTTCTTCGAAGAGATTTGTCACTTGTCCGCATATTCCTTCTTGCTTAAAATAACCAAAAAAAATTCAGAATGCTTAAATTCTGCGAGACGATCATCCGTGTATCCGTGCGATGTGCTTCCATATAGTCAGAAAGTGTACGATGAACGAGCGGAATCTCGTCGTCATTCTCACCACCCACGTCGACATTTACATTGTCAGAGCGATCGACTTGCAAATGGAGAATCAGGCAGAACGGGTGGAAGCGTTCAAGTTGATCATTTGGATGCTGAAGATCTATGAGAAATCGAACTTGAAGAAGTTGATTGACTCTTCTGCAGCCCAGAAAAACGGAAAGTATGAATGGGCAACAATCGTACCATTTCCTATGCCTATTTGCTTTCAGAAAGTACGCCTTCCCTAAATCCATCATGCAACCCATAATCTCTATCGCTCTTTCCGTTTTCGAAGGCCAACAGAACTCAGGAAGCAAAGACAAGTAATTTGCATCGGCTGTTTTCGCATTCCTTTGAAAGCTTCCTGTTACAGATTGTCCCTTCCGTGCGTCGGACTTTTCCTTGAATTCTGTCTCACAGAGCCTGTTCTAATTCTGGAAATGGCTGGAACAGACTGGCTTGTGAAAGTTCTCACAGGAGTTTCGTGCATGAGCAGACGCATTGTCATTCTTGTGTCACACGTCCTTATCGCTTGGCTCGACTCGCCGACGATTCGAATCAAAGCGCATCTGCATTTGGTTATGGAGCAGATATTTGCACCTCTTGTCGAGTTTGGACTCTTCCAGAAAAGAGGAAGCATGATTACGAGTGATTCCGGGTAGACTCATCCTTTTCGTCCCGGAAAATCCTCCCAAGTTCCAGCAATGAAAGCTTCCACATGAACGATTTTCTCGAGAACTTCAAGTGCTCTTTTCTTTGTCTGCTCCGTTCCTGGCCGGGACTATTCGCGTGCGCCGCCGTCGGGCCCAACTCGAACATCCTTCCGTCATCTCCGTTCCGTCTCCTCGACTACCTTGGCCTCGGCACTGTGACTAACGATAATTTGGTAAGAATTCGAGACACAATCGTCGATTTGTGCTGTGAGTTTGTCGATGTTCCGTATGCCAACAAGACCTTCGAGTCTTGGGAGGAAGCGCTGTTGTTTTACAGTGAGTTCTCCCTCCTTCCCGTTTCTTTTCCAATTGTTTTTCTTCCAGAAACCATGCACCTTCCGGACAAGTATAAGAGCAGTCTGAAGCACGATTTCGTCATCGCCCAGAACGATGCAAGACTGAAGAACGATACGGAGAGGCGAAGCCAACTGTAAACCTCCTCGCCGCTTTCCGAGTTCTTTCCCAGTTCGTGCTCATCAACGCTCAGTTGCCACTCTCTCTGGCCCGGCTCATTCTCTCAATGCCTGACTCGTCCAGTGGGCTCAAAGCCACTCTTCTGTTGGCTGACATGCTCCGTCAAGCACCATCCCACGTGCCTGTCGGATGGCGTGCTCCAGTTCTCTCGATGCCAACTCTCGTGCAATCGGCGTGTGAGTCATTGAGCCAGAGCCATGCGATCTCAGCCATCAACGGAACTTTCGATATCAATGCTGTCGTGCAGTACACGTTTCCTCATGCCACGTGAGTTATCCATCTCCAAAACAATAAGTTTCAAACAGCACATTCCAGAAATGCCCAGCTAGTTCTGACTCGTTTCGACAAACTGAATCAGTCGTGGATACGCTCCGCATCTAACTCGTCGACAGTGCTCAAGGAATCTGATCTTCAACTTTTCGTCCCACACATGTCAGATCCCGTGCTTGTACAAGTCCCGATGAAGAAGTCAAAGAGCGAGACATCGTTCCGCGGAGGAGCCAGCATAAAAAGAAACACCTCCCCGGATATTTACGAAGAGGAATATCCTGGTGAGTTCGGAGAAACTGTTCTACGAGGAAAGTACGATAAGAACAAGTTGATGATGATGGATGATACGGATGACTACGACTACACACTTCCCATTACCAGGGACACTTTTGATGACGAAGAGGAGAACGCGAAGAAAATGTTCGTGGATGTGAATGGAGTTTTTGACTGGAATTACATCGAATATTACGTAGAAAATATTGAGGTTAGAGTACCTGGAACGTCTTAAGATATCTCTTCATTCCAGAAAGATGGATACGAGAAGCTTTTGAAGGAATTCTCATCGAACACTATTGAGGATCACATTAAAAGCGTAAATAAAGCTGATAAAACACTCGAATAATAGATAAATTCACAGATTTTCCACTATCTCTCTCCAGCTGAGCAAGAAAAGCACAAACGAAGTCTCGATCGGCAACACGTCATAGTTGCCAGAAGCTTCATCAGACTGCTGCTCCGAGTGTTTCCGAGCAATGAAAGTGTCCGACAAGACTACGCTCCGATTCTGCAGAAGTACGTGGCCAGTTTCCGAGCTGTGTTAGAAGAGGTTCGACAAGCACTCTTTCTGATTTGATCTGATTCGTTACAGCGTGCCAATCTGAACGCCTACTTCGCTCCTCGAAACCTCTCTTACAACAACTCTATGCTCCATTTTGCGATCATCGGAACGTTCACAATGACAAGTCAGGGATTGTCCATTCTGAACGACGTCGGAGTGCTTCACATGTGAGCGTTCATTAGAAATCTTTATTGACATGGCACTGTGCCAGAATATTCGAGGTCTATTGCACAAATTGGGAAAGGGGGAAACGATTGCAAAAGTGAAAAAGTGAGAGACAGAATTATTATGATCAGGAACCCGTTGACGCCTTCATTCAAGGCTTCTGCGAGACGAAGAAGCACTGCTGAATGTGCGACAGTTTGACAAGACACTTGTATTTCTCGGTGAGAAGACCGCCTTCTGGGAGACCAGCCGATGGGTTGCAGTACGGACGGCAGTGCTCGTATCCGGGCTCGAAGACTCCGTACGCCTCGCAGCACTGAGAAGCATCCTGGTATCCAGAGGCGCAGATCATGACGTCTCCTACCTTGCTCAGAGGGCAACGGCCAGTGAGCACAGCTAATTGCATCTGAAGAGGGAAAGACGTGTTAAAAGAGACGGAAAGAATCACTTACAGTAGCAAGAGTAGCATCGTAGTTGCAAAGTGGGGCACAGCCTTCTCCGAGGCGGGAACAGCAATTGCGGAAACGATCGTTGGCAGTATCCTTAGTGATGCACGGCTGCCATCCTGGCTGACGTGGACACTGTGCCTAAAAGTGAATGTTCATCGTGCTCTTGAGTCTACGGCCCGGCTTTTCATACATGCGACAAACGCATCTTTCAATTTATCAACTTATCTTCAGAAATCGAACATAAAGACCTCTTCTTTTTTGGTAAAAGTAAAATTTTCCCATACCTGTGGAGGTGGAGCAAGTGGAGTTCCCTTTCCTGGGTCGACGTATTTCTCAAAGTTGACTGGTCTCGAGTCAACAGACGCGGCAACTGGCTGTGGAAGTGGCTGCGGGCGAGGCTGCTGGACTTGCTGTTGTGGAGCAACTGGGAGTTGTTGCTGCTGTGGAGCTAGCTGTGGCTGATAGTTGTTCTGGTTCTGATACTGCTGTTGAGGCTGTTGCGGTTGTTGGTTATACTGTTGCTGTTGCTGAGTCTGATACTGCGGCTGCGGTGTTTGTTGCGTGTACTGTGGCTGCTGATTGTACTGCTGCGCCTGTTGTGGTTGCTGATTGTATTGCTGCTGCTGGTACTGCTGGTTGTATTGCTGCTGTGGTTGTTGATTGTAATTTTGATTGTAGTTGCCTTGATGCTGTACCTGACCGTACTGTTGTTGTTGTTGCTGTTGCTGCTGCTGAGTCTGCAGAGTGCTAATTCCTTGTTGATTAACAGCCAACGGATTCGCATTCAAGTTGAACAGATTGAATGGATCCAGAGCGGCATTCGTTTGTTGAAGGAACGGTTGGAATGGGTTAAATGCTGGCTGTTGTTGCTGTCCAGCAGCGACGCCTGGAGCTCCGAAAAGTCCTGGCGCTTGTTGTGCAGGTGGAAGTTGGAATGGATTTGGCTGGTTGAAGATGTTATCAACCTGCTGACCGTATCCCTGTTGTGGTGGCTGCGGAAGTCCGAACGCTTGCTGTGGTTGTGGGAATTGAGGAAGCTGAGCTGGTTGTTGATACTGAACTTGGCCCGTTTGGTATTCTGGCAGCGGCTGGGCCAAGTCGGCTGGCTGACGGCTCAAGTTTGGATCGAACGTGGCGACCTTTGGAGGCTCAACAAGCGGAGCAAGAGTAGCGGTTTGAATCTGGCAGGTGCCTGAGCGTGTGGGTACGGGATCTGTTGCCCCTGGTAGTTCGGAGCTGCAAACTGAACTGGTTGAGCATGTGGCTGGAGAGGAATGTTGAGAAGTGGTTGCTGCTGAGCCTGTTGCGGTTGCTGCACAGCTGGCTGCTGGAACTGTTGGAACTGTTGCTGCTGTGGCTGTTGGGGGACTTGTGGGACTTGTGGAACCTGAATACTTCATATTGTTAACAATTCTTCCTAAAACCAAACCTGCTGTTGTGGTTGCGGTCTTGGAACCTGGAGTCCTCCCTCGTTTGATACTTGGCGAGTGTTCACAGACTGAGCGAACTGTGGCTGTGTATTGAATGCCGGTGGTGGCTGTGGTGGTCTCTGAACACCTCCTGCCTGCAAATAGTTCCCATTAACGTTTAATCCTTGTCTGCCGATACCTGAGCGACAGACAGATGTTGTGGTTTGCATCCAGCACACGCCGTCGGACACATCCTATCAATAAAGTCAACTGCGCAATGAACGCATTTGGCACGAGCGCAAGACGGAAGATCCGCGAGTGCGTGCGCTGCCAAGAGCAGTAGGATGCTGATGGCACGTATCGTCGAAACCGACATCGGCCTAGAAAACGAATAAATGAAAATAAACGGTAGGACAGAAAGCCGAAGACGGCAAAGAAAAGAGGGAAAGTGATATGAAAGCAGACGAAAACGGAGGAGACAGCTTTATTGGAGTGATGTCTTCCCGAACGGATTAATGACTTTGGGAACGGAGAGAAGGGTCCGGAGACAGAAACTGCGATCGGCGGTGGTCGGAAAGAGATAAACTGCTGGACGAAAGGCCGCTGTTTGCCTCGCCATCTTGAGGTCGACTGGCCTTGCCTCGCCTCGTTCGCGACGGAGCGAATAACCGGCTTCTGCTTCTTCTGGTCATCCATCGCCTTCTCTCCCTCTTCTTGAGGTGCGCCGCCGCCGGGCGACTGCCCACTGCTGGCCGAATACAAGAAGAAGAAGAAGCAGGAGAGAGAGAGAGATACGGTGACGAAACAACGACGTCGCAAAGAGTTTTTAATTATCCGCTGGGAGGGGAGGATGGAAAGCCGGCTTGGCGGGAGGGTGTTGCGCCATTTTGAGAACGGGCAAAGGAAGGCAGTTGTCACAGTCGGCAGAGAACGATGATCGCGTGTTTAGTCTAAGAAACTTGCTCAATATGACATTTCGACTCAGATTTAAAAAATATGATTCAAAACAGTAGGAAGGTCCTATTCTTCAGATCGATCCGATTTGCATTTCAATTTATTTGCGCTCAAACTAAAGCCACGCCTTCCGCGCATCGAGAGCTCAAAAAATTGCTAACCAGGGGATGGCTGTAAGATCGGATCGGATGGCATTGATAACCTGCTGCGGGAAGGCGCTCGAATGGCGAAAAAAGGAATCAGGAGAATAAGGGGATGACCGATAGAAACTCGTTCCGAATCATCCAGATTGATTCTGATGTTATGATTGATCATTTTTGTGGTATGATGGTTTTTCTAAGAGAAAAAGAAAATAATATATTGAAGACGTCTGGATACGAATTGTTTCCGAATTGAATACCTCTTTCAATTGTCTTCTAGCCTATGCCGAATCTTTCAAAAAGAGTGGAAAAGAAGGTGTGACGGTGACTATTTGCGCAATCCGTCATGCCATTTAGCCAATGTTGTCCGGTCTCCCGGATGAAAGATCTTCCTCCGATCCGCGTGTCAATTCCATTGTTGCATAATTCCAGAATTAAGCGGAGATATCGTGAAACGAAACGAAAATGCGAGGGTGAGCGGATGGAAAAACCTGCTGTCTCGCCAAGAATTATAAGCGTTGGAAACTGACCGATAAGGCAATTATTATTAGATGAGATTTCGAGATGGGCAGGCTTTCCTCGAGGCGTGAGACGGGCGGCCAAAGAAAAGCTGGAGCGATCGGGAGTGGCGGGGAACAGTTTGAAACACAAAACAGAGGGAAGTATTTGGGTCATTCACGCACCGCTTGAAAACATCCACGACGTCACGCATTCAGTGCACATAACTGTCCCTTCTTGCTGTTTATTCGATTGGAAACCGCGTCCGAAGAGGAGAAAAAGGATGTGTATTTGCATAAACTTTCGAATGTGTCGAAGATCGCATGCCTAATTGGGAACCGACTAGTTCCCCCATTTCCATTTCCAATTCAATGAAGATTTTCTTTCAGGTATGTCGACATGATGACTGCGAAAGCTCCACTGGAATACACGAAGGTGATCGTCGCCTCCCTCGACTACACGAATGAAGGGCTCGCTCGTGTCATTCTCAGGAAAGCGCTAACCTCCACCTCGGAAGCTTCGAGAAAATGGGCGACGAGATACCTGGCTGTGCTTGCTTCTACAGATCTTCCGATGTTCTCCGACTGGGGAATCCAATTGATGTTGAGACAGCTAGCCGACGAATCTTCAAAGGTGGTCCGTCACGTCATACGTCTTCTGAATCGCTGGCTCCCTGAGCACCCGTCCAGAAATCTTAGAAAAGTCGAATGGTCTTTGTTTGGAGAAGCTGGGGACCTACTGAAAGCGCACATCTACGCGATGGAATCGGAATGTGCTTCTGACGAAGATGAAGTTCGCGAAGTGGTTCATTTTTGGATGAAAGAGTTCAATAAGAAGTATCTGCAAATCATAGATGAGGAGATGAAAGAGCTGATGTTCCACGTCAAGCGAAGTCTTGATGGATCCTTCTCGAGAGTTAGTTCTGAACGCCCGGACACTTCTCTCGGAGTCCTTGCCCCTCTTCACCTGTTTGCAGCCCTAGGAAAGCACGAAACCGGACGGCGCATTCTGATTGAAGAGAATGTTTGCGAAGATCTGTTGAGAGTATGCAGTAGCGGAAAGTGCTTCGAAGGAGTGAAGTCCAGTCTTCTGGCTGTAGCGAGTATTGGCAGCACAGACGGAGGTTTCGAGATCTTGCCGGTTGACGCAGTTCCCGCAGTTATCAAGATCGCCGAAGAGCACAGTGTCCTGACAGTTCGCGGAATCGCATTTTGGGCACTTGCCACATTCTCGCAATGCATCGAGGGAGCGAAACGAGTCGCCGCTTTCGGATGGGAATGTAATCGATTCCGTTATGCGAGTGATTTGGCGAAAACCAAAGCGTCGGAGGATGAGGGAACAGCGTCTACCCCCGCTGCAGGAACGGCTGCCGGAAGTGTCAGTTCGGCCTGGAGGGTGGCCAGGAAAATCACCCATCAACATCACCGACACTCATCAATTCTCGAAGTGAGTGATAGCGTTTTAGTAGTTATCAAACTTTTATTTTCATTCCAGGTTCAAATCCACGGAAAGCAGAATCGCGCAAAGTCCGAAAGCGCTTTGGTGCGAAGAGGACACAGTAAAGGCCGCCCAAGAAGTCGTTCTGAAGGAGACATTCAATCGGTTTCTCCGAAAAGATCATCAAAGAGCATTGAAATCTGCTGCTTACAGAGACTGTGGAACAGTGAACTGTACTTGTACAAAAGCAGTGGCACTTCAGAGTAGAAAGTGTTTAGTTTTTTATCTTCATCTCTTCAATTTTTCAGCAGCTCCAGTATTCCGTATCACAAACGCACGGTGACCAACTCAAGTTCTGGACATCCGATGCACGAAGAAGTGATTGTTACCGTATCCCCAGCAGTGAATCAGCAGCCAGAAGAGCTCGGGAAGTCAGCTGCCACCTCGCGATTGTCGACTGATCGAAGAAGAGCAAATACGACGAGTTCATTGTTTGATGAAGAGGAAGCTCCGAAGAATCGTGCGTCCACAGTAGTCAGATGCATCAAAGACGGCCTGAAAATATCAAGTGATCAGTTGGAAGCAGAAGGAGTGTTGGCTGACACAATTATGGAGCCACACTTCTCTTGTCGTCTCCGAGAAAAGTATCATCTGCTTCCGTTCCGTGTTCGCTCTTGCCTTCAAATCAACAGACACGTCGGAGAGCCCGTTCGCTATATCTTCATGACGAAAGAGGAGGTATCATTTGAATTCTGAATCTTTAGGGACTTTTGTTTTCAGGAGCGTCATTTCGCAGATTATCGACGTCAAGTGATGAACGATCCCTGGCTGTACAACGAGCTGCTCAAGGAGGACAACGCAGTCAAGAAAACTATCAATGTGGTGCCCCTGCAGACAGTCGCGCTCCCGGCAGAAATCGAAATAATGTGCGGAAACATATTCCCGGCAAAACCGAAAACTGATCTGATATTCTCATTCGAAGAAGAGAACGAGACTGCCAGCGTGGAGGACAGAGGAGCCAGAACGGGACACGCGAGGAGTGGAATACACATTCAGTCGCACTCTACTTACAGATGCTTTCATTGCAGCAGCAATGAAGACAAAGGTTGGATAGGGATGATCTAGATTGAATTTAAACTAATCCATAATGTTTCAGTGAGGACATATCCACATGCGGACGCGCCACAACTCAGAAAAGAGGTCCTCAGTCAAGTGGATATGCTTGAGATCAAAGAGTATCCAGTGAAACGGCTGATTGGGTTAGAAGACAACAAATGAATTGACAGCAAATTTGTTTCTTTCAGGCTCCGCCAACACCATCAGTGGCTCTTTGAGTGGCCGTGCATGTACGCGGATGTGCTCGAACTGCTCGACGAGTATCGTTTCAAACCGCACTCACGAGCCTTCCTCCAGCAAATTTCTACGACGCCCTCCAATTATAAACGTATTTCTCACTGATTCAAGTATTTTCCATGACACCAATTACAGTGCCACTTGAGTGAAACCCATTCTATTCTAGTCGATTTTAATGTAATAATATATAAACACCCATTTAGCTGTGATACCCATGTACTTTCTTCCTTTCCCTCTCACTTGTTCATACACTAACATTCCAAATTTGCCTTTCAATAAATGGAGAAAAGAGCCAAATCCGTCCTCAACGCCGCGCTTTTCCTTCTTTCCATTTCCATTGTTGTCGCAGTTCTCGCTGCTGGATACATCGTTTCGGACGTTTCAGAGTTCCGGAATGGAATTCAGGATGATATGAAAGAGTTCCAGGTAACACGAATTTCAATTTCAAAACCCTTCTTTCTTTTATGCAGTTCTATTCTTCGGATTCATGGAACGTGATGTTGAGCAAAAAAACGGTTGGATTCCGTGTCCGTCGTCAGTATTCGAATGCCCCGGTCGGCGGGGGTGGACAGATCGAGGACGGAACGTGCCAATGCGCGGAGCAGTCCACGGGCTGTCCGCACGGTCCTCCAGGAGCTCCTGGAACACCAGGCCATCCGGGAGACGTCGGAACTGCCGGATCACCAGGGCAACCGGGCTCTCCTGGAATTTCTGAAATGCATGCTTCTCTCATGAACGGCTGTATCACTTGCCCACGAGGACCTCCAGGTTCTCCGGGACCTGATGGTCCTCCCGGCCCTCTCGGTTCGAGTGGAAATGCTGGAAGACCAGGATCCGCGGGACCACAAGGTCGGCCAGGCCCTCCGGGTCAACTTGGCCCGCCAGGTCCAAACGGAAACCCTGGTGCTCCCGGAAACGATGGAACTCCTGGAGTGCCAGGAACACGTCAGTTGAGTCAACGGGGACCTTTTGGCCCTCCTGGACCAATGGGACCGCCTGGTTCACCTGGAAATGACGGACAATTCAGAAACGGACCACCCGGGCCACCGGGAGCAATGGGTAAGTGAACGAGTGAGAATGAGTGCGCCACTGATGAAATTGCTTTCAGGCCCCTCTGGAACCCCCGGAGCTCCTGGCGGTGTAGGATCGAACGGAAATCCAGGAAGTGACGGAATGCCGGGACCGGACGGGGAGTACTGTACTTGTCCGAGGAGAACACCGAACTTGGGAGTTGCTGGGTATCAGCATCACATGGACACGGACACAGGAATCGGATTCTCGAAGAGCAAGATTAAGAAATTGAAGAAGATGATGCGGAAGTTCCAAAAACGATTCTACTCGACGAACGCATAGAGAAACTTCTAACCTCTTTATTAGTTGCATTCCTTCAAAATGTCTCGTTCATTAAAGCATAGTTATCATGTCTCAGATCTCATTGATTCAAAGTGCGGCATCGCCGATAAGCTGCAGAATCGGATCGTCCGTCTTTTGGTGTGCTTTGACCAGCGTCTGGCACGACTTCGGAAGCGTTTCGTCGTTGCCGGTAATCGAGTGCCAATCGGATATGTCGTCTGCGTGCCATTGCACGTACGCCTCCACAATCTCGATCGCATGCCTCGATTCTTCTTCTCCACACATCTGAATGTTTACAAAAATAGAAAAGCAAAGCCTACGGTACCCGCTTACTTCTCGAACGACGGGGGCCATGCACGTCATGTAGCACGTCTGAAACCTGCACAGTTTGTCCAGTTCCGTTTCGTACGTCGACAGTTCCGACGAGACGAAAACTTGGTTTTGATTGTTCGCAGAGCTCTGTTTCAGTTTATCGCTCCGAACGATTTCATCGTGACATTCGTGGTCGCACTTCAGAAAAGTGATCGGCTCGGTCTAAATAGAAGGATCTTTAGAATCATGATTATGAAAATAAAACTCACTTTCGCCATGCATTTCATAGACTTTTCGAACAGAGATCTCTTGAAGTTGCACACGAAATTGGAAGGCGAAAACGAGTTGTCGGCCGCCTGAAATTGAGTTCATTTTCACTCAAACGGATATTTTCGAAAGGCACAAACATAATCACTGCATTTTTCAGCGAAGCACTTGGTTTTCTGTTCCGAAAGTTTGCAATATAATTGGAAAGAGGAGAGATCGAGTACGACGGGATGGAAGGGGAAATCGTAGAAGTCTGCGAGTGACTGATTCAGAGTGTACTCGAACCTCGATCGGTAATCCTGCTGACAATCCTGCAAGAACCCGTCTATTTGCAAGCAGATCCGATCGAAAGGGACTCACTTCGAAGCACTGCGCGTCCGTCATGTTTCCGTCCGTTATGAACATGAAATCCCTCTTGAACCGAGTCTGATAGCACGTCGTGGAAGCCAGCAAGATCAGGAAGATCGATAGAAAGTACAACATATCTCGGAAAATCGAAATCGCAGAAAAATGCGGCGGGCGGGGGATCGGGGGAGGTGACGACACTCCGAACCAGACGAACTGGACGTGTTCTCCTCATCCATCCTTATCATTTCATCAGCTTTTCCTTTCTCACACACACGCTGCGATGACGAGTCGAGGCCCGACGCGATTTTAATGAATCATGCTATTCCATCATCACTTTTGACGAAAAAAACGGAAGGATTCTATCGATGAAAGCATGAACCCTCTAATAGTTTTTAATTCATTGCATTCACCACATAGATATAATACAACTAAAATCCCGAAAAAGAAGAGAGGTGAACTAGATATGAAAAAAATGGACTGGTAAGAAGAGAAATTATGGCGTGTCATTTGGGGGGAAATCTGACAACAGCTGAGAGTGAAACAGGGACCGTGGAATTATATACAACCGGAAAGAGAGGGAGGGGGAAAACACAATGTTACGATATGAAACTGATTAGGAGATGCGTCACAAATGCAGATCGAAACCCTAATATAACTAATATTGACGTATCTAAAAAGGAAAAACTGAAGGAATGGGGTGAAGACGGGAAGAAAAATGAAGAGAAAGTGAATATACATCATGGAACAGCGAGGGGGGAGTGGGCAACAAATGAAAACAAAAGAAGTAACAACAAGTTAAAAAATGAATAGGAATCGAGAAAAGGCGGCTAAAAGAGCTAAAAGCAGAACTAAGTCAGACAACGGAAGAAGTTGTCAGCGTGTCTGTAAAAAATGACAACGATCTGGCCCCCTGAGCCGAATCCAGTCGGACTTCCATGGAGAATCGTATGGAGTTGCTTACTGATCGGAGCCAAATCCACTTTTCCGTGCTTTTGGATCAATTGATCGAACAGCGTGTTGATCTGGAACAGTTTGATGCTTTCAACTCGAAATCGAAAATATATTATACTTCTTGATCCGAGCTCGTCTTCTCGATTTCCCCGATAATCTTCTTTATCACGTCAGCCGGAATGTCGCACACAAGCACTTCTACCTTTGTCTTACTCGAGAATTGACTGACGTAATCAGCCAAGTGCGAAGCAACTTGGCTTTCCACTCGCTTCTTCTCTTTCAGAAACTTATGATGCTTGTCGGAGGAGGTGGCGAAGCACACGTTTATGTTCGCCTGCGAAGCGCACATCGGGCGAATTCCAGTGATGTGCGATGTCGATGCACTTCTGTAAGCTCTGATTGATTGCAGAAACCGCATTCGAAAAGAGAAACTAACTTGGAGGCGAGAACGGGAGTTGTGTTGGCGCTGTGCTCCTCGTAGTGGTTCGCTTCTCCCGGAGTGCTCGCAGATGAAATCGGACCTCCGTTCGGCGTCTGATTAGGTGGCAAATTCGTGAGAGACTGAGTCTCACGACAGACAGTGGAGACTATCTCCGCGAAATCCATTGTCATCGTATGGTGATCGGTCTTGCAGAGGTACTCGCAGTTCTTGCTCATCACCGCAATAATGTGCGAGATCGAAGCGCGGTTTCGGTGCTCCTGAAACAGAGATATTGTAGAATAATCACACAATTGAATTATTTACATTGAGTGACTCCAGATCATCAACTGGTGCGTGGAACACATCCGCTTCGACTCCCAGGCTCCAAAACTTTTTGGCGAGCGAAAATTTCTCGGGGATGAGCTTGCTTCCGCTCTCTTGGACCAACGAGCAAACGAGCACTTTAGGACTGACCCGTGGGGACTTTGCAACCATCGCTGCCTTCACACTGCACGAGTCTTTGATGAATGCGACTGAATCCATTTGAACTCCGAAGCCGGTGATGCAAAGTGGGAGTTCGTACACGAAGTCTCTTGGATGACGTTCGCGAAGAAGCGCAGAGTCGTATCGGCCTCCGCCGAGCAGAAATGCGCCGCGTCCTTTCTTTGCCGAGGTCTCCACTTGAAGTTGGAAAACCAGACCGTCTCCGAATGTCCGTGGACGATAGCAAGTCTGACTGTCGTAGATAATCGAGATCCTTTTCTCCAACTCTTCACTGCGGCAGTGCTTGAAGATCTGAATGATTTCATCCAGATCTTTGATCGCTTTGTCCATTAAATCTTTCGCGGTTTCGACTTTCAGCTTCTTTCGGAAGAGAGCAACTTTCTCTTTGAATGAGTTGAAATTGCTTTCCACGGGAATCGGCAGCTTGCTAATGATGTTGGCTGCCTTCGATCCGATCTTCGGTGTCAGCTTTTCAACCTTCTCTTTCAGCGACGGCTCTAAAAACAAAATCGAAATGTTAGTTTCTGACAGAAAACTTACTTTCAAAAGTGGAGAAAGAGTGAAAGCAATCAAGAAGTTCGGCTCTAACGTCATCCGAGAGATTCAGATGGCGAATCTGAGCTTCCAGAAGGAATGCGTGGCCTACTTTCAGAATCAGCTTCGTTCCGGGCAGGCTCGCCGCAATCATTTCGCACGCAACGAGCAACAATTCTGCCTGAAAATATATACAATCACACAGGAATCAATCATTTTTTGTTGTAATGTCCATCGTTTGTCATTCTTTTTACCCGTCATTTCCCACTTACATCTAACGAAGTCGATGAGCTCTGCGGTCCGATGCAGTCGACACAGCACTCCCATTTCTCGATGGGATGGACATTCGGCGCACTTTGTGAGTAAACTCTTCCGAAATTATATCGTTTGAAGCGTTGAATGCTGTTTCGCACGCAGTATCGAACAAAATTCTGGCGGAGATCCATGGGAAGAGCAACCGGGAGACCGTTTCTGTCCAAAAACTCCACTGGCTTAGTTCTGACAGAAGCCGCGGCCAGTGCGGTCGAAACTGGCATCAAAGTGTGTGTGGCCAGCTTCTCGAACGCATGCACTTTGAGAACTTGGCAAAACTCGTAACGAACTGTCTCAACAAGTGATTCCTTGTTGCTTAACTTGAGACGATCCTGACACAAGTCTATGTCGTAACAGTAGTTTACGGAGGTCGGCACGTCTTCTTGGAACTGTTTTTCCAGCAACCACGCATTCATGCGACTCTCCCTTTTTTTGACGACCTTCTCGCATAGATTACGGAAGGTGGCGTCTTCCTTTGAATGCATGGGAAGGTCTTCGTCATTCAGCAGATCATCTGCGGTCGGTCGCAAATCCGGATTCTTCTGAAGCATTCGTTCGATAGTCTTCTTTGCCAACGCTGCCATTTGACTTTGCAGATCCCTCCCAAAGTCGGCTGGAATCGCCACCTGATTTCTCAGATTGTTCAGTGTCGATACTCTCTCCATGCTCGGCGGCAAAGGACGATAGAACATCTCGAATAACACGACTCCGGCACTGAAGATGTCAATCTTCGAAGTGTACAACTTGTGGGTGGTCGTTTCAGTTTCGAAGAGCTCCGGAGCCATGTAGAGCTGAGTGCCGATATCCTTAGTCTGCTGCACTTCCGGTCCCTTGTTCTTGTGTCCGGGCGGCGAAAGCACCGCTTCGATACTATTGCTCTTGTCAGCAGCTGGTTGAAACGGTCTTCGTTTCGGATTGAAGACATCCAGAGTCGCGAGGCCGAAGTCACCGATTTTTACGCCGTTTTGTGATGTTAGAAAGATGTTGAGAGGCTTGATGTCTCGATGAATGATCGTACTGATTTCGTGCATGTACTTGAGACCGCACAACACTTCCGAGAAGATTCTCCACACTTCGTTCGGTTTGTTGAAGCAGTGGTTATCGTCGATGTACTGTCTGAGAGTTCCTCTGTCGCAATACTCCATCTGAATGCACAGAATACGCGGGTTTCGGTTGATGCTTTCGAATCCTTTGCTCCTGCTTTTGCTCCTTTCCACCACTTTTAAAAGCTGTTTGGCCTCCTCCTTCCTCGAATTAATGTCTTCTGGATTCGGCTCGAATACGATACCATCGTCGTCTTCCGCTGATTTTGAAGTGATCGAACGTTCAAAGACGTCGTCGGATTCTGTCGATTCGATTCTCGGTCTGTCCTCTCCAGTTTCATCGTCCGCATCCGAATCCGAACTGGAAGATTCTTCCTCTTCCTCCTCTTCTTCAATATCTTCATCCCAATCACTTCCTTCGTCGACTTCTTCGTCCTCATCTTCGTATTCCGAAGAACATTCCGAAAGATGCTTCAGGCCGCCACTCGGTGTGCTCCGTTTGCTCTGTCTCATTCGTGAAGCGCATCTTTTATTGTCCTGGAAGACGGAAAACGACCATTCCTTGGCTTCCGCTCCTTTGCTGTCCTTCGAGATTGCTTTCAATCGTGCCGGCAGCAATGAATCTCCTCCTCCCATGTTCGCCATTCGTTCCTCCAATGACTTTGACGCCTTCAATTTCGGTTTCTTCGGAGACTGTTCTTTTCCAGGAATCGGAACTGCGCCGAGTGAGCTGTCGTCATCAGAAGCCTCGCTGACCACCGGAATCAGTTCTTCAGCCCAAGAATTGTAGTATCTTACCAAGTTTTGATGATTCATTTTGGCAAAAAACTTGGCTTCCTTTGTGATTTTCCGATTCACTCTTTCGACATTATTGAGTGGGATGCGTTTGATGGCATAGTCAGTACTGTCCATTTTGTTTCGGACAAGTACGACGTCGCCGAATCCTCCCTTTCCGAGTCCGCGAATGATCACATTCTCGCCCATCATCCTGCCATCCGGGTGCATTGCTCCACCGAACGGAGTGAACAGTCCGTCCTCGCTGTCCGATGGCGGCTCTTCTAAAAAAAGAGTGTGAATTGCTTCCAAGCAAAATACAAAGATAAACAAACCTTTCAGAAACGGTTCATCTTGTATCTGATCGAGATTCTTCGCTTCCTGACATTTTGCTATGAATTTGGAAAGAGAGCTGGAACTGGAATTCTGGAGTCCTTGCACAGGCGTTGAGACTCGGGAGTAGTTTGAACCGCGTGTCTGGAGCTGCGAAAACATTAAAACCGAGCATTGAATCAAGTAATACTTACAGCAAGTACGAGTCCATCGAGCAAGGTTCCGAGTTGGAATAGGTCTTTCCGTCGTCGGTCGCTTTCTTTCTCTTTTTCTTCTTGCGGAACATACTTTCGAGTGCAAATTTCGTTGAACAGCTTGACCAGATCCAAAAGCGGACCCATCGTTCCGAAATCCGAGAATCGGAAGCCGTAGTTGGCCATGCTGTCCCTTGTCCAGACACTCCCGACAGTCAAGTGCTTGTGTGTCATCGAAGATTCATGCAGGTATCGAAGACCGCACATTGCCTGAACGGCCAGAAGACGAAGAAGTTTTGATCTCGGAACGATAACTTCGTAGGCATCTTGCAGATTCTCTTCGTACTGAAAGATTTTCTGCGCCACGAACACTTGCACCAGCACTGAACCCGCAGTACATTTCATCTTCTGAACATGAATGAACTCGTATTCTACCAAATTATGATCGAGGTCTTGAATATCGGGCAGTTTTTTGAATTCGCTGTGCACTGCGTCCAGTTTGTCCAGGAACGGGTGAAATCGAGCGTTTCCGAGTTACGTCCAGCGGAATATCGGAATGTCCACTCCGAAATGAGCAACTGGTTGTTCTGCAATAGACAAACGTAATAACACGACTGCCGATGGATTGATGGACACTTACGTTCCAAAATCCCATCCATTCGTGGCAGATGTTGGAAGGTTTCTGCCGTTTGACCGGGATGTTCGTGAGAACGACGACTCGCCGATTGCCGATAGCCCTGGTCTCTGCTTCCGGACGACATCCATTCAGTGTATTCTCCAGCTCGGTCGCGTTCCGCTGCTTCATTTCCTCTTCGAGTAGCTCGAGTTCCTTTTGTTCCGTATCGAGTCGTTTTCGCTGAAACAACAAACATTCGAAAAGGTCATTTAATGTTGATAGGGGGAATCGTCGCTCACAGCGCCATAAATTTGCATCGATTCTCATACTTTTTTCTCCGCTTCCACCCTTGCTTTGTTGTTTAGCATCTGATCATGGAAACTGCCGACTGGCTGCTGTGGGTTGTGGTCGGTTAAATAGTCATTGATTGTCGTAACAAGCTCGCAGACCATCACAGATCCTTCTAGATTGTCCACCTTTTTTCGAAGATGAACAAGGAGCTTCCGCACATCCTCTTGAGAGATTCCGTGCGGCTCCACCAAATCGACGAAAGGTTTTCTAAAAGGGGAGTGTTTATTGTATGTGGATAATAAACCAACCGCTTCGGATATTCCATGGAACACTTCACAATGAGAACCACACTCACATCCTTCTTTTTGTCCTCGTCTAGAAGACACGAATCATGAGGTCGAACGATGATTCTGACGTCTGTGGGTGATCGAACCTGCCAATGATACGGTAGATTTTATGTATTCAGGACACCTACGTTCCAGACATTCCTGAAGAACTCTACCTGGCGCTCATACATCGACTCTAAAACTGTCCGCTCATGTTCTTGCAGCTCCCAGTTTTCATTCGTCTCCTCGGCCATCACCTGGAATATTTGCAAACATTTGTGGGCTTTGTCGAGAGAAACAAAGTTCCGGAGGTTTAGACGAGGAGAAATCGATCGGAGGGAAAAGAATCACGCGGAATCAGTTTCGGTCGACATTAAACAAAAAAAAATCGGCGGCAGATTGATGGCCAAAAGACGATAAAAGTCGACTGTCAGAAGGCGCTTGTGTGAAAAGCAAAAGTTATGCGTACGTGAATATTGCGTCATATTCGTTAACTGCGGACCGCCATTATTGGCGCGTGTTCAAAATTTGTTTTTATCGGAAGGTTATCGACAAAAGAAGAATGATTTGAAAATTCATTTCAAAACAATTCGAACACTTTATGAAGTTCTTAGCGAGTTCAGTAATTTTTCTTCTTATTCGATCGTCTACAGCCTTAAAGTTTAACCGCAGTTCTGAATCAGGTTGTTCATGAAAAGTTCGAATGAAAAACAGAACAATTCAGGAAAGAATACGCTTAGCTTAGTGACAATCTGCTCAACTTGTGCTCTTTTTGTATTTTCAATTATCACTCTCGTTGTTTCGGCTCTCAGCTTGCTCAAAGCCCGACGGATCCGCCATTTCAAGCTGTCGGAACCGCAGGTTTTCAGACATGAGGAAATTTTGGAAAATTAAGCAGTTCAGACTCAAATTTACTACAAGAATAAAGGAAGGCTCCGAAGTTGAGGCGAAAAGTTTTGGAAGCGATGGATAAAGGCGGATCTGTGAGAAGTCGGCAAGAACAAAGGGAAACACGGCGATGAATCGGAAGAAACCGCCTCGGAATGGAAACGAATGCGACTCGTCACTCAACAGGCCCGTCTCCGCAGAAAGACTTTAGAACTCTTTATTCATCACATTGCAATAAAACTCGTTCCGGATTGCTCGCCCGTGTACCAGTTGACACTTCTCCGGCCGTCCCGGTGCCCTCTACTCGTCTCGTTCCCGCGTCCGACTTCTCAACTCCCGAATTCTCGGACATCGCCGTCCCGTTGCTCCGAATTCCTCCTCCACTTGTGCCAATCAACGAAGTGTTCGGATCGGAAACATCAGCTTTCAGCACGTAATACTCGAACAACTGAAAAGAAAAGTAAATGTTCAGATGATTCAAAAGACAATTCTCACAGTAGGCCTGCTCAGCTCCAGTTTGGGTGATTTGTTCTTTGAAAATAGATTGCACTGAGAATCAAAGTGAAAAGAGTGAGAATGAGAAAAAGAGCGGATTGGACGACGTCGAAGTAGGCGAGGAATGGAATCACTGAAATAATTGAATCGATTCTGCGCTGGAATAGCAAAAGTACCTTCGAAGACAGACGCTGATCTCAAGCAGTTAACAGGCAGCACACTCGCGAAAGTTAGCAAGAATACAGAATGAACAACGCTCATTTCGATTCAGAAATGAAATGTTCTTGATTGCCATGGGCGAGTGGCCTCAAATACCATTTTTCGTTCGATCGATCACGGTCCTTTTCACTCATTTCTGGTTCAGAAGAACAATTGACCGAGTATTTTTGCCAATTCTTTATTTGAAACAAGACTTTTGAAAGCACTTTTACAGAGAGGCAAGGTACAATAGGACAGCTCTGAGTATTTCACGTTAGTAGCGAAACGTCGCGGTTGCGGAATGTAGTGGGCTCGATTACCAAGACGACAAAGTTGACGGTGGTGTATCAGGAGAGGTTGGCGGCCGAGACGAACGGGAACTAAGCGGTTCTACGAGAATTCCTCCTTTTATATCCGAGTTTATTTGAACGTCTTCATTACTTCGATGCCACGTGGAAAACAGACAAACTGTTTTTGCCACGTTTTATTTTTTCACGTGGCAGTTTCTATTTTTAATGGCTCTCTTCCCAACTTTCCAATCAAACAGCATTCTCTGTTGATTCTGATTCCTCTCCCGTGCTTTTCCTTCTCAATTATCGAAATTCTGAACAGACTTTTGATCTTTCTTACTGTGCGCCGTCTCATCACGAGACCCCTCTTCCAATTGATAAAAATCATTCTCACTTGGCTTTTTCGCTCGTTTTCTTATCAACATAAATTAGTTGCTTTTACGAATCCGGAGATGGTTTACGACCCCAGAATGAACCGACTGTGTACCGAAAATGAAATCGGAGGAAGTGGAGTGTACGAGAACTGAAAATGTGTTTACTGTTTGGAGCGAAGTGAGCGGAAGGTCGGAAAGTGGCCAGATTTTTGCCACGTTGATCAGCGCCGGCGTTTAAATTTTAATCGCGAAGATACAAACGAAAGTTGATTGCAGACTAAGACGATTTGGTAACGAATTGAGGACAATGGACGTGGAGGAAAGGGCTTTGCACTTTTTGAGCAAGTTCATTCAGATCAAGGAGACACCACAACTCCGTTTCTTCTTCCGACTTTTCCGCCAATTGGCTCATTCAATTATCAACACAGTTTCCCGGAACCGGTTCCTTCTCGTTTCAATCAGTTTCCCAGGACCACGTACGTCACACCGACACAATCTCCTCCGTTATCAGTGCGCCTGATTTTGATTGAATGCCGTGCCAAGTCTGCTCTCGATACATGGTCTCATCACGAAAGTACAGCTTCCTCGGATACATTCTTCTGGTGGCCCACGTGACACAGATTATTTCTGATTGGTTTTTGATGTGGGGGAGAAGGAGAGGAAACGGAAGAGAAATAAGTTGCTCGTGATGCACGGAGGACCGTGGGAAAGTTAAAATAAACACTTTAGGGTTGTTTGGGGTGAAACTACGAGCAGAAACTCCAATCGTCAACATCCCAAACTCGATCAGAAAACGAAGAACTGGCACATTGTCACCCAAAATTTCGTAACCTTTCGCCGTTTATCACTCGATTGCCCGCCTGTTCCCATGACTGTGCACTTCCGTGTGCCCCCTCCCATCGAGTTAATCCCATTCCAAACATGTACAACAGGTCGCCAACAAGCACAACTTCTCGTGAATCAGAGAGCTACCTCCGGTCACTGCGTCCCTTCTCGAATGTCTCGGACATTCTCTCTGAACTTTGCTTATCAGCCACAGGAAATGTGTGTTTCGCATGTGAATTGTGAATTCGCAAGAACAGGAGCATAGAATAAAATATATTGTACACTCACTTTATTGCCTTTTTATATACATTCAATTCATGACTATGTGACCCGGAATTGTGGAATTATGCAACGATTGTGAAGGAGAAGAGGGAAATGAGTTATGCGCAGAAGGTGGACGACTTCCGAGAGCCGTCCTGCATGTCGTCCATCCAGGAGACCGACTTCCGTTTGCTGGACAGACACGAATCCGTTTTGGAGCGAGTCTTCTTCAGAAACCGCGGTTTCACAGAAGCGTTCGGATTCTTGCCCAAACAAAAATCGATCTTCTGCTTCAACGAAGTCGAAATGTCATCGGTCTCCACTAGAATCGTGAGCAGAATCGATTTGAGTGGCGGGAATTCTTGACGAGCATCTTGCAACAGCTGAAATAGACACTTTTTCTTTGATAAACACCGGGTGGAATGACCAGAATAGAAGCGAAAAAACTGTAAAATTTTATTACCTTAGCGAGAACTCGGTCACGGAAGGCCGTCAATATCAGTTGTTGGACGTCGAATGACGCGTCGATTTCAGCGAGAGGAAAGCACATCGATTGTAGGGAAGGGACCACGAGCTTGTTGAGTTTGAGCCACAACTGTTCCAGAATATCACAGCCACCGTTGAGAAGAAGATCGGTGGTCAGGTTGGAGCAGTTGAACGCTTTGAAGGCGTTGTTCTCCAGAATACCAGACGCATCTCCTTCCGGTTTGAAGAAGTTGACGAGCTTTTGTTTCTCGAGAAGGGTCAGAGCTTGAATCTCAGAAGCACAGTTCCGCATGTCGTCTCCGGAAAGGACATGTCCTTGAAGAGCAGAGAGAAGTATGAGCTCACATCTGAAACTCATATGATGAAAGATAGAGACAGAGAAAGAAAGAAGCACTTACGGGTTGGGGTAATCAGAGAAAGTAGCTCTCGGACTCGGGGTTCTCGGGGAGGAAAGCGTCGAGGAAAGACTGTCGATGGAGCGACGAGACAGCTGCGAAAGCTGCCGAAGAATCGATCGACCCTTCTTCTGCTTCTCCTGCTCGACGCCTGGAACAGTTAGGAAGTTCGACATGAGAAAGGAGACAGGCGGCGGGCGAGCGCCTTTTAAAGAGAGAAAGCATATCGAAAGTGAGTAACGAGGGTGATGTCACTCTGGGAGCACGCGTGTTTTGAAAGTGAGCAAACTAAATATGGGATGGGTGCACTCACACTGTACGTCAATAAAAACGTTTCCTATCGAGTTCTTCTTGCCAAAAATCATCGAGGTTTCAGCGAATCGGAAGTGGATTGGGAAGAGAAGAAACGTCTGAAAGTCAGTTTCAGATTGTGGTTTTGCAGATTCAGCTGACGGAGAAGTCACGAAAGGAGCGTCAAATGGGGTCGCAAGAAATCACAAAGACTGAAATATAAATGCTTTCGTCGCGTTATCTCGCAGTGCGCGCCTCCCCTCAAATATTTTGTGCTTCTCGCTCTCAGCGCATCGGTGTTGATTGCGTGCTCCGCTTCTACTCCCTCCCCTCTTTTCACTTTTGAACCGTCTCCGATAACCTTGGCGAATTGCTGATAGAGACTGCGTGCAACTCTGCGCCTCTCTTTCTCGTGCGCTCTCTCGCACTTTGTAGTTTTTATAGCATTTTCTGAAAGGGTGTCGAGAATGGGGAGAAACGTTTTTGCAGCTATGGGTTGGTCATACTTTGGAGACAAAACTGGTAGCAGAAAAGAGGCGGAACTCAGGAAGTTTCAGGTGCATAGGAACTGTGATGTGATGTCCGATTTTTGAACTTTGAATCCTAGAAAGAACACACTAGGACTTCCAATTCGATTAAATCACCAATAGTGTCCAACACCTTCATTTTCCCTGATTGCATGTTACCCATACCGATTTCCACCAAAATCTGAAGGAATTGTGACGTGTTGTAAACAAAACAGAGTCGAAACTCAATTCACTGCACACATAGTTTAAATCGAATTTATTGAAGAAGCGCCAAATTGAGTACGGATTCCTCTTTGTGATATTCCACGTGGCTCCACGGCGCCGACTCGTCCTTCCAATTCGTGCAGCATAAGTATCGGATCCACAGTAACCCGGTGCACACTTTGATGGGACCGGCGTGCTCCTGGAGATCCGTCGACGGATCGCAACTTTTCTGCCAAAACCATTTGCATTCGGTCCAATCACATTCTTTCTGCAAATGATCTGAATTAGTGTCGAAATGGGAATGTCTCCGACGAACCCAACAAAACGTAATAATGGGCAGCCAAAGAAACAGTAACAGAATTCGCATTTTAACTGTGAAGAAATCAGAAATGAGAGGCTCTTGTTTATTTGAAAGAAAACGAGTATAAATTTAATATAAATCAAGTCAATCCACGGAAAAATACAAGCAGATAAGAATGGAAATGGTTCTTCTTTTTTTATGGGAAAGAGAAGCAATTTACAGAAGGGACTCTACAAACTCGGAAAACTACAGTAAGGGGACGAGGAGGCGGGGATGGAATGGGGCACCGACGGACGGGGAAAAGAAGACGGATGGCAGTGGGAGCGAATCGGCGGAGGGCTTCATGTCGAGCTGACGACGCGCAGACGGTTTCCGTTGCACGTCTTGCACAGGAGGTGCTGCTCGATCGGGTAGCATCCTTGGCCTTCCAGCTGAAATGCAATTTCTTCTTTCTTTCTCATTCAATTTCCGAAGAACAGTCAACCAGTTCTGTACGTCCGGTCATAAACCGAATTGCCCACCTTGGACGACAACTGCATTCCGCAATCCTCACACTTGTAGCACTCGACGTGGAATGACTTGTCCATCGCCACGACGCGCACTGACTCCTTCTCGCCGTCCTGCGGCACGATCGGTTTACTGCAGACGGCACAGCGCGGAGCGAATTTGCTGGAAAAGAAAGAGCGAAAGTTTTGGGAGCGGAAGAGAAAAGGACTGACTCATGGAAGCACGGGACACAGTGCACATTGTTGTCCTTGTCGAGAGTGAACGGAATGCCGTCGAGGGACTTCTTGCAAGAGTGACACGCGAAGCAGTTTACGTGGTAGACGCCGCCGCACGCACGCAGAAGCTTGTCGCTGATCGGCCGGTTGCAGGCGGTACACTTCTCGAGCGAGTTCTGAAAAAGGACACGTCTCCAGGGGACGATTGCTCTTCGGCAAAACGTCAGAGGGCGCCAAGATTGAGTACTTTTTGGGGCCCACCGAAAAGATCTAAGAGAACAAAGAGCGTACCTGATAGCACTGCTCGCACGTCGGCTTCTCGTCGATGTTGTAGAACGAGGCGCCGGCAAGAGTCTTCTGGCATTGGCCGCATTTGAAGCAATCCACGTGGAAGATCTGGTTCATGGCATTGCATCCCGGCTGATCGCCAGTGATCTCTTTGCCGCATCCCACACAAATATCTGCAATTCAAGATTGTTTGTGTCTGCGACGACGCGTTTCGTGGCGGCTTTATTGTGTTTTTTTTGAGCAAAAAACCCGAGTACGAGTGTCAGAATGTCATAAAAAAGACATCACGCCGGGGGGTTCAGTTTCGCCATCTGATCGGAATCAGAAGAACACTCGTGGTTACCGTAAACTTTTTTGTTTCTTCTCCAGAAAATGACGAATGTTTCTTTCGATCTCTTTCCGCAGAAATGTTTATTATTGCGTTGTGACATGGTGGGCGCCCCCGAAGGCAAAACTATGCGAATTCGGTGTAAACTTTGGATTAGCGTTGTAAATACAAGAAATTAGTGCTCATGGGCTTGCATATACTAGGGCTTTGAAATGAAAAAACTTCAGTTTAGAGTCAAAAGGAGCTCAGCTGAGTGTAGTGCACAATTTGAGATTGATAACGACAAAACAAACCTTCTTTCTCCGTCATGACGATTCAGAAGAGCAAAAACGACGAGCGGGTCGAGGAGAAGCGAGAAATCGGAAGACCGACGGAGAATGAGAAGGACAACGTGGGGCGTGGCCCAAAAACGGCCGACAAGACCGCCCACCAAAAGTAGAAGAAGAAAACGAAAAAGACGAAAAGTAAGAAGAAGCCTGAGGAGGAGCCGCTGATAGAGGATGGATGGACAAGGCAGCTGGAGGGAGCAGCGGCGAGTGGATGGCAAAAACGAGTAGGAGGGCGCGGCCCGAGAGAGGAGAGAGCAAGGAACCGTAGTCGAGCAACTGTTGCTCGCTGCGTGTTTGAGGGCGCCCGCGGCTCTGTGCTGCCTGCCTCGCTCTCGGGGCTCTTCCTGATCACTTCGGTGTGCTCTTGGGTGTCATTTATTTTCGGTTCAACACTATTTGTCTTCCGATAGGTTGAGTCGTTGCGTGTAGTAGACAAGCAATCGTGCCCCAGTTTCCACAACCACAACTTGTTGTTCCGGGAGCCACGTCCCTGTTTGAGCACCTGCGGATGCGACGAAGCAGAACTCTGATGAGGATGTTCACTCGGCCTACAGTATGCCCTGCCGCAGACTCGTGATATGTCAGACGCCTTAATTCGCACATCGTCAAAGTGTGGATGGGATCCCCGGAGACATCCAGTTTGTGCTCGAATGCTGATGAACGCATCGTGTGATTGCGAGCCGACTGGCCGGGACCGAGCACATAAATATTTTCGGGAAATCGCAGTCCATCCGGGAGAGTCCTCACCGCGAGACAACCGTCATTTTTCATTACTCGTTTGTTTTGTCGCGTCAAACCGAGCGCCCCCACGTGTCGTTTCTCCCACTAGCTCTCTCTCTCTCCCGGGACCCTTTACGTCACGGCATCGGCAGGCGGGGAGTCAAAACAGAGCGGGAAAAATTGTGGTTAAAGTGCAGCACGACCTTCGGTTCGCCCCCGTTTCCCATCATCTGTGCACCATCGAGAAGAGGACCTTTGGAAGGCAGAACACAATGAATATATAACGAGGCGGCAGGAAGCAGGCGGCGAAAGAGAAGGGGATCAACTCACTGATATTCATGATTTTGCGGGTTGAAGTCGTCGAGGAAGTGGTCGTGGTCTGGTTTGTGAAGTTGGCGGCTCTCTGGAGGTCGTCGTTCTGGCGACGGGGGTACTGGACGATGCTCGGCGAGGTGCTCGTGTCCTGGCTGAGCTTGCTTCTCATCTGGTGAACCAGATGATCCACCTCATCGCCATTGTACGAGTCCTGAAAAATTGAAGTATTGTACATATTGGTTTCAGGTTCAAGGTTTCAGATTAAGTGGTGGATTCTATTTCTGTTTTCTTCAGAATGCTCTCAACGTTTCAAGCCAATCACGCCGCGCCATCTTTCCATCTCCATCTTCTTCCTCCTCTTCTTCTACTTCGTCTTTTTCGTCTTTCTCAATGTTTCAACCTAAACTAAACTTTTGGTGCTCACTGAGCACAACCAGAAAGTTCCCATCTTCTCTCCAATTTTTCATGTGCTTTCCAAAGTTTGCGCTTCGTTTTCCTCCTTCTCCTCGCCCTCCTCGGTCCGCTTCCCAAAAATAGAAAAAAAAAGAAGAAAGGGCGGCGGCGGCGGCGCAGGAAGCGGAATTTTGACGTGAGCTTCTGCGGAGCCACCAAATTAGTATCAGTTTCTCGTGGTGGCTCCCCCGAGAAAACGAGCATCTTGTTGTTTTTTGTCTGATGCCGCGCCACCCTTTGCCATGATTAATTTCATCGAAACAATACATTGCCGAGCTGTTTTTTTTCTCGCCGTCAGTGTTTTGATGTTTGGAGACGTGGAATTGAGGCGGTGGCGGCCGATAAAAACGAAATCGAGCGGCTGCGGAGATGGAAAAAAAACGAAAGAGCGGGGACGTCGAAAAGAAACAAAAACATAAAAATTGGATGGAGGCGAGAGGAAGAGGAGAAGGCACCATTGTTCGGAGGAACACGCACAGCAGAAGTGACAGGATCAGGGGGCATCCAGAGGAGAACTACGGTATCCTGGAGGAAATTCTTCGCCGAGCCCTTGCCACCTTCTCATGTTTCTTTAGAACAAACAAGTGGAGTGCCACGTCAAACATTCAAGCTTGACGAAGCGAAAACGCATCTTTGCATAATTATGGTGTAGGCGCGAGATAACAAGGGAACAAGGCGGCGAGCAACAAAAAGGGAAGAAAGAAGAAGAAGAAGAAGAAGAAGCGCGATGGGAGCAAGAGTTGAGTGCTTGCCCCTGGTAGACACAACAATCGATTCTTTGTCGTCAGGAAGAAGTACGTATATATTGGGTCCGCCCGGAAGACGTGTCGCAGAATGCACGAGAAGGCGTCGCGCGATGACGGCGCCCTCTGTGTGTATGCATTTCAATTTTTCCGAAAAGCCCACACGGCGAAACGAGAAGTGGCGAAATTGGAGCAGGAAACGACACGGAGAAGGACGGACATTGCCAATTGGGAAGAGGAGAAGCAGAAGCGGCACTAGGAGGTATTCGGCCGGAAAATTGAGAGATCCGTCCCACTCCCGTTTCCTTTTTTTTTGATGATAGGGTCTATAGGCAAGATTCGGAATGAATTGAAAGGATCAGAAGAATGGGGACCGGGACGAGTCTGCGTGGAACATTTCTCCACTTCCAATCATTGATCATTGGGTACCAACCAAAATAAACGCTCTCATCAATCACCCTCTCCCTTCCCGTTTATGTGCACTTCGTCACCGAATTGAATGGACGACTCATCTCGCTTTGATTGAAGAGCCTATTCACTCCGAAGACAAAGAAGAACAACCAAAAACACAAACCTTGACAATTCGAGAGACATCGAAGGGAAGCGTCGAGGAGGAAGAGCTCAGAGCGCTCGTCTGATTGCGGTTCGCGGCGCGTTGGCTTTCAGTGAGTCCCTCGTCGCGGAGCTGTCTGGCCAGAGAGTTCTGCAGGAAGTTACGGGCCTGGGTCTTCTGCTGGTAGAGGTCCGGAGGCGGCGGAGGAGGCCGCTGAACTTCGGTGACGTAGTTGGTGGTCGAGTACTCGTGGATCAGTTCCCGAGCGTTTCTGATGGGAGACTGAGAACGACGGTACTTGCTGAAATGGCCGTAATTCTAGGGGAATGGCTCTTTCGAACACACCTCGGATCGTACGGTTCGGACCACTGCACAACCGTCTCGTGATTTCCGCACTTCTTTGAATTGTTGTTCTCAGTGAGCACTGGAGATGTCGATGTAGTGGTGGCTGTGTTAGTGAAGTAGTCGTCGTCTTTGTGGTAGCTTCGGAAGTTTGTAGGGTACGAATATTTGGAAGAATAAGGAGAAACATAGGTGGCTTCATCAGGAACAGATGGCGGAGAAGGGATTTGTTGGCATACTGACTTAAAGTGGATGAGGAGAATTTGTTGATAGGGCTATAATGGGAAGAGTTGGATAGAAGAGCCTCTCGGGATTGCTGGAAAAAAAGAGAAATGAGTGGAAGTTGCGGAATGAGCGAACACCTGGAATTGGCTTAGCGCATCGGGGTCTCGACGAATGTCGCCGATCGGACGAGATTGCACGGAATAAGTGGGCGCAGAAGGAATCTGAAAGCAATTGTGAATACGGTACTGCATCTTACAGAGTCTTGGGACTAACCTCTGCTCCGGTTTTCTCTGGAGCCAGTTGTTGGAGCTGCGCGCGGTACGTCCGATCTCCGTCAGGCACTCGTTGATCCGGTCGGTCCACTCGTCCATCGGGTAGATCCGC
Source organism: Caenorhabditis sp. 36 PRJEB53466 (assembly GCA_946814055.1). Classification (NCBI taxonomy): domain Eukaryota; kingdom Metazoa; phylum Nematoda; class Chromadorea; order Rhabditida; family Rhabditidae; genus Caenorhabditis; species Caenorhabditis sp. 36 PRJEB53466. The sequence goes on from CAMPFS010000002.1 coordinate 6,782,789, forward strand.
GACGTCACTTCGTACCGATTCGTTGTAGCCGGTCTTGCGCAGACGAGCGGCAGCGTGCTGTAATGCCGCAGCGTCCACTGTGGGACGGGACGGCTTGGGCGGCGGAGGTACGGGATTGTGGTTACGTCGTGGTGCATTCTCTGTCTTCCATTGGCGAGATGGTAGTACCGCTCCCTGGAGAAAAAGAAGGAGCGTCAAAAAGAAAAAGGAGGGCGACTTACGGGTGGGAGTACAGGGGGTGGTGGAGGCGGAGGCGGGGGTCCCATAGGTCAGAATCGTCGAACGAACGAGTGCTGTAGGTACGAGCACGGCCCAGGCTGAAAACGCGTCACATGGTTGTCATCACATAAAGAAGACAAGCAACAAACACAAACACAAACAAGACGAAACGAAACCGAAATGAAATGAAATGCAGATGTACCTTGGACTAGAATAGTGAGGAAGGGGGGAAAGGTAGCTCATATTAGGAGCAGCGGGACGTGTTGGCTAGTGTGGGAAACGGGCACCGGTGTTTAGTATGTTTAGAGTCTTTGGAAAGAAGAGCAGCATGACGGGACCCCGGACGATGCGTCGCGAGTCTCTCCGATTGTACGCTCTTTCTCTGGGAGCCCATTTTACACTTTGGCGCTCAGAATTCGACTGATGGCAGGGAAAGGGAGGGGGATTACAAAAAAAGCGAGGCCGTCAACGAGGGATAAGCGGCCGATGGGACAACAACATCTGTCCCGACTGGGAGGAAGAATCGGAAGAATCAAGAAAGATTGATGTGGCACGTGGCAAAAGAGGGACTGAACTGCGACGAAGGAAGGGCACACCTCGGAACGCACTGCAAACAGCGATAAAGCGTCGGAAGAGAAAAGAGGAGAAAAAACGTCTGTGGTTTTTATGTGTTAACGTGTGCACAGAAAGTTTATGGGCGGTTTCGTTGGAATTGAAGACCGCGGCACCGCCCACGCGTTTCCCGCCAAATAAGTTGACTGAAATTCTTTTGATTCTTCCAGAATCAAAAACAAAAATAAAAAAAGAGAGTGAGAGAGAGAGAGAGACAATGGATGGGAAAAGGAAGAAAAATGACTGTTTGTTTCCCGTCTTATTCCGACTCCAAAGGTTACCAGAAAGAACCGGAATTCGGGGAAGAGAGGGAGCAAACAGGGTAAACGATTCTTATGACGTGGCACAATGTATGATCTCTACCAGAAGACATTATCAAAAAGATAAAGACAGGAAAGTAGTTTAACTGCATACCAACCGCAACAAAAACAGTATTATCGGTGACCGGGGATTAACCCAAAAAACGGTGGTTTTGTGACACGAAAAGCGGAAAACTGGCTTATCTGTTTTGAACATCGGTCTCTCGCCCCGGCCACATACGGGACAACTATTACTGTATTCAATGAATGCGCGAAAAGAGAGAAGTTTCGAAGCGAAAGTTCGCTTCCGCGGCGAGAGATAATTGCGGAATTAGGTGTGACTTGGCCACGGCGTTTGCCTGGCAGAAGCATCGAAATTCAAAATTCAGGTCGACATGATAGTGATATGCGAATTTCGAAAGATAATCATTGACAGAAAGAATGGAGATGTGGAAAATGATGCGCGATACGAAACTAGGAATGGGCAGGGCTGAGAGGGACTTGAAAGGGACGGCTATGTGTTCGTTTTTACACTACATTTATAATAGGCAAAGAGAGAGAGAGAGACTCGTATCGATGTACACATACTTTCCATGTTAATTAGCCGGTTTACCTATGTTCGAGTGACTGATTCGACGAGACAGAACACGAACCCAATTAATCAAACACCGCCTATTCGGCGTCTTCAGGAGGTTTCTGTGTTGATGGGCGACACTTATAAGGCTTGTGCCAAACAAAGTGGAAAAAAGGCTGGAAGCAAAGTTATTCTTTCGGGGTGAGTCATCCGGTTGTTCGCGCAAAAGAATTGATAAAAGAGACGCAGCAGTGTCGGCGGCCTCCCGCCGGGACGGAGTGGGTGGATGAGTGAACGGGTGGAAAACACGAGACAAGACGAGACGAGTTGAAATTCAAAGTTAACAGGGATCGGAGGGCAGTCCGCGCGGTCACCGCGGGGTGTGTAATGTGCCCGTCGTAACGCAGGGATGGACGCTTTGTTCTGTGCTCCTCCGGGCAAACATTCGAACTCTGGAGCCGAGTACTCTGAGAGTATTTAGGTGGGAATGTTAGGACGGTCCTTCAAAGGAGTATAACACTCAGATCAACCACCTTCTCGGGCCGTCTTCAGAAATAAATCAGAAATCGCGTTGAGCAAGGGACTTGATAGGGCTCTAGTTGATTGTACATCTGAAGTTTGCAATGTGCTGAATGTGTCACTGTTTGCACAATGACGAAAGGAATGTTTCAAGACTTTGAAGCTCTGAAAATAAGTAATCCATTTTCAGACTATGCACGAATTTAATTCATTCCATTCTACACACATTTTTCCTTTCTTTATCTTTCCTCCATCTTTATACATCTCCGATTCTCCCCACGTTACCAGTTCATTCTTGGCCACCCAGCCCAGTGTATGCAAGTGCGCTCCATCGCACTCACTCCGTTTTCATCAGTATTTCATCGCGATGCATCGACGTTCACCACGTCTTCAGCTTCTCCGAAATGGTGTGCCTGCCGTGCATATTCTTGCCGATTATGATGGCGATTTACATGAAGTTCATCATGCCCTACGTCTACAGGTAATCCCGAAAAATTGAAGCCGAGAACCTCTCCTTTTCAGGGTGCTTCCAGAGAGATGGGTGCACTTCCTGGACCCAATCCTGTACCCTACGTGTCCTGTGAGCATACCTGAAGCTGAGAAGAAAAATGGAGAAGAAACGGGAGAGAGTAAGTTGTTTTTATTAAAGAAATAATGGGGATGAAACTGTGGAATTTCAGCAAAATCATGTTGTTCAACAGCGGAAAGCGGAGAGGAGAGCAAAAAGGACCAATAGGCACTCAATAACTCAGAAGAAACTGTGATTCTAAATATTGAAAATCTCGATCGGAGACAACGGAAACTTTTCGCCATTTTCCTTGTAAATAAAGTGATTAGTGTTAACAGTTGTTGAGAAATACCACGAGTTGTGGTTTCCGTATCGGACAAAGTAGAATCTGTAAAATAGGAAAATGAGAGAACTGACAAAAAGTGTCCACTCACCCATCCATTGGAACTTGATATTTCCATGAATCGATCTGAGAAAGGGCTGGTCTCTCGCATCCGACAGACATCTCCCGCCACGCGTCCATCTCTCTCTGGAATCTTCTTAATACAAAATTAACCACTCAACCGTACCGTATCATCTTCACAATGAAAGAGGAAGTAGTGGAACGAGCTGTCATTGTGCAGGAAGAATTCGATTTCGTCGCCCTGCTTCCAAGAGAACTTCTGAACTGTGTACCTGCCCGCTGGAATACTAATCGGAAGCAGTTCTGTTTTCTCCTTTTCCTCGTTTTTATTGGGCTTTGGGAACGGTGCCAGCGGAGAAGAAATGGGCAATTGTAAATCGCCGCCCAGTTCAGAAGGCAGGAAGGAACGGTCGATGTGCTTGGGAATGGCTTCCAGGGCAGATTCGGAAGTGATTACGATCTTCTCCTTGTAGTCATTTGGCAAGAACGGAGAGCACGCTTGATGAAGAACGTTCACAAACGATGGAGCATTCACGATGATAATCTTCTGAAGCAGCTGCGGATAGTGGTCGAACAGCGTGCCCCACATGATGCGGTACGGTCCAGTGAGCACGGAAATGAGTTTGGGACTGAAGGAGAGTCCCTCCAGGTCCATTATGAAAAGCCCTCCACTCTGCCGGCCAGTCTTCCTTTCCGCGGCCACCACTTTTTGATGGACACTCTCCATCATCTTCAGTTTGATTTGCATGAATTTGTGCATCTGACAGACACACCACCGGGGATTGGAGGAACGAATCAAAACGCCTTTCTTACCAGAACATTATCCACCAGCCCACTAATGTCAATCTTTCCGGTTTTCTCGAACATGAACACCTTGTTGTCATCGAGTTGATTCTGTCCGATCACATCAATCGGAACGTACTTTGCCAGTTCATCCTCTTCCAACTCGGCTTTCTCCACAAACGAGTTCAAATCGATAGTCTTGCGAATGTTTAGATGACGTTTGAGAGCCTAAAAACAAAAATATTTCGACCACGGCAGGACTCGAACCTGCAATCCCCAGATCCGAAGTCTGGTGCCTTATCCATTAGGCCACGCGGCCACGTTTTGAATCGAGGTCGTTTACTCACCACCACCCTCGTCTATATGTACCTAACTGGACTGCGCTAACTAACCTTGGCCGCCTCTTTTTCGTCGTTTCCGTAGGCCACCAGCCATCTGTAGACGTTGAGTTCGTGAGCACAGTAGTCGTCGTCGCGCGCGTCAATCGAGTCAATTATACGGAGAATAGCCTCCTTTTCTGCCGAATTTGGCGACATTTCCAGAAAGAAGTTCAAGTGCAAAGTGAATTCGACACAGTCTTCGGAGGATCAGATTAGATCTCCCGCGGGCCCAGATCGTAGAGATGTAGGATCCAGATAGAATGAACACCTCGTCCTACCGGAATTCTGGCCTTTTTCTCTCCAAATTTGATGCGTTGGAGCTGATTTGCATATCGATTGTGTCGAAAACTCCCCGCGGACGTCAATGATGGATTTATCTGAAGGGTTCAACGAGCCCAGTGCATAAGTGCAATCTCATAGCTTTCCCCTCTTTATTGCTCCAACATTTGGTCGACTTCACAGATGCCTTCTATTCTCTCTCCATCACCCAATAAACTATAAAATGTGGATGAAACTGGTGTGAAATAGAGAGAAGAGATTGTTCTTTTGCAACCAAGTGCAGTTTGGAAGACGCAGACTGCCAGACGCAGCATGTCCATCCGCACAGAGGACAGGGCCGGTTACGATATTTGCGCCCATCCGCCGCTCTTTCCCCCCCACGGCCCGACGCGGTTTCTCTTCTTCTCTCACCTGCGTCTCTTTTCCGTCTTTTCTCTCTTTTTGAGTACTCTTCCTTTTCTCTTTTGCGTGTGTTGCATGCATATTCCGAACAGTTTGTAAGCATTCGTAAAGTTGTTCCATTCTTCACTTTTTGAATTGCCGCATGGAAGTTGAGTTATTTCTGCAATTTCACGTCGTTTCATGGGCGGGAAGTTGCGTACACGGCAGTTGATTTTTTGAAATTAGAAAGTGCCGCCAAATTCTTTTCCCTTTTTTCTCCACTTGAAATTGGAGGTTTTCAATCAACAACGGTTGTTTTTGTTATTTTGTTTTACTAATTTGATTTTAGAAGTAGTTTTGCTACAAATTTCCGTAATTGCCGCCCGAATATCCAGAAGAAGCATGCTCGCATTATTTTTTAAAGCGTCAGCTTGCAAGATGCCAACGTTCTGATCCCGATGTCCATTCCTTCCGGCCGCGGGTGAAATATAATCCGTCGATTGCAATTAGTGTGACATTTGGCACACCAGCCGTCGGCATTATCATAGAAATTCGGGCGGAGACGAAGGGTGCCGTCCGTCCTTCTTGCTTCGTTCCGTTCGTCCGTTCTCTGGCGTTTCCCCTCCTTGCCTACTATTTCGAACCCTCCGTCACTCCAACAACACATACATATAGCAGCACATTTCAATTGCATTGGTCATCGGAGGAGGCTTGGACGGGGACGAAAGGCCCGGGCGAGCGCTCTCTCTGCGGTCTCTTCACGGCCTCCCACTCTCCCCAATTAGCCTCTTTAAATCTTCAGTCGACTGATCTTTCTTCCCGTCGAAGCACACACTCTAGTACTTGAGACCATTTATGTTTTTTGAAACCACCATTATCGCTTTCGTAATTCTCATAACTGGAACACATCCTCTTTCGCAATGCCTCCCCTTTTTTCTGTGACTCCAAATAATTCCTTGTATGGGTGTGTCTGCCAGCGGAAGTAATAGGAATAGACTATGCTGCACATACCCGCAATAATAGACTGATAACCCGATCGTTTTATTTACAATGTATTCCTACTTTTTCGGAATTCCAAACGTCTAGAGGTCACAGCTGCTACCCGTTGAGTGCATTGCTCAGTTTGTTCCGGTCAATAGCCCATTTATGAGTAATAAACGAGGGCGTAAGAGCCACTAGGAAATGCGCTGAGCCAAAACGGGAATGTATCACAAATCTCACATTTCTTTTATAATATATGGTCACATCCAAAAACGCGTCGCGCAATTTGTGTGGATTTTGGAAAGCTCATTTGCCCATTGCTGCTCGAGCCGAGACCACTTCTTCCCTTAATTTGGCTCTCCAAAAATGCTCGTCGTTTGTCTGTCACTCAGCGAAACGACGACGGAAAAAGAAGACAATTGGTGCCCCCTGACACGGACGATCCGTCCGTTCGCACCCTTTTTCGTAAGATTAAGTGTTTTTGTCCTTGATTCGCCGTGTTATTTATCTCTTTCTCCCGATCTTTTCACTCAGACCCTGCCATTTATAAAAACGGAGGAAAGGCTCAGATTGAGAGACGCCCTGAAGATGTATTTCGCAAGAAGTTCTTCCTCCGCACCCTGACTCATTTCCTTTTCGGACGCCTTCTTGCGGTCACTTTTGGCCCAGACAGGCGTCGTCAATCTTCTTCTCGACTGTCCGATCGATACACTCAAACAGAGACGGTCGTGTGAGTTGCTTATCGTTTCTCGGGCGCCGTCTCCCCCCATTCCGACAAGTGTTTTGTTTCGATGCGATCGGTCTCGCCTTCCTCCCCCTCTTTCCGCGCCCATCCGCGTCCTACCGGTTTGGTTCAGTTCACACGCGCCCACCACGAGCTCTTGGTTTTTTTCCTAAGATCTAGCCTATTTTCCGTTTTCTAGCTTGTTAATCGGCAGACGACTAGTGAAATGAGACGAAAACACGCGAGTAAAACATTCGCTCGGTCAGTCGGCGGTTTTATCGTTTTTACGGAGGACCCGATGGCTCGCAAACAAGTTGTAGCGTGCTTCTTCTCATGTTGGGATTAGGCGGCCGTCACCAGAACCCTCCGCAGCTTCTCCAAAGCTTCTTTGCTTCTTTTCTTTTTTTTTGTTACTATATTCTATTTTAAAGTCAGCGTCAAGCTCAGGCGTTAAATGGGGCAGAAGTTGCTGCCAGCGGTGGGCTTCTCGACAATTTTCAGTCAGACAAGGTTGTTTTTATTCCGTTTGTTTTTCTGTGATGTCTCCTAGGAGTCCCTTTCTCTAAATTGTGGCCTCAAAAGTCGTCAGCTACTAGCTATTTCCTCTCCGTCCCCTCGCCGCTCGTTTCCTCGGAACGCGACAAGAAGTGCCTCTGCGGAGTTGTCCGCATTCAAAATTGCATTATCAGGGTTGAAATCGCAGTGAATTCTCGGCGCTCAATCCATGTCGCTGCCACCGAAATGAGCGATGTGTATGAAACGAAAGGGAACGGCATAAGCTGACTACTCAGCGGGCACCCACTAACCCTCTTGAAATATCGCCTCATTTCACGTCTTTCCTTGGTCCGTCATCACCGACTTTACGTTTCTCCCCTCAATTTCTACCTTTGCATGTGTTGTCACACTCGTGGTAGTGGCGGCAGAACAAAAAACAAAGGAGAAGACCGCAAATCATAATAAATGCAAAGCGGTGGACATCGCCTTCCCGCTTCCACTCAATATTAAATGTCAGTCGGATGGAATGCTAGACCGGGTTTTTACTTTCTCCGCGAATCTCTTGTTTGTTCTCTATTTCTTGCTCTTTTCTGGCTCCTTGTGCAAAAATGGAGTTTCTACTGTTTAACTCCCTTTTTCATCTTTAACCCTTTTGTTCTCGACATCTAATCAACTTTGCGCTTTTCTCGAGACAAATGAAGTCAGATGATAACTCTTGAGTTTCGGTCCACACATTTATGACTTCGATGAGATACATTATGAAAAAAGCGGCAAATTGGAGTTAGGGTCTCCCCCAGTGCAAATATTTGGAGGTGCGAGGACGAATCTTCTTTCCGCCATCAGGCAATCAGTTGGCATTTACTTTGTTTGAGATGAGTTCATGCCGGCCCGGCCGACCTACGGGCAAGTTGGTTATCAAAGATGAGAAAGTTGCGCTCTTTCCACCTTCGCTACGTAGTACGAAAACCCACCAGCCCGGTACAACCATGTTTCCGTTCTTAAGATTACTGTTTCGTTCCAACTCGCATTCCCTTTTATAGAAGTGAAAGGGCAAGTGCTCTGCTTATTTTTTATCTTTCCACCTCCGCATTGTCCGTTTCAAAACCGTGTCTCCCCCATGGCAGGTTTTCCTCCGGGAACTCCCCTTTCGTTCACCTATTCTTGTATTAGTATGATTCAATCAAGATGTTTGTTGTGCGGGAGCCCACAACCCGCCAGGAGAGTATGACTCACTCGCCCTCTCTCTGTCTGCGTTTCTCGCCGTTCACCACTCTTTCCATATCACTTTTCTTACTCATGACCTGCCAGTCGTCCTCGTCCGTTTTTTGTTCTTCCGTCGTTTTTCTTTACACGCCTTTTTACTCACTTCTAGTTCGTTTCAGATATACGTTAACATCGGGTCGGACAGCCGTTTCACAAGACGCAACACTACATTCTAATCATTAACCATGTCAACTGCCAAGAGTTCTAAAGTGAGTTTTTTTTAAATTGAAATAATCTTCTTTCAAATTGGCTCTTTTCAGGTACGAATACGCAATTTCATCGGCCGAATTTTCTCGCCGAGTGAAAAAGAGAAAGACGACGAAATGAAGCCCTCTTCATCAGCGATGGATATCAGTCAACCGTACAATACCGTCCATCGGTAAGTTATCCTTTTGAATTATTCATTTCAGCGCGTTGAGTTTTACAGAGTTCACGTCGGATACGATGGTCAGAAATTCAGCGGACTTCCACAACCATGGATGGATATTCTCCTGCGCGATATCAGGTATTTCGAATCGATTACAGAATGTCCTTGTACGAATCGTCAAAGCTGTTTCAGTCTTGCCGATCAAAAGTCAAATCCGAACGCAGTAGTGACGGCGCTGAAGTTCTATGCGCAGTCGATGAAGGAGAACGAAAAGACAAAGTTCATGACGACGAATAGTGTGTTCACGAACAGCGACGATGACGACGTCGACGTGCAATTAACCGGACAAGTCACAGAGCATCTCAGGAAGTTGCGGTGCAGTAATGGTTAGTTTTTGAGAATTGAATTAATAAAGAACAAGCTAATTTGTGTTTAGGATCCGCAGCTTCTCCCTCCCCGACGACATCAGTGACAGCGTCCTCGTCTTCAGCTCGTCCACTGACAAACGGAAACAGCAATTTGTCGATGTCATCAACAGACGCCTCTCTTTCCATTTCGGAACGAAATAACGTTCCGTCACCGGCACCGGTACCGTATAGTGGTGAGTGTAGAACATTTTACAAATATTTCACATGTATCGTTGCAGAAAGTGCTCCACAGTTGAAGACCTTATCCGGAGATGCTCCGAAACTTCACCCGAGGTCACCATTTCCTCAACAGCCGCCAGTGCTGCCACAAAGGAGCAAGAACTCTCTGCCAGTTGCCACCACGTCGTCAAGTCCGGCAACTTCAAATGGAGCTCCAGTTCCCGGAGCACGTGTGCCCCCGAAGGTGCCGCCGAAGCCATCGGTATGTGAAGACTTTCGAGAAAGAATGCACGTTTTCTGGCATCATTCCTCTCTTTCTGAGGCAAACAATAGCAGTTCATTCCGTCGTATGATTGGGTGATAGTGATATGGCCTGGAAAGACAATGTTGCTTCTTCTCCTTCCTTTTCTGCTGCGGAATTTGTGAAGGCGGCGACAGATGATCTTCCCTTTGTGTATCATTTCCTGGGACGTTCGGTTGTGTAACACCATCAAAAATCCACCAATCTGCGCCGTCGTTCATCGTTTCGAGATAATAGTGCGCGAATAGAGCGTCAAAAGACGTTGAAGCCGCGTCGAAAAAACTACGATATATCGGTTTACAGTCAAACGAGATTTTGAGTGAGCGAGTGAAAGGACGACGACAAGCCAATTAATCAATGGCAGTAGTTTTGCTGTTTTTTATCAGTCGATTTTCGAGGTTGATGACGGGACGATTTCGAGGGAGTGACTGGTTTAAAAATGGCAACGCACGCAGCAGGAGGGGAGGACTAAGGTGTTTCTACGTGTGTTTCGACGATGCAAATAGGCTTTCGCCTTGTAGAAACAGAAGGTCTCAGCTTCTGTCATTCATCATTTGCGTGTTCGCTGATTGTATGGTCTTTTGAAGAGGTTTCTCAAATACGGCAAACGTTCTATTCAAGCAAGAAACAACCTTTGAAGCTCGTCTCATTTCCGGTTTTCCGATCAAAAACTTACGCGATCAAAGTCCATAAGGCGCTCCATTTCACCCGTCGACCGCCTCGACTTTACCGCTTTCATTTACCGTTTTCCCAAGATGAACAGATTTACGATTCGTGAATTAGTAGGACAAGTTGTCGAAATCTCAAGGCCAACTCGAAATATATATCTCACATCCTGCTGCTGCTACCTGCCCTATTCTTGTCACCTGGACCTCCTTCCCATTCATCCATTTCGAAATCTGACCTTCCGCCCCTTCAATCTGATCTAGGTTGTCCCTGTATTCATCTTTCTGACGCTTAACGGCATCTGATGCTTCTTCTTCCTTTTTCTTTCCTCATTCCACTCTGCCATCGCTCGTTACCTTCAAAAGTGGCGCAACGGATAGACGGTGTCGCTAATACCAGTCAGTCCGACGAATTATGGTGCGATTTAGACGAATGGGACGTCAGAAAGCTGGTGTTTAGCCATCACTCAAATGAAAGAAACAAGTCAATTGATAGTGTATGTGTGTTTGTATGCATGTACGTGTATCGTGCTGCTTGTAGCACTAGACACAGAATCACAGAGAAGCCTCATAGTCGGCGTCGTCGTCATTGCGAAAGTGAATACATTCGGTGCGCCCGCCGCATTCATTCGCTTTCTCCTCTTCCTCCTACCGAAGAGGGAAAAGCGCGCGGGCGCATCGTCCTGCCCCTCAGTGATATGATTGCCATTCGACAGACGACCCCCTGGCGCGCCGAGGCAACATTGCAAGACCGGTCAGAGGTTTCTTTCTGCATCTGGGCGCCAGGAATAAGGAAGCAGCCTAATCCGTTTCTTGAACACCTTTCGCTCACTCTTTCCGTGTTTGTGTTAGCACTTTCTCTTCGCGCCTAACCCATCTGGTTTTTCCAGTCGCTACCATAGCAATACTCCTGAATGGGAGGCCAGTTGCTCTGCACTATTCCCAATTTCGGAATGGAACCCGTTACGATCGCGCCTATTACTAGAAATTGCCTAAAGAATCAATCACTGGTTTGACCCTAATGACCTTTTCCCCGTCTTCCAGTTCCGCTCAAAAACATAAATGTAGCGACCTTCCTTTGCTTACAGTCGATTGGTCTAAAGTATTTGTTTTGCATAAAGTTTGACGCCTCATTTGGTGTAAGTAGACTTTTGACCCAGCATTTCTTGTCCCATTGCTTCTTCTTCTCCCTTTTCTTTTGCCTTAATCGTTTGTTCCGAACGGCTGGTGCTTCGGTATCTGCGATGAATCCGGCCCTCGTGTCTCCTCATCCCGCCAACCACTGGTGTAATTATACAAGCACTTGTAATCGGCTAATTGGTTCTCTGAGGCTGTACATACATGCCTCATGACACTGGGTGTTTTGTCGGCTTCTGATACCTTTGGCACGCCGAAAAGCTAAAAGACCAACAAATAGCATAGTCCGATTTGAGACTGTTTTCCTCGCTTTTCTTCTTCCTTCTCACTTCCGTTCTTCCCGTGCTGACAACCACGGCCGGACCGATTCATATAATCGGAGAATGACGGTCATAAAAATAATTGAAAAGGTCAGCAACAGTATCAGAATCCAAGTTTTATCCCGCAAGTGGTTATTCTCTCTGCCGCCTGCCGCTTTCGTTCATCGCGCCTTTCCCGTCAGAAGATCATCTGTTTCTTAGGCTATATCAAGTTCTCTCCGCTTTCTCTGTATTCTCTTCTCATTCCTTTTTTCATCGCCCACCTTCCGTAATAACCACACCCTTGATACTGTTTCATTTTTGCTCCTCTCCTTCTCTTCTCGTCTCCGTGAAATGCAATCGCTCGTCCGTACCTAATTTCTTCGTATACAATGCAGTTCAGTCATTCCTTACAGTAGCTAAACAGCAACCTAAATTCGATCACTCTGGACACAGCTGTCCCTCGTTTTTCTCCCATCTGGAGGCACCCCGTATTGCAAATTTTGAAATGTTTCAAAATAGTCCGATGATGTATGACTGGTGGAACGACTCGAAGCCAAAACAGCCGTCTTTGAGCGTTCTATCGCCGTGGGGAGCCTACTTCAATCACATTGGAAATGAACTGCTGGTTTGCCTTGAAAACAGAGACTATTGAGTGGGTTACTGTAGATATGCCATCGCGCGCTTCTACAGTAATTCAAGCACGTCCAAACTGCTTTGTCTAAATTTCCAATTTCCTCTTAAATGTGCATGTCTGTCTGTCTTCAGCACCTCAAAATCGCCTCGTCGACGGTGTCCTCCGGATGCTCGTCCCCACTGCATCATTCGTCGGCTCGCTCCGTCGGCAACTCGCTCTCCAACGGAAGCGTCGTCTCGACGACCTCATCTGATGCCGACGTGCAGTTGTCCAACGTAAGTGCGCCCGTCTGTGCTATCTCCTATCCTTTCGTCGAGTATCAATATTTTACTGATTGCATGAAAGTGAACGAAATGTATTCTCCATTCACATGTGCCAATTTTCAGAAAGAAAACTCGAACGATAAAGCAGTCGGTGACAAGAACGGCAATGATACGACTGACAAAACGGTCGCAGAACCAGCAGTTCCTGAAGAGCCGCCAGTCAGAGTGAGAGCTACTCACCGCGAAAAGCTCTCCGACTCGGAGGTTCTTGATCAGCTTCGCGAGATAGTCAATCCGTGCAATCCACTTGGAAAGTACGAAATGAAGAAGCAGATCGGAGTCGGCGCTTCTGGAACTGTCTTTGTCGCAAACGTTGCCGGCACAAGCGAAGTGGTGGCTGTGAAGCGAATGGCATTCAAGACGCAGCCAAAGAAAGAGATGCTGCTCACCGAGATCAAAGTTATGAAGCAGTACCGACACCCAAATCTTGTCAACTACATTGAATCGTATCTCGTGGATGCTGACGATCTGTGGGTAGTGATGGACTACCTAGAGGGAGGAAATCTGACCGATGTTGTTGTGAAAACCGAGTTAGACGAGGGACAAATTGCCGCCGTGCTTCAAGAATGCCTCAAGGCACTTCACTTCCTTCACAGGTTTGTGTTCTGTTTATTTGTGGTTTCGCCGTTTCGTCAGAACCTGAGAGGGAAAACAGAAAGTGCAAGCTGTTCTGATAATCAAATGATCGCATTATCACGTCTGTTTTCGCCATTAGCCGCAAAAATGACGCGGAAGCCCAATAATGGTCACTGTTCAACTTGCAGGCATTCGATAGTGCATCGAGACATCAAAAGTGACAATGTGCTGCTCGGAATGAACGGGGAAGTGAAGCTGACCGACATGGGCTTCTGTGCCCAGATCCAGCCAGGGTCAAAGAGGTAATGAACACAAAAACAGTTGGAAGTGTACCGAATGAGATAGTTGCAGAGATACTGTTGTCGGAACGCCGTACTGGATGTCTCCGGAGATACTGAATAAGAAGCAGTACAACTACAAAGTGGACATTTGGTCGCTCGGAATCATGGCTCTCGAAATGATTGACGGAGAACCGCCATATTTGAGAGAGACGCCGTTGAAGGTAAGCGGATACAAGAAATTTGAATACGTTTGTATTTGGATTACAGGCCATCTACCTGATTGCTCAAAACGGGAAGCCGGAAATCAAGAGGCGAGATCAGTTGTCTGCCGATTTCAACAACTTCCTCGACAGGTGTCTTGTCGTCGATCCAGATGACAGGTTCGCCAATCTTATTCTGACTTTACCCAATTCTACATTGTTTTAGAGCCGACACGACAGAGCTGCTGAATCATGCGTTCTTGAAGAAGGCGAAGCCGCTTTCCAGTCTCATTCCATACATTCGAGCTGTCAAGGAAAAGTAGCCGTCAGCTCGGCGACGTTCCCTTCCGCCCATCTATATGTATATTTGCCACCGCTCTTCTTGTTCGGCGTCTCCCATCCAATCCCTTCGCTCCCCATTCTTTCCCAGTGAATTATTCGATAGAGTTTTATAAAGAAACAATTCCCTGAATTTATGCTCATAATGGCTCGTTTTTTGAGTTCCAATTGTTCGCCGTCGTGTTGATGACATACGTGTTTTGCTTTCAGTTCCCACTCCACACACACATTACCCTTCCCCAAAGAATTAATCGTTTTCATTATTAATCCCACACAGTTTTCTCGCCCCGTTCCCATTTCCCCGCAGTTTCCTTTCATCTGTTCCATTTTTGATACCAATATTTGGTAGTTTTATTGACATTACGCCACGTACTCATTCTGGGTGTACTAATTATGGATTCGGAGCGCATACCAAATCCACAATTCGTCGATTCGGCGCTAATCACCTCTCATCCACAGAGGTACATCGTTTTATATGTTTTACCACACATACCCACTTCTATCGCGTTTTTCTTCAATATTTTATTGTATGCGAATTTCTTGTGAATTTTGCGCGAAAATTGTGGCGAAAACATTATAATTGTCCCTTTTCTCTCTCCCATCCCTCTCAAACCACAACCACCCGTTTTCTCTTTTCCTTTTTAGCTAGAATTTTCTTGTTGCATTTCTCTATAATATACAAGTGAACCAAATACGAATGTTCAATGTTAATATCCACGCCCTTTCACCAGTTCCAACCTATAAAACTGTAGCATTGAGTTGTATGTGTATGCGTGTGCAAAATGAGGCGGCTTCCAGAAGAGCGAGCTTGTGAGAAAAATTAGCAGAGCTGCTCAACAAAAGCGCTCGATCTTTGTGGAATATCTCCTCGCCTCAAATGACAATCAATGGATGAGCATAGAATCAACTTTTCAGAATTAGAGAATTCGACTTCTGCAGCAGGTGAATTCGGAACGAGAATTGGCCAGAATACCTGTTTTGGAGGGGCTCGGAGACTCGTCGTGCTCTCTCCGTCTCTCTTTCTCTTTCCTCTCTTTTCAACATTTCGATTTGGTTCTGCCAGGCAGCAGCAGAGATGCGAAACGACGACGTCGCGGGAGGAGAGGCAGGGGCGGGCGGCCGTTTTGTATTATAAATATATCGGCCATTCACTCTCCCTCCCTCTCTCTCCTCAGTTTCCCCCCATTCAATTTCCCTTCTTTTTCGTTCCCCGTTTTCATAAATAATCCATACTTATTTCACACGAATGCCGGCCGTCTTTCGAATGCAAACACTGAGTGAGCTCCGCCCGTATTGCTCGCGAACTCTTTTCAGTCTAATTGGCTGTGTTGCTCGCGAGAGACACAGAAAAGGCGGCTAATGAGCTCTGTGAACTCTTGGCTTTCCGGCCGACCGGGTCCATTCAGGTGCAAGCTCTTTCCCACGTCGTCCGCCCAAAAACCTTCTAATTCGTCGTATTCCCTCCGGAAACCGCTCCAATTTCCTTTCTTTCTGTTTCCCGGCCAAGAAGCCATCCATGTCAAACAGAATCGCCTCCCGTCTCGGCGCCCGTTTTTGCTCATTTCGTCGCTCTAATCCACTTCAAATTGAATGTCACCTTTTCGATTTGACTCCGTCTCTTCTCCCCGCACACTCTCTTTCTCTCTCGCAATTAATCCCGACGAGACGTATTTGCGAAGACACGGAGCTTTAGGAGGGCTTCCAAAAATCCTGCGCTTATAGTCAATCAGAACGAATTGTCTCTCTTTCTCATCCTCTTTTTTCACCTCTTTTCAGTCCCGCCATAATCGGCTTTTCGCGGCTTGAGGAGCTCTTCGCCTGCCATGGAAAAATCGCAGAATTCGGTAAGCTTTCGAATAGAACTTCAAAGATCCACAGCCTTGTTCAGATGAGCTTTTCGCAGGAAGGAGGAAGCAATCTGAGCGAGAGAGTGCTTCTGAATGTCGGAGGAAAGAAGTTCGAAACGACGGTGGCCACGTTAACCAGAATTCCGGATACGGTAGAGAGTACGGTAGCCGTTGTTGCCTAGAATTCGGTTGCAGGTG
The DNA here is from genome assembly GCA_946814055.1 of Caenorhabditis sp. 36 PRJEB53466. Lineage (NCBI taxonomy): Eukaryota > Metazoa > Nematoda > Chromadorea > Rhabditida > Rhabditidae > Caenorhabditis > Caenorhabditis sp. 36 PRJEB53466. The sequence continues at coordinate 6,798,966 of CAMPFS010000002.1, forward strand.
CTTGCTGTGATGGTGAGCGATCGTTGGAAGACTGGGGATGAAATCTTTATCGACCGAGATCCGAAGCACTTCGGAAAAGTTCTCAATTACCTAAGGGATGGGGATCACTTTGTGGTTCCTGCTGACACGGAAGCATGCGACGAATTGAAGAGAGAGGCTCACGTGGGTCATCTGAGAACCTTCAGCTGATGTGAAACCGAAAGTAATTTCAGTTCTACAACATGCCGTTCCTGGCCGAATTGTGTCTTCCGATGAATGTTGACGTGGCTGACATCGTCCAATGGAAACGGGACGCCATCGAGATCTACTGGCGTCCGTTTGTCCGTTACATGGTCGACGACTCCCTTTCTCTTCCCTTTATCTATGATAGGTAAGCACTCTCCACACTCTACACACTTTGCCTTTTCTCCTTTTTCAGAAACAATCACACGCTCGCCAGGTGCATCGCGTGCGAAGAGTTCCAGGATCCAAAGTGCTCGTACCTTTTCGACATCAACTACCAGGCGTGGGAACCAATGAGACACCACATGTACAACATGACGGGAGAAGTCACGCAGGTATTCAAGTAGAGCGGATAAAAAAGGGATTGACTGGCGGATTAGGTGACGTAGAAAAATGGGCAAAAAGTAGGCAAAACACGGAAGAGACGGCAATGCAAGCAATAAATATTTGATTGGTTCGTGGAATAAACAATGCGATTACCGAGCGAAGTTTCAGTTGATGGGCGAGAACTGCTGCATCGTCTCGTGGGACAACGGACAGCAGATCCATCTGCCCAAGTCCGCTCTGATCAAAGTGCCCGGAATGCAACACCAGGGATGATGACGTTCGAGGAAAACTGTAGATGTGAACATGTTTTGAACGCTGATAAATGATTATATTTGTGTGAACAACATCAGGACGCTAGATTTGAGCCAAGAGCTCCGCCTCTTTTGGTTTCATCAGTTGATAAAAGTCACCGGAAACGTGAACCATTCGTAAACTTTTTCCTCTCTCACACTCTCTCTTTCCCCTCGTTTATTGCGAGTTGCTTGCCGGAATTGGTAACGAAATGGAAGACGGAAATTCAGACGAATCCAAGATAGTCAGTCAGATGTCCGACTCAGCAACGATGGAAAACGTCGAGAGAAAGATGGTAAGACACATTTCGCGACAATTGGATCAATTCCGATCTTAGCTTCTTCTGAAAATTGCGGAGAACGAAAGATCGCGTTTCGATGACGTCATCACCGGCGCCGAATCGGATAACGGCTGGGAGGACTGCTGGAAAGAGACGGAGAACAGCGTGACGCAGACTGTCGACGATCTCGACACAAAGAGAAGCGTGCCGTCCGAATGGCTCGACGAGCAGCAGACGACCGTCACGATGTCGTCGGCGACGTTCAACGAGAACGAGCTCTCGGCTCCGCGCAGTTACTACGAACTGCGGGACCTGAACCGGGAGCCCGTGGAGAGCACCGTCCGTCTGGCGCGTGTGCCGTCGCAGTACCAACTGGACGCGCTCTCCGAAATGTTCATTTTTGACGTGCCACAACACTACGCGTAAGACATGAATTTAAGGTGATTCAAGAAGAAAGTATATTCCAGAATCACGAAAGTGACAAACTGTCAGCCAGCGAGCATCAACGTCGTCTCGATGGACCAGGACCGTCCGATCGTGAACGACGGCTCCACTCCGTACTTTGTAAACTCGGAGTACGTCTCCGAACTGCTCATGTGAGCGAGAATCTCATCTGCCAACCGAATGAATAAAAATTTGCTCTTCATTGTTTCTGTTAATGCTTTCTCATGTTTCCGCTGTTGCTCTCCTTCCCTCCCACTCGTTTTTCTTCTCTCTGTCTTTTCTCTCAGCACGTCCGTCACCTGTTATTGATGCATTGATCTTTGAGAAGCTCGCCAAGTTCTCCCACTCACTCTCTCGTTACATATGTTCGATTCATAAACTTCTTCTCATCCGGCCACAAACCCTTCCAAGCTTCCAGATAATGGTGCTTGCTCCGTTCTTCGAAAAGGCTCCTTCCTTGATCATTTCCCCGAATGGATCTGTGCTGTTCGAGTGCATTTGCAATGCCAATCCACAGCCAACTATCAAATGGTAACTGGGAAGATTCATCGAAAAAGATATACATGACGGGAGAAAATTCAGGTTTTTGAAGGACAAAGAGTTGACCGGAGACCGTTATGTTTCAAAGATCAAGAAGATGGTTGGAAAGTTCACTGTCACGTTGCACATCAAGGTGAGCATGGGTACAGAATTGAAATGTCAGCTGAGAAGAAATTATTTGCAGAATCCGACTCAAGAGGATCAAGGAGTCTACAAAGTGACGGCGACGAACACGCACGGATCGCATTCCGTCGAGCAGCAGTACATCTACAAGTGCACCGGAAAAGAGGTCTTCAAGACTCTCGATTGAGTGCATCGCAACTAGAATCTCTTTCGTTTCTTTTTGGTTTTTAAACAGATGAAGTTTGACGTTTGACTGATATCATTTGGAGATGAAAACGTGGTGATCACGAGATGATAGGTAATGGAATCGAACCGAATCAGAAAGTACGAGAGACAACGATCTGACAGATCTTAAGCAAGAATTCGAGGTGAAATGAGAAAAGCATGTTAGATGTGATAGTGCAAGAGAATTATACAGCTCGGAGGAAAGTTCAGCGAATGGTCGAAGTGTAAAGCAATTGGCTTCCGGAAAACGGACTCGTTTACGATGTGTCTCCAGTCTCTCCGAGGGCCGTAGACCTTCCTCATAACACTCGAATCGTCGTCTTTCCGTACAGTAACGACTTCATCTGGCTGATAGCAGAAAGAGTGGGAAGGGGAGAAAACGACGTGTCCGACGGGCAACTGATCCTTCTCCAGTCGTCCCGAACCGAAGAACCGAAACCGTTCTTTCTGAGCGTCTAAGTCTCCCGACATCTCGCATTCTTTGATTTATGCCCGTGTTGCGCAAATCTCGTCTGCCACGCCAAAAAGAAGACAAGTCCCTCCCTGATGTCGAACCATTCCAATCAGTTGATCACTTCCGATTGTCAATGTCTCGAGCAACCCTTTCTTGTTTTCCACTGAAGCTTCTAAAGAGGGTACAAAATTGTTTGTGAGCATATGCTTGAAGGTTTCGCTACCAAAACGGTTTCGTACTATTTCGTATCTAGTATCTCCTTTCTGTGTCGAGTAACTTTAAGTATTTGCCCAATCACCTAGATAATTTTCTCCGTCACACGACGTCAATTGTCTAAGTCAGCGTGTTTTGATCTAACGTCTTCGACGTCATCGACACGGTATGACCTATTTTAACGAGTTCCAACATCGATTCCCGTGTGCACTCAACTCACACTATTACTGTAAATCATTTTGTTTTTGATAACAGCCCCGTCCCGCATGCCTTAATAATAATCGGGCACAAGACAATTCTCCCCTCTTGTCGGAGGTGTAATTAACAAGGGAAATCTCGATGAAAAGTGCGACGACTTCATCTGATTCTGGCCCTATCACACAATCTCAATCACGCAACCAATTGATACGCGGGCGTCTGCAGAACGACTCCGTGCCCTTCGTGACTGTCTGCTTGGATCCAGTTGGATACGCGTATGACCTCCGAAACCAGCTTCTCGAAGGGGCAACCTCAAGGTCTGCGAACGAAGTAGCGGTAGAAGACGGAGAGGAAGAGGGACGTGTCATCTGAAGCTGTAATACTTCTTCTTCTTCTTCTTCTGCTGCTTCTTCTTCTTCTTTTCGTTTTGCCGTCGTTCGATTCCCGATGCGCCCTCCGCCAAACCCGTTTCGCACCTTTTCGCCTCTCTTTTTGGAGTTTCGTTGATGATGTTTGTCAGCAGATATGACAAGATATTAGATCAGAGAAACGACGATTCATATTCAGAAATCCATCGCTTCATCGTCTGATTCTTTTCTTCTTTTCCCTCTCCCTCCTCCGCCCTTTGCCCTTCCGACTCTTGACATCTTCTCGAAAAAGACACCAGTTCTCTCCTCTTTTGTTAGTTTTCGTTCTTTCTCATTCATTCCATCTCATTTCTATTACTTTGTGTTTGTTGCTTGTTAACTCGTTCGTTCGTTGACCACAATAACATCTGGATTGGGCGGCGTTGGAAGATGGAAAGGGCACAACCACAAAATAGAGTATTTAAGGGTACTGGCCTAAACAAGCGGCGCGAGAAGAGCGAGACGGCCAGTTGCAGATGACGACGAGGATGACGACGATGGCGGAGAAGAAGAAGAGAGAGCCGATGAAGTCTCCGATCGAGGATACGGTAGAGAGAATGCTCCGGAGTGAGTCCTCCTTTCTCCAGAATCATCCGATCATTGTTCATTTTCAGTCCGATGGCTTGTTTGCCTCGGAGCACTTCTCCCCGGCGCTGGATGCTATTTCGTGGTGTCCTACACTTACATTTTCCAGTTTGAGAAAGTTTCCAACTTCTCCGAATGCAAAGAGTGTCCCAATTTGAACATGTGAGTGCTTTTGACATGTTTGACTTCATTTATTCTTTTTTTAGTACCTTACCACCGGTCTCCTACTCGATCGGTATTTGGGAGCCTCAAAAGTATATTTGGATGATGATCATGTTCATTCATCTCCCGCCAAGACTCACTTTCCTCACGGTATTCATGGTTTCACTTGCAGGTCACTTTACATCTGAACTTTCCAGCTCTACCGTCGATTGTTCCTCAATTCTGCTCCAAAATCGGAATGGTATCGAAGGATAAACTACATCTACATGCTCACTTTGTGGGCAGAACCGTTCGGACTCATTCTGGTGTCTGTGGTCGATATCAACGGAGGATTCAGTGAGTTCGCCCGCCTAAAACCTTCTGTTCCAATCCTATTTCAGTGTTGCACGCCATCGGATTCGCTATCTGGATCATTTGCTTCAACTTCAACATGCTTTTCAACATCCTTCTCCATCACTTCGGAGGATGTCGTGACGTTCATGATCGGGTAACCTTTGAGAAACCCTCGAGATCCGTTGAAGATACGCTTTCAGATGGAAACGACGTGGCGGATCAAGTGTGTCATCTTCTTGGTCGGATACTTTTGTGCCATCTCAACACCAATAACTTACCCCTATTTCATGGCGCATTGCTCTCCACATGGTTCGTGATCCCTTCCGTTCCTTCAGTTAAAGCTCCTCTCTTTTCTACAGCCTACAACCTATTCTCCCTAGCTGAGCTCATCGAAGTCGGTTGCAACTCCCTGTTCTATGCCATCGCCTACTTTGAATTCCCCAAGACTCGGATCACAATCGGCATCAAAAGTGTGCAGAAGAACCTCGACGAACTCGACAAGAAAGTGCTCCGAATGGCTCCCGCCCTCCTCATAAACCGGTCGTCTGACCTCCTCTCTCCGTCACCTCTTCCTTCTGAAACGGGTTATTTCAGCTCCTTTTCATCATTCGAATCCCATGTGTTTGTACATAGAGTTTTACCGTATTACGAATGAAAACGTGTAACTTTGTGACACCCAGTCTACGAATAAAGATAAAAGATAAGAGAATCCGACGTGAAACAGTCTTTGAAAGGTTTTCGGTTCATTTCGAGAGGACCGGGACACGAAGAATGGCGCCGACCGTAGCTTGTGAGTTCAAGTAATTCTGGAAGAAAAATCATGAGCAGTGTCAGATTTTTAGACCACTTTAAGCAGGTTCCAAATGGTTCAGAATGCTTTCCATTTCCTGAATTCCAGTTAATTTCCTTTTTCAGTTGCCGGAAACGATCAAACCAACTTCGGACAGCGTGAGTTCAATGTGATTCCAATTGAAGTTCCGACCATATTCTTGCAGATGTCATCACGAGTCAAGTTCAAGAAACCGTGCACATCTTCATGGCACTCATAGTCATCATGATTCTCATTTTTCTGGCTGTTCATGTAAGAGAAGAGCAAGTTCAGTCGTAGGACAGTATTAGCTTACAGTTGTTCATTCGATTTCACTACAAGGCCAAGACGGAATACGCTCTCAATGAGCTCAAGGAGAAATTCGAGAAGAACATGAAGGACCGTCTCCGTACGCGCTGCCGAAAGATACGAAGAAAACGAAGGAGACGGGAGTGAAGCCCGTCGAAGTGGTTCTAGAACCGGAGCAGCTCGCGCCGATCATGCACCATGTGGCTCTCGCGGCGCCCGGAAAGATCGAGGAACCCAACAAGAACGTCTACTACAAATCAAATCCCTGAATCCATCACCTTTTTTTCCTTTTTCCCTCCATTTTCTGTTATCACTTTCAAGTAACTGATAAATCGTTTCTGCTCTTTCTCTTTCTCTCTCGAGTTCAAAGGGCTCAACCACGTGCGTGCGGGACAACATGAATGTTCGCAAACTGATCAATGCTGTTTGTTTCTCGGTCTCCGTCTCTCCCCTCTCCCTCCTTTTTCTCTCTTTCTATTTCTCCGTCGCCTGGTATATAAACGTGACAGGCATTGTTGGCAAACCTTCTTATTGTTATTGAGACCACGTTTATTGAGATTATTGTTTTGCTTTTGTCCCCAAGACATTTCAGCAGTCCAATTCCAGAATGAGTGCTTCCTTGGCACGTGGAATGCTCCACAAGATGGGCGGTCACTGCTGTCCGCACCATGCTCCGGCGACCAGTCCGTTCAAGTTGGCCAAACTCCACGGAAACAACAGTAAGTATATTTTTGGTTCTTTTCGTTATTGAGACGTCTAGAGGCTTGAGAATAAAGCTAGAACTTCTTTAAAGGGATGTCTCTTTTCACAGTTTTTGGTTACCGTAACCTGGCAGTACTTAAAAGTGTTGTAATTTGTAGATTTGCTATTCCAGAGTCTACGGAGTATGCATTCGAGATGGTGTGCTCAACTCTTCGTTTCGGAAAAGGAGTCACTCTGGAGGTGATCGACCAGACATCAACAATTGTCATTTGAACATTTTCATTGCAGATCGGATACGACGTCCGCAATCTCGGAGCGAAGAAAACTTTGCTGATCACTGATAAGAATGTACAGAACACCATCGCTTTTAAGTTAGAACTGTTTGTTCGGCATCTCCAACCCATTCTGTTTGTTTCAGGAATGCAGAGCAAGCACTGAAGAATGTGGACATCGAGTACGAAGTGTTTGATGATGTTCTCATTGAGCCGACTGACAAGAGCATGCAGAAAGCGATCGAATTCGCCAAATCGAAGAACTTTGACAGTTTCATCGCAGTCGGAGGAGGATCAGTCATCGATACGACGAAGGCAGCCGCCCTTTACGCCTCCAACCCGGACGCTGATTTCCTTGATTTTGTCGGTCCGCCGTTCGGAAAGTCTCTCCAGCCGAAGAACCCGATGCTTCCTCTGATCGCAGTGCCAACCACCGCCGGAACTGGATCGGAGACCACTGCCGCTTCCATCATGGATCTGCCCGAGCACAAGTGCAAAACAGGGATTCGCCTTCGTTGCATCAAGCCCTACTTGGCCATCGTTGACCCTCTGAACGTGATGAGCATGCCTCGCAACGTGGCTATTTACTCCGGCTTCGATGTGCTTTGTCACGCCCTTGAGAGTTACACCGCCCTTCCGTTCGACCAGAGATCTCCCCGTCCACTTCGTCCGGAAGTGCGCCCGGTTTACCAGGGATCCAACCCGATCAGTGACGTTTGGAGTAGAGAAGCTCTCAGAGTAAGACTAAACCCGAACTGTATTCAAACTGAATTCACCGTATTGTAGATCATCGGCAAGTACTTCCGTCGTTCCATTTTCGATCCGTCCGATGAAGAAGCTCGTACCGAGATGCTCAAAGCCAGCTCGTTCGCTGGAATCGGATTCGGAAACGCCGGAGTGCACTTGTGCCACGGACTGTCGTATCCGATCAGTTCGCAAGCGAAAAAGTGCGTCGCCGACGACTATCCGCAGACAAAGAAGCTGATTCCGCACGGACTGTCCGTGATGACAACTGCAGTCGCCGACTTTGAATTCACGACCGCCGCCTGTCCGGATCGACATTTGACGGCTGCTCAGACACTTGGAGCTGACATTCCAGTGAGAAGCCGTTGGAGTAACGAAAACAACGTCATTTTCAGAATCACGCTGACAACGAGTACATCTCGCGAACTCTCTGCGATCAATTGAGAGGATATATGAAGGATTTCGGAGTGCCGAACGGACTGAAAGGAATGGGATTCGAATTCTCCGATATTGGTGAGTGGCCTAGAATACTTTGGATTAATATCAATCACCCTCATTGCAGACACTTTGACTGAGGCCGCCAGCCATTCCGTTCCGAACATTGCCATCGCTCCCAAATCCACGGACCGTGACATCATCAGCAAACTCTACGAAAAGTCCCTGACCGTCTACTGATCACCTCCTCCCTGCCCTTCCCTTTCCTTCTCTGGTCCCCTACTATCCACACACTTTTTGTTCCATTCTTTCGTTTCCAATTGTATGTTTTGAATGAATAGAGAAACAAAACCGGGGCGCGCGGACAGGTGCCACAGTTTGAATTTGCCCCCAAGGAACCTATAAACGGAGAGAAGAAAAGGCGGCTGTGGCGGCTTACTGTACTAATTAGGACTGGGGACGGATGAAACATTAGGGCCCCCGACACGCAAACATTCCCTTTGAGGCGCCCGTCTTCTCACAACAATTTAGAGACGAAGTCGAGACGAAAGCTGCACGAATAACCTTGGCCAATTAGCCCAATCACAACATTATTCAAAATTTGTCTGAAGGCCAGATGACGATGCAATAACAACGTTTTGTGGGCGGCTGTCGGATCTTTATTTCAGAAAACGCATGGAGAACAAAGAGTTTGTACATGTAAATAGGTCATCAGAAGTAGGTGGTTGAGCAATGAAAGCGACGAAAATAAGTTAGGAAAGAAAACGGTTATGGTTGTGAGATGGATGAAGGAAGGGGAACGAGGGGACGGGCAGGATTTGACTAATCACACACGAAGTCATGAATGTGACTGGAACCACAATTGTCGGATTTTGCCACGTGGCAGCCGACGGAAGGTTCCAGGACACTCCGACTCTCGGAACGGGAGCGGGGGGAGAGGATAACTGGAAATGATAAGCGTAAACTGTTGATTATTGGGAATAACTGGAAGAGAACAAACACCGGTTGAGAAAGGAGAAAGCGTTGAAATAGGGGGTACAATTGGGTGCATAAAAGGGTAATCAAGGACTGGACTTTTTTGAGGTTTTGGCATCGAATCGACGTAGAACTACTTGAGTGGGTGCATAGAATAGTGGGTAGATGTGTGAGGAATTTCTAGAAGTGTTTGAAGATCTTCGGAGGAGTGGAGTCGTCATCCAGACCGCCCGAACTGCAACGACGTCGTTTTTTCTCCGAGGAAGAGGGAGAGGAGACGTCCGAGCAGAACCGGAGTCGTTGAGCGGAGTAGAGGGCGTCTGATCCGACTCGGGAATCTGATCCAAGATTTGAAGAGGGACGGTGTAGTCCTGAGAGGTCGATGGTTCCTTTGGCAGCTCCTCGTGTACTTCCGGTTCTTCTGGAGTCTCGAATCCGGAGATTGTCTCAAGGATCGGCGACAGCTCCTTTGGGGACAGCTCCTGAACTGCAAGCGGTGCTGAGGCTGGAGCTGCAGTTGAAGCTTGAGCCGGTGCCGCTTCCGCTCGGATGCTCTCTTCGGAGCTGTAGATTGGAGCAGGATTCAGGCAGCGCTCAACCATTGGCATGTACGAATCGAGGAGGTTCTGGAAAATCAAGAGTTTAGGATCGTGTCCGATGTATTGTTATGTCTTACCACTTGAAGCTGGAACATGCTCGCAAGAAGGTTTCGGATGGCCAACGCGAGTTCAACGCATGCGTCGTCTCTTCTGGAGACGTAGTAGAGGGCGATGGCGCATTGCATCGAAGGGAACAGCGTCGCCAGTTTGTGCACTGAAAATTGAATCGGTTTAGTCTCATTCATCACTCGGATGCCAATCATCGCTCGCGCGTCTTCGCTTGTTCAAGGTTTCGATTTCCATCATTCACTTCTCATTTCGCGAAGATTTTTTGAGGCAAAGGCCACCCTCACCCCCGTGTGTGTCTTCGTCCGTATTTGAGATGATTATCTCGGAACGAGTCGAATGTCTGCGTCTCCTGCCCCGTTCACACTGTTTTCAGGGGAAAGTGCGCGTTTTCACACCTTGCGGACGAAACATTCTGAGGGAGACAGACGCGCCAAAATCGAATTTTTCGAAACGGAGAAACGGTTAAAGATGGTGGGAGGCCAGTCCGTTGAGACGCTTATCTATGCTAACATAAACTTGGTACTGTAGGTGAAAGGCAAACCGAGGTCGTTCCGTAATGGTTACTTTTTGAAATTTCACACTCCACCGCCAAATTCAGACCCCCGACTCGGAGAGATCTCAACAGTTGGTGACGTAGTGGTTCGGATATCGTCTGACCCTTGGTGACGTAAACTTTGACCCGGATTGCGCCATCGTCATAGCACATTCTTCTCAAAGCTTCTTGCGCATTTCAAATATCAGGCGCAATTAGGGCTTTTACGGCTCGCAGAGCACCTGTTGCCAGTACGGTCTCTGTGTGGAGGATCGCGCAAAAAAACGGACTTGTGTTGCATAATTGAATGCACCGCCGACAGCTGGTCGGTGGCATTAAGACGATGACGATGATGTGCATAGAAATGTGTGTGTGTGTGCGGAAGATTTGAAAACGGATGGAACACATGGACCAATTGGATCACCGGAAGGCTATGAAAGCGCACTTTTTGTGTTCGATGACACGCGCCATCCGTTCCCCGTAAGCCATCGAAAAAGAAAAAAGCACTGGGGTAATTGACCGGAGGAACGAATTTATATTGGTCAAACGGGCGATCTGACCGGATTGATGGCTTCTTCAGCTGCCTACAGTATCCCCGGATGGAAGGAAGGAAGAGAGCCAATTCCAATTCCAATTCAAATTCCGGCACGTCAATCAATTAGGTCAATTTGGTATGCAACATTAATGAGGAGAATAGAATACAGTCCTGTCCCTTGTCATCCTCGAGCTTCATCAGTCGAATTTGAATTTCCATCGGCCAGTTGTCGTCGGTGACCTCGAGGAATTTATTCCATCATAATAATGTACACATGTCGTCGTCGCCGATCAGAAAGAGCCCCGTCCTGTTGCGACAACGCGTAACTTTCTTTGTTGAACCCGCGACGCAACACAACACGGCTCGTCATAAATCAGTGGAAGGGGAAGGAGAATAGTCCGCCCACGCATCCTCCGTTTTCATAATCTAGCCCAAATATCTGCCTTCTGGCATAAATCAACAGTACGGTAGGCACGCGCCAGGTGGGCGCAATGGACATAACTTCATGTTAATCCGTGGAGAGAACATCCATTAGGAGATGTGGAGGAATGGCAAACATACGAGTGATCGATTGCCATTCGCTCATATCATGTTGCAAAGGACCGCCCGTCGGAAGTTAGTTCAAATAAACTGTCGATCATTTACAGTAAGCCAGTCCTCGTCTTGGAGGTCACTTCAAACGGTACGAAGCGAGCGGATTAGGGCGACATGTGTTCAAGGGCTTCTAGACGCCTTCACACGAGCCTTCTAATTGTTGCCTTAGGCGGTGTCAAGTGATCCGTGACAATTAAACGGTTTGGATTTCTAAGAGCTCCGCCGCCGGCCCATCTAGATGGTTATCTGCCAAATTACCGGTGGCGCCCAAATTTCAGGGAATGAAACAAATGGAAACGGCCACCTGTGAGTGCTCCATTAGCGTGTCACGCGCCGTTATTTACAGTCAATCAGCTAATTCCTCCTCATTAGGCCATCATTAAAAGCCACGTCATATGCGTGTATTGTGTGCTCATCGCAGATTGACGGAAGGATTCGATCGGAAGCGGATAGGACTTGTGGCTGATACTGTGGCCGGACAGATGGTCTCCTTCTGGTGGTTGTCACTACGACTCTCTCTCTCAGACCCCCACGGACATAGTCATTTTTTAGAGGGCGCTCTCAGTGTGTCACCCGGCCGGCTGAGAACAAAGGCGAAAAAACGTAGTGGTGTGTACCTGGCACTGACTCACTTTGTATCTGGCGATATCTGTGATGGCGACAAAGGCGCTAAACCTTCACCCAATCCTAGGTCAACGCGTGTCAAATGGCCAATGAGCCGTACGCAAAAACTAACACAAAATCAACTTGTTCCACTGTTTGTCTATGGAAATAGTGTCTTTCTTCTTCTTCTCCTCCTTTTTCCTGCACGCCTTCAGACCAATCGTCAAAAGATGTCCGATGAGGGGGAAGAAAGAGGACTAAGCTCATTAGACACAGACCTCCTGGAGCGAATTCTCAGAACACTAGAACTTGTTTGTTTGCATAGAGGGGTTACGTGGAAGGAAGGATCTGCGGGAGATTAGCGGCAATGACAGTTTCAGACTTTCTTTGTTCTACCAACCAGCTCCTCTACTGGGTAACTCGATTTTCCCTCTTTTTTTCATACTTCTCTCTCTCTCTCTCTCCAGAAGACGTCCCTTTTTTCCTGTGTCGTCTTCAATTGCCAATTTTATGCAAATGCAACGGTGTCTTCCCGTCCCGACCTACCGCACAGCAGAAGGCGGACACCAGCACATAAACGACCACCCATCAAAAAAACTTGTCTGATGCGGGGCGCCTCCCGGGGCACCACCACCCTGGGCGGCCGCAGAAAAAGTACAAAAGACACTGGCCCAAAAGGGGGACAGGAATGGCCAAAAAACTACTTCGATTTTGGAGATTAGAAGACGTACTTAGAACAGGCACGCGCCCGGCGGCGAAACAAAAAACGACTGAAGACGGAAATGGAACTCACTTCGTTGACACTTTTGGACAGTCAGCTGGAACGGTCCACGCAGATTGTGGATCTGTGGGATCCGGGCGGCGAGTTGATCGAAGAAGGAGAAGGCGGTCGGCGACTCGGTCTCCCATTGCAGGGTGGTCACGATGAGCAACTCCCATTGAAGGAGCATATCGATGGGGCAAGTGTTATCCGAGTAGTAGGCGATCTTGGAAGCTGTCAACGGATGAGGAGCCTTCAGTTTACTGGCAATAAACAGAGCAACTCCGGCGATCATCTGCAGGAATAACGGTGTCTTATTTCCAAACTATGCTAACGTTTCTCACCTGAATGTCGTGCTTCAGAATGTTCTGGAACGAAAGGAAGCGGTCGATGATTGCGACGGCGAGCAGGTAGACGTCCCCGTCGCACTTCTCTTCCTGTGCCACGTCGAAGATCCAGTCAACTGCTTGCTCCCTGTGAAACGGAGTGACGTGTTCTTGCACCGCCGTAAAGTAGTGATAGTTGGGCTGAAGAGCCTCCTCGTGCTCCATCAGATTATAGAAAGTGCGCATGTCGTGTTGAATGTGAGGATCTGTGCGGTTGTAGATGAACGTGCGAACGTTGTCGTTGAGCACGGCGGCACTACGATCATCAAGCTGCCAGTTCACATAATTCTGGAACGGAGAAGTATGAGGAATCAATAAAAGAAGAAGTGAGACGGAGGAAAAGGCTAGTCGAGATTCCTCCGATCGCCGAAGATCCCTATCTGCGAGCGAGGAGCGAGGCGCGGAGGCAACGAAAAAGAGGGGGAAGAAGAAGAAGGTGTCGAAAATTGACGGAAGCAAGAAAAAACAGAGAAGGACAAGTCTCCCGCAGTGCGCACACACGCGACCAAATTCTCACTTGCACTTACAGTTTCGGCTTCCATCTTCGGTTGGACTGAAACGGGCACCGATGCGGCGGTCGAAGTGCTCGGCTGTTCCTCGTCAACGAACGGAAACTGCTGCTGCTGCTGCTCGTAGAACATCTGACCGTAGCCGCTCGGACCAGCCGACGACGACTCGGGCGCGAATTCCATCTGAAAGCAAACGACGGTGGTAAAGCATGAGACTATCACAGAGATAAGATGATAATGAGTTGAGAGAAAGCAAGTCAAAACTAATGGTTTGTGGTACTCTGATGGAATGAGGTAGAGCGGAGTGGACGGGGCGGGTGGCTGGACGGCTGCCCTCCTCTCACTCTGTTTGACACCTTGGCTCCGCCCACTTTTTCGGCGCACCCTCCCACCCACAGGCCGTCGTCGACGTCTCCCCCAGAGACAATATTCTTTCCTCCGGTGAAAATGACGAAGAAGTAGGAGAATGCGACTGGGATTCAGATGGTGGGACTGGGCGCAGATGCAAGTCAGCGGGGTACTGGGTCATGGTGAAATATGGATGAAGATGGAATGAGTTGATGAGAGGGAAGTGTGAAAACATGCCACATTCAAAGATAACGGGCGCGTTTGTTTTGTCTGGAAGTCGGCCTGGACTGGTCAAGTTCAACTGAGAGCGTACCAGATTAAATATGATTTATTCTTCGCACCCTAGCTCCAGCCTCCCGATCTTCGGGTGGGTGAGAAGACGTCGCGAAGACCTTGCGAAGGTGAGAAAAGCTCTTCGGACAGCTTTCTTCCGGTTACAAGTGGAGATCCAAGTTGATTATTGTGGTGCGAAGGACGCGACGGACCAGACATGCCGAATGTATTGCAGCAACAAATGTCTGTTGATGAGAAGGATTGAAAACACGCAAATGGCTGCATGATATTTGGGTCCTTGTTCGTGTCATTGTTTTGGGAGCCAATGCCATGGCACAATGCCATTGGAATCTTGTTCCCAAACCAATAAATTGCGGAGACAGGCCAAAGAAGTGACAAGACACAAATCAGATGCGAGCACAACAATTCAAATGGGACACCGGGGCGAGGAAACTAAGGGCGAGAAGAAGATTTAGGAGTGGAGAAGAACAAGAAAAAGAAGCCAGGAGAAAAGTGAAAGTTGTCAAAATTATGGTATTGTTGTGGCTGATAGAATAAGGATGCGCTCGTGCACCAGGTGTTCGGCCAGCTGCCTTCGTCAACCGCCAATTCTGGGTGACCTTCTTCGTTTTCTTTTCCATCATCTTATTGTTAGCCTTCTCCGATTACTTCTCTAACACTCTGGGGACCATATCAGAAACTATCACTTTCCCGCATCACCAAATGCGACACTGATCGCGAGTAATCGGATGACAAGTGAGAAGTGACCCTCAACCTTCCTTCCAGTGTTTGGATAGGAAGGTATCAAAACGTGCACATTACGTGTGGGTAATCGTGAGGTAATAAGTGCATACCAATTGGAGCTCTTAGATCACAGTACGGGGTGGATTGGGACGTTGCGTAACTGAGGCCAATTCCAGCGAGCAAACACTACCAGCCAACAGGCGATTTAGCGGATCGCAACAGGCAGTCTTCTAATATTGTTGTGCGAGCCGACAGACGGTGCCCACAAGGTATGACGTGGACGATCCACGTACAAGATAAAAGGCACTTGAATACGTAATTAGCCGAGGAATTAGCTACTTGTGCAAGCAGATGGGAAACAAATGAATGTTGGGCAACATTAATCTAGAGCGAGAAACTTTGGTTTCGGTAATGGAGGAAAGGAAAAAAGAACACATGTGAACAGATTTGACTTTCTCGGGAGCTCATTATTAACGAACACCCACTTTTCCGGTTCCATTGTGCTCTTTCCGACTCAACAATGTGTCAAATCCTCCAGCTGTTGCAGTACTCACCATGTCGCGGAATTCAAACGGAACAGAGGACCTCTGCAGCCCTCCTTTGCCTTCTTTTCTCTTCTCAACCTCCCATTAATATTATCTCTCGATCGGCACGCGTACGACGGTTTTTGCGCGAATTCCCAACTGCTGACAGATGGCTTCTGCCTCTTGCGACATGGCCCATCGCCGAGTCGGTCGCCGATTAGATTAGGCGTCGGAAGCGAAAAGAGAAGGAGTGGATTCCGAATAAAAAACCAGCGAACAGCAGACAAAGAAGTCGTTTCGTTTCGCGCATTGGGAGGTCGGTTCCTGCCGGCGCCCACCCCACCGTCGTGCACTTTCATGTAAATTACGCAACATTTGTCAGTGTCTCGATCCGTTCGCGCCGACCTCTATGGGTGGCGACAATCCCATTCCGTCCCGTCGATGATAGGTTTCTATGACTGAAATGATGAACGGACACGAAGGTCGCGGCCGCTCCCCGGGGCGCCCGTGCCAGGAACGAAACCGTTTGGCTCGAACGATTGAGTGAACCAGAACGATCTGATTGCGATGCACTCTTAAAAGTACGTGGGAAGTCGAAAGGATAGACGAGCCTAAAGAGGTCATTTATCACCTTTTTATTGCCTGCCGCCCGAGATTTGAACTCGCTTTTGTCCTTTGTTTCTCCTCCGTTCCGTTTCGAAAAAGTGATGTCAAAAAAAGAAAGACAAACGGAAAACTTTCACTTTTCTCCTTTTCTTTTTAGTTCTCGCCGAAAAAGTGCATTCCTCAGTGACCGGGCAGAACTCCTTTTCTGTGTCAACAGGTACCAGGTGATCACGTCATTATTCCCTTTTCGACTTTTCCGACAAACGCACATGACGATGACGATGATGACGAGGACGATGAAGCAGGGAGGAAGAGTTAAGCAATCATCGTAATGGTCAACTCGCGAAGAGTTTCTTATCAGTTTACCGCAGATAGGTCAGGGAGCGAGCCGTCGGCGCCAACGTCCTTCCCACCGCTCATGTGACATTTGTTCGTACCAACACTTCCAAATGACAGCCCATTCACACAAACATTCGTAGCCATTTATGAATGTGTTTGCATTCTAACTCGGCCCAAAGAAGGGCGAAAGAAGAAGAAGAAAGAGGAAACAAAAGTCTCGAGGGGAGCCAATTAGTGAGTGATTGACACCTCTCCTGACTTACCGTATAGTCGCTCGAGATCTGTATCGCCCGTACGGTTGTTGCAGAGGACGATGACGACTGACTGTGAGGTGCGATGTTATCTGGAAATGAACATGTTTATCTGGACAGTAATTGAGTGACGAGAGGTTGGCGCCATTGCTTCGAGGAAGGAAAACGAGGCGTTTCGTTTCCGTCCGGAATGCGTGGCGCCAAATCGGAAGTATAATAGTATCAGAGAATGATGATAAACTGATACAGGTCACGAGAGAAGTTACTAGTTGAGCACAGATAAAAAGTGTATAGTTGGAGGGCGCCAGTTGTCTGAGATTCAGACGTGTCAAACAGTGCTCATTTCTTATTTCCTCAAGACGCCCAGCAACCGAAACTTCTGGCAATCAGCTTAGCAACTGGGTCTAGCAAGCTCCATAACTCTAGACATCTCGAAGAGAAGGTTTTAAAAGTGAACCAATTAGGCCAAATCACTCAGAACTACCTAGATCTACCTCAATCTTGTTTTTGTACCTCACCTGATTCCAATCAATCTCACATCAATCTTCTTCTCGAAGCCTCGTCGGAAGATCGAACTCCGCGATTGTCTCGCGGAAAGGAAGACTGGTGACTCGCGGCATCGGGTCTCTTTCAGCGCCTCTATCAGTGGCACTGCTGGCCGGCACCGACTGTTACTGTCCACCCCGGATTGTTATCAAGTTATCAACTCTGGAAGAAAGCACACGCAGACACTCTTTTGCTCGCCCCGTTTTCCCGCATTCTTCGGGCGCCCCCATTTAAAGTTTTCGCTCAATTGGATCAGGTGTTCTGTTCGTCTCCGTTATCAGTCGATCATTCCCCACGACGACTGCTGATAAGAGGAACGGTGTTTCCGTCGATTGAAGCGCTTCCAGTGAAAACATCGCTGAAATGTGCTGTGGTTTCAGTTTTTATCATTCTCTTGGATGACGGGAGTTTCACGGAAAGAGATCAAAATACTCGAATGATAAGCGTGTTTCCTAAAGTTGCAAAATGTTGCAACCTGAAGTGATTCTGTCTGGAAACTTGCGAATCATTTCGTAAAGTTTGCGTTGACTCGGCCCGTACCTACAGAACGATCCTACACCCTTCATAGTCCATAAAATTACGAAACAACGAGTGTCGCCCAATAACGGCGATCGTCCAAAGGGGACCGCACCTCGTTAACCTCGTGCCGTCCGGGCTCGTTGTGTTGCGTCACCAAAGACGGCTGTGTAGACCACAAATGGAAAGAGAAAATAATAATTGGCTGAGGGCATGACAGGAGACGGTGGGAGACCATAATGGATCACTCAATCGGGATATCATAATGTAACAGGTGCTCTTTGAGGACTACCGAAATGCGCTAAGCAGCCGCTCGAGGAACTGTTCAAGGGGAATGGGGATTGAGATTAATCTTCTTCTTTTGCTTCTGTTTCACGAGTGCCGAAATTCGAGACTGGTCAACTAGTGGTACACGTTTCCAGTCAATCTTTTTCGCAAGAATGGCTCTCTCCTTTCCTTCCTTCGCTTTCAGCTTTTCGATTATCTGCTCCACGTACTCTCTGCACTCCTTCGCTTCTTCGCCAGTCACGGCAATGATCCTCCGAAGACGGTGACCCATCGACTTGTCCGAGATGATTGCCACATCATTTATGGTGTTCACATCGAGAACATGACTGAATTATCGAACTATCTCAACAACTACTTTGCTTTTTACTTACGTTCCGGAACAGCATTCAATCGGTAAATCGTCTCCAGTTCCGAGGCTGACAACTCGGACTGACGATCCTCCGATCTTTTCCTCTTTCACATCCGATTGCAGATTCTCCATCTTTTTCGCTGCTTCCATCGTCACTTTCTTCACCTCTGTCTTTCCACCTTTCGGATGAATTCCCGCATTTTCTCTTCACACTGCTGCAGCATTTCCGTCCTCCGCTCTTTATCGAATGGCTTTTCCGCAGTAGAGTAATCGAACCGAAGCCGGTCGCAGTCTGAAGTCGTAAACTTTCTCACCCTCTTCGGTTTTAATTTCTCACCGACAGACGAGCCCTTCTGTCCGCAACCGAGCCCGCTTTTTCGCAATGCCCAATTGAGCAAATGAGTCGCCGAGTGCGCTCTCATCAGTCCTTCTCTCCTCTTTTCGTCCAGCCGCTGCTCCACTCGCAAATCTCTTTGAATCGGTTGAATTGCCTGTCCGAAGAGAACTGTCACTGCACCGCCTGCCACTTTCTTTGCGTTTTCCACTTGAAACACTTCTGTCTGCAATCAAATCTTTGGCTCGTTTTTGTTAATATTTCTTTGGAACCTCGCCAATCATCAGATGCCCACTGTCACTCATTTGTCCGCCCTGCTCTGCATAAAACTGACAGTTTTCGAGAACAATGAACCCTTTTTCGTTGCTATCCAACCGATGCACCTTTTCCTGATCTCGATAAACTGCTAGAATTCGAGAGTATACATGTGGGATATCTGCAAGTGGTTTTTCTTATGTCGATAAGTATATCATTTAGGCGTACAGTATTTTCCGTTCTCGAGAGAATATTCGTATTTTGACTTGTCGGAATGCGTTGGGAAATCGTGGGCAGAAATAGGCATTTTCAACTGCGACGCCTTTTTGGATAGTTCTTGAGCTTCCAATTGGCACCTCTCGAACTCCTGCTCGTCTACTGATTTCCCGATATTTCTCGCCAATTCAACGGTCACTGAGAGCGGCAAGCCGTACGTTTCGAACAAGTTGAATGCCTGTTTCCCCGAAAAAACGGATGCCTTGCACTCCGTCGCCACGCTGTCAAACATCTTCTTCGCGCGGTCGACGGTCTTCCAGAATAGTGTCTCTTCATCTTGAAATATCCTTTTCACGTTGTCGGCATTGTTTCTTATTTCTGGATAGACTTCTTTCTGAAAAAAAATGATTTAATGAAATTGTCTAACCGCCGTACCATAGTCGAGACGACAGTTGGAATGAGGTCGCTCAGAGCGTGCCTCTCAATTCCTAGTCGCGTAGTTCCTTGAAGAAGCGCTCGTCTTATCATTTTCCGTACGATGAACCCCGCGTCCGTTCCGTCTGGTATGGCGCCATCACTAATTGCAAATGTGGCCGCACGAGTGTGATCGGCGACAAGACGAAGGCAGCGTCTTCGCGGCTCGACAAACTTCCATTGTACTTCAGACGAGCGTTTGTGAGCTGAAAACAGACGAAAGGAGGCGAAACATTTAGAGATCAAATGAGTATCTACTCACATTCGAGATTTTTTCAAGAATTGGCGTGAAGACGTCAGTGTCGAAGTTTGAATGTTTGCCTTGCACAACGGAGAGAAGCCGTTCGAACCCCATTCCGGTGTCGACGTGGTTCTTCCCGAGACTGTGCACCTGACCGGACGAATCTCTCACATTACTCATGAAGACAATGTTCCAGATTTCGACGACCGAATCATCGACGTTCACAAGACGGGAGGCATCTCTCCCTCCGACCTGTCGAAGTGGATCTCTGTGCATGGTCCGCACGGGCCCGCTGCTCCCATCTCCCAAAAGTTCTCGGCGACGAACGGGAGAATGCGATCTCCTGAAACTCCGATCTTCCGCCAAATCTCGCGGCATTCGTGATCCTCCGCCAATCCGAGACTCTCGATTCCTCCGAAGTACGAGACGTACAGCCGATCGGAACTGATTCCGAGCACTTCGACGAGATATTTCCATGCAAACTGACACGCTTCTTCCTGAAATCGGAACACTTTTATTTAGATCTGTAGTGTTTCACTTTGGAGAACGCGTCGTTGAACGACCAATTGCCCATCATTTCAAAGAATGTCTGATGATGCAAGTCTTTTCCGACGTCGTCCAAGTCGTTGTGTTTTCCGCCTGCTCGGATACACTTTTGAATATTCGCTATTCGTCGAGGCTCCGTTGATGTCAGCAGTAAATTCTTGAACTGTAAATGGAAGATAATCTTTTGTCAGAAACCTTCTTTTCGAACTTGATTCATTCCTGCGTTCGTGAATAAAAGTGTT
Source organism: Caenorhabditis sp. 36 PRJEB53466 (assembly GCA_946814055.1). Lineage (NCBI taxonomy): Eukaryota > Metazoa > Nematoda > Chromadorea > Rhabditida > Rhabditidae > Caenorhabditis > Caenorhabditis sp. 36 PRJEB53466. The sequence continues at coordinate 6,819,694 of CAMPFS010000002.1, forward strand.
CCGTCGTTTTTATCGGGGATTACGGACGCAGACTTCAGAATTTCATGGTTTTTAGATTTGAAATACTCGTAAAAACTTTTCCGGAGCTAAAAATGTGTTTGGGGCGGTTTTGGGCAAACGAAAGTACCTGCAGATGTGAATGATATAAAGATATTGATGAAGAAGGTCCCGCATAGTTTTTTAATAAATGTGTGCCAACAGCAGTTCGAATATGCTGCATTCTGGTCAAGAAACAAAATTATTTCAGCACGCTCGTAAATCTACACGGTCACATTTTTCCTCGGCCACGGCCATGGAAACAAAAATTTTCAATTAGTGGACGTTGGCAGAACCGGTAATCCCAGGGGTCTGTGGTCATGCGAAATCCCGTCTGAACAAACAACTCTTCCCTTTTCGAAATGACATTTTTTGTAGCGCCCAGAGAGCCATATTTGCGCTGTCGTGACGCCGTATCAATGTCGCTCAATTTTCGCCCTCAACAGCTGACTTTCGGCCGCCTGGTCACAGCTGCAAGGCTTTCTCACTTGCTCCGTTCTCCCAGGGTTCCGAGAGCATTATTCGCTCAGATCGAGAGAGAAGACTATCAATTATCGTCGTTGTCCCTCTTTTAATAACCTCTTCTTTCCTCGGCAGAAAGGGAAACGAATAGCATAAAAAGCGGCTGCTGGCCGGGCAGAGAGTGTTTCCTTGCCTCTTCCTCCTTCTCCTCCTCCTCCCTCTTCTCCCACACAAAAGCCGTTTGGTACATACAGCACTGTCCTCCTCTCCCTCCTCTCCGTCAGCACCGTACACTTGCCCCCGGGGTTCCGTCTGCGTCTCGCTTCCTCTGCACTTCCCACCTCACGATGCAATCCATCTGACACATGTTTCCAAACACCATCGTTTCTATTGATTTGCCCATTATTTTTATTATCAGCTTGTCAATGTGTACATATCAGGTGTTTCGCTTGATCGTATAGTCCGTCGGTCTTGAAGACTTCCGGTTGAATTCATTCCTCCTCTGAAAATGCTTAATCGTGCCTACAAAACCTCTGTGTCTCCCACCCGCCTCGTATTCCTTCCGCTTTCCGCACAATAGCCATCCACTTTTATATATTCTGTTTCCCTTTTTGCAGAAAATGGACACCACAAAACCTCCGGAAACGACTAGACACGACATGAATCTCGGAGAGTTCGAAGATCCTGTGGACGGGTACGCCGACGACGATCTGCTCACACCAGATGATCTAAGTGGTAAGAACTGATATAAGAAACTTCCTATTTTTCCTTTCTTTCAGTGAGTGTCACCGGAATGACACCCTCTCGCTCTTTTCTGGAGACGGAAGAGTTCGAAACGGAACTAGGTGGCGTCGAACCATTCGAAGACCTCTTCAACGACATTTCGGCGCACGAGATCATTCAAGTCATTGCTGATGGAGATCGTGTCGGAAGGTATGCGAGATGAAATTATTTCCAATTCTAAAGCGGAAAGACAATTGCAGGCCAATCGTGGTAGTCTATGCGTATCGTCTGCCGTCCAGCAAGGAGATCGATCACAGCCGTCTTCTTCAGTATCTCACTCAAATCATCGACAAGGTATCGGAACACTTCATGAACTCGTCTAACCTTTTCTCAGATTGTGGACCAGGATTACACCATTGTCTATTTTCATTACGGCCTCCGCAGTCACAACAAACCGCCCGTTCGTTGGCTGTTCCAGGCGTACAAGCAACTCGATCGCAGGTTCGAATTCGATTTCAATCCCATGCTTCTCTCTCTCTCACACCGAAAACCGGTTGCAGATTCAAAAAGAACCTGAAGGCGTTGTACGTGGTGCATCCGACGCGTTTCATCCGCATTATCTTCTCGCTGTTCAAAGGTTTCATATCGAGCAAGTTTGAGAACAAGTTCCACTATGTGATGTGTATCGACGAATTGGAGAACGCGCTTTCCGTTTCAAGGTAAAACTAATCTTTCAGTTTTTCGTCATTTCTTCCCGTTTCTTCACAGACTGAACCTCCCGAGCCCTATTCGCGATCATGACAAGTCCTTTTCGAATCAAACAAATCGTCCGTCAACACCACCTTCCCAACCTCTTCCTACCCAACAATTCGGAGTGCCACTTGAGTTGTAAGTTGTTTTTTATTCGTCACGAAAAAAATATTTTTTTAACTTGCTAATTTCTTGCTGAAGTCGAGCATTCGTTTCTCGGTCCTGTCTGAATCGTTGCTCTTCCGATGCTCGTCGATCTCAACTGAAAGTGTCGTATTTTAAAGGGAAAAAAGCGAAAAGTCACTCTCACGTCGGCAGTGAACTCCAACGTTCTTCTCGTTTCCGCCACATCTCGCGGATTGACGTGGGCGATAAACGTCGTTTTCGACGAGCCAGCTCCCAGATACTCGCGGAGCAACACAGTCAACTTGCTCTCGCGATACGGCACGTGCGCCATCTTCTCGAACTGAGCACGGATGCACTTCTTCAAAACCGTCAGACTTTGGTTAATGTTCGTCAGTTCGGTGAATTGCTTTCCGTGCGCTCTCGACTCTTTGGCACGTTCCGATCCGGCGAGGTCGACGAGGTTCAGACAGCACTTGATCTCCCCAAACGACGAAGATCCGTTACATACAATTGGAAGATTGCATGGGATCTCGAGGACTCTTGGTTGCACGCCGTCGTTCCTGTCGAGCGCTGATTATCAGCAAGAGTTAGGAGCGCATCGACGTCCGGCAGTGCCTTGATCGGAATCTTATGAAGTCCGGGTACAGAAGTAGTAGCGCCAGAGATCTTGACCTGAGATGGGAGAGTTGGTATAAACAAGAGCGGGCGCAACTGACATCCAACTTTCTCCGAGCATCCAGCAAATCGAACACTTCCTCGTTGTACACTTCGATGAAAGAAGCGGAGAAAGAGTAATCCTGCTCCTTGGAATGCTTCAGCAGGAAACGAATCGCTCTCGGGATAATCCCTTCCGTCTCTCCGTCGCCTCCTCGCATCGTAAATGTCTTTCCACTTCCAGTCGGTCCATACGCAATCAGACACACGTTTCTTCCGTGAAGTGCACACAGAATGAGCTCCTTGATCTCATCGAACACTTCGGACTGCTTCTGACTTTGTTGGAAGATGTGCTCGAAACGGAAGAGGTTTGCCTGACCGTTCTGAAATTGGGTTATCACGGAACACAAAAAGGAGCGAAGGGTATTCACCTGCTCGAACTTGATTTCATTCTCACCGGTAAACGTGAACGATGCTCCCGACAGCGTCTCTTTTTCAAAGTGACGAACCTTGACAGCGACACGGATCTGACCTTTCAAGTCGACGACGGTCTCGTTGAGCTTCCGAATGGCGGACTCCATCTCCATGAACTGAATTTTGTATCGTTCAACCATCTTCTCGATCCGGTGCTTCTGATTGGCCATATCCGCCTTCAGCTGTGCATTCACGGCATCCTTTGTCTCGCTCTCTCTTTTCGATTGCTCCAATTGGCTCTTCAGACTCTTTATCAAATCATTCTGATATCTCAGTTTATTAAGAAACGGCTCTTGAGCAGACAGATCGTTCTGTAGATCAGATCTTTCAATTGCTGAAAGAGACGCGTATGGAATTTGAGCAAGTTGTTAATTTCGCCATTACTTTTAATCCCAAACCCACTCATTTGTTTCCGCGGAAAATCGAAAATCGAAAAGCAAAACTAATCATCCACCTTTTCCCAAATCTCCACGTCACAAAAGACACTTCCGAACATCACGTTCTGTTTTTGCAGCATCCTCTCGCACTGCGGCGGAAACATCCCGCCAATCGTCGATCAACTCATCGAATTCCTCGAAGCGCACGCTTTGAACATGGAGGGAGTGTTCCGGAAGAGTGCGAACATCGGAAGCATCAAAAGGTTGCAGGACAGAATCAACAAAGGTACGGTAGTTGAGACCATAGACTGTTACTTATTTCGTACTTTTCAGGAGAGAAGATTGACTTTGAAAACGATCCGGAATACAAAGACAACGAGTACGTGGCGTGTCTGCATGCATCTGTGCTTCTGAAGACGTTCTTCCGAAGTCTCGGAGAACCATTGACTACAAATCGGCTTTACTCGAAACTCGCTGCTCTTTCAGGTGATTATTCAGGTATGGGCTGAAGTCTGAATCATCTCAACTTTCAGAAGTGTCTAAAACTGAAAAAAGTGCAGCCGTGAAGGACTTTGTGAAACTCCTCCCTCGCGACAATTACGTTCTCCTCAAAACGGTGGTCAAGTTCCTGACGAAAGTGGCCGACAATAGCAAGGTGAATCTGATGACGGCCAACAATCTGAGCGTGGTGTTCGGACCGAATCTGACGTGGCCGACGGACCAGGAAGTGCCCATCTCGCAGCTGAACAACCTTAATAACTTCTGCTACAAACTGATTGTCGACTACGATTCCGTGTTCGATCACTAGTCAAAGCCTCGCCTGCATTTTTCTGTATTTATTTTTCTTTACACTATAATTTATTTTCTGCATCCGGATGAAACCTTTTAAAAACGCAGTGAGCGATCACAAGCAAACAGTCAATTGAAGGATAAATGAGAGAGTCGGTAGCGAAGTCGTTTATTTCTTCTCCGACTTGATGATAAGTGGGCCGACGTTGTCTCCGGTCTCTTTGTTGTGGGCTCCGTGCGTACCGTCGCAGTACGGCCACTTCTCGCTTTTCCAGCATCTGCAGAAGGCCTTCTTCTCTCCGATGTCCTCGATATCGACAGAGTCGGCCACCTTCTTCTGGTCGAGCTTGATTTTGGAATTGCAGCGGGCTTTGCGTTGCGCGAGCTTGTATCCGACCTGCAAAAACGGATTTTGATTGTGAAATAGAGCAAAAAGGAAAAAAAAAATGTATAGAATGCTCACAACGTATCCGATAAGGGCTCCTCCAGCAAGCACGGCGAGCGTCGAGGCGATGCAACGCCCGGAAACTTGCGATTGGCACGGCATTTTAGCTGAAAAACTGAATAAATGAGAATAAACCGGAGAAAAGGAGCGGAAAAAACGGATAACAGTTAGGAATGAGACAGATGCGCTAAATTTCTGACCAAAATACATTTGGGAAAGGCGTTTAATGCGCGCGCAGTAAAAGGAGCAAACTATCAACAAATCGATATAAACTTCCATTTTGATCTATTTATTCTCAAATGAATAAATACCAATTTCAGTTGCGCACTCGCCCGGAGTGGCCGGACAACAGTGGTCCTGAACGAGCGAGAGAGTGCAAAAACCGCCGATGGTCATTCCAGTAGAAAATAAACGAAATGTCAGACTATCGATTGATCGCCTTTTGCCGTGGCGACCGGCCGACGAGAAGAAATAAAAATGTAGAATGTAGTGACCGCCAGAAAGAGAGAAGTGAAATAGGCGGTCATTGAAGTAGGGGCGGTCGCCCAGACATCAGTGTCAATAGGAGGCAGAGATGGATGACATCAGAGAAAAGGGGGCACAAAATACAAATGTCCGTGGGAAGCGACGGAAAACAAAAAGTAGTTGGAATTATGGGAAAGAAGATCTTTAATACTTTATTTATTCGAAAAAACAATGAGATTGATTATTATGAACACTTTTCCAAGGTCCGCCTAGAAATGCTCGCATAGGTTTGGCAAAGAAATCATCATACGATAAAACTATCCGATTTTCACAACAACGGAAAAGATGAAGAAGGTGAGGGGGAGAAGGCGTCTGCTCGGGTTTCACACGTGTTTAGAACAAAAAAGAAAAAAAACACAAAACAATCAAAGAAAACTAAAGACTGCTAAGCCTAACCTATAGAAACGGATAACACACAGAAAAGAAATGGAAAATTGTTTGATTGGGTTGGAGGATCCTTATGAACATGGATATGAGATGAATCAGCTCGAATGACCTCCTTCGAAAGACAGCATGAATTTGAAAAGCTCGTAGACGGACCAGGAGAGCGCAGTAGCTGGCACCTAAACGAATAAATGATTGCTCTCTTCCGGTTTCTCTGTTGACATACCTGGAATATGATCCTAGCCTGCAATCCACACGAGAACCCAGCAAGTCCGCGCTGAGAATAGATCGTCCGCACCGCATCCGAAATTCCGCGGTAACGATACCTTGCCTGCAACTCATCCTTTCAGATTAGAGAAGCTAAGGACCGCTTCGAAGTCTCACCTGCAAGAAGATCCGCCTGCTCGATGGATCCGCTTCGGCCGCCTGTTGGGTATTCAGAACAGTCTTCACGCAGTCCATTGGCGTCGTCAGAGCGGCGGCGAGACCTCCAGCAAGACCTCCGGCGATCAGATGCGACTTCGGATCGTACTTGTGCTCCGGATTGAGAACTTGCTGCCAGAACTCGTATGTCATAAAATGGATTGTCTGGAACGGGATATTCATCGCCAACTGAGTCGTGTATGATCTGTAGAAAGCTGCAATTCCTTCACGATTGTAGACGCATCGAACACATTCAAGGGAAGATCCGTAGGGAGAGAAGGCCATCTGCATACGCTGCTTCACCACTTCGGCAGGATTCATGATGGCATCGTGGACGAGTGTGGCCACGATTCCGGATGCTCCATAAGCCAAAGTGTGCTCATGTCCGGCCATATTCCCAGTCAGAAATCCTTTCATTTTCTCATAAACTGTGAAGTAAAGAGCGTGAGCCGGCATCGATCCCGCAGCGACTGCATTCACTCCTCGCAAGGGTCGGAGCCATCCTTCTCTTTTGACCATGCTCATCAACGAGTGCACCGGAGTGGGACACTTCGTTTCGGGACAAGGACACAGAGACTGCATCCGCGTTTTTACCGAATCGAATGGAAACATGACACAATGCTCGACGGCACCGGCAAGAGCTCCTGCAGCCAGATGTACCTGAAGCTAACGAGGTGGTAACTCGAGGATTGAAGTAGATTGAATCGTCACTTACGGGAATGCTGTGCGTGGGAAGCGATTCGTACTCATCTTCACCGCCGCCTCCCATTTTTGCCCAGTACTGAAAATATCCTGAAAAGAGGAAAGATACAAGCGTCGAATTTTGAAAAAGATATTGAGCTCGAAAACTCTAAAAAACGGCAGAAGGCGAATAAAAAGGTAAAAATTCATTTAACAAACAATCGGGTTGGAAAATCAACAGGGCTATGGAGATAAATTACGGAAAGAGAGAAAGAGTCTCATGAAAAATTGATGAATGTAACGAAGAGGAAGTAAGCCGCAAAAGGATTACAAAGGCGGGTTAGGGAGTCTTCTAAAGACAGCGGGCCACTTTTCTCCCGCGTTTCGAGTCACTTTTTGTCCTTCTTCCGTGCTTTCGTACAGCAATTCCACGACCGGATCTGCCTTCATTTCATCATCAGTCAGTCGCTCGTAAAGCGGATGCTCGCTCAGATGCTTTACCATCCAATCATGAAGATCTTTCACATCGGTGATCGTGTAAATGAGGCCTGGAAAGGATCTAACTGAAAATGGGTGGGTTCCCTCTGGACAAACAAATGATGACAATTCCTGGCAACTTGTGCGCACACTTGGACGGCACAAATAGAGGTGGAAAAGAAAAAGAACGGGAGAAAGAGAGAGAGAACTGGTTTTTTAATCGATCACTCCAGCTCCTTTCTTTTTGACCCACGTGCGATGGAATGCCAACTGTTTCCCGAAACTGGCGCCTATTCTAAAGAAGATTGAAGCCTACGTGTTCAATGGAATAAAATCGGACGGCCGTCGGGCGTTCAGAGGTTGAAAAATTGCAAAGATCTATGGGAAGTTAGCGATTTCGGTGATGAAATGTGGCAAAAACTATGACCACGCGGTCGGCGACGAAGAGTGTTTGATAGCGAGAAACGGGGACGCACACACATTTTTCGTCGTTTATACCCGCCTCCCTTATCAGATGAACAGTCCCATTCCGCACTACTAGTGATCACTGGTAACATTGCATGATTAGAAATGCAATCAATCATTGAGCCATATAATATTACCTCCTTCACGAAGAACATATGCATATTCGGCAAGAAGAGTCGGCGTGATAATCCTCCATTTGTGCTTTTTATTCTTGAAGTGTGGATCTGGGAACAGGAAGAACATCTTGGAGAGCTGCCCTTTGTGGAAGTAGTTTGGCATATATTTCATGGCATTTGAGCGGAGAACGGCAATGTTTCGGTAGTGACCGTCTGCTTCGTGGTGCTTTTGCAGAGCATTGATCTTCTCATTCACGTAATCAGAAACTTTGACTCGAATCTCCATTCCGATCATCAAAGTGTCTGGAAACTTAGGAGACAACCTCATCAGAAGGCCTCCGTATCCACATCCAACGTCGGCGAACTCAACAGTGCGGCCATTTGCAAACTCTCCGTACTGTTTCGTCCAATCCATGCTGAGAATCAAAGTTTTGTATCCTTGTGTTTAGAAGGACGAAACCCACTGATTAGGAGAAATGGGATATTCGATGTCATGGTCAGAGTGAGGATTTGAGTGAGCACGCTGCCTGAAAAAAAAATTTCTGGTTTAGCTTTTGCTTACTGGACTTCTTACCGATAATGTTTCTTTTGAGGTAGTCCTGGAACAGTTTCACAGGTCGGTTTGTGGTCTAGCTCCATTTCTGAAGCGTTCTCCATTTCGTCTGAAAAGATAAGTACTTGTGTGGGTAAGCAAAATGTTTGTCTTTCAAAGACGCGAATTTTAGAATAAAAAGCAACAAATAAACACGCAAATTTTAAGAAATAATCTCTAAAAACAGTCTGAAAATTTGCGAAAAAATATCGTGAATTGCGTCAAGTCCAACTTTAATCGCGCCAACAAAACGTAAGGCGTGCTGCTCGTGTCTCGCCTGTCTGCGTCTCCTAGGTTTCGCGCACTCTCTCGCTCCCCAACCAATCCCGTTGCCCCTCTTACAACAAAAAACGGCAGAAGCAGGACAACATCTGTGTTTCTCAGAGACGCATTCATAAATACTTTGGCTTCTCTTTGTCCGTCACTTGTAACTTTCACCTAAACACACCGGCTTCTGCCTGTTTTCCCATTCAACCAACACTCGGCCAATTTTCAGAGTGCAAATGCGTTAATCTTGCTTTAAAAAACCTATAATCTACTTAAAATGAGGACATCTCACTGCATAATACGCAGCTTTTCGCCCAAAAGACTCATTATATTCGTCGCCGTTTCTACTATAATTTATGTTATACTCATGAGGAATTCCACGTTGAACGATGAGAGAAGGTTTGTGGAAGCGAGAAGAGCGCTAAACTAAACATTCATCAGCCTTCAGAATAGCAGCAACCGAAGAACAAATTCGTTCGGTCAATGTTCAACAAGCAAAGAATAGTGTCGTCGCAGAAAGGTACGCGCTTTCCAGATAATTGATTCCAACATAAGATCTTCAGACAGCACGAAATAAAGGATCCGGTCGAACTGGAACTTGCCCGTCAAACGCTTACTTTTCTAAATATGGAAGAAGCCGTAACCAAGCCAAGACCATCTATCAAAATGTAAGAATAGTTAATTAAACGTTGAACTATTGTTATGTTTTCAGTGCCCAAGAAGACGGATCTTGTCCAATCATAGAAAAGATTCCCGATCTGCAAGGAGCTCTGCCACAAGCCGTTCTTTTGATTCAGAATCTTCAAGAAGGCGAAGTTCATGCCGTGCATCCGGAGATTGGCCCGGGAGGAACTTGGAAGCCGAACGACTGCCAAGCTCGCGATAAAATCGCCATAATCATTCCGTACCGAGATCGGCAAACCCATCTCACTCGACTCATCGATTTCCTGATTCCGATTCTTCAAAGACAACGTTTAGACTTTAGATTCATTGTCACTGAGCAGGTGAGACAGTTTTCGATAAAATCGTTGAAAGAATTTGAAGTGTTCAGTACGGAAACGACTTGTTCAACAAAGGACGAATCATGAACGCTGCGTTCATTTTCGCCGAAAGCCTCGGCGTCGATTGCGTTGTCTTTCACGACGTCGACATGTTCCCGCAAAACGACCGGAATCCGTATTCGTGCCCTCCGGGTCCACGTCATCTCGGCGCTTTCGTCAGCAATCTCGGCTATCAGCTGTGGTACAAAGAGATCGTCGGAGGAGTTCTAGCCGTGTCGATGGCCGATTATCGCGCAGTCAACGGGTATTCGAATCAGTTCTGGGCGTGGGGAGGAGAAGACGACGATATGGGACAGCGCATTTTGTCACTTAACTACACAATCGAAAGACCGAATCCGGAGACCGGGAGGTATTCGATGCTGAAACATGTGAAAGGAAACGGACGGCACCGAAGCTGATGTGAGTCATTTCTCAATTAAAACAATGAAAACATAATAATTTCAGTTACAAACTACTCGGAAACAGTGCAAACCGCGTCGCCTATGACGGACTAAACGAGACGGACAAATGGACTATCAGAAAAGTGAGCAATTCTCTTTTACCCCTTCCTTTTATCGTGATTTTCCAGGTCACAACGCGTCCGCTCTACTATCATCTCTACGTCGACGTCGGTCAAGTTCCCGAAGAATGGCGAGCCAAATCATAGCCGCTCCGTGACTTTTTCATCGTCGTTCCGTTTCCCATTTCACTTGCCTTCTTCCTTTCCCTCCACTCCCCCCACTATGGGTCCTTCCCCTCCTTGTTCCCATCGCATAATCGCCCCCTCATCCGAATCTCTCTCACTCCCAAAGCCCTTTATCTGCGACTCGACTAGTCAACGTGTTCTTTTTCGGTACTCATGCTCATACTGTAGAAACTTTGGACAACTTGTAAGATAAAAACGAGCAGTCTAGACAGATAATAATTTATTTGTTTTCAATGTTCATAGCTTCTCTTGTTTGCAACATTTCTCCTGTTTTCTGAGCAACGAGCACTTCTTCTCCTCGCTCACAAACTCGTCTTTCGAGCAGAAGTTGCTCTCAATCGACACGTGGCAAGGTCCCCAGCGACATTTGTCAGCAGTCTGAAAGTCAATGATAAGTTCCAGAAAAAACATGGGTCTTCAGATTGCTCACAGTGCTATTTGACAGTCTGCAGCACAGCTCCTTCTTTTTCAGAAAGCCACACTTGTCCCATTTGACGAGGTAAAAGTCGGAAGGGCACGGAGACGTCGAGAGCATTCCGTGGCATTCTGTGTACCTGCACGCCGTCAGATCGTACTGAATTAGAGAGTCGGAGAAGAAGATTCCAAAGACTTACAACCGAAGTATCAGCGGACAGAACGGCCGAAACGGCCAAAAGTAGAAAGAGCATTTGGAAGAATGGAAAATCAGAAGAGATGGGAAACGGTGCGGGGAGGAATATGATTCGATTAACACTGACAGTTTTATGGGCTCGAGAAGAGATTGAGGAAAACACAGAAAAGAAAGTTCGAGAAAGACAATCAAAGTCAATTCATTCTGGGTCAAAGAAAAGTGCAGGAGAGAATCATTCACAATCAGTTTATTATCATCTTTCGGTCCTCCAATGCCATGTTCAAAATCGAGTTATCTGCAATCAAATCCGTTCATTTCGCCGCCCTTTCTTCCTCGATCGGAAGAACCCACCCGCAACGGCGGTCGGACACCTCAATGTGCGGAGAAATCCAGGGAAGGCATAGGCATTGCGTCGAATTGGGACGGCCTCTCACGTCGAAAGTCATCATGAGTTCGAACGAGGAAATGCACGCGTGCGAGAGGAAAACCGTTGGAGGGATCACGTACTGACGGTTTCTGTAAATCAGGAATCGGCGCTTACGAGCATCTCGGACGACGTAGCAAACCTCTGCAACTCGACGATCATGTGATTCGGCTTCTTCTCGTCAAACGGCATCCGGTTGGTGACCATGACGAATCCGACGACGCCGAGGGACCAGACGTCCGAGAGGAACGGGTTGTAGCCGATGCCACGCAGCAGTTCGGGCGCCGAGTACGACTTGGATCCGCAGAAAGTGTGCGAGACGGTCTGACTGTCGACGGTGCGCACGAAGCCAAAGTCGGAGAGTTTGACGCAGTCGTCGAACAGAATGATGTTCTCGAGTTTGATGTCGCGATGGGCAATCTGTTTCTGAATGGGAAAGAGTTTAACAGAAAAGTCAGGGGTCGGCTCGGACCGTGTGCATGTACTGGAGCCCGCGCATCAGTTGGGACATGAATCTGCCCGCTTTGCTCTCCTCGATCCTCCGTTCTCTTGAACAAAACGGAGCTGAAATCAAAACTCAATTCAATTAGAGAACTGTAATCCGTATTTACCAATCTCCCTGATTGCCGTACTCCATCGACAGGAAGATCATGTTCTGGGCCTCGTACTGAGCATGAAGTCCCACGATGAACGGATTCTTCAGCTTGCGCCAGCAACTGATCTCGCGCGGCAGGAACTTGGTCTTCACGTCGGCCGTCAGCTCGTGAATGTCTATTGCTTTGACGGCTACCTGAATCGGGAGTTCGGGAATCGAGAAGGCGTCGGAACGAATGACTAACGAGTCGATTGTTGGCCTTGTCGACCGCCTTGTACACCTTGCTGTACTTGCCACGTCCCAACTTTTTCGACGTGTCCAACTCCATCCCCTTCTTCTCGAAAGCCTGCAGGAAGTCGTTGATGGTGTAGCGCCTCGTCTGAAATTCCCTTTCAGCCGTGCCACGTTTTGTTTCGAAAAAGCACCTCATTTCTCTTGCGGATGTGGTGAGAACTCGTGTGATGCTGTGCACTTCTCGACGGCATGTACGACGTCTTCGGCGGCACCCCGGCGTATCGGGGGTTCGTGATTGCCGAGTAGGCCGAGTGCCGCGTGTACATCGAACCCGTCGAGTCTGAAACGAACGTCGCCGTTCGGCCGTCTGGAAACTGAAACCCACGTGGCGGGTGCTGTTGCTCACGCGACGACCACGTTCCCGTCGTCTCCTCGGTCGTCATTTTATCTGAGAAATGCGGAGAACCAGTGCACTGACCGCAGAGATCTCTTTCGATGACAACAATTCGTTTATTCGACGTAAACCAGTTTTAATACCGGGACAATACAAAGTTGCTCACGTGTTCCTATTGGCGTGAAATCAAAGAGTTATTGAAGACGATTACTGTACTATGATATCCGATCCTTGGTCGCTCTCCTCTTTCTTCTGCATCTCGTCCATCATGTCATCGATCTCGTGGAGCATTGAACGGACTTCGTGGGGAGACGCGTGGAACTGTTTGGCCACAAGGGAAGTGATCTCGGATACGGTAATGAACTGTCCTCCGATGGCGACCTCCACGTCTCTTCCGAGGAATGGTTGACGGGTGATCATCTGGAAAAAATGGAAATGATTATCCATTCTCAAAAACCACAATTACCTGACTGAAACAGTTGGTGAGATAGGAAATGAGAATGATGTTCAGGATGGTCCCCCACACCAGATAGGCGCTCACTTTCAGAAACTTTTCAAAAGTGCCAATGTCAGGAGTCATGTCCCCGAATCCAACTGTGGCGAAGCTGATGAAACTGAAAGAATTTGAAATGAGCATGGACCGCCAATTGTTTCCGCTCACCTGAAATAGTAATCATCGACAGAATACGCAGCCCCGGAGTGAGGAATAAAGAAGAAACCGATGAAGAAAGTGAGCACGTAGAGGGTGAGAATAACTGGGAACGGAAGGTCCCTGTCGTTCACCAATTGCCGTTCCGTACTTGTCTTGAACAGACATCCTTGTGCCTTCCAGTAGAACTTCGTCAAATACTTTCCAAAGTTTCCGAGAGTCACAATAAGCAGAGGGATTCCGATGAGCGAGAAACCGATGACGAAGGCCTTCGAGGCGGCAGTTTGTGGGAATTGATTTCCGTATCCGATTGTGGAAATTGTGATGAATTCGAAGAACAACACTTTGTAGAATGGCTCCTCTGCCAGAGATGGATCGATCTTTCGAAAGATAACCGCACCAAGACTCATGAATGCCGCGAGAATGAGCAGGATGATGGCTTGAGGAGCGATTCGTCGGAGGAATTTCTGCAAAAAGGGATCTCATACGGGGAAAGTTAATCTTCACACTCATTCAGTAGCAGAACTGGATATAAAATCACCGATTCCCCGCGCGGGCACGAACTCGTGCCGTTTTCAAATGGCGTCCGAGAGCGCGCACCGCTCGACCACTCGGGCGGACAACGGCAGCCTGCAGCGGGTGTTTATAACAGAGCGACCCAACAGAAATATGCGCTCTGACTCTCATCATGTTTTACCCTCTTTCTACGCGGTTTCCGAAGGGAAAAACGTAATTTTAAGTCCGAAAAGCTCACCTCCATGCTGGTTTTGCTAGAGACAGCCGGCATTCTGTCGAATAACGTTAGGGAACGCGTGCCAGATGTCGACGGAACAGTTGGAAAATGTGGAATCAGAACGTGATCAGAATGGAGAGACGCACAGAAAGCAGGCGATGAAAAACAAACTGGGCAGCTGTCTCTGAATAGGGGCAAAAGTAAAGTACCTAAAAGTTACGACCCTCTTACAGTGAAAGGGGCGAAACGAAGAGGAAGACGGCGGTGAAATGGCCGATGGACCGAGAATGAAAAAGAGAAAAAGAGAGAGAAACACAGTTTATTGTGGGAAGATTGATTCGAAATAAAAACCAAAGGAGAGAGAGAGAGAGAGGGAAAAGAATGATTTGATTGTTGGGGAAATGGTCTAGTTGAGGCAGTCGGTCGACTCCCCGGAGAACGATCCGGCCAAGTTGAGCTCTCCGATGTCGAACGTCTTGTCGGCGGTCGCTCCCTCGCTGATGAAGCTCTTTGGGATCTTGATCTTCAGCTTCTTGTAGCAGACCTAAAGAGTCGGATGATACTCAGAAGTCTCATCTCTTGCTCTTACCCCCTTGTAGTTGCACTTGTGGTAGATGTTGACATGGGGGTCGATGGCAGTCACCTCCTTCTTGTTTCCGGCGAGGGTGAAGGTTCCCTTGGCGTCAGTGGATTTCTCATCAAGAAGTTTATCAAGAACTAAAAGAAGACGTTGTGAACTATGGAAAAGAGCCGGAACTCACGGATCTCCTTCTCGTACAGCTTGACCTTGATGTTCTCTGCCGGCTCTCCATTGCAGGTGACCTTTCCGGTGACTCTCACCGCTTGAACGGTTCCGAAGAATGGAAGAGCGGAGACAGTGGAGACGAAAAGAGTGACGAGGAGAAGTTGACGCATTCTGGAATGATTGAAAATAGACGATTGTGAGATGGTTATATACACGGATTGATATGAAAGGGCGAGCGGAAGTGATGCATTCACTGAACAGTATGACTCATAGTATCATGAGTCGGGGGACACTGTATGTCAGTTAAAAGAGAGGTGTCAATGTGTGTGTGCTAAGAGGCAAAACGAAACTGACCACCAACTGTCGAAACGTCGAAATGAGAAAGACGGGAAGGAAAATAAGTTAGTTCTAGTCCCGGCCCCCTCCCACTTCGCATCTCTTCTCATATCAAGACCGAAGAGTGTGGCGAGTCGAGAGACGCAGATCAGTTACACCTTCTTTCTTTTTGTTTTTGGGCAAGGTCAACAAAGTGAGAATGAATGGACAAAGCAAGCCGTTTGACGGTCAGTTTTTGAGTAGGAAGTCAGTTTTCCATCGGCTTGATAACTGCCGTCGAGAATCGGTTTCGCGTAACCTGGCACTCTGACAGAACAATTATCCGGTTTGCTGTAATTACCGGACAATTATGGACGAAATCAAATTTCGAAAATACACGATCGATCAGTAAACCTGTGTGAAAAGATGAAATGCGAGCATGACATCAGGGTTGATCCTGACTTGTTTTTGCAGAAAAACTGATGAAGAGGGAAGTGGGCCTTCGCAAACATCGGCAGAATTTCAGACACTTCTCATGATTTATTTTAATTTCAATTTTGTCTAAGCAACGTGTTTTTAA
Source organism: Caenorhabditis sp. 36 PRJEB53466 (assembly GCA_946814055.1). Taxonomy (NCBI): domain Eukaryota; kingdom Metazoa; phylum Nematoda; class Chromadorea; order Rhabditida; family Rhabditidae; genus Caenorhabditis; species Caenorhabditis sp. 36 PRJEB53466. The sequence goes on from CAMPFS010000002.1 coordinate 6,835,485, forward strand.
GGGATGTACTTTTTGACTTGTCAGTTGAAGTCCTTCGATCAGACCCCAACTTTTCCCGACTGTCAGGTTCGGTACGAATCATTTTCAGTGAAAATTTCAGTGCTATCATATCATTTTGATCTCCATTGATTCTCCAGAGCTGAAACTCAAACTGGAAATATTCGATACCAAGACTAATAATCCTACAGATCAGTCCATTTGGAACAGCTCTGTGATTTCTCTGACTCCGGCACTTTCCTACTGCAACAATTCACCTAATTAGTTTCGTGCTAAACATTGCAGTGAGAAGAGATCGACCTTGTTCCAATCCTCTCCGATCTCTTTAGCCACATCTTCTGAGAAGGCGTTGATGAAGATGTTCTGTTCTGCGAGTGATTATTGTAAAGTCCGCTTACCAGGCTGCCTTCTTTCCAATTCGATGCATATCTCATCTCGTTTTACAGCGAGATGTGGGGCCGGTATTCGAAGGTTTACACACTGTTTCGCACCACTACATAACCCGCTTTTTGCTTGAACTTTTTCTGATTTCTCGCTCATTTTTCATGAAGAGATGAGATCCATTCTCCCTTTTTCCCTTCTTTTTCTTCTGTTTTCCATAGGATGTTTCGCTCAAAATGGAGGAATCGCGAAGATGAGAGAGCTCCGAACGAACATCGATCCGATCAGAAGCTTCGATCTGCCCGACGAGGCTCCGAGAGCACGAATAATTTCGACGGATTTCTTGCAGAAAAGCAGCAGAAAAATGATGAATAAAGTGTTCAAGGTGAGCTACGGAAGAGGATTTCTAGAAAAAAATAAATAAACTTCAGGACGATTCCCGACAGGAAGACTTCAGAAGATGGAAGCTGGACGAGCTGACGGATAGAGATATGCGAAGCAGCAAAGAAGTGAAGAGCTCCGCCCATTCGCTGTTCGAAGGCAGAAGCGGAAGTGAGGAAGAGGAGAAGAACATCGGAGAGTTCTTCCCGACAAGAAGATTCCTGAGATTATGATTGACTTGCCTTTTTCCGAAACCTCATTTGTTTGTACATACTGTTTCAATTGTAAATATTATTGTGGTTCAAACTGAACTATCTCAGGGAAATGAAAAAAAGTTGGCACTATTTATCACAGTTACTTATCATTTTACAACAAACTGAGGTGCAGTATAATACAAAATGCGGTTGTTTTTTTTTACATCTTCGAACGGGTCAGCCAAGGATCGGCCTGTGGCTTCCTCTCCGAGTCGGTCGAGATGAGAGCATTGATGACTGTCGGACCGTCCGTTTTCTGGAACGCCTTCTCCAGAGCAGCCTTGATTTCTGGAACGGTTCGCACAACGGTTCCGTCTCCTCCGAAAGCTTGACACATTTGTTCGTAACGGCATTCGGCAGTCAGGGAGAGGACTGGAAGGGCAAGAGTGCGATCTCCCTCGATGGACTTGTCGTCTTCTGGGAGCAGTCCGCGGTAGATTCCCGAGTTGTTGATGATGACGGTGACGACTGGGAGGTTGTATCTGAAAATATAAAGATTAACTTCTAACAGAAGAAAGATGCAAGTTTACCTGGCGATAGTCTCGAGTTCCATAGCGGAGAATCCGAACGCACTGTCTCCTTGCACGACGAGAACCTTCGTTTTCGGGCTGTTATCTCTGGCCCAAAGAGCGGCGGCAAGGGCAAATCCCTGTCCGACTCCCATGGTTCCGAAGGTTCCAGCATCGAGACGGCGCTTTGGAAGGCGGGAAGGCATCATGGTGCGACCGATATCCATGGTGTTGGCACCCTCATTCACTACGATCACGTCGTTATTAGCGAGGAATTCACGGATCGGATGATACGCGGCGTAGTAGTTGAGAGGGGTCGAGTGATCTTCGACGAGCTTCTCAACGGCGACTCTGTTCTTCTCGGCATTCTCTCTGAGCTTCTTGAACCACTCACTCGACTCGTCGTAGGTCCAATCGCCGAGTCTCGGTGTCAGCTCAGCCAGTGTCTCCCCAATGTCTCCCAAAAGTGGCACTTCAGTCTTCACGTTCTGATGGAACTCTTCTGGGCACAAATCGATCTGCACAACCTTTACATCTTCTGGAATCGAGGTGGGAGTCCGAAGTGGAGAATCCAGTTGAAGCGAGCGCCGATTAGAAGGACAGTGTCTGCCTCGCGGAGAGCCAGAGATCTCGCCTGTCCGATGAATCTCGGGTGGAGGTCAGAAGCGACTCCCTTTCCTCCCGGAGTGGCCAGCCATGGCAGTTTGGATTTTGTCAGGAATTGCTGCACTTGAGTGGCTCCGCGTTCCGACCAAGCAGCCCCCTTTCCAACGATGACCAACGGCTTCTTTGCGTCCTTCAATGCGTTGACAGCCTTCTCGATCTCAGCGATTGGAGGAATGGAGACTGGCGGTGGGAGTGGCACTGCCGGCGGGAACTGAATCTCTTCCTCGGTGCTGGTAAGCACGAGATTTCCTGGCAGATCGACGTAGACGGCTCCTGGTCTTCCGTACATTGCACACCGAACTGCCTTCTCTATGTGCGCGGGAATGGTGTGCAAACTGGTTGGCCTGCTAACGTGCTTGCACGAATTGCGCACGGATTCCTGCTGACTCCACTCCTGGAACGCCCCGCGGTTCTCCAAATCCACGTCGGCACTTCCTCCGATGCAGACGACTGGCCAGCAGTTGACGGTGGCGTTGGCGAGTCCTCCGATTGCGTGAAGGATTCCGGGGCCGGAGACGACGAGAAGAGCCACAGGCTTTCCAGTCAGATATCCCATTGCTTGCGCTGCGTAGGCGGCCTGAAATGATACCCATTCCCAGCCCGTTATTCGCATTTTCACCAACCGCCTGCTCATTTCTACATCCGATATACTTGATTCCGTGAGCCTGTGCGGCCATTCCCACCTCGATAACTGGGAATCCGACGACTCCAAACATGTACTCGACACCCTGGAATCAATCGATTCTTATCTTTTCTTATCGTCAATGATAACGGTGAATTATGGTCGTGTTGCGGAAAAAAGGAGAGACCGATAAGTTGTGTCGGCATGCAACCCACGTTGGAAACTACACTTTTTGTTTGGGTGTCACAGCTTGCAACTTTCAAAGTTTGAAAAACTAGAAAAACGTGGCAAATTTGGTTTTCTAGTACAATTACAATGCACGTAACTTACTACTAATAAGTAAACTACTAGTACTAGTAAGTAAATGCATTTTCTAGAAAGACTCTCGAATTTCCAAACTAAAAAGTTAATACAAACCTGAGATTTGAGAGCGGCGGCGGTGATCGCGGCTCCGTCCATGGTTGATCCGTCGTGCGAGCGAAGTTTTCTCGAACTGACGCGGCTGTCTTTGGCCGAATAGTCAGTGATAGTCCGGCACTGCTGCTTATCGATCACGCCGATAAGACCACGTTGTGGTGCGAGAGAGAAACGCGACCTTCGCACCAGAACGGACAGTGATCTACCTGCGAAACGGGTGACTTGGAAAAGAGGAAAAGAAAGCAGCGGCATGAGTTTGTTTTTGAAAAATACAGAATTGTTATGTCGCCTACATTAGGGTCTTGTGTTTTGCAGTTTTGCTTTGTTTGGCAAAAGGAACAGTCTTCTAATGCAATAGAAAACTTACGTGACGAGGCATTTGCGAGAGAAGTTGCCAAAAATCTGGTGGACGACATCTGAAACGAGCGTTTCTGTTTGAATGGTCGACCTGAGAAGGCGTGAGACGATTCTGATTCAGATGATCTTTCTCCCGTTTCTTTCGCCGTCTGCGTCTGCTCGTTCAACGAATTCAACAGCAAAGATGACACCCAATGACGACGGTTTTTCAAAGACTTTTCGAAGACTACGTCAGCAGAATGAAAGAACTCCATCGAGATACAACAGTGAGATGCGTAAACATCTTAGTCGCCTCGCAATGCAACTGAATCTTGATACCGAAGTGATTCATTCGAAATCAGAGAACAGACCAGTATATACGAGTACGGAGGTAGGGCAAGATTCACAGGAAATTTTTTAATTAAGTGAGTGAGTTACTACTACTACAAAGGCTAAACAGGAAAAATGCAAAGAAAAGGGAAAATATTGATTGTACAAGTAGGTGATAACAGTGCGGGTTGACCTGCGGCGATGACTCGAATCATCAGAAGCTCGACTCTGATAACGACGAAGAATTGACCGCTTTGCTCCATTCCGTCTCTATAACTAGGATTAGAGTCATGAGAAGTCAGTTCAAGACTCACGAGTACCGGAATCTCTAGCGTCGTCCTCGTCCTCACTGGATTCGCCCAGAAGGCTCAGATCGTCGTCCGCCACGCCGCTCTTCTTCTCTCTCCGTTCTCCGTCGCCATTCTCTTCTTCTTTCTCCGATTTTGGGCATTCGATCGCCTTTTCGGTCCTGCAAATCTCAGCGTGTCCCCCCTGACCACCTCTACAACGATGCCGTACTTTTTCTCCTGTTCTATTCTTTTCACCTCTTTTTTCGTCACATTCAATTGGATTGCAGGAGGTGGAGGTCGTTCCGGCTCTCCACCTTCCAACCATCCTGCGATTTTTCCGATGCTTGAACTGCAGAACGTGAGCCCTCAAATTAATAAGTTATCAAACATTTGAAATAAAAGAATTGGCTCACAAATGGGTTCATAACTGAAGAACGGAGTACGGACGGTGCCGACCATCAGAATCAGGAAGAATGTCATGACGATTTGGGCTATAAACGGAGCACCATCGTACAAATCTCTGAAAAAGAAGAGTAAGATAGAAATAAAAATTAGCGTGTAATTACCTGAAGAAGTGGTTCAAATGCTTGGCAGAAGCGGACATGAAAGCGAAGAAACCACTGGAAATGGTTTCGGAAAACACTTCGATTATGGAAATTTCGTGGAAGATCGAAATGGTCTGACTCTCGATGTACTTGAGACAATTCGACTTTTGTCTGTACTGGAACGGCGAGGCCACAATCTCAACCATTCGGGAGAGCAGTCCTTCGGGAGCGCACGCGTCTCGTGAACTCTCTTGGAACTGGGCAAACCGACGAGATTCCGCTTCTTGGTACTTTCTGTTGTAGCCAGAATACATTGAAATTATGAGAATTGTCGAGAATACGAGTATCCAGAAGTTTCGAGGACGGACTATCGAACGAATAACGACGACGGCAGCGGCGGGAAGAACGAACAAGTTGAGAGTGAATATGAACGGCTGCAGGAAGATGAATGTGTCGTGCCACGTCGGATCGGGAGCCGCCTCTTTCACAGTGAAAATGTTGGAAAGAGCGGAGCGGACGGCTTCACGATCTTCTGGATTATCAGCTTCCTCGTCGTTCAGATACTTTGAGAGCACTACCATGCTGTGTCGCGAGATTTTGACTCTGGAAATGGGCATTTTTTCGTCTGAGAAACCTCGGACACTTTACTCACTGAACATCGCGCAGCACAGATTCTTCATGTTCATAATCGATATGGAGTTCCAATAGGAGTTGTCGGAGAATCAGACGAAGGCTTTGATCTGGCTGAAACTATCGAAAGGATGACTTTTTGCGTTCAATGTTTTCTCACTTTTTGGTGAACGGCGGGAACATTCGAACTAGAGGGAAGTGGTTTGGAAGGCTGGGAACGGTGCTCGAGCGTCGGGTCATTCGGATCTCTCCACACATCGTTCCCATTTTCTGATTCTGGCTCTGAAAAAAAAGAGCTCTGTCGATACACAAATTAATTGAATACCATGTGCGCTTGTGACCTGCGTCAATAAAACTATCATCGGCCAAAATAACTGCATCTGAAAAAGCCGAATTGTTTTGTTCGTTTGAATAGAATAAAAGCAATAAACTGTGATTTTTTCAGCAGATGTAAGCAAAACGTGACAAAAACGGGATATTGCAGTCAGGAAATCCCATAATGCCTTCACGCATTCCGAAGCGTCATCTTGACAATGGAACCGTCGAGACTGTGTTATTTTGAGAGCAATTCGCCCTTGTCGCTACCTTCTGGAGCAGAAGTTACATCCCAAAAGAGGTTTTCTGTATTTTTTCTATGGGATTCTAATTTTCCGCGAGATTAGCGCATTTTCGAAAAGACTACGGTGGACATTGCCCTGCGCACGCACATATGTCGTCCGTTATTGTGCTTGCGTACCCAGAGCAATTTGCATTTCTTCCTTCCAGAAACGCTTTTCCGCGCTGTTTTCATTGATTTTGAGAATTCTAAGGAATGAAACTGTGGGACGCCCCCCGTACTTCCTTTCCATACTCGTTCGACGAAGTAGTCAGTGCATTCTGGGACAGGTGAACGTGCCGAATGATAATATAGGCTGACTCTCTGAAATTGCAGGTATCCAAACTCGCACGCGAAGCACATCATCTCGGAAGATGTACTGGAACGAAAGATTACTGACAACACAATTGTCACCAAAAAGTTGATTGTCAAACAAGGTGAGTTAATTCGCATGCTCCTTTCACTTCATAAACGGATGTTCAGGCAGTTCAATTCTGAAGAGAGTCCCTCGTTGGATTTCGCGAATGACTGACATCCGAGTGGTCCCGGTCATTGAGGAGAGCGTGTACGATCGTGTCTCGAAGCGACTGGTCACTTACACCCGTAACGTCTCCCATCTGTCGCTTTTCGAGCTTCACGAAAGATGCATTTACAGGCAGCCAGAAGTGAGTTTCTATGTCCGTCCTCTTTCGACGTTTTTCAAGTTCAGGATCAACACCATACTCCTGCTCTCCTCACGGACGTTCTTCGCAGTGTGACAGTTTCTATCGACTGTGGACGAATGAGCTCAGTCTACGAGAAAGTACTCATGATGGGGTTCAAGAAGTCTATCAATAACACGACAAAAGGAATGTTTGAGAAGCTAGAAGAGAAGTTTGGAGTGAAGCATTTGGCCAATGAGAAGATGAAAATGATAAAGGAGAAGATCATCAAATCGTCCTCAAACCTCGTTACTCATGTCAAATGCGAGGAAGATAGTGATTGAATTTATTCTGTGTATTCTCTCTAATACCTTCAACAATCTCAAACAAAAACCAAACTTTTCACTTTTGCGTTTCCCCATTCATTTGGAAAATATCAATTCTTATAGAATTTTAGAATCTTCTGCACATTCGTCCCCACGTCATCTTTCGTTGCCCCATTCGTAGTTGTAGTTCATATCTGAGCCATTCTTTCTGCTTCCTTCTGGCTCTTCCAATAAAATGTACATATCCCTGCGTCTTGTTTATTGGACTCGCGATAACTGGTTATTGACCACTCGTTCTATCTTTTCTCCGTTGCATCATTTCTTCGAATCCCTTAATCGATGATCCTTCAGGTTCTTGGAAAGACTGACAACGAACTTCCCAAAAGTTCTCTCGGACTTTTGACACGTAATGGCGAGTACTATTTACCGGTGAGTGACCGCCCATAACTTTTGGAACACGCCACTTGTCTCGTTTTTTCCCCGCAAAATAAACCATCGATCAGTGAGACGTGGAGCTCGAGAGATAACCACTTGCAGCCTGATCACAATCCTCTCTCTCCTCTCGTTGCTCCATTGTGCCTATTCCGCCGCCCAACATCGCTTCTACCTGCGTCTCACCGAGCAGCCTTTCGTGAATCTTCCAAACGACGTCGTCGCCCAGACGCTGATCTCCCTGATTGCGTTTATCTACGGCACCTCGTACTTGGCGAACCCATTCCAGTACATCAAGAAAGATCAGGTAGGCGCGAAATTTAATGTGACCTTTTCAATCACAATTAATCTCTTTAGCATTTTGACCGAACATGCGACGAAGCGCTCAACTGTCCCTCGTTCATCACCTTCGACAACCGTACGAAGGCCATGTCTCCCGAGTTCTCGATGCTCCGCGCTCTAAAGCAACAACGGCAGAAGCAGCCGAGCACCTCCGCTTCACGGTCTTCGCACAGCGGCCATGTCTCGGAGACCGTTCAAGAGTCGGAAGACTCTACGGACTCCCAGGAATAGCCACCTCTTCCCGCCCGTTCTCCACCAAATCCTCTCCATTCGCCGATAATCGTAATAATTCCAATGATAAGAAGAACACACCTAGTCCATCGCCAGACTTTAGCAATATTCCGGGTGCACGGTAATTCTCTTGTTGTCTTTCACTTGAATCATCTCTTTATATATAAAAACGTTTTCTAGTATACCCAAGTCGAAGCCAAAGAGCACTCGAATACTCGAAATCAGTCAGCCGCAGGCCGATGAGGCGTTCAGAAGTTGTCTTGAAATGGTGCGAAAGCATGACGTCGACAGCTACCTTTCAATTTTGACGATGAACAAAAAAGCACAGCCTGAACTTGTCGCGGTATGTGTTCGATTGATAGAGGGGAAAACCACTAGACTTTTTCAGTTGAACGCACTAAACGTCGAGTTGGCATCAATCCGTGACAAAGTGGACACTCGGAAGGGCGACACTTCTGCCATGTACCGTCTGCAGTTCTGGAAGGACGCCATCTCGTCCATCTACGGTCTTTCCCCTCTCCCAGTCCCTCGTCAACCTGTCGCCATCGCTCTCTGCGTTTTTGCCGGGCGTGCCAACTCGGAAGTTCTTCTGAAACTAGTCGAGACTCGTCAGTCAACAATTGGCGATCGTCAGTTCGCGGACATCAATGCTGTAAGCGTACACCGGCGCAATTTTCAGTTCATGTAATCATTTCAGTTGTGCGAGTATGGCAAGTCAACGATCGGGTCTCTTTTGCGCCTTCAAATCGATGCTCTGGCCAGAACCTCTCCGGGAACAACAGTACTTCCACCGGCCTATGACGTGGCAAAAGATCTGGGTGCCGCGTACGCCATCGCCAACATTCTGCGTGCCACGCATCCGTTATTGGCTCGCGGAATCGTACTTCTTCCTGCTGATGTAATGGCTTTGAACGGTGCCACTCCGGACAGTATTTACAAGAAAAAGAAGCTGGAAGAGACTGCCGGATTGACGAGGGACCTCGTGAATGAGTCGAAAAGATTGCTGGCGGATGCTCGCGATCGGACGGTCATGGTTCCGAAATCAGTGAGACCAGCTCTTGCCGCCATCGGAGCCACCACCGACTACATTCTGAAGACGGTCGAAAAGAACAAATACGACATTTACTCGCCTCATTTACAACGTCGAAACCCCCTCCTTCTCTGGTCTCTTCTGGTTAGAAAACTGCGCTCAAAGTTCTAAACTTCATTTCATTTGTCATTGTGTTTGTGTTCCCTTAATTCTTCTTTTTCCCTTCTTTTTCGTTTTATTCATGACGACCAATAAATTTTCCGAGCTTATACCAATCAGGGAGGGGGGCACTCGTCGGCGCATTGGATAACTGAATAATAACAAGTCAAGGAGTCGGTTCGTATAGAAGAAGAAGCGGCAGAAGGAGAAGAAGAAGAGTGGCAATTTGGAATGCAATACGAGAATATGTACGCAGGCTTCTGCTTATTTTTGTATTGTTGTTGTTGTTATCTGGAATCAAAGGAAAAGAGGCTGGTTCTGGGGGAGAAGAGGGCTCTCATAGAAGACGAATTCTGGATTACTCAAGTACTCTATTTGGGAATACGGTAGATCAGAGCTGTAATTTTTAAAGTGACAATAGAGAGTGACTCATTCTATTATACGTCTTGCTCCCCAAGTTTTGCTCCGTCGACTCCAATTTCCAGAAGATAACTCGAGTTGTTTACCATTCTGGCAGCCCGCAGACAACAATGCGCAATGTTTTCCAGTTTATTTCGCGTTTTTCTCCTCTTCCCTTCCTTTTCAGTTCTCTTCTGTTTAGCTGCTTTTGTTTTCTTCCGGCGCCCCGCCCTCTTCCTTTCCGACGATTTCCAGAAGATTCGCAGAATAGTCAATCAGTGTTTTTGCCACGTCATCTCAAAAGTGTCACGAAATGCTGGAAAAGCAGTCCGATTCGACGGGTGTTTGCACAGTATCCTCCTCCTCGATTCGCTCGGCGTCTCTCCGATCCTCGCGCTCTTTCGTCGCCATCAAACACACCTAGTCGCGCATGTTTTTGTGCGGGAGCCACTCCCTCCCTTTCACACAATCCCTCCTTTTCTACCGTCTACCAACTTCTTCTTTTTGTCCCCTTCGGCTGTCCGTTCGAAGCGACGAGTTCTTGTGATCCCTCCATTCCTGTCTCCAGAATCCAGATCCCACGTCATCTGCCCTCACTTTCTGTCCCTTTTTCTTTTCTTTCTCCCCGATTATCAAGCGTCTTTGTATCGATGATTAAGAACGGATCGAGAAAATCGAAAGTAATTGGCAGATGCCAGTCTCTCGCCGCATTCGAGATGAAGCCGATCAGTGCCCCTCCCACCGGCGCACGCTCCCGATATACCGTACTCCCATCTCTCTCTCTCTCTCTTCTGCCACGTCTTCCACTTTTCGACTCCAGTCTTGTCCACTCCTCCATTTTCACCTTCTTTCCACACTTTCTCCTGTCTGTGGGCGGCAGTGAGAAAGTGACAGTTGCGGACAACCTTATCACCGCTTATTCTTCTCATCCAGCAGCCACAAAAACCAGATCCGAAACATGTTAGCCGGTTCGTGATCCGAGATCGTCGCGCCAAAAACCAAAGAAAAAAAGAAGCGAAGCGAAGGGACGATGATGGATTGCGCAAGGAACGTGGCTTTTATGGGTGGAAGAGGACTGGGAATCGGAGCGAAATTCTGGATAAGCTTTCTATTTTACACACCGGATGGTATGGTTCATCTCTGCCTCCAACACTATCTCGTTTCCTGGTTTCCCTCATTTCAAATACAGTAAACTTCTCAAAAAAACTCTCCGTCCATTTCCGATCGTGCCAGGATATTTCCGTCCTCTCCCGATTGTGAAATACACATTTCTTGTTTCGTGAGTAGTACAAACGAAGCGACCATCCGAGCGCCGGACGAGTGAGGAGGCCATATATACGATATAACAGTGTAAATACAAAACATTCGCCGGGCGCCCGCGCCCTCTTGGACCCCGCCGTCCGCTGAGAAATGGGCGGTCCTCCCGGGGGCAGCAGCAGCAGAAGTAGATTTATTTGACGGGAATATCGGAGGAGGCGGGCGGGCGGGCGACGCAACGGTCTCCGTCCATTCTCCATCGGCGTCGTCGTCGTGTATGTGAGTGTGTGTGTGTATGTAAACTGTGTGGCGCCCGCCGTGCGCGAGAGAGACCGATTGAGGACAGTCGGAGCCACAAATAGAAAGAGGCGGCGAGCCTGGTCGGCCCACGGTCTACACACGGCCTGCCTACGAAGGCCTGAAGTTTCTGAAGCCGTCGGAAGCCGACCGTAACTCCTTCGCTTCGTCCGCCCAGGTCTCCCTTCAGTTGCCCGTGCATCAAGTGGTTCAATTGCCAGTATCTATACAGTTCGCGCACTTTCCCTTCCGCGAGCGCGCGCTCTACTCCTCCTCTTTCTCCGGCTCGGTCCGTCCGAATATCCGACTCACTTACACAAACAAACAAACAAAGTCTTTTGCGAAAAGCACATATACCGGCCACACACAGCCGGCCCGTGGGGCCTATTGATTCCCTCTTCCACCTCAAACGGTCACTCTCTCTCTCTCTCTCTCGCTTCTCAATCCGACCATTTCACGATTCAATGTGTCATCCATACCAGTTTTAGAACTCTTTTCTTCGCCCCTCAATGTTTGCGTCCAAGTGCAGAAATACAAGTGACCGTAACCCTTTTGTAAACTGTCAAATTTCACAATCTCAGTTGGAACTGTCGCTCCAGACGGCTACTGTAGTTTCATTTGATCCGCACGTCAGCACCAGCCACAATCTAAATCTGATCTCTTTGAAATAACCTTGGGATCATCTCATAACTATCACGGTTAACATAATTTCCGCTTCTCCAAATTAGGGAATTTCTGCAAACCTCTCTTTCGTCTTCATCTACTTCTCTTTCTGCAGCATCGTGACCTTCCGCCCTCATGTTCACCTTGAGAACTCGTAACATCGAAACCGTAGTACTCCACGCATTGTCTGGCAAGCTGGTTGTAATCAATTACACTAATTGCCCCTCGCTTCTTCTTGTCTTTTATCATTGTCATTCGGTTCTGACCCCTCAATTCTAGTTCTCTCTTCAGATGGACGAACTGATCACTCTGGAAGGCGCCTCGCAATCCGAGCAGATCATCGGATCCCATGACTTTTGCAACTTCTCCAACATCACGCACCACGAGCACGACGAGCAGTCCATCTCGATCGTCTGGTGGAGCAACGTCGCCGTGCTGCCCATCATCGCTTTGATCGGCCTCGCCTGCAACCTCCTCAACATGGCGGTACTCACGTCGAACAAAGCCGCCCGCCGGATCCCCTCCTGGAACCTTCTGATCGCCTTGGCAGTGTGCGACAGTCTTTTCCTCGTGTTCGCCACTCTCGACGTCACCCCGCTCTCGATCCCCTCGCTCGCATTCTCCACTTCCTTCAACCACTTCTACTCGAGGGTCGTACTGTACATAAGGACGTTGGCATCGACATTCTACAAAAGTAGTGTCTTGTAAGTCGCTCTGTTCTCATTGCTAACTCTTCAATTCTATATTTAGGATCGTGGTGGCCTTCAACATTGAACGCTACCTGTGCGTCGTGTGCCCTCTCAACTCGCATCGTTGGTGTACTTCAAGAAACTCGAAGAATGCGATTGCCACTGCGTTAGTTCCTTTCAAGAGATCAGGGGAACAAAGCCTCCTATCTTACAGGGTCTTCGTTTCGTTCTTGTGCTCAATCCAATGGCCATTGGCCTACGACACAATTCGTTGTTTCGAGAGCAATTCGAACGAGTACTACTACGTGATTCTCATGTCGACGCACCGTGCTCTTCAGGTATTTACTGCTCTTTTCACCGCAATGGCATTGTTTGTATCGGCGCACGGGGGCCGAAACCTGACACCTTTGTAATTAGGACAAATCAATTGGGGAGAGAGAGAGAGAGAGAGAGTCAGAAACGTTTACTTACTGTTTGGGGGCGAAAAGCGTCTCGCCGGGAAACCGCGAAAGAAAGAGATGCGGACGGATTTATTTTTAGCTTTGCAACGATCAAATTGGATCTGCACACACAGAAATGGTTGCGGAGTAAACAGAACACTGTGGGGTTGACAGCCGCTTTCGATGGTGACGATGACGAACTGTTTGTTTCTATAGTAATCGCGCTGATAGGTCAACTGGGGGGCGAGCTACTGGAGACTCTCTTCCCTCTTCCTTACTTCCGATTTTTCAGATCTACTACCGGACCATGGACTACATCTCCTTGATCGCCTTCAACGTTCTCCCGATCATTGGCCTTCTCTACATGAACTCCAGAATCATTTTCACGCTCCGAAGAGTCGTGGACGAAGATTCGAGAAGAGATGAGGAGACGAAGCTCTCCGACGGACTCATCCAGCAAGAGACGCACAACAACCGTACCATGAGAGCCAACGCAATGCTCTTCGCAGTCGTCTTCATGCTCTTCTTTTGCGTTGGTCCCCAGGCGCCGGCTCGTCTGCTCTTTGACATCTACGGACAGTATCACCCGAAAGCCATTCTGTATGTGTGCCTCAGCCAACAGCTCGTTTCCTGAACGCCTCCCTCAACTTCTGTCTCTATTGTGTCGTCTCGAAGAGATATCGGGCACTGATGAGACAGACTCTCAAGAAGTTCATGCACAAACTGGAAGGTAACTCATTCTTGTACTCACTTTCAAGTTCCAGTCGCATTTGTTTCCAGGTGTGGATCGTCCGTTTCAAATCAGTTTGAAGCAGACGAAAAGCAGTTCCGCCCACGTGACTTCGCTCGAAGATCACCATGCTCATCTCATCCAGAACGTCTGATTCCTTCTTTTCCATTAGCTCACAAACGTCTCACTATCCGACGGGTTCCTCCAGTTTCATTCCTAGTTCTTGAATGTGTACATCCTCTAGGTCCACGCTTTATACGTACTTGCTTTACGGGTTTCTATTGTGTAGTTCATGTAAATAGACAATGATGAACCGAATAAAAGTGTTCTTTGACTGTGGTTATTCGTGGACGTTTTCGCAGAAATGTTCTATAGAATCTATAGATCAAACGTTTCTTCTTTCCGTCAAGTCAGCCCCCGTCTTCGGGGCCAAAAGGAAACGACTCGAGGCGTGTCAGTAGTATATAAAATGTTGTTTCTGGGACACTTTTTTGCCGAATTTCATTTATCTGCATTTTCAGACCATTTTGTTGCATAAACAGAACACAACATGTCATTTTCTAAGCCAACAAATTAAAAATAAAAGCATTGATGACTCATTTTACCCGAGTTTTGAAGTTTTGCTTATTATTAAATGGCTACTATTTATCTCCGCAATGACTTGAAGCCTTTAAGTAATCTAGATCTTCTGGATCTAGTAGAAACATTGGAAATCAAGAATTTCCGAGAAATCCTCATGATAGACACTTTGCCAGATAAGATACTACCCAGAGAAGTCGAAATTGTCAATCTTGACTCCAGTAAAGAAAATTGCAACAAAAGTTTTTTGTCGACATGATCTGACAGGTACTGTGATAAGTATTAGGTCAGTGACCACATGGTATGCTCTTTGACTGTGGTTATTCGTGGGCGTTTTCGCAGAAATGTTCTAGATCAAAAGTTTCCTATTTCCGTCAAGTCAGCCCCCGTCCTCGGGGCCAAAAGGAAAAGACTCGAGGCGTGTCTAATCAGCCGATATCATCACGGCTCCTGCGCTTTCCTCTAATACAACACAAATGAATTCCTCGTGCTCGACGACTTTCACTTATTGGGATTCTGTGCAATTTCAAGCTACTTATTCTCACATTCTGATTCTAATTACTCTTCCAATCAATCTATTCGGCGGCTACTGTATCATCAAGAAGACTCCGCGGAATCGCAAGACTGCCAGATGGTATATACTCCATCTTCATGCGTGGTAAGCTCTCAAACACCTTCTGAACAATGACGTCATCGGTTTGGTGTGCAGGACGATTCTGACGGACTTGCTCATCGGCGGCCTGCTCACTCCTTACATGTTCTTTCCGTTGCTCGTCGGAATTCCGGCCGGAGTGCTCAGTTGGCTCTCGGTTCCCGTGTGGATTCAGGTGTTTTTCGCGCAAGTTGGACTAGGCGGTCAGTTGGGAAAACAACGAAGATCAGATGATGCACCACGTGCTGTTCTGTCCCATGAAAACTTGTTTCGCTTTTGAAAACAATGGGGCGCGCTTTCAGGTCTAGCCACATCAATTGTGATGCTTTTCGAGAACCGGCACAACACTTTGGTTCGAGGGAAGTTCAAAATAGAGGCCGAATGGATTCGCTACACTTTCTACGCGCTCAACGGCATCTACTCGCTCCTCTTCCTCCTTCCTTGCTACTTCAGAATCCCCGATCCGACGTGGGCCAAGCCGATTCTCCTAGAAGTAGTCTGTGCTCGTCGCCAACTCTCACACAAACCTCAACCTTTTCAGATCCTGCCTTGTCCTCATCCGTCCTATTTCCAAGACAACGTGTTCGTATTCTCAATGGACATTTCTTCGGTTACCGGCACCGCCGGCTTCTACCTCATGTTCATGCTATTCGAAACGTTCGCTCTTTGCATTCACTCCAGTTATTTCTTGCTCAGTCTGAAGACGCACATGTCTCGGGCGACGAGAAAATTGCAACAAAAGTTTTTTATCGACATGATCTGGCAGGTACTGTGATAAATATTAGGTCAGTGACCACATGGTATGAGTTTGTAGGTATCCATTCCAGTCGGAGTCATCGTTCTCCCGATGCTCTACTGCTTCTACTCGATCGTTCAACAACAGTACAACCAGAGTGAGAATTCGCAGTGGATCAAATTGCATTCTCTGCTAATTTCAGTGTACAACAACATCGCCGTCATCTGCATCTCTCTTCACGGAATGAGCTCGACCCTCACGCTCATTTGGCTCAATCCGACCTATTGTCAATTTGCTCTTAGCGCGCTCACTTGCATGAAGTACAAATCGAGAACACGTGGAAACAGCACCGTCATGACCATGTCGCCCTTGACAATTACCGTAGTCCAGTAGTTCGCAGCATCATGAATAAACATTTCGCTCAATTTGAATCTACCTCTCTCTCTCTTTCTCACTCCAACTCGGTATTTTTGTTCTCATCTGAATTTACAGTCTAGACCCAAAATTTCGATTTCAGAGAATGGTTCTTCCGGTGATAGTTCGTGAAAGTGCAAAGTCCGACTATCGAATTGTGTTCAGAAATACGTCGATCTTTGTCGTGGCAGTAAAGGTTCGAGTCGAAATGAACGTCTTCACTCACTTTGTGTCCAGATAATCAACCCGAATGCGTCGCTGAGACTGGATCGTCACGAGTGTTTCCTTCTCGCCAACAAGTACACCTTCATCAATGTTCTGGACACGCCTGCGAAAGCGGACGTCAAGAAGACGCCTCTGAAGCCAGTTCTCGTCTACTGCCGCGCCATGTACCCGTTCAATCGCAAAAATATCCGACATTGGATCGAGAACCACGTGACGGACAAACCGCAACATCTCGTTCAGACGCTCAACTTCGCCATCGACGATTCCGAGTTTTCGGCGAAGACGGTAAGGGAATCCGATCGATTTCCACTCAATCTCCTTAGGTTATTGTCGACCTGCCCGGAAAATCGACGATGATCGAGTCGACTGGATATGCGATCAAGATGAACAACAGCAAAATGCTCTTGAGAACGTTTTTGGAAAACGGTAACGGATTACGGTATCTACTGAAGATTTAGCATGCTATAGATACTTCTTCTGCCGTTCCGATGGAAGCCAAATCCGTTCTGAAATGTCTTCCGCGAGTTGCCAAGCCGGATAATCGGAACACTGCGAAGCCGGTTCCAAAGGTCCCGATTGAAAATGAGTTAGGAGGGAAAACGGTGTATCCCGATTGCCCATTTCAATTTACAGAGACGCTTGTTTCATTATTCCGTTGTTCAAAGCACTCTGCAACCCAACGACTAAGGTGGAGACTGTCTGAAAAAAAGAGGAATGAGTGAACTGTTTTCACATAAACTTTTTCCAAACGTCTGAATCTGTTAGATATGAAGTTGCGTAGAATACTGTTTTTATGAACAGTTTTGACAGATTTTTTTTCAGAAAATGTACAGGAAGGGTCCACGGGGGGGGAGAGGTAGAAAATTAAACATCGGGAAGAATCGGTCACAACTGAGACCCTGTAGAGAAAGGAATGTTTTCGGGGGTTAGTATGAGGGAAAGAAGGAAAGTGTTTAATAGTGTTTGACGGCATGGAAGAGCCAATTCGTCTTTGTGGACCATGAACTGTTGAAGGTTTCCTCGTAGACGCCTGCGAAGAATTTGCTTGCTTCTTCCTTTGTTTCGGCTTTGCAGCAGAGGGTTTTCTGAAATGAACAGTATTTCAGGCTTTAATATAAGTTTTTAAACCTTCAAATGATCCAAATCTTCTTTGGTAGATAGCTCGGGAAGTTCCATTCCGAGCATGAGAGTGAAGAGCGAAACGAACAGATCTCTGTTCTTCCACATCACATCGTACGCCTCGACGCATAACGACTTGAATCTGCAATAATCAAATTTGTAGTTATAATTAATATTTGTTCCTTACTTCTGAAGTTCATGCGAATTGCCATCCACAGACTTTCCAGATCGAATGACGGTCAGGAAATGCTCTGTGAGCACGAACGGCTGTCGGTCTCTTTGAATTCCAAGCTTCGTCTTTCCATGGCCCAGAATGTGTCCGAAGTCAATGTGGAAGAGTTTTCCGTCCTCGGTCAGCATGATGTTGTCGCTGTGCCGATCCTTGATGCCCATTATGTAGGTGGAGACTGAATATCCGACACACGAATACAGGAACCGGTCGACGCTCTCGAAGTACTTTTTCGTCGCTTGCGCATTCGCAGCCGCATCAAGATCCGTCGGAACTGTTTTCTTGTCCTTTTTCTTCTCTTCTCTGAAATGTTACAGCAATTGAACAAAACTGAACGGTCCTATTACTCTAGGCCGCATTTTTTACGGATCCACTTGTTCATAAAGTTCGGATCAATGCCTCGGACGGCCGTATTCACAATGCCCGATCCACACTGAATTTCGAATATCGTTCTGCAGTTGGGTACCACTTCGATGATTCCGATCATTTCGCCCATTGGAAGAACGGCGTACGGGCTGAGGCAGCAGTCGATGTTGGCTGCTTTCCAGATGTTGTCCATCACTTCGAGCACTTGGAGAACAAGCATATCCTGGCGAAGGTCTGAACTGCCGGGATTAGGCGAGATCTTTCATTTAAACGATTACCATCTCCATTCTTGAAGATCATTTCGCAGTACGGCAAATGGAGGTCGCTCTTCGGATTTTTGTTCTTCCAGACAAGTCGAAGAGGCTGCTTGGCACTTCCCAGCACGATCGCCTTTTCGATACTGGAAAGAAAGAGTTCGAATTGCGGGGAAAGGTGTCTCCATACTGAAGCTCTCCGAGTTTGTAAACTGGATCCAGCGGTGAGTCCATGTTCTCCATCTTGTAACGGATTGATCGCAGCTCTTCTCGAAGCTTCGCTCTCGCCGCCTCCTTCGAAAGTCCTTTGACAAGAGTGCTGATCCGTGTGAGCTCGTCAACCATGTCGACCTGTCGGATGATCGTCTTGATGTGCTCCTCGTTTCCACGCAGATAGGCCTCCATCAGAAGCGAGATACGACGGAATTCTTCACTTTTCATTTCGCAGTCTCTGAAATCATTGAGTGTATACAAACTCGGTGCGAGTGTTCTACCTGAGACGTCCGATTTCTGCGCGAAGAAGCCAGAAGAGACGGTGTCCGACACGATAATCGCTGAGAGCACGCGTGAGCAGCATCATTCCGACTTCGGATTGAGCACGTGGCTCGTACTTCAGCGCCTGTATGAGCGGCAGGATGAAGAGATGGAATGTGGTTGGAGTGAGTTGCTCGTCGAGCTTCTCAACAGCGAACTTTCTGATGACTCGATCTGTACACCGTTTTCCGAGCAATGTCAACGCAGCGGCGACACTCGGAGGCCTCCATCGCTCGAGCATAACATACAGTTCCGAGAAGTTCTCTCGGTCTGTCCACACGAACTTGAGTTCCGAGATTACGGTGAGCAAGTCGGGTTCCTGCTTCTGAATGTATCTCCTCCAATTCCACACGTGCTTCTGCTCATCGCTGTCCAGCGCGGTTCCTTGTTCGTGCTTCTTCACAAGTTGCATGAGCAGTTTGTATCCTGGCTCCCGAATGCATGCTTCGTAGTCGTCGCCCACAATGTTCACAGTCTCTGTCCAGCTGCTCCGATGATCCACAAGATACGTGTATTGTCCCTGACTCGGCATCCGAACCCTTCCGCCGTAATTGGAAATCTCTATTGTCACGGCCGCGGTCGTTCCGATGCGTGCTCCGTTCTCTCCGATTCGACTTCTGTTCGCCGTCGGTTCGGGAGCCCACAGATTGAATGTGAACGTCCCTTGCCTTAGCTCGTCTCGCCAGTCCGTCAGTGACATATTCACCCATCCAACTTCAGCTTCCGGACTATTCAGACGCACTTTTCCGTAGTAGACGCGGACGTTCAGAACGGCCGAGGGCGGCATGTCCTTCATATACAAATCGAAAGTGTACATTTCCTTATTCCATTTCGAGAACTGTGCGTTCACTTTCGTGGATGACTTCGTGGCGAGCACAAGAGTTCCCACGTACACTGTGAAGTCCATTCTCACGTAGATTTCCGATTCGACCGGAAAATCAAAGCCAGTGACAGTGACGGGTCGGATCATTAGATTAGCATCGAGATCCCAAAGAGACACTTGTTTCAGAGAAGCAGTCGGTCGAAAGTCGGTGAGCACTTTGTCGCTGTTCTTGTTCTGCTTCGGAGTTACATCTATTGAAACGCTCAGAACATCAAGTGCCAGTTTCCGCTCGTGAGCACGCACGTAATGGGGTTCGTAGAGGGGCTTCGGACGAACAAAATCCTTTAAAACGAGTGATGCGCGGCGGACAACGAATCCAGGGGAGCGATAGCTTTCCAATTCGGAACGAACTCCCTAAATGAAAAATGTGTTCCTTTCAAGCTCCTTTCAAGCTCTATTTTTCCGTAACTCACATCATACGAGGTTAGTCTGACATCTGGGTTCGTCATGTACGTCGTTCGTCCGGCCAGCTGCAGAATCCATCCTTCGTCAGCCGGATCTTCAATGTCCAGCACGTTCAGACGGTTGATCTCGCGAAGGAATTCGTGCAGCAAAGTTTGCGGGGTGAAGTCGCAGTTGAACTTTATCTCAACTTTAAGCATCTTTTCGCAAACTCCCTGAATTTCTGCTTTTCGTTTTCTCCAGAACAACTGGTAGTTCAGGTTGGCGGCTGAAATAATGTTTTCTCGAAGACTCTTTTCGACGAAAAGGTCAGAATTTCTTCTCATACCTTTCACTTTCGAGTCTAAATCTTTGGGACACTGCTCGGCGACACAAAGGAACTGTTCTTCGGGGAACGCGTAATGACTGGTTCCCTCCAGTCCTCGATTCAGGCAAGTTCTTTTTGTGCGCGTCCAGAGAGAAGCACGGAACTGCCGTAGCTCTTCGTCCAGACTGTCTTCCAGCTTATCCAAAGAGTATCCCAAACAGTGACTGATATCTCGCATCAACTCTTTGTCCCTGTTCATTCCGTCCGGTTGAAGCAAAAAGAGCATTGGGAATGTTCCGTGCAAATCGAGTTTTGACAGTGGTTGCTGAAACAACAAGTTTGCCGTTTTCTCGTTTTTCTCACACTAGTCAGATCTTACGTCGTCATTGAAAATAACTTCGATTTCTCCGAAATTGTTGAGTTGTCTGAACACGTAATCTTGCGGTTTTGTCGAGAATCCCGACCATTTCATTGGAGCGATTTGATCGAAGAGCAAGTTTTTGAACTCAGAGAGCTTAATGTCGAGAGTGGTGCGCACGTTGGCCAGAAACCAAGGAAACACAATACTGATCACTTCCCCTTGCGGAGCGATTTCAATGACGTCGGCGATGCCTTCCGTCTCCAAAAGCAATGATCCCTTTCCGTTCTCGGTTTCCAGAGATGGACTGAAATGAGGAAACCGCAGTGATCATCAAGAATGAAAATGGGATGCAGAACAGGCGCCTAAAATCGCCTGTTTTCCATCCCTATCGAGCACAATTCAGTTTCCGCCTACCGTTCTCTCATCTGCCACTGCTCCACCATCACTTGCAGCTGAGGATGCAGTATGTTCTGGTGCATCTGCGAAAGCCTTCTAGAGCTTCTCGTGTGCCCGGCGATCAGATCGCGTGCTCCATGAGAGCCTGTTCTGTTGCGGAAGTTCGTGGTGGAACTTCGCCCCGACATTCTGTAATTCCGTGGAATTATGGAAGGGAAGGGAGTGGGCTCGGCAGATAAGAGAGGCGATGGAAACGCAGAGCACAGAAAACGAGAACTGATCAGGAAGTTTTGTTTGGGATAGGGAGAATCACAAAGCGGAGACAATTTAGAAATCATAGATTAATTACATAAAAATAAAAGTGAGTGGATGAAAAAGAAGAGGTCATCTGGGCATGTTCATGTGCGGAGGCATCTGATGCATGGGTCTCTGTTGCATTTGATGACCCATCCCCATCGGATTCATGGGTCCCAATCCTGAAAATCTTGCGGACGTTGTTATCGATTCTCTAGGAATTGAAGTGCGCGCGCCATTATGATAAGCTCGCGCTAATCTCGAGATTATTCAAGTGAAAAGAGAGACGAGAGGCTGTTTACTCGCGAAATGGAAATGAGACGAAAAAGAGGAGAGCGGAAATGAGAAGAAATGCACTCGCTGAGAAGACGTACCCATTTGGCTCGGAATCTGAGCATGCATCTGCTGCTGAGGATGCATTTGCTGCTGTGGATGCATTTGCTGCTGCGGATGCATCTGTTGTTGCGGATGAATCTGTTGAGGATGCATCTGTTGAGGATGCATCTGCTGTTGAGAATGTATCTGTTGCTGCTGGTGCGGATGCGGATACTGTGGCTGATGCTGAAGTTGTTGTTGGGGATGTATGTGCTGGAACATCGGCATGTGCCTTGCGGAGGCTGTTGCTGCTGTTGTCCCGGACCCATGAGATGCTGACGGAGCTGTGAATTCTGATAGTCCATGGGCATTTGGTGCTGAATGTTGCTCATCATCTGGGATGCCGGCTGCTGTTGTATTTGTTGAAGAGGAGCCACAGGAGTGGAAGGAACGGGAGTCTGAGCAGGTTGTGGCTGTGGAGGGCCCATGGCGGGGCGGTGAGTGCGCATTCCTTCGCCGGTCAGCACTGATTTCACCAATCTGGCCGTCTCTTCTTTGTTGTGAGCTGGCTGAAAGTGATTTTGTTTTTGAGAGGTACAGAGCGCTTAACCAACTATCAACTATACTAATCAACTAAATCAACTATACAGACGGCTATTTTCTCTCTCAGCTAGTTCCTATTGCTTATTTTCATATTTTTTTTCCAATGTTCCCTTTTCCAGGGGCGATTCCATCGTGAGAACTCCGATCTTTCTCATCTTTTTATCCCATTCATTTCTGTCTGTCCGTCGACCTCGAGACCACGAGGCAATCAAGATAAAATGATGCGGTCGCCGTCTCGCCCTCTTTCAAATCCAATCAGATCTTATCGTAATGCGATTCACAGGCTCTGCGGATCCGAGCGTGTCGATCGACGGTGTAGTAAATCGTCGATCGACGTGGAATAGCTCGGAACACACACAGTCATCGAGCAAAGTTTCGTCATTTTGGGTAGAAGAAGGGAATCGAGTTCGTCAACGCACGCCGGTGAACAAGCAAGTTACCTTCAGGTCTAGAGGACAACGGACTGACAAAGTTGACTCAATTTAATGGAATTGATATTTTTCATAACCCCAGGATTAGAAAGTCGGTGGGCTTACCTTATCAAGAGAGGCTTCAGCGTGCAATCGGTCGATACTGGCCAGATTGGCGAGCAATCCGTCGATGTTCTTGTTGTAGGCAGTCAACTGACGACTGACCAGATCAGCGCCCTTTGACGCTTTCTCCGATTCCAACAAAGCCTCCTCATTCTCCATTTCTGGATTCGCCTTCGTCCGCAGATACTCTGGCACCAGGTCGTGGTTCCACGAGTAAACTCGATTTTGTGTGGCTCTCTGAGAAGTTTTTGCGGTCATTTTAAGGTATTCCCGATTTTCTGTGCTACCTGGAGCGCCTCATCCGGTTCGTACTGCAATCTCTGCGGAACAAGGACATGTGATCGCAGGAACTGTCCGTAGTCCTCGTGTCCGTGCGGAAGTCCGCTTTTTCGAACGGAAGATTGCAGACTCGACATGGCCGACGCCAATGAAGAGAATTTTTCCAGCATGTCAGGCCTGAATAGAACGCAAACTCTCATTCAGGAAAATAATCCAGATTCACATACCACGGACATTTATCCTGCAATTCGAGCATCTGCAGAAGTTCCTCTATCATTTTCCGTGCGTCCGTTGTTCTTTTGATCATCATGTCTGTCGACTGGGCGATCTTCTCCGGCTCTCCCTGATAGTTTGAAGTGACCGGTGGCGGTGGAAAAATGATTCGATCCATTCTGAACTCGAGAACTTTCTTTTACAATAGAAATCAGAGAAGTGCGGAATAAAGGTATTGAGAGCGGAGTTAACCACATTCATATGCGAAAAATAGGCAATGTAGACGAAAATAGAGATTTCATTGAACCCGTTATTTGAAATTTATTTATACAGAAGTTATTTCTTGCGATTCTGAGCCTCGTGTTGGCGGATAAATTCCTCTTGGTCGAACGAGAGCGGAATGAGATTTGTGTACTGTTGCGTGTTCACGTTGACCGCCGTCGCCGCTTGTCGCATAGCTGCTTCTTCGATCAGCTGCTGATTGCTCGTCAGCAAGTCCTTCACAATCTGTGCCGTCGTCGATTCGTGTAGAGCTCCTGAAACTATAAGCACATTAAACACACAACGAACTCTATTTCAGGTCAAAAATAAGTTTTTGTCGGTTTCTGCTGAAAGATTTTGCTAAATACTTACTTGTACTTCCGCTTGATGTACTCGAATTTGTAATCGTATCGTCACTTGTCGGATTTCTCCTCAGATATGACTCGTAAAAGTTGTGTGTCAACGGGACGGGTTTCTTTTCTACATCTCGCAAATATTCCTGGAACTTTTCGTTTTGCTCCATGTCTGTAAATTTAAAAAAGAACGTTTTCTGGCCGCGAAAACAACGGAAAAGCGTTTCTTTTCCCAATGCAATTCTTTAGCAATTTTCGGCTTGTTTTCCATTCGCCGCTGTCTCAATGGAGCGCGTTTGCATCCCTCCGTCGGGGCACAAAATTTGAACGACGTCTGCGCGGGAAGTTAACCCCGTCGTCGCAGTGAACATAAAACCTTCAGATTCCCTGATTTTGCGACATACTTCAGATTCATAAAGTGACCAGAAAACCTTTCATGCGCCGGCAGTTAAGGGAATACGGCAATTTATTTGACAAACAAGTAGCATTAAATAAAACTCTGAAGCAATAAAAGAATCACATCTCGTCGTGCACAATGACATGGTTGAACATCTTCTCGACCTGCTCGATCCATCCAGGATTCTTTCTTCCAAAGATTCTCAGGTCCTTCATAGTCCGCTCGATTGCCTTCACCGCCTTCTCACGGGAAACGTCCTGCAATTCCAACTTCGGACTTTGCACTTCAGATTCTTCCAACCTTGGTCAACTCTTCGACCATCGCTTCCACGAGTTGTGGCCGAGCAGCTCCCTCTTCGAATTTCTGCTCCAAAACGTTCCTCAGCTGAAATAAGTGCTCATCCATCACCTGTCCCCGCTTGCACATTCATTTCCTCACGACCACATGTCCTTCCACTCCCAGATTCTAATCCTGTACCGAGATTGGTCTTTATGTCCACTAATCATCATTTATCCCCTCATTTTTTGTCCTAGCACCATAATAATGAGGGCCCTTCAGTCTCTTTCCATCCACGTAACGTCGTCGTCATTGTGCATTGCGTAATGAGCCAACAGTTCTAGCACCCCATTGTGGACGAGAAACCGACGGGGGACCTTCGCACCGTCTGTTGGTTCATACTTATCTCTGTGGGTCACCTGCTCGCCCAGATGACGTCATGTTTGTTCGACAGATTCCTATCGTAAACCCTTTGTTCGTTACGATAGCCTCTGTTGGGAAAGTCTAGATGTGTGGGATGCGAGGAGGGGAAAAGGATTCCCACATCACCTGGTGGGCCTAATTATGATGGATGGCACAGACGTGTACACTATCTTATCCTTATGGGAATGGAACGCAAAAACAAACGAACCCGTTGGATTTGATAGCGAGTCAGGTAGAAGCCGAGAACTCGATGAACCTTGCGAGTGATATAGTCGAGTTTTCTGGAAGAAATTCATGTTTGCAGAAAGAGGGACTCTTTGGAAAGGACTCTTTGGAAAGGACACTTTGGAAAGGACACATTCCCAGTATGACAAGGCAAACATTCTATCCGTATTTGGTATCAATAAAACAGTCCGAATGAATGATGACGCAAGAAGGGTCAGCGGAAGACTGTAGCTCATACGTATTCTCCCTTCCACACTTGAGATAGGATGGATAGGAATGAAAACTGCGCTTCTCGAGGCTTCCTTCTAGAAGTGCAATCCCATTTCAACGTCGAACGACACCCTTTGGCGCTTTCAGTGTAAGAGATTACACAGCTCTTCCGCCGGCAGCCACACGAACAATGACTCCCCCGTTTTTTGCATTCCGTTCTCGACAGAGGTCATTCTTCCACGTCGCGCCCATCTATTCCGCGAGATACCCCCGAAAAAATGGAACAGCTTGTCCGCTTTCCACTTCCCGTGCGTGTCCGTATAGAGAACGGGCAGAAGCGAGAGAATCGGAAAGAAATCGCCGGGGTCTAGCGGTCATCCGTCCGTCGCCCGTCGCATCCAATTTCCCTCGTCCGCACCGCCAGCTAATCTGTTTCCCAGACCTTCTTCTCCTTTCTTCCTCCCTCTCGCTCTCCTTCTATTCGCTCGGTGGGCCGGCCGGCCGGCCGGCTGACCATCGGTCCACCATTTATCGAGCGCGTCCGTCTGTCCCTTCTGCCCTCCACTCCCCCTCGGACGGCGCGCGCGCGAGCGGTCACATCACACCATTTGTCCGCCCCGCAAAACAGTGTGCAGATGGTAGAGACGCAGAGAAAAAGAGTGCTCTACACCCAACGCGCGCTGCGTTGTGGGCGGAGTCGCGTTGGTGCACCGGGGTCGAGTATAAAAGGGCAAACGAGACCATTCCAAGTCAGTCATTTTCTGTGTTCTCCTCCTATTCAGCTCTGGCTTGCGCAGTCAAGCGGACCAGAGCAGGTGTACGCCTCGTTGATACTCTTGAATAGGTATCACCGGGTTTACATCCGTTCTGGTCTGCAGAGACCTCTTGTTCGCCATCTGCCCTTCATCTATTCTTATTCCTATTCGCTACTGCTTCTGTTCGCCTTCCCTTTATCTCTCGGATCGGGTCGGACCTTTGCCCGTTTCTGCTTCTGTGATACTGCACTATACCATAGCTTATCACCGGGTGGAAACTGGTAGAGGTCCGATCCTTTCCCAGCCCCGACGGGAACCACGCTGCTTTCTGCGCCGGTTATAAGAGCTGAAACCCTCTTATCACCGGGTGGAAACCAGTACGGGTCCCGTCGCGGCTTTTTTCCGAACAATTCCCCAGAGCCAGGACCTACCCCAGCTTCTTTCCTGTTGATAAACCAGCTGTTCTATCACCGGGAGATAAACTGGAGTAGGCCTGTGACTCGGCCAGTGGATGTTCTTCCCCTACCCAACTATTCGCTACTCTGTCTTATTAATCTATTCTCTCGAGTCGGGGGACACAGCCGGTTCACTCCTCAGTGATACGCCCCCTTCAGTCGCTATCACCGGGTGTGAATTTGCTCTGTCCCTCAGACACGCGCCTGTGCCGCGCCCCAGCTGGTGTCTGCCACAGTGATAAAAAGATTCCAAACTTCTATCACCGGGTGTACATCAGTTTGGGTGCGTGCACAGGATTGCTTTGAAGGTGAGTTTGAAGCGAGTCTTCTGGCTTCGATAGGTTCTCGCCGCAGTGATACGAGCAATTCCAACTGCAATATCACCGGGTGAAAATCTATCGAAGCCGGAGAGGAGCCCCTTTCTGTGTTTGCCCGTCCGTCCGTCTGTCCCCAGTTCGGGACACTCGCTTGTTCCAGCCTTCGGTGCTACGAAACAGTAACTCGTATCACCGGGTTGAAACTTGCAAGTGTCTTTGATTGACTGGAATCTTTTCATGTTTCCTCTTCACTCACACTTTATCAAAGTAGAGAGCTCCGAACTCTCTCTTCTGCATTTCCGGCAGTCCTTCCATGAACTTGTCGAGGACTTTTTGAACTTTGTCCTCATCTTTCTCGTTCGAAATGACGTCTTTTGCGAGCTGTAATTGACGACTCTGATGCTTCTGAACATCGTTTCCCATTCGGTTACCTGATGAAGCTGTGCCTCTTCGAGGGAAGTATCCTTGAACAACATTGTCCAATTCATGGACAGCTCGATGTACTTTCCATAGATCCTGTCAGACTCGGGATGGCTAGTTTCGGTGTAGTCATCGGCCTGACACAAAATTGCCAGAAGGGCGAGAATAGCGGCTAATCGGAGAGTCATTGGAGGAGCGATGTGACTGAAATGACCCGGCTTTGAGACGAGAGACCGCCTTTTCCAGGTGCTCAAACAAGTACAGAACCGACCAGGTCAAATGTTTATACAGTTGTGCTACGTATTGTTACAGTTATAATATCATTTTGTACGGATTCAGTATGCCATTTGGATCGAAGATGTTCTTCAGTTTCTTCGTCAGAAGACGCTCCTCCGGCTCTTTTCCGAGTGTTGAGTACGGCAGTTTGAGCTGACCGATTCCGTGCTCCGCCGAGATTGAACCGCCGTGAGCGACGACCCATTCGTAGAGGAACGGATAAAGGCTGCAGAAATGTTTATGGGAAATTGCAGAAAAAAGGGGGTGGCTTACAGTTTCTCCAGTTGTTCGTCATGTTTTTCAGAAGTGATATTCAGATGCGTGTTTCCATCACCCAGATGTCCGTAAGTAACGACCCTCTTCGCGAGATCTCCGCAACGTTCCCGCATCACGTTCGTCAGAACATAATAGCTCTGTAGGGGAAGCGAGACGTCGTGCTTGTAGACGTATCCGTCACGAGAAACTGCCAATGGAGCGCTTTCTCTGAGCTGCCACATCTTGAAGGCGTCGGCAGAAGAGCCGGCGAGCACTCCGTCGGCAATCAGCTGCTTCGAAAGACACTCATCCAGGAAGGCTCCCATCTTTTCCATATCGTGATCTTCGTTCGAACCTGACGTCTCAACGAGAACAGTGAAAGGGGTGGAGGTTCCCAGAACCGGATGTAGATCAAGGTTTGCCTTCAGACAGGCCATGGCTGCCTCGTCCAGAAATTCGAACGAGGAGAGCACTTCGGAAAGACGCGATTTGGCGAGTTTCAGCACTTCACAACAGTTTTCAAATGACTGAACGGCTGAAAATGTGAACGTTTTGAACATCGACTAGACAATCATTATTTTACCGAGCATAGCACTCTGCACACTTTTCGGTCTCGGAACGGCAGTCATCGTGACACTCGTGATGACTCCCAACTGTCCTCACTTCCCAGGAACAAGTGTGGTGTGTGGAGGGAGGTGTTATCCTTCCGAATTCCCGATCCCAGATGAACCACGGTGCCCTGCTCGTCCGGCAGAACGACAGTCAGCCCGAGAAGGTGTGCGTGCAGACTTCCGTACCGAATCAACCGGATGCCGCCGGCACACGTGGCAATGTTTCCTCCGATCTGACACGATCCTTTCGCGCCCAAATCGAACGGCATCATGTAGCCGAGCGGCGCGAGTTTGTTGTCGAGCTCTTCCAGAATGAATCCAGCGTCGCACTGAAGAATGCCCATCGTGTCGTCGAAGTGGAAGTTCTTGTTGATTTTGTTGAGCGAGAGAATCACTTCATCGTGCACTGGAATCGATCCGCCGACTAGTCCAGTGTTTCCGCCTTGTGGAATGACGGCGATTCTGTTTTTGGAGCAGTACGCGAGTATGGCCGACACTTCTTCGGCGCTTTTAGGAAGGAGAACCACACTGCCAGGGCCTGAAAAGGCGGCGTCAGAAATCATCGACTCACTTCTGAATGAAAAGATACCTTTGAACTGTCCGGTCCAATCGGTTGTGTGCTTGAATATCTCGTCCTTCTGAACTCCTTCTTTTCCGAGAAAGTTCTCGAATGCCAGCAGATCCGACTGCAACACCTTCGCAAAGTTCTCATTTCTCTTCGCGAGCACTGCCGCGTAGCATCTGTGCGCCGTTTTGACTCTGGACAATGATTTAAGCATCTGAATGCCAGGTAGATTTAGATTTTTTTAATTTGAAAATGAATAGAGTAAATTAGGCTGGTCGAACAGGCGATTTCAGGCGCCTGTGCCTGTTTTCTCAACGCAAGAACGCAGCGGCGCGTTGAAAAAACAGGCGCCTGAAAAGCAGGCGCCTGTTCGACCAGCCTAGGGTAAATGAAACGATGAAACGTGTAAAGAAGCTCGGTAAGTTGACCGATCTCGTCGCCGAAAAACAAACGGCAAGTGATAAGAAAAAGAAACAGTGAGAGATAAAAAGTGATCATAGTTCATTTTGTGTACTGTCATATCGAGACAAATGTACAGAGAGAGAAAGAGAGATTATTCGTAGTCCTCGAGCACTCCGTCCATGTGCTCGTTCTGGACCTTCTGGTTCAGTCGCCTCTTCACTGCCTTCCTCTTCTGCTGCGACTGCATTCGCGGCTTCGGAGTCAGATCCTTCATCGCGTCGAGTCCCTTCTTCTGCAGATATTCCTCGATTTTCTTCTCGTCCAAATGATCCACGGACACAAGTCTCCATATCTGTTTGAAGTCGTCCTCGAGCTCCGGAAACATGAATTCTCGGTCGTTGTAAAAGACAACACGGTCTTTTTTTTTGTTGACTTGAGTCGGAAGGACTATGACTTCGGCCGCCACTTGCTGCAAATGCATTCAGACTTTCAGAAGAACTACGAACCGGAATACCGTCAACAGTGCGTCGTAATTTGCCACGCATTCCGCCAGATCTGACACGAGGATTCCGCCTTTTCCGTCCTGGTAATGCTTTTTCAGCACTGCCACCAACGACGTCTTTCCTTTGATTTTGTACGGCGGACGAAATGCGAACTTATCATTCTCTGCGATCAGTCGGGGATTTTTGGGGAGAGCTTCTCTCAAGAAGGCTTCGCTTCGTTTCGGAAGATCATAAATTTGCAGTTCGTCGAGAATCTCCTGGAGAGTCAGTGCCCACGGCTGTTGATTCAGATGACGTTTCTGAACGTTCGATTATTTAAATGAAGATATCTCAATGAAAACCTTCATGTAATCCACAATCTTCGCCATTGTACTGAAATTCGTGGCGTTCGAGATAGCATTCGCATTTGTGTAATTATCAAAGTCAGGGACTGAAAGTCGGAACTAAACGATTGGGAAACACTCGTTCCTATTCTAACTTTTCGACAAATTCTGCGTTGGTCCCGAAGCCTTCTTCTTTTTCGCTTTTGCTGCTTCTGATGAGTACGTTGTGTGCGAATTTGCCGACGCCGACTGGAATTGCGCATTTTTCCGATTCTGTTTCGATCTTTCACTCTTACCGGTTTATTCTGAACAGCTACAGTCGTGGCTGCATGTCTTTGGAAGGCTTTTTGCTGTCTGAGCAATTCCGGATCCATCTTTTTGAGTTGCGGAACACTGCGCAAATGAAATGACGAATCAATACACCATCGTCCTCGTTTTTATACCCCTATTCCTCGGCCATGTATTTTCTAGGCCACACGACCCTGTTTGCTCTTACATAAATTATGCAACTTTTGAAATTACATTTGATTTTATCAGAATAACAACAGAATTAACAGTGAGATGACCAAATAATAAAAAAGAGCAGAAAGGGTAGCAATAATACAGACAATAAAGCTCTTTGGTTTTAAGTTTCAAATCTAATAGAGTCAGCACTACTCTTGCTGCTCATCTTCCTCATTGGGCACACGAACGGGCTGAACTGGGACATTGCGTGGCACGTGGACCTGTGGGATGAGAATAGCTTCCGAAAAGTCAGTGAGCAGGCGAACAGTGGAAAGCTGAGCGTCGAGCTCTTGGCGGATGCACATGCTCGATTCCGTCGTGTTACTTGCGGATGCCACCAGTTTCGTCAGTCGGGCCTTTTGCGTCTTCCAAATCTTTTCCAAAAACGCTTTGTAGTAACCGCCTGTAATAAGAGTACTCTTTCCCGACGTCAGCCGGGATAAAAGCGGCACCGCTCACCATAATGACCGTCGAGTTGCGCAAGATGATTGAATGCGTGGTGCAATGGTTCGGCGAGGAACGTAGCCGGCGTTGCCGACCAACGATAAAGGTGAGTGCGCACAATACACACCATCTCGGCGGCTTCCGCCAGGAGGTTCGCATAGTCGGGACGGTGTGGATTGAGGCAAGTGACAAGATATTCACTAAAGAGCCCTGCCGTGTCGATTGCGAGTGACGTTGATGAAGCTATCTCTGACCACGTTCCTTGCATCTCACACACTTCTGAAACAGAGAATACTGACGGATAAAGGAACAAAGCGAGCCCTACCAATAATCCGGAGAAACAGCTGATAGATCTTCTTGCCGTTCCAGGCCATATCAGAATTCTTGGCGTTGTTCATGACACGAAGCGCGCGGATTCCGTTCAATAGGGTCGTCATCATCTTTTTGTAATTGGCCTCGCTCTTTCGCAGAGTCATCTCGCCGCCGTCTTCCACACAAAAGTACGCCCAGTCGATTCGTTCTCCGTTTCTTGACGATTTGGTCGGTCCGAACAACAGATAGTACAGCCTTCCTTGATACTTTTCCATGACGTTGCGAAGAAGAACGGAGAGCCACGAGCCGAATTCGATTATCTGATCGGGTGAGTTCTCGTCGATGTCCTGATTCCGATTGAGAAATAATTCGATGAGTCCTGAACGAACTCTCATTTCGAGGCCGACATACTGGCCCGGTTTCGAAGTGAGCACTTTGATGAGACAACGACGCAGATCCGAATCAATGAGTATTGCCGCCTTGACCATCACACGTC
Source organism: Caenorhabditis sp. 36 PRJEB53466 (assembly GCA_946814055.1). NCBI lineage: Eukaryota > Metazoa > Nematoda > Chromadorea > Rhabditida > Rhabditidae > Caenorhabditis > Caenorhabditis sp. 36 PRJEB53466. The sequence continues at coordinate 6,867,551 of CAMPFS010000002.1, forward strand.
TCTCGGAGAACTTCCAGAACTGGGTTACAGTCTCCAGGAGCCTTCCGAATCCGTGAAGACTTCCGCCGAGTTCATGACGCAGATTCCGACAGATGTTCAAGAAGACTTGCGCTCGAATCTTGGTATCCAAAGTGATGGTGATGGATTTGATGAGAGCACCTGTTTCGATTTAGAATCAGACGTTTGATTGACATTAATAGGTCGACTAACCACATGCGATGAATGGATCATTCTCTTCAAACTCCTCGTCATCTGGGCGGATCGAGCTGTCCATGAAATCAAGATGATCCATTTGGATTCGACGATAGAAGTTGTTGTCAGCCACGTAGCATCTGACACGCGAAGACAAAGTCATAGAAACCAAGGAGAGCGCCGAAACGGAGCGCACTGAAAGCAATGTTTAGAGAAAAGTAACAAAACGATTGCTTACAGTCCAGAATGGTGAGAATATGTGAATAGACATTCTTCGGCAGATTCTCGAGTCCAGCAGGCAACTCGGGATTCGGAACTTCGTACAGATATGGATTCTGTGGAAGACCAAGAAGACGTCGCAGTTCTTCCTGATTGTATTGAGCAGCAGCAACATTCTCCGGAGCTTGTTTGTCTTGTGGAGCATTTGCCAAGTCGGGAGTCTCTGAAATCGACAAACTTTAAAATACAAAACGAATATTCTTCCCAAACCGTCCAGTTTTTGGCTAACATTTTTCGATTCCGAGATGGATCTTTCGCGTTTGACAGAAGCAAAGTACTTGGTTATCGGCGGGGTCGAATCCGAATTTCGCCGTTTCCGAGTCAATAATCTAGTTGACACTTCCATTTTTGTGAGGACAAACAGAAAATGCAATGATTTGTGGACGGAACAATCGGAAAACAGTTTGCAGACAAAATTTTGCAAAACTATGTTTTCGTGGCAAGAGCCCGCGAAATAAGGCAATGCGCCTTTAATGCAGTACTCCACGGCGCCAAAATTGAATTCTAAAGATATATCATATATGGGGGGCAAAGTGTAGTTGAAAACAACAGTAGGTCTGAAATTTCTGCATTTCGTTCCGATAACCCGAAATTTGATCCGAAAATGAGAAAAATTAGGTAAAACAGGGATTGTCAGAATAGTTTATGACAGCTGTGATCTGAAATTAGCGTTTTGCCCCCAAGAAATCGCGCATTTTTCACTTTTCTGTGAATTTCAGTCCGGATCCTCAAAAACTGAAATTTCTCAGTCATTTTTGCATTTTATGGGCCGTCTCTGTGCTCGAAATGACCGCCTTCGAACAATCGTGAGGCAACTGTTTTTTGATTCCGTCAACTGTTTTCTCAAAACTTCCGAAAGTTCGTTTTTTCAAGCCAAATTTTAAAAACGAAATCACTCTTCGAAACGTTTTGAAGAAAAACTGTGCATAATCTGAAAAACTCGGGAAAACAGCGTTTTCAGTTGAAACCCCGTATCCCGTAAATCGACACTGCGAGCCGCACGCAAAAAAGCGCGCGAAAATTTTTTTTCGCCAAAGGGGAGACAGTGCCCGATCGCGCCGGCGCATGTTTGAGGACATGTACCGAGGTCCCCAAACTAAGTACCATATATGGCCATACTCAAAATGTTTTGCTTTATGTAATCGACCATGCTGAATCGAATAAACAACTCAGTTTCCTCAAAAAAAGGCGGAAACGAAAATGAAAGTTAGTCTGAGAGGTCTTGTGGTATGAGTTTATTCAACACGCGGCTTCTTTGAAGTGATTCTGACAGTTTAAGCGTCTGTCTTTCAGACACGTTTCTCACTTGATTACTATATTCGTGTTCATACATATTTATAATGTTTCCTAATGATATCAATTTCATCAGGGAGAATGCTGTTGCTTCCTCAGCATTGCTCTTTCGAAATGTTTGAGACTGGCTCTCCGCTGCGTCATAGCGCAAGCGCGCCCATCGCACAGCGGAAGATCGAACATGCGCTGCGCTTCGGGAGTAAATAGAACGCACTGGAAAGTTCTACGTGGTCAACGCCCTCGCTGTGCGGCACGCTCTCTCGCCCATTTCCTCCGAATTTCTCCGTGTTGCTGACCCATATTTAATCCATCCATCCGATGTATCGTTATCATCTTTTTTGTCCTTCATTTTAACAACATGCTATACTTGTAAGACGTATTTTGTTTACTTGTGAATCATTTCAGATCACTTTCCAAGAATGGGAAAAGATTATTACAAAGCGCTGGGCATTAGCAAAGGTGCCTCTGACGATGAGATCAAGAAGGCCTATCGCAAGATGGCTCTCAAGTACCATCCGGACAAGAACAAGGATCCTGGAGCCGAGAACAAGTTTAAGGTTGGTGTTTCCTTCTTGAAACAGTACGGGAATTATATTTTTTCATTCAGGAAATTGCCGAGGCTTACGATGTTCTGTCAGATGAAAAAAAGAAGAAGATCTACGATCAGTTCGGAGAAGAAGGACTGAAAGAAGGCGGAGCCGGAGGATCAGGAGCAGGCGGCGGCGGCGGAATGCACTACGAGTTCCGTGGAGATCCGATGAACATCTTCTCACAGTTCTTTGGAGGACACGATCCCTTCGGAGCCGGTGGAGCCGGAATGTTTGATATGGGTGGCGGCGGATCTAATATGTTCTTTATGAATCAAGGAGGAATGGACGACGGAATGTTCGGAATGCACGGTGGAGGTGGAAAAAGACATCCCACACGACAGGATCCTCCCGTTCATCACGATCTCCTCGTCACTTTGGAAGATGTTCTGAAAGGAACAACGAAAAAGATGAAAATCACAAGAAAAGTGATGGTGGACAACACCCAACGAATGGAGGATAAAGTGTTGACCGTCACGATCAAACCAGGATGGAAGTCTGGAACGAAGATTACTTTCCCGAAGGAAGGAGATCAGCATCCGAACAGAACACCTGCTGATATTGTTTTGTCATAAAGGACAAACCACACCAGAAGTTCAAGAGAGAAGGATCGGACATCAAGCGAGTCGAGAAGATCTCCCTGAAGAATGCCCTGACTGGCGTAGATCTTATGATCCCTACTCTTGATGGAACCGACTTCCACCTCAAGTTGAATGAGATTGTTAAGCCTGGAACTATGAAACGGTAACTTGAGATACTAGATATAAAATATTGAATTCGGTGTTTTCAGTTTGACCGGACGAGGACTCCCCAATCCGAAGACGCCATCTGTTCGTGGAGACTTGATTGTCGAATTCGACGTGGAGTTCCCAACCCAGTTGACTCCTGGTCAGCGTCAAGCCATTCTAGGGGCGTTCTAATTGATCCCCTCATCTACATAATACCTTTCAGTCGAATCGAGACGGGTACACATTCACCTCATAACCTATCCGTTGTGTGTTTGATTGTTCTTGAATTCGATTCTATTCTGTAATTGATTCATTTAGTCATCACGCGGGTTTCAAAGATTCTGGGACGCCCTTTTATCCTTTTTTAGCTATTTTTGTTATTCATCTCACACTTATCTCCTGTCCAGAGTTATCAGAGCATTTTCTAGCCTTCTATCTAACAACACGAGAACCTTCATAGACATGATACTCGGTGTTTCTGGCCCCTTTCATCTTTCGTTCTTCTGTTTAAATGACCTCTAAAATAAATTTGATTTTTGTAAACGGTTACGTCACTTTCGCTGACCAGTTGACTTGTCTCTTCGTATCGATTGATGTCCTTGGCCACGTGGGGGGAAAAGAGAAGAAAAAGAGATGATATCGGGCGGGGCTGCTGAACGGGTATAGCGACTAGACCGTCATTCTCGGCAGTTTTGCAGACGAAATGTTGACGAGAGGATTCGGAAACGTCGCCATTGGAAAGATCGCCAAACGAGGTACGCACAGTTCAGAATACTTGCACTCATCAATTTTCTCATTTCTGTGCAAATGACGTGTAATTCATCACTGATATCGTTTACGGTAAAGTAAAATAGGTATAATAATTAAAAATTGTCGTTTCTACATTCGAATCATCCAAATAACACCATACTCGCATAGCAAACTTCACAATAGAAAATAGCGAGTACAATGTAATCAGTGCCCTCACGTCAGTTCTCTGACCACACATCACAGATTGTAGGCCTCTCGTCCAGCTTCTACCAGGATGCCTTCCAGCTCTCCGATCAGTTGACCGATGACGAACGGTCTCTGATGCTCTCCGCCAGAGAATACTGCCAAGAGAGACTGTTGCCACGTGTCACTGAAGCGTACAGAAACGAAAGTAACCAATAACACTGCTGCACTTCAGAAATACGAAAACAGCTGATTACAGAGTTCGATCCGTCGCTCATTCCGGAAATGGGAAGCATGGGACTGCTAGGCGCACCGTACCAGGGATACGGATGCGCCGGAACTTCGACAGTCGGCTATGGACTGATTGCGCGTGAAGTGGAACGAGTCGATTCGGGATACCGATCGACGATGAGCGTGCAGACTTCGCTCGTCATCGGGCCAATCTACAACTACGGAAGCGCCGAGCAGAAGGAGAAGTACATCCCAGACTTGGCGAGCGGAAAAAAGATTGGCTGCTTTGGGCTGACTGAGCCGAACCACGGATCGAATCCCGGAGGAATGGAGACGAAAGCCACGTAAGCAGAGAGTAGGAAGTGCAAAGAGTATAGAGTGACTTGCAGATGGGATGAAACCACCAAGACGTACAAATTGAGCGGATCGAAGACGTGGATCTCGAACAGTCCCGTGGCTGATGTAATGGTTGTGTGGGCGAGAAGTGCGCGCCACGGAAACAAGATCAAGGGATTCATTCTGGAAAGAGGAATGAAGGGATTGACGACTCCGAAAATCGAGGGAAAGCTCTCTCTGAGAGCCTCCATTACCGGACAGATTGCCATGGACGAAGTGCCCGTTCCGGAAGAGAATCTTCTGCCGAACGCCGAAGGTCTTCAAGGACCGTTCGGATGCTTAAACAACGCTCGTCTCGGAATCGCGTGGGGAGCCCTCGGAGCAGCTGAGGAGTGCTTCCATCTCGCACGTCAGTACACTTTGGACCGTCAACAATTCGGCCGACCGTTGGCTCAGAATCAGCTGATGCAATTAAAGATGGCCGATATGCTGACTGAAATTTCGCTCGGATTGCAAGGATGTCTTCGTGTTTCCAGGCTGAAGGACGAAGGAAAAGTGCAGCCGGAACAGGTCTCGATCATCAAGCGGAACTCGTGCGGAAAAGCTCTTGAGATTGCCCGCAAAGCGAGAGACATGCTCGGAGGCAATGGAATCGTCGACGAATATCACATCATGCGCCACATGGTCAATCTGGAAACGGTGAACACCTACGAAGGAACGCACGATGTGCACGCACTCATCCTCGGAAGAGCCATCACTGGACTCAACGGATTCTTCTGACCATCTCTCCTCACTTCACTCATGTTCTTTGTGCTAGTCAAAGTCAAATATCAAACACATTTTGTATTAGTCTATAAATTACAATCAAAGAAAAGTACTGCAATTCGAACCAATCAATGATATCCGTAAGACGAAGACGGATGATGATAATAAGAGAGGTCAACGTTCGAATTTGTCATTTCGCTGTTCTGCCGGCTGCGCGAGATGGGAACCTCCCTTTTGTTCACGTACTTCTGGCCAATCAACTGCCGATTCGGAGCCATGTTCACTTGAGGCTTACGCTGATATCTTCCATTCTTTGCGACTGGGCTGAACATCTGAAATGAACGGCAATTGCAATGGTTGAGTAGAAGATGACGCACTCTATGCGGTTCTTCATCACAGAGTCTTAATTCGACTGGAAGCATCTGTAGATCCTCCATTTCAGCAAGAAGTTCTTGCGGAATGTGGATTCCTAGGCCTTGCACAATGTCCAGATTCTGTTTGAGATACAGCATTAAAAGGACTTCTTGCTGCTCAATCGGATCGGCTGTCTGGGGAGAATCTGAAAATGTGATGGATGAAGGGAAGTTGATGTTCCTAAGGAAATCACCTTGTTGAATGAGTCTGTTGATGGAAGTCTGCGTGGGCAGTTGTTGCGGTTTCTGAGCCACTTGTGCTCCGTCGTATCCGCTGGAAATCGTAAGCACGTTCACATTCTGAGTGCCATTCGAAACTGAGACAGAAGCGGACGACGGAGTGGGCGGATAGTGATGGCCGTATCCATTGTGATGGTGGACGGGCGGCCTTGCCGGCTGATTCACAGACGCTTGCCGCAGTTGAATAGCATCTGATTTCGGGGGAAGGGGCGGGGCCATGCTCACAGAGCACATCGAGTCGCGACGGCTGTTGGCAGCGGACCTCCAGTCGCGAGTGGAAGCAGTCTCGAAGAACTCTCTTGACGTGGCAATGTTGGCGATGGACTCGCGGGAGACCGCCGATTTGATCTTCTCCGTGTCATACCACGGACGATAGTCCACTTGCATATTCAGCGAATCCAGGCTCTTTCCTTTCGACAGCTTCCGAGTACTGCTTCCAGCGACCATCTCCGCTTCTTCGTGGATTTCCTTTTTCACTTCAATCGCCTCTCTTTCGGTCTCTTCCATCTTTCGCAGACGTTCTTCTGGAATCCGACTGTCCAGGGGAATCTGAAATTTAAAACAGAGTTTTTAAACACATATTCCAGATTTTATGACTCACCTGAATATTGTTGGAAGCAACGAGTGAAGCGGAAAGCGCGTCCGTCGACCTCCATTTGGGGAATCCGTAGCTCCTCGGCCTCTGTCGTCGCTCTTCCTCCGCCCGCTGTCTCTGCTCGATTTGGATGTTCCGTTCCCAGTAGCCTCGGATATTGTTGGTCCCTCGAACCTGTCCTCCAGACACTCTTCCCTCCATCGCTCTTCCTGACCAACCTTCGAAGTCTGCAATCATCGAATTCGGAGGAGCTGGAAATATTTTAATGGGCGTTGACTATCAAATGAAAAAGATACGAAATGAGCGAAGAAATGGATGATGCTCGGATCGAGAATCTGTCAAAAATGGCGCACTTTGTGTTTGCCCAAGTGACCGAATGTGCGAACACTGAGCGAGAGCCAGAGCCACGTTCTTTCCGGGATCCGAGCATGAAGGAGGACGGGCCGACAGAGCAGAAAGAGGGCAAAACGGCGGCAAGTTGCTTCGCGTGTTTGTATTTTCTGCTGAGTCAACATGCTCCTTCTTCTTCTTCTTCTGCTGCTGCTGCCCGCGCGAGCCTGATTACCGGTCGCCGAGAGAAACGGGGGCGGAACGGCCGAATCGAACTGCCACGAACTTTCAACTTTTTAAGACTAACCTCCTCTCTTGGCTCCTGAAGATCCACTTTTCTCGGTTGCTCTGGACGTGGCTGGTGTGAGTGCTCGAGGCGCATCTGTAAGAATCTTCTCATTTGTATTGTTTCGCAGGAAATCAATTAGAAGAACCTTCGGCACCAGTTCTCTCAGTTTCTCGTTCGGCGTCATCTCGATCTTCTGTGGCAATCCAGAAGTGACTCTGATCATTGTCCCATTTGCAGTGGTTTCTCTTTGCAACTCATGTGGGCTTCTGAATTTTTCATCCTCTTCAAATCTCTTCAAGTGTCAATTACCCCAATGGAATCATCGTGATGTGCTTGTCAATGGAAAGTTGGCTGGAGGTCAGATCATCGGCAGTCCGAACTTTTTTGAGTGACGAGTATATTTCTTCCTGGCAAAAGATACGAGTAGTCGCGGGGATATCACTACTCCGATCGTTCGCTTTCCTTCCCCTGGCCTACCTGTTGTTCGTGGATTGTCGGCGTGTTTGCCGACTGCTGCTGCTGCGACGAGGCGTACGAGACGCAGAACATTCGGGACTTGTTCGAAGGAGCAGCCGAGTCTGGAAAAAGAAGAAATCGGCTCTTTGTGACGTGGCAAATCGGAATGAAGTCAGAAAGAGAGAAATGGAAATGGACTCATTTCGTCATCGTTTCTGACGCGTTTTTGTGCCCGAGCTGACTAAGGAACTAAATTTGACTGATTATGAGATTACTGTAACTTTAAGTACTGTGACTATTTCAAAAACTACAAAAGACAAGTATTGTAATTGAAACAAGTAATACCGTCATTGTTGAAAAGCGCGGATCGATGTGGAATCATGTGGTGCAGGACAGTCCACTAATCAGTGCGACGAGGCGAGTGGCTCGGAGGCTCCCCACCTTTTTGCATCGAGAGGCAGAAGATGAAGATGCGTGAAGTGGCCGAAAGATCCGGCGGCAGCGAGGAGACGCAGAGCTCGCACTGTGAGCATCTCACTCAAAATGTTTCGACCGACGGCCGGACACACACTGATATTTGGATTTGGCTGGGAAAGAGGCAAGACAAGAGGAAGAGCATTTTGGCAATGAAAAACGTGGATTATCCTGTTTCGGGTTTATTAAAATGACGCTTATTATAAAAAAGTAAATGGGGAGAGAAAAAGAATGTCAAAGGTACAGTATTTAACGAGAAAAATTCGGATAGATCGAAAAAGTGAGAAATAAATAACTGTTGGGGCGGGAATCACACGGATGTTCAGATAGACATCATCGAGAAGGGGCGAGTCGGCGGCTTTCGGTTCTCTTTGTCGATTGTCGACTGATCGAGCAGAGTGACCTGACTGTCTGCAGAACTGGACGGAGAAATGCTGATGTGGTCGGCGTCCGCACAATCACGAGCCATCTCGATCTGCAGGTCGCCACGGAAGTTCTTTATCTCGTCGTTCTCTTCTTCGTGTGGGAAGGAAGGAACTGAAAAACAAACAGTTAGAGTGGGAAGAGAAGAGTTTATCGAAGAAAGTTCAATAGAGATCAGAGTGAGTGGCCGAGTTAAGCGAATTGGCGTACGAACCCTTGAAAGCAGGAGAAGGAGTCGTTCCGGTCATCACTTGCGACGACTGCTGCAGGAATGAACTGTGCAAGAAGCTGACGTCCGACGGGTTCGTCAGCGATTCGCCCGCACCGCCGCTCGTCATCGTGACGGGCGTGTTGCTCGATGGCGGCGCAGTCATCATGTAGTTTGGCTGATGGAGATGCGAAGAGGTCATCGACTGATTGATGAAGCTGTACGGCATCGTGAGACTCTGCGGGAACTGCTGCGGATTCTGGTGTGCTTGCTGCTGACGAAGAAGATTGTAGGACTGAAAAAGAGGAGGAAATAGAATGGTTACAGGCGGCACACAAACTCACGTCAAACCCGTTGTTTTGAGAAATCTGTGTTGCTTCGAGTTGCTTCTTGGTGCGACTCAGCTCTTTTCTGTAGTAATCGCGCTCCTTCTTCATGTTGTCCAACTGATGCATCATATTGAGCAATCTGTTTTTCGTGTCGTTATTGTCTCTTTCCATGTCTTTAAACCGCCTCTTCTCCTCCCGTCGCTTCAGTTCCGACTCTTTGTACTTCTGCATATAGTACTTCTGTGATCGTTCCAGGACCTGCAGCGCAAAACGTTTCGAATAAACTTCTAATGGAAATACATACCGCAAACTGGTCCTTCTCGGTGAAATCGTCGTTCTCCGACTCTTCAATTCGGTCTTCGTAGTGCGAGTGCCGACTGCTGTACTGTCCGACTGGCGACGGATCACCACTGCCGTATTCCGACGATTCGCCACGTCTTCTGAAGTCTCCACGGCCGCTGTGATGACGTCTTCCGCCGCTTGATTTGCTGCGGCCTCCCTCGTCGATCGTGTAATTCTGGCGCATAGACTGACTGAGTACGTCACGCCTTCTCGCTGCACTGCTCTTCTTCGAGTGCTTCTCAGACTCGAACGATTGATCCGACTCATCCTGATACCCGCCCGGACAGCTTTGTGGTCCTTTGCGAAGTTTGGGTGCATTTGTGGTATGGTAGGCGGCGGTGGCAGAGAGGGGCGCGTCTTCGGCGAAGTGGGCGACAAGCCGTCTTTGTGATTTCGACGAGGAACTTGGTGCACGGAAAGAACGGCGATTTGACACCTCACGAGCCTGAAAAGTGGAAATTTGCTAGAGAGTTTGCAGTAGGAGAACTTACCAAATCTTCACTATTGTCTTCCTCCTCTTTTTTCGCCTTCTTGCTCTTGAAAATTCGCAATAAGCCAGCCATGTCTGCTGCAAAAAGGAAAGTTTGAATTAGATGATCCGAAAACATCGAAACGAGAGTGAAAGAGAGAACAGTCCATCTATTGAAGGGGACGAGGAAACGAACACGCACTCAGCGGGGCATCAAAGAGAGCCGAACTGGGTGGCCGGAGGGACGACCTTGCCTTGACGCGCGGTGAAATATGAACTGAAGAGGAGGAGGAGGAGGGGTAGGAGGGAAGGAGCAGGAGAGTGCGAACGGTCAGGCAGAGATAGTAGTTTTTGAATTTGTATTTTGCCGCCAAAGCGGGAGTGCAAATAGAGACGAGTAGGCAAGTGAAAACGGTGGGTCAAGCGGGGTACCCTTTGAGATTTGAAATTCGAAAAGGAGAGACGATGGGATAGAAACCACGTAGAAGCACGTGGGACGAGAAGAGCAGTACCGTAAATAGCTCGCGGAGCGTCTACAAATGATGCGACCCCTACGCAACCTTCTCCAAGTGAGTTCAAATACCGTAATCTGATAGGATTAGGGAGGTAAGGGCAAACTCTAGAAGCCACTCAATATTGCGCAATGAACAGGAGAAAACTAATCGGAAATCGTACGCTTACTGCCTCTTAAGGTAATGACAACGAGCGGTGTAGTGTGTCAGTGGTGCAGTCACCAAATGGGCCGTCTCCGCTCGTCTCTCTGCACTGAACCGCCGAGGCTGTCCGTCCGTCCTCCTTTGCGTCTCCTACTCCTTCACACTCTCTCGCCTTGCCCAAACGACGCGCAATCGACGATCAGCATCGTGGCGGCGTGGGGCCTTTGAAGTGGAATTGCATCGTCTGCCCTGCGCGTCTCCCGTCTGCCTCGATTTGAATCGCTATGATTACCGCCACAAACATAACCGCGACGCGGGACCGCGTCGCATCGCCCACAGTTGGAGACGAGGACCGCGATATTCAAATTATGGATGCGGAACTGGGAAATGAGGAGTGACCATAAGCTGGTTGAAAACGAAAGACATGGGAAAGTCTTTTCGAACAAGAACGATGTAGGGATTTGGATAATCCCAGATTTGAAGAAAAACTACAGTAATACGGTAAAATCAGTTTCACACTATCGTAGGAGCTAAGCGCATTCAGAAGGCAATCGTACAAGCGGAATGACTCAAGACGTCGTCAGAACTGAGCATACAAAACCGACAGGAGCAGTTCAAATAAACTTTCGGTGCCCTTTGAGTTGTTCAGAACAATAGGTGCGAATGACGATCGGGAGTCTTTGATGACGGGTAATAAAGGAGGGGCTGTCTGTACGAACGAGCCATCTGATACAAGATTGAAGCTATATTTATGAATGAATCTAATTGCACCGTTTACCAAATGGTTCTGAAGAAGGGACGTTGACCTGTTCAGATAACTGGAACAGAACAAAATGTGGGTTAACAGGTAAGCGGAAGGTGCGATTAAAATGAAAACAGAGGCCGACTGGTGGCGAGCAGCTGTTCTTCCGTGCGGATGACGGCTTCTCTTTGCGGCTTGCTCAACAGGTGTGCGCAGGGCGGATCAGTCGGTACACACTAATTGGACATGGTCCAATTGGATTGTTTGGTTTGGAGAGTCTGAGAAACCACGTTTAATCATGATGAAGTGGGTGTTCACACTTTCCCTATTCCAAATGATCAATCTACACCCCCTTGACCAGGTGATAAGCGGAATGAAATCATCGGTTAGTTTCATTTTTGGTTATCAATAATTTCAGCACCCGACAATTTGCCGACTCGAGTCGCTCATTTGATTATACATTTTCCATTCCGTCTTTGACCGCCACGTCTTTCAAGAACAGTTTCTTTAGAATGAACCGCTTCGCCGCTGCGATTCTTCTGGTTTCTTTCGCTTACGTTAGCGCCAACGGTAAGATTTGAGAATAGGACTTGTCAGACAGACTTTTTCAGTCTGTGACGATGGAACCGGCCATTGGTTCGTGGCCATTGCCGAGGGTGTCACTGACTACGCTTACGGAGGAGCCAGGCTCAACAACCAGTACTACTGCTTCGAGGCATGCCTGAACACTCAGACCGCCCTTCAGAACTATAAGGTCGATCTGGCGGGAACGAATGCGACCATGGTGGAGAGATCCATCTCAGCAAAAGCAATCCGCACTCAGCACAATCAAGTCAGAGGTTGTTCTAACACTCGCGCTATTTCAAACAATGGCTCTCGTTTAGATGACGACCCGAATGCTGAATTCTGTGTTGATCCAGTTCTGAGACAGGACGTCGCCGACGCCATCAGCAAGGCTACTCAGAACAGCTGCAAGGTCAGCTGAGAGCGACTGAGGAGAGAGACTCTATTCAAAAACTTCAGAACATCGTCAACACCCTGGTTCTGAATCTGAACCGTCCTGGATGGGCAATCACTTGCATTCAATTCGACGAGTTCGGACTTGACACCGCCACTTCCGTATGATATTGGCAACAGAAATAGAGAAACGGAGTAACATTTTCAGGACAAGAACTTCTGCAGCTACGACGCCGTCGTCAACAACGAAATCTACACTGTCCGTCTCGCTAAGCTGGACATGAACTAACTTTGAAAAGAAAACGCTTTGCAATGAATAAAACGTCAAATTTAATTTTAAAAGTGTTGTTTTGTTTTTAACAAATTTTGAAAGGAATTTTGCTTTGCTTCGTTGTGTGCCTTTAAAAATTACGGTATGACTTTTCTCCTTTGAAGCCTTCAGAAATTGCATCAGAAAACCTGAATTTCTTCGTTTCCCATATTTTCTTGAGCTAAAAAGATTCTCGAAATGTCAGAAAGGGTAATCGACCCGTGGGTTCGCAAGAATACGAATCCCTTCCAAACGTACAGGTTTGCGGACTTTGAAGTCTCGCATTTAAAATCATCATTTTCAGGGTGGACGGCAGGTTGTACACAATTCCATTCGTTATTTTCCACAATTTGACGTTCATGAAGTCGTCCGATAAGTACATTACTGAATGCCGGCGACTTCCGCATCAGTATTCAGCCGTTTTCGACGAGAAAACAAAGACGATTCTGAAACTGAATCCGCCTATCGAGCTGAACAAAAAGTTGAAAGTTTATCTGCAGGTACTCGAGTAGAAAAGGTTTAGAAACGAACAAATTGGCAGGAGAGCAGCAGTCAGCACATGTCGACGATCCTGGAAGGCGTGGAAGCAGCGAACATGAAGCTGGAAAGTGCAGAGATTCTGGTGACCGGTGAGGCACTCAACAAGATTGCCGGATCCGTGTTCAATCAAGAGAGGAGCTGGAGACTTCGAGCATTCGTGGAGTACGTGCAGGGGACGTCGATTATTGTTCTCTGCGACGACGATTTGACTGAAACGGAACCAAACTCTCAATAGTACTTACGAACTGATTGCTTCGCTCACACAGAAATTATCATTTTTCAGTTTGACAGAATTCCTGAAGGAGCGTACCGACGCAATAAATTTCGCTCAATCATTATGCGAACGTGGCTCAGAAACCAACACGAATCCGCATCTCCGAGGCTGTCTCACAGTGCTCTCTTCGATAAACGATGGTCAGGAGAGCGTGCGTATGGCCGTGGTCAGCGAGGTGGACATGGTGAACGCCCAGCAACGTGAGAAATTGGAGAGTTCATCTGAAAATCGCCAGTTTCAGCTGTGAACGCGTACGTGATGAGCGGAATGGGACGGACTAATCGTCCGAAGATCGATTGGGATGAAGACAGCACGTGAGAGACGGTGAATTCGGAGAAATGTGAGAAAACGTTCCTGTTTCAGCAACAAATGTTTCGAGTATTTGTGGTCCCGTTCCTTCTGGCTTGGCCTCGAAAATTGTCTATTCGGATTGCGCCCTTCGGATGAAGAAGCCGTCCAAACAGTCAGTACATACGGATTTCAACTTAATAATTTTTTTGTCCTTCCAGACGCAGCGCTGCAGTTTGTCCCATTTCTACCGTCAACACCGCCATCGCAACAATCGACTTGCAGATGTCGCCACGAACTGCGTCGCCCGTGTTCTGATACGTCTGCGGGACGCCGTACTCACGAATCCACGTGTCAATTGGATTGTGAACTATGCGGGAGAATGCGGACCGAATGAGCCAGACTACATTCATATCTTCGAAGCTCCCGAATCGTACGGCTTCTGGCTGCTCAGAGAAAAGTATCATATGATGAAAAGGGAAGTGGTAAGCGGGAAACAGCATCGAAATCTCGAATGATTATTCAATTTCAGAAGAAGGAGGTCGAGAAAATGAATTCCGATGATAATGGAGAAGGAGACGCAGAACGAATGATCCGAGTATTTCCAACTCGCAAGAAAGGTCTCCGGATTCGAAGCAAGGGAACTTTGGCACGCCAATTCCGCAGATATATCAGGATGAACTAGATTCTACATATCTATATACAAAATTTATGCAAATGTTTTACAGAATGCAAGCTTTTTTAAATAGTTCCTCGTTATTTTTTGAAAATTTCCAATTTAATAAATAGTTTCTGCGAGCTTTCCTCCTGACTGCGCTATTTGTTAAAATTCATTAAGATTTATTTTTTTGAAGCTTTGAGCAAATTATGACAGCTAACTCGTGATTCAATTTTTCTACAAGTGAACATCGTTTTCGCACGCACAAGACTCTCCAATCTTACTCTTGGAGCACTTCACAACTTGAGTTTCCGACTTGTTAATGTTGATAATAACGGGCGGTTTCGAACAACAGATTAGGGTGCGGATCTGAGTTGTCAGTTGGTCTGTAACGTTTTTGGAACACAAACTGGATGCAGAATTGAATTGCGCTCACTGATTTCATTAGTGGTTTCCGTTGAGAATCCCTTCTTATACTCTGCGGCCAGGTCGCCCATCCGATCGCTTCTTTCCGAGAATCCGTGTTCGAAAGGCCAGGCGACGAGAAGTGCGGCCACCGCCGAACTCGAGAACACCTCCGCAAACCGCGTCCTCCGAATCTCTGCGCAAATCATGCGACACGCCTCGTTCTGGTCGGTCGAGCACTCGGCACACGAGTTTTTCTGATCGGCGTCGAACGTCTTCTGGGTGCAGCACAGAGCGTGTGGGGTGAAGCATTGACCGAACTTCCGGCAGGACAATTGGAACTCTTCTTCTTCGTTTTCTAGCGGATCGCACAGAAGGAACTCCATCCACGAGACGACCGATGTGGCAAAGTTCGAATCGTTCACGTTTACGTAGGCCTTCAGTCCGTACATTATCAGCGGCCGCGTGCCTTTTTTCAATTCAAGTTCCACAAACCCGCGTGGTTTCTTTGTTGATGTATCTACGGAGCAGAGTGCCTTCTGGAGGGATTCCAGCTTGACCCAATGAGGGGGATATCTGCAAGAGTGGAGTTGATTAGGTATCTGGTTGGCATCCTTACTTGAACCGAGCCACATCCATTATCAGAACCTGATCGGAATCGGCGTGATAGGCGGCGAGAGGAGAGAAGTGTCCGGATCCCGTCTGTCCGAGAACACTCCGATCGTAGCTGGCCACGAGAACTTGATCGTCGCTTTTGACAGAAGTGACGAGTGAATTTCGGAACTTCTGGAGGAAATCTGAAATGGAAATGGAGAAAAGTCAAAGAATTCAAGTGAGTTAACCTCCAGATTCTTCGCCATAACTGATGGATGCTTTCAGCCGATTACAAGTGGCTAAACATGTAAATTGCTGGAGAGTTATACCAGATCTGAACGAAACGGAGCGATTTTTAAAATGCGACTAGTAGCGTGACTCACCGTTTGATGTTTTCCAGAGGAACACAACAATCGAGCATCGTTTCGTGATAAAACCTCCACGGTGCTTTCCACACTTTTTCCGGATCCACTTCCAATGCATTCAGAACCATCACTGAAATCATGCAAACATGAAAAAAGTTTTATATACCAAAACTGACCTAGTGTGCTCAATCCGCAATACGCGGGCTCATCTTGTGTCCGAAACTGTGACGCGAGCTTAAAATAAATGTTTGCACAACCTTGGAGGAGAGCTTCAGTGAACAGCTTCTTGCCAAGTTCACTCGAAAACTCAATGCACGTCTCCGGAAGCGGACGGCGGTAGAAGTTCTTCGCTGTGACGGACATTTTGAAGCTTCTGGAGTTGAGAAGAAATGATGAAGTATAACACGAACCACGGAACCTTCTTTGCGACATTGAAACGGACGGAATAATGGAAAGAGGAAGTTGTTATTTGTTGGAGAGAAAAGAGGAGCCAACGAGTCAGGAGAGGGGAGAAGAAGCCCATTCATTTTATTACAATTCAATTGAGTTGTTGCAATTGTCAGGCAGAAAACAACTGGTGGGAAATGGAAGGGAATGGGGTGTAGATAACTATATTTATAAAAGTGTTATTTAAGTGCCTTTTATCGCCTTAACAACGACTTTTTGAACTCGAATGATGGGCATTCGAGTTTTTTTTTATTGTAGCCCGATTTCGAGTTTTATAAACACTTTAAAGGACGAGTGATGAGTCAGCATTAAACAAACTTCGCTTTATGACCAAAGTTCAATCGCGTCGACTTTATTCGCAGCATTTTAGTGGGAAAATGCCGATTGGACAATGCAATCCATCTTCTCACACATGTCGTTTTTTTCGTCGCGACGAAAGAAAAGTGAAGAGGTGATAATAGATAGGGAAAATGCCAGGAAATAATATAATTAATTACGAGATGAACTTCTAGTTTTTATTATCATTTTAAGTTCTTATAACTTTTGCAGAATTTTCTGTTACCAAGGGCATTTTTCTAGCCGTGAAATCGAACTTTTCTGTCACATGGCCGTGGTCGCGCTGCAAGTGGCCTAGGTTTTTCAGACGTTTCGAAATTGTTGCGGCGAAGTTCAAATTTCGGTACGGCGAGACGAGCAAATTTTCTCTTCGAATCATTGATTTTCCCTTTAAACATAGCAATGCGGTGTGATGTGCTCATTCAGTCGGAAAACAACGGGTTTTTTCTAGTTTTTATATTTTCTCCTGTTTCGAATGTGGTTTTTGCGGTAAAAAACGGGGGTTTCCCGACTGAATGAGCGAGTTCCAGTTTTTTCTTCCTCACGGGAATCTGACCACTGTACACAAAGATTGCATCGTTTTCAGGGTTATGAGCAAACGGGACGCACCAAGTCCCAACGAAAACTTGCCACCATCTTCAGGGGACCGCATAGTCAGTAGGATGGGAACACCGGCAAAAAATCTAGATTAGATGACGACGGTTCGTTTTTTTCTGAAATTGATTCCAAAAACAGTCAATAATGTCTTCCAGAACGATTCAAAGTTTCTGGACGCGTCGCTTCAGTTAAACTCCAAAATTTTATGTGTCATGCAAACCTTTTAATCGAATTCAACACGGAAAAAAACAACTGTTTTTACATCGGCGGTCCTAACGGAAGTACGTTTGACCGAGATTTTTCCATATTTTTGTTCTCATTCTTCAGGTGGAAAGAGTGCGTTGTTCGCTGCGATCAACTTGGGTCTCGGAGGAAGAGGATCGGATAACGATCGAGGAAACACCGTCAAAGCGTATATCAAAGATGGAACTTCGTTTGTGGAATGCTTGTCTTGCTCAGGAAAGTTGTTATTTTTGCAGACAGGCTAAAATCACAATCACACTCACAAATGAAGGTCTGAATGCCCATCCGGATTTTGACGAACTGATTTCCGTGGAGCGTACAATCAATCAGACGTCTTCCACTTACGTAATGAAGAGCATCCGCGTGGGGCCGAATGGCCATCAGTCCGAGAGAGTGATCAGTAAGAAGAAGAGCGAAATCGATCGAATCGTCGCCAGATTCAACATTCACCTCTCGAATCCCGCGTTCTGGATGAGTCAGGACAGATCTCGCAGTTTCCTCGCCAATTTCAAGCCTTCTAATGTTTACAAGGTAACAAGAATATCAATATGATCGAAATTCGAACGATTTTTTTCCAGCTCTATCTCGAGTCGACAGATCTCGAGAAGATCCGATTGTCGTATATGAGATTCGCCTCGGTGTTGGAGGAATGCAAAGGAATCACGGAAGAGAAGATCGGTGACATGGCAAAAGAGCAGCGAAGACTGAAAAATATGCTCGAGCAGCGAGAGTTGCAAGAAAAGGTCGAAAACGACAAAGCCACGTTGGCCAGTTACAAATGGAAGATAATCTTTTGCACGCTGCGCGATTTCGAAGACGAAATCAAGCTGAACGAGAGGAAACTGGAAGTGCAGAAGCAATTTCACGAGACTTTAAAGAAGGACTACGGTCAGAACCGTACCGAACGAAATGCATTGGATAAAAAGGCACACGATTTGACCGAGGAAGTGGAAGTGCAGAAGGATGAGATGGAAGAGGCTGTGAGAAATCAGAAAACGGCGAACCAGGCAGTGAAGGAGTTCGAAGAGAAAATCAAAGAGTTTGTGCATGAGAAGAATACGAAGGAGTATGAACTGAAGTCGAAAAAAGATGCTATTCTGAATGCAGAGAAGCATCTGAGACAAGCGATGCAGAAGCAGGGATGCGAAGACATCACGAACAGATTGGAAAAGGCTGAAAATGAGAGTAAAGCTGTGAGCGCGGAAAGAGAGAAAATGGAACTGGGCGGTCAACTGGACAAACTCAAGGAAACTGCTGATGAGATAAAGAGAGAAATAGGAAAGAAAGATGTGGATAAGGTCAATTCGATGAGAGAGATCTATGAAATCAGAAGAGAATTGGAGAATAACATGAGCCTTATGACCAGGGCCAAAGCGATGAAGACGGATTCCATCAACAAGTATGTTGTTATTCTAACGATTTTAGTTTAAATTCGATATTTCCAGGTTCGGCCGTCACATGTCTGATATTCTCAAGGAAATCTCGAGGAATCAGTCAAAGTTCGAGAAATTGCCGAAAGGTCCGATTGGCAAATACATCACATTGACCGATCCGAAGTGGGCTATTCCCGCGGAAGATTGTCTTCGCCACGTTGCTTCAATGTTCCTGTGCAGTTCTCATCGCGATTCGGACACACTCCGCAAGTGCTTCCGAGATCTGAGCATTTCGAATGATGAGCAGCCTGCCGTGGTTATCGCCAACTTTCTTGGAAAACCCTACTCAAATCTGATGGAGCCGAATGCCGAGTACGATACCATCTATAGAAAATTGGAAATTTCCGATCCGGATGTTCAGTAAGTTGACCAGATGATTTGACAGCAACCTAAAACTCCTTCTTCAGCAATCTGATAGTGGACAAAACGTCTTGCGAAAGTATTATTCTCATCGAACAGAAGCTCGATGCGATGAGAATAATGGACAGTGACCATCCTCCGCAAAACGCAGTGAAAGCGTATACCTGTGATGGCGGACAGGCGTACGCAGGTGGACCCACTGGGCAGTACCGCTTTTATGGTGGAAAACCGCGGAGAGACGCCGGCCGACTCTTTGGACCTCAATCAGCGAATCTTGATGAAAAATCACTAATCAAAGATATTGAAATGGCCAAAACCGAAATCGAAAACCGTGAAAGAAATGTGGTGAGGAAAATAGACGAGGAGATGAGACAACTGAAAAAGGATGAATACGAGGCGAGATCGGCGCTCGAAAATTTCGAGAAGAAGCTGACATCGTTGCGCTCGCAAGAGTTGAAAATGGATCGATTGGTGAGGGATTTGAGCGAGCAGCTGAGAAATTCTGCGGAAGCGGAGTCGGTCGAGGCCCTGCAACATCAAATCGACGCACAGAGGAATCATATTCCTGCGATTGAGGACGCAATTCGCGAATTGGATGAGAAGGTGCTCGAGATCAGACAATCTATGGCTCCTGCTTTGAGAGAGAAGAGCGGGGTCGATAAATTGCTCACAAAGATGAAAGTGGAAGTGAGAGGATTTGCGGAAAGAACTACAAAGCTGCAAGCAGAAATGTCTGCATTGGACGAAAAAGGAGACGAGCTTAAACTGCGCATCGACAAGTTGAAGGGAGATGAGACCGTGCTGTACACGAACGACGCGAGACTCAAGACAGAGATGGATGAAGCCATTGCTCAAGTGGAGGCGGAGAAGAAGAACCCGGAAAATGCCATGCCGCCGGGAGAGACGGATCCTCCAGATCTCAGTGATTTTCCACCGACAAAAGACGCTGTACAAAGAATCGAGGAGCTGCAAAAGAAGATCGATTTAGGAACTAACGGTTGTGATATGTCAATCACTGCCAAGTCTATCGCCGATTTCCAAAAAAAGATAAAGATTTGCAAGTACCAATGTAGGAAAGTTAACGAGGTACTCTCCACTCTGGACAAGATTCACATGGTTCGTCTGAAGGCATATCCGTTGTTGAAGAAGTACACGGAGATGAAAGTGTGCGATAAGTTCGAGGATCTGCTCGCAATCCGAGGAAACTTCAAAGGACACCTTGAGTTCGATCACGAGAAGCAGACACTGAACGTGGATGTGCAATCGACCAAGGAGAACGATCCGATGTCACAGCGGGATCGAGGAAATGACGAGGAAGACGATGATGAAGAGGTGTCCGAGAATTCTGACGATAGAGATTCTGACGGACCACGCAGGAAGAAGGCTAAGAAGCAGCCAAAAAAGAAGAAGAAGGCCCGCGATCTGAAGGGTCTTTCCGGTGGAGAGCGATCCTTTGTTACTGCCGCTCTCGTCATGTCTCTCTGGGAAGTTATGGAGCAGCCGTTCCGAATGATGGATGAATTCGATGTCTTCATGGACATGATGAACAGAAAGGTTCTTTTTACTAAAGACTTGTACACTGTTTCTTCATCATCTATTGTTTCAGTTGGTCATGGATCTTCTGGTCGAGTTGGCCACTCAGAAGTTCCCACACAACCAATTCATCTTCTTCACTCCACAAGGAATCAAGGAACTCAATAAAGTGGATGGCCTTCAAATCTTCGAAATGAATAAAGTTCGCGACTGAGCCGTCTTGGATCTCCATTTTTGTTCGCTCTTTCATTAAACTACCTCTATGAAACCACGTTTTTTGTTTTTAAAAAATCTCCAATAATGATCATGCTTTATCTGTCCCCTTTTTATCATTTAACAACACCGGTTTCACTGTAAGCTTTCTAGAATCCAATTTTCTGCTTTATTAAATGTTCTTTTGTTTTGTAATGAAAATGTAAAGGAACCATTGTTCAGAACATTGAGAAACGAGTTGCCACTTTGCCTCATTGCCCGTTCTATCTCTCCCCCACTTTCCTGCTTCTTATCCAACCCCTCAAGATGTTCAGGTACGGGATGGCTTGGACGGCCCATGCCCAGACTTACGACAGAGGTATGCGCTCCAGTCTCCCGGAGCAGCTGGGTACTGTGGCCAAGCTCAGTCGGCTATTCGAAGAGAATCCCATTCCGGTGTTCGTAAACAACATTCTCGTTCGGACTGCCGACTCCTTCAAAGACGGGTTTGTCCTTCAATTTCCCATTGTTTTCTGAATTCTCATAATTTCAGAAATCTCGATCTTCGCATCGCGATCGCCCGATCACTGGGCCAATGTGGTTCCCATCTCACACTCGCCTTCTCAGTTGACCAAATCTTCAAACGCATCCTCACCGTCATCCATTCCAACGATCCGAATGCGCGAGAGACTGTGCTCGATGTGCTGGCCGTGCTGTGCCCTCTGAATCCCGAACACAACCAGTGCCATCATCTCATCTGCGAATCGCTCTCCACTTCCCACGAAGGAGAGTTCCGTGCAGCGTGTGCTGCACTGAAGGCCTTCGCCGCGCATTCTCAGACATTCGCCGAGACGACGGTTCTACAGATCGGAAAGATATTGGAGGACGAAGACGCTCCGGAGAACCGCAAAATCCATCTCTGCTCTGCGATTTCAACAATGAGCGCTACTGCACAGGTCGTCGAGCAAGTGTTCGGGCTTGCAGATACAGTACTCCGACGCACGATCTCCGATGATTACTTCTTCGCATTTCTGGACGCGACAACAAGTTTGTGCGTGGAGATCCGTTTTGCCATTCCGAGACAGATTGACCTTCTGCTAACTCTTTTGAATTCAACTGAAAAGGATCGAAGAAAGCCTTCGAAGGCCCGGAAACTGGCAGTTCTGAAGCAATTGAAAAGATTGTCCTCCTACTCCAACATATGGACTGAAAGACAAATTAAGGTACGGCATGTCTGGGTGCTTTTCTCCTAACAGTTTTCGATTCCAGTTGTTCGTCTCCGCATTGAATCCATCGCTTCCGGATCGCTCTCTCGTCGCCTTCTTCGATACCGTCGTTCATCTCGCCAAAAACTGTCCGCACCCGAATCTGATGGCGCTCAAAAACATGGTGATCGCAAACACTTCCTTCGGAACGGTCGCCAATCCAGAAGTCAGCGTCAGATTCGTTCACCTCGCCGCGCAAGTGCTCTCTTCTCCGAGAGCTTTTGAGGATGAGCCGAGCGAATCCATCGAATCCACGATGACCGCAATTACTGTCGTTGTTGTGAGTGCGTGCAATTGTGGAAAATTGGAAACATCGCTTGCCAATCGAGTAAGAAGCCTTACTTGAAAATTAAATGTTTTGAAAGCATATTCTTCAGATGTTCCGTGCTGTTGGAGACTTCCTCATCGCTTTTCCATATTCGCAGCACGCATTCTCAAAAATGATAATCTCCACAGTGTTCTCGGCTTTTGAATCTCCGGTGCATGACGACAACAATCAGAAAGAACGATTGGAAATGATATGTCGGCTTGTCGATTCGGAGAAGAAGTACATCCCGGAGGTGCACAAATGGGCGTGCGGTGTGATGCGCGACAAGAAGGAGCTCTTCCAGTCCTACCCCAAACAGTTCGCTTACCTGTGCCTGGCTGTCGGCACGGAACTGCCTGCAGAAAGTGAAAAAGTGTTCTACAAACACTCCTCGCTCGCCATGTACGAAACGGCCATGAGCGCTCTTCGTAATGGACACTGGAAAAGTGTGGCGGCTCCGAATCTGGCGAGCATTGATCTGTACAACTTGGATCGGTGTGAAAGGGAATGGTTGGCTGCTCTTCTAGCAGTTGCCGAATCTCAGATGAGCGAAATGAGTCTGGAAGCACTTGAACACCAGGAAACTTATCTCATTTCGGCACTTTCTAATCTGAAAACCGCCAGAACGAGTCCGCGAATGGAGAAAGTCGTGCAGTTCCCAATCCAAATAGTGTCCGCAATGCTGTCGACTTCCCGTGCCCTCTACCACCTGCACTCCGTCATTGTCCCTTTCACAACGTATCTTTCCGGAGCACTAGAACCGAACGATTTCTTCAATCCAGTCGTCGCCAAACGATTTCTCGTCGCATTGAATAACTGCGAAGTTACTGTTGCCGACGCGCTCGCGGAATGGACCGCTCTGTGCCGTGCAAGTTTCTGTGCGGATCCCACTTCCTTCGATCTGATAACTCTCTTCTGTCTCCGAGTTTCCGTTCTTTCTGTGGCGGTGAAGGTCATGCTGAAAAAGCAGTCGCCTGACACGTATGTCTCGTTTTTTTGTGAATTCAACAAGACAATATTAATTCAGACTTGTTCAAATCCCTCCACTTTCAAACAATCGAACTTGTTCCGCTTTGCAACGAGAGAGAATCCAGTGGATTGCTGACAGAATACGCTTTCTGCGATACGACGGAGTTCCGAACATCAAGCTCATCAACTCGTTCCACAGAGTTATCGAACAGATCGCTATGACTCCCTACATGCTTCCAAGATTCTACTTCCAACAATTCTACAACGTGGATATCAAAGTACGCAGTGTGAACTCGCTCAAAACCATAAAATTAATCATTTTACAGATTTCCACGTGTCCAGAAGGCACAAAATCAAAGCCATTCTCAATTGGATCCGGCGAGACCGTTCCCATCAGAGTCGACGGCGCCATAATATCCACACACCCATCGCAAATCCGATCGGTTATCGTTTTCGCTGATATCATCAATCCGGCTAATCATTCAGTACGAAGTTAAACGTTGTTTCTAAATACCCCTTTCATTTCAGTACAATCACACACTGCAAGAAACTGTTCTTCCGAATGAGAGCAACTACTTTAACGCCCAATTCTTGCTCACTTTCAAAACGGTGCGCACGTTTCTTCTTTTCTTTTTACACGGTTTTCCTAATTTTTGCAGTCTTGCGAAGTGAAGTTCCGCATCGAGTTCGTCGACCAAATATCTCGAAAGCAATGGAAATCGGATGGAGGCGAAACGATTCTAGTTAACGTTCGAGAGATTGTTCCGAGCGTGCCACAGGAAAGGCGGAGCGGACCACCTCCAGCTACTTTCACACGGAGCATCTTCTACCCATCGGACACAACTCTTTGAAAAAGATCTCATTCATTTCTGTATTTATATCATTCCGGTTTTATTTATTCTGTATTGAAATTCTATTTTATTTTATTTTTAACGCTAAATATTTTCTCAATGCCAATTTATTTGATGCGGGAGGATGGTCTCGCCACGATTGACGGCCAGTGCAGTTTTCCGCTCCAACGGACGAGCACAACGGGCACATCGACGGCATGACGTGGTTGTATGGACAGCTGAAAAAAGCATTCATTTAAAAGAACGGGCAGAAGAGAAAGTGAACCTCCATCCAAAGCTGCTCCGGAGATGCTTCTCATGGCGTTATCCTGAAGAACGGCGAACTTTCGATCGTACTTCTCGTGCGCTTCTCTCCACGCCGCCTCCACTTTCGGATTCGGCTGCACGATAATCGGACGGCTTTCCGTTCTCTTTGCCAGCGGATAAAGCATCTTCGAGTTCTCGTGCAATTGCTCTCTGATTCTGTCGTATTTAGCCCTCCGATTATCCCTCATAACCATATCATCATGAGCCTGTCGGGCTTTGAACTCTTCCAACATTCCGATTGAATGTCTGCAATTCCCAACTTGCCTTTCTCTATTATCTATCTGCTCACTTGATTGTCTGATTCCTCTCCACCTGATTCGTATGCTTCATTCCTTGCAGCCTCGCATCCCTCCATCCGTGCTCATCCGGCCGTTCCGCCCACCAGAGCCAGTTTTTATCGGACGGCGCCCCCACTCGGTTCATTTCCATCTGGAATTCCAGCTGCTTCCGAGCCATCTCCTTCGCGTGCTCCATCGTTTTCCGTTCCGCTTCTCTCGCATTCGCAAACCTGCAATTTTCAACTGTTCCGGAAGTTCCCCTGATCACTCACTCCAGAGCAGCTCTCGCATTGCTCGTCGCGTCGATCGCCTCGTTCTTCTCGAATTCGGCGATTCGTCGGAGCCTTTTCTCTTCGACCTGTCTGTCCAGTTCTGCGCGGTACACATCCTTCCGCGTGCGCTGTTCCGCATCACGGAGCCGTGGAGATTCGTGCCGGAAGATGTAGTTCTCTTCGATCGGCGACTTCGGTCTCCTCTTCTTCAACTCGATCATCTCTGCGTTCACCCGATCCACGTGCTCCCGCAGCGCCTTGTTCCTTTCGAGCTCGTCCTGCAATCCTGCTATTTCCCATCCCATCTTCTTTTTGGCTCACCCGTCTGAATGCCTCCTCCTTTTGCTTCGTCTCCTGCTCGTAAATCTTCGCTCTTCTCGTTGTCTCGTCGTACTTCCTCCGTTCCTCTTCCGCCGTTCTCCTCATCCGTTCCATGTATTCGTCCTCCGCCTGACATTGCGCGCAAATGTCATGACCGTAATACTCCTCATCCACCATGTACTTGTTCATTTTCGCTTTTTTCTGAACAAAATCCGATTCGTTTCTTGTTATTCCTCTCACCTCTTCTTCACTTTCAAACCGTATATTCCCCAGGTTCTGTTCCATTTCCACCATCGGATCCACGTGGTTTTCTCTCCCCTCCGTACCCGCCCATCACTCCTCTATCAATTTCTTTGCCAATATCTTCTCCCAAGTTGAACTTCATCATTCCGTTCATCGGTGGACTTGAGATGCCACGTGGCATCGGGTCATCGGGATAAACATCGGATGGAAGATCCATTCGATATCTGTCAATGTTCGGAAGGGCCGTCTCTTCGCCGCCCATCAAGTTGGCGGGAAGCACTGAACAAGGGAAACGGATGAGTACGACTACGATAACAGCGCACCCAGACTGCCGTCGTCCCTTCCGAAGTTGGATATGTTCGCCGGAAGGTCCATCATCTCCCTCGTCGGGTCGGAATCCGTCAGAAACTGATGCATTCCGACCACTGGCGGCGTGCCGTTTCCCATCATCGGAGGCGGAGTGTCCAACGGAGAAACTAAAATACATTTCCGCGCATTTCAGTTTATTTCCCGTCTCCTAACTGACATTGTGTCGTATAATTCTTCATCATTCTCGGTTCATCTGGCGGTCGGAATCGTGGTGCGTCAAAGTTTTCGAGTGCTTCTGGGGTATGCCACGTGGGACATCATTCCTTTTTCCGCTCACTAACCTCTGATTTTGTCGGCTTCATTCGGCTCGCGATTGCCCATTCGATCATAGAAGTACACTTTACCGTAGCGCATCGGCAGTATTTAGAGAATAAAATTGAAGTTAACCTAGAAAATTGCAAAACACTAAACTACTAAACGGCACTTTTGCGAAGGTGTGGCGGCGGCTCGCCGAGTCCGCCAATCCAATCAGAGCACGCTTCGGCGCGTCAGCTAAACTTCCGTAAGTATTCGCGAAAGTCGAAAATTGTAAACCGGAAAACATAAATCTCCATTTAGTCACTTTGTGCTATTTCACGATGCCCTAAAGTGACATGAAATGAGAAGAATTCATAATCCGCCCAAAGAGCCGACAGAGGGCACAATTCGTGCAGGCGGACAACGAATAACAAAATCCGATTCCAATCTCTTATTGATTGTAGGCTGATCACAGACTTGAAATTCAAATGCAATAAATATTTTAAGGGGCACATGCGAAAGAGTTAGAATTGCGGGGGAGAGGGGATATTTATCACAGAGGGAGTGAGTGGCAGAGCGAGAACGGCGTACAACTTTACTCGACGGTCACGGACTTGGCCAAGTTGCGTGGTCGGTCGACCTGAAAGGCACATTTGAAGACTTGTAAAAATAGACGAATGAAACTCACGTTGGCTCCGTTCAACTCGGCAATGTGGTAAGAAAGAAGCTGGAGAGGGATGACTGTCAGAATGTTCTGGACACAATCGACAGTCTTTGGCACGCGGAGTATGTGCTTCATTCCGGCAAGGTCGTTTTCTGGGACAGTGCGATCAGCGATGATGATCGGAGTTCCCTTGCGAGCGACGACTTGTTGCAGAGCGTTCAGCGACTTCTGAAAAGAGAATATGACAATTGAACACAAAGAAATTCTATTACCTTGTAGACGTGATCGTTGCAGATAACCATGCAGATGCTGAGGAACTCGTCGACCATGGCGAGAGGTCCGTGCTTCAGTTCTCCGGACATAATTCCTTCACAGTGCATGTAGGAAAGTTCCTTGATCTTGAGAGCTCCCTCGAGGCACGTGGCGAAGTTGAATCCACGCCCCATGATGAGCAGAGACTTCTCCTTGTAGATTTGCTCGGCGATCTGATGAACCAAGTCGTCCAGTTGCAACACTTCACGAATGAGGTTCGGAAGTTCGTTGAGGGCATCGATGATCTCCTCACGTCTTTGGCCATCGACATGCGGTCGTCGGACAAAGTGAGAGCGAACATGAGCAGGGAGAGAATCTGCGAAGTGTATGCCTTGGTGGAGGCTACTCCGATTTCGGGCCCAGCGTTTATGTGGATTCCACAGTGAGACTCGCGACAGATCGATGATCCGACGGTGTTGGTAACTCCGATGGTAAGTGCTCCACGTGGTTTGCAGTATCTCAGAGCCATCAGAGTGTCGGCAGTCTCTCCACTTTGGGATATGAAGAGGCAAACGTCGTCACGGAAATTGGAGTCTGACGGTCCAGGAAGTCCGAAGCGAGCTCGACGACAACTGGCAACTCGGACAGCTCCTCGAGGATTTGACGACATGCGATAGCTGAGTGGTAAGAGGTTCCGCAGGCGACCATGATGAGACGACGGCATCTCTTGATATCCGGGAGGTATTCCTTGATTCCTCCGAGCACCACCTGTCCGGATGGGAGAAGGCGTCCACGCATAGTGTTAACCACCGACTCTGGTTGCTCGAAGATCTCCTTCTGCATGTAGGTCTTGTAAGATCCCTGAAAAATGAAAATAGTGAGAAGTCCTCACCATGACCAGCAAACCTTCATGATCTCCTGCAACTCCATCTCGAGAAGCTGAACCTCTCTCTTCTGCTCGCCGTTGTCGGCGTGTCTCGAGATACGGTGAATGGTGAGTGCTCCATCCTCGACGAAAGCGACATCGTCGTCTTCGAGGAACAGCACTTGCTTCGTGTGCTCTATAATGGCGGCGGCGTCAGAGGCGACGAAGTACTCGACCTCCCAGTCTTCAGAATCGAACGGACGGACGGCTGTCGTACTGTCCGAGATCTCGAGTTTGGCGGATCCATTCGACGATCTGACAGCTATAAAGAAGAAGTTAGCAATTTGAAAAGACGAAGAATCAGTTAACGGATGCGAGAGAATTAGTTAGTTGGTCCCAGGGTCAAGAAGTGGTCAAGATAGACATGCATAATGCAGAAGTACGCTGGTCTACCGTTCAAAGAGTTTAAAAACGCCGACAATCTTCTTTGGGAGTCATCTACAGTAACCGGCAAATTGCAAACTGCTTGGGAATCTAGTACGTTTTCTATTCAGTCACATTGTTCTGAATAGGCGAAGTCACTAACCGATCGACAGATCCAGGATGTTGTTCGGCGTCTCGACGAAAGAGGTCTCATCGCGCACTGAAAATGTCCTGATGAGATGCTACTACTATGAATGGGAAAACTCACAGTGGGTGGCGTGATTGGACATGAAACGGCGTCCTGAAAAGAAAAACGATCATTTGTGAATTGGTAAACGGCAAGCATGCAGGGTTAGTGTAGCACTAGTAATCAAGCAACCGAAACCCGAATCAGAATTAAATTTACCATCAGCCTGCTTTTCGTCTCCCCATTTCCACCCGGCGTCTAAAACATCGCAGTTCGCGATTGAATTTTTGGAAAGGAAGAGAATTCCTCCCACTTTCACAGACACTCACCTTTCGAGAAAGACACTGGGAAGTGGTTCGTCTGGAGCCGGGAGTTGCTCTTGATTCCCACGAGGAGAGGCGATCCGCGGCGGGAAGCAACGAGCTGTCCGGAAAGCGAGACGACTTGAAGGCAAGAGCGAAGGCTCCCTCCAGCTGCTGGATGACAGTCTCGACGAGCTGACGGAACGAGAAGTCCGGGTAGCGGTCGTGGATGTGCTGGGTGAGCTTGGCAATGACCTCCGTATCAGTCTCCGACTCGAACTTGTGTCCCTTCTTCTCGAGATACTCCTTGATCTCGCGGTAGTTGGTGATGATTCCATTGTGCACCACCAGGAACTCGTTCTTGTCGTTGCTGCGATGTGGATGCGAGTTGACATCACGTGGCGATCCGTGCGTGGCCCAGCGGGTGTGAGCGATTCCGCAGTGGATGTTGTACTCCATGTCCATGTCGAGGTCCGACGAGCATTCCTTGATGTAGTCATTCAGGACCGACACCTTTCCGGCTTTACGGAGCAGAGCAACGCGCGAATGGGGCGCCTCGATGTCGTTGGATCCATCGATGGCGATTCCAGCAGAGTCGTATCCTCTGTACTCCATTCTTTGCAGTCCTTGCACCAAAATGTCCACAATTTCCGATCGCTTCTTCGGCGTCAGGAAGTTGAGGTAAGCGAAGATTCCGCACATTTTGGAAGAGTTAGTAAACGGTGATACCCTGCAAAAGGAAAAATTTTGGTATGCAAATGAGACAACACAACGTGCAGAAACTGAGGGAACAGCGAACGGACAATGAATATGAATGAATGGATGAATGAGATGGATGGAGGGGATTGCGACAAGTCCAGTGTAAACACGGCGAGGGATGACCCGAGAAACGGCCGCTCCTCTGTCCACAGCAAGATACCATCTCAATACTGACGAAACGAGCAGCCTCTTGATTCTCTCGTGTGCCCTTCAAAGAAAAGAAAGGCACTAGACGACAGAGAGACACTTTTTCATTTCATTTGGACCACCCCAAAAGAAGCAATGAAAGGCGGAGGGAACAAGCGGAGCGGGAGGGCAGATGGAAAGCAAAGAGCGAGAGACGCAGAGAGACGAGGCGAAAACACGTGGAATGCTTTTCTAATGGTAGGACTGGGAGTTTGCAGAAAATATACGAAAACGTCTAGAGTAGACTATCTTTGCAGCGACAGCCAAGGGAATTAAGTAAAAGTTTGGCGGGAATTGAATCGCAGATAAGCCTTCCGAGGAGTGGTTCCAGGCTTCCGGTGCACCACTGATCAGCAACAGAACAAACAGTGTCCCACGCGCTTCTAAATGATATCAAAACAGAGCACTTTTCTTTCCGCCTCACGCCACCTCAATAAAAAATGATTGAAGGCGTTGAAAGTGAAATCGTGGAAAGAAGATCTCCGGCCGATTGATAACAGTTGGCAGACAAAGGTCATCATCCATTACGCACTCACTTTTTGATTCTCGCCGACCACCGCTGGCTGCAAACTAAAACAAGACGGCCCGGCGAGCGATCAGAGGATGAAAATGAGAGGAATAGACACACAAAAAGGCAATGAATTTGCATGATAAACGACCTCGTTTTATATTCCAAGCTGACGTCTTATAACACGTGGCGCAAAGAGTATGGAAAAACGAGAGAAAGCGAAGCAATCGAGCCGAAGTGACCGGATTTCCTCCTTTTATAGGCGGTCCCGATCAAACTACACGCTTTTGTTGCCGCGCACTGTTCTGATGAACTATCAAAAGCGACCAAGTGATCAAAAACTCACGAAAAGAATTGTCGGACGTGTGGACAGTAGATCAAATGGGAAAACTTGGTAATGCTCCTTTAAGCTATCGTTACGGGACCACTGCATTTGGCGGTTATTTAAATTTTAGATTTCACGACGAATAACCACCTTCTGATGAGAAAAGTGGGCGGAGATTGCATCAGCATTCGCAAAATTCTAAGAAATTCCAAGAAAAAACCAAAAGGCGATCGAGATCTTCTGCAATCTGATGACCCTCTTCACGTGAAACACATCAATGCCCAGAACCAAAATATTGTTATTTGCTGTCAAAAACGGCACGAACGCACGGAAAACCGGACAATTTCACTTTGAAAATATGGGAGGTCGATACAAGCGATCAAAATTATGATAAAAATGAAAAGGAAGATTAGGCAGTGAGAATTAGTCAACTTTCAAATTGACTTCGGCGAAGAATGCCTTGATAAAGTGAATCCATTGGGCGTCGAGACCGAGTTCTCCTCCGATTTCGTCGAAACTAGTGAAGAATTCGTGGAAGCTGGTGATTTCGTTCAATTTGACAGCTGCTTGAGAGAGAAGAATGAAAAACTGTGGCAAGTAAAGACTGCGGATGGCATTGATCTCATTCCGATGGTGGCGCATCGGATCTCCGCTCTCGAGCGGGCGCAAGAAGTATTCAGTCCGCACTCCGATGTTGTTTACGAGTCCGCGGAGCATCGGGAGCACACTCTGTAATTCAAATTTTTTTTGTCAAATTTAGAGTTTGCGAGCAAACATCCAAATGCTGTTGAACCATTCCGAGACGCGCATTGTGATCGACAGCCTTCCTTTTCAGCACCTCCTCTCGCAATGTTTGCTCCGCCCGAGCGCGGAGTCTCAAAGACGCCTCCCAATCGGACGGATTTGTTTTATCCATCCGTTTCACCCCCTCTGATCATCGACATTTCATCTTCTGTAATCGGAGTGTACTTGAACATCAGTCCGAGTTTGAGAGCAATTGTGATCATGAAATTGTTCACGTCCTGGAAAAAAGCCAGTCAGAAATTATTGGTAATAGCGGAGACATACAACGAAAGAGCAGAGTCCGTAGAATTCAAGAGCGGTGTGCTCGATTCGGTCGGTAGTCCGCTCGGACTTGAGGTCCTGCTCGAAATGCTGCGTTTCCTGACACAGCGAGAGAATTCTTTCGCCGTTGACGACCGCGTTCGAAAGAGTCTTCGGAAGGTCGTGTTGGAGGGCCAATCGGATGATTCTTCTGACCATGGCCTCATCGAGCGGCGCCTTGAGCATAACTTTCCGGAGCAATCGGTTGCACTCCTCGAGAGCGGGCAATGCAGTCTCTTCTCCTCCGATCAGCAGCCAACTCCAGTGCTCGAGTTGAGACTCAAGAGACAGAACGTTGCTCTGGAAATACGAATTGTACATTCTGAACTTGGAATCATCTTGCCCACCTCATCGGCTCTCCTGCATTCCTGAATTAGCATGCATGCGCACTGTCCGAAGTCAATCTCATATTGTCGAAGCGACTCGACGAACTGCACTCTCTCTTTATCGGCATCGACCACTGAAAACAGTAATGAAAATCTATTTTTTTAAATTTGATGCTGAATACATTTCATGGTCTCTACAATCTCGGGCAGTTTCATGTCTTCCGGAAGGAATCTCGAGTAGAATGCAGCCATTCGTTTGTGAGATGTCGTAGCATTTCGCGCACGGAGATCATCGAATTGAAGCGCAACGACTCCATTTCCATCGTCGTTTGGCTCGAATCCACTGGCGTACGCAACTGCGATCAGATGGAAGAAGATGTCCAGTCCGAGCATGTTCACTTCGCAATTAGAGTCATTTGGAACGTATTCTGCCACAGTCTCGCTGGCGAACTTGTACAAATCTTCAATGTCGTCGTTCAGCATGTCATCGACGACCCGCAGAAGGATGAGTGCATCTCCGGTACGATCGTTTTCCTGAAACAAACACAAGCTTTGCCAGTTTTGTTCAGTTTGGAATCACTCACCGCACTCAACTCATCGAGAATCGATTTGGCGGTCAACGGAACATTGAACAACGTGGCAATCTGTTCCTGGCTCATGGCTCCTTCGGCGGCCAGCATTCTCGCGAGAAAGGCCGAATTGGCGTATGCCCATACTTTCTCGATAACTGTCTTCGCTGCTTTGAGCATTGGCGCGATATTTCCACGTATTGCGGATATCACCAACCAGTAGGCGTCACTCTCATTGCCTTTCGACTTCTCAATCAGTTTCTGTGTCATCTCGAAGTACTTGGCACGACGGATTCTTTTGTAGTCTCCAAAGTTTTGCTTCGTCGTCTCCAGTGGAACATCCAAAGGATTGCGCAGCATTGCGTGCACTTGCAGTTGTGCCCCGATGGCCGACATTCCAAGCTCAACTGCAATGTTGGCGGCTTTTGCGGTTTCGCCGCTTCTGATAAGCTGGAAGAATGTGGTCAACGCCATCTGCTCTAAAGCCTGATCTTCTTTTGTGCCCGGAGCATCAGGGTCGAGAGAAGCGTCTTTGGGAGCTCCAGCTGCGAAACTCGGACGCTTCAAGGCCATAATAGAGTTGAGTCGGGCTGCCTTTGTGCTCTCGAGCTTCCGAACTCTGTCTCCAAGACCATTCTCGTACAACTGCTCACTGATTGCCTTCTCGCTCCATAGGAGGAGAGCCTGAAATATAACTGTTTGACAAAGAACTTCAGAGGGTCAGCGTACATAGATTCGTCTGAATTCCACGTCTTCTACGACAAGTTTGCTGAGCAGGGACACATCCTGAGTCTCGTCGTATTCGTGAGCCAGAGCTGTGTAGATCGAGAGGACACTAGCAATCTGAACCGCTTCATTTGCATATTTTTGCGAAGCCACTGCGTATTTCGCTCCGTTTGGCAGCTTTCTAGTCTGCATTTCCACGTCCGAGTAAATCTGTAACCATTTCAGTGTATACTGCTTTTCTGTGAACCTTACCTCATGCAGCCTGGTCCACATGACTGGCGATATCTGTCCTCCGGCAATATCAAACTCTCCGCAGGAGAGAGCGCTGAGTTCGTTGAAAATCTTCTCGGAGAGTGTGTTATGAACTGAAATCTGCGTGTTTCAATTGTAACAAAGATTTTACACTTACAGATTGTGGTGTATTTGAAAGAAATCTCATTTTTGCGAGTGATTTCGTCTATCGAATCTCCATCGTAGGAACCGAACGAGTCCTCTCTTCGATTTGAGTAACTGGGCATTTTCTGAATAAATAATTTTTGAACAATTAAACATCTACAAAAAACTAGAAAAGCAGATGTGGAACTGATGAAATTGTTTTGAAAAAGAGAGGAACAATTGCAAATTCAAATAAAATGCAAAATTTTGATGTGTCATGCAAGTGCGCCCCATTGAGATTTCAATGCGCGCGCGTTCAAAAAAAGTTTTGTAAACTTTAAACTGTAAGTAAACTGTAAAATCTGTAAATAAGAGAGGGTGACACAAAATAGCGGAAAAACCAGAAATCGCGAATGCCAAAATAGCGAATGCCAAATAAGCGAAAAAAATTCCTAAAGAGCGAAAACGAACATCTCTTATTTTAGGACACTAAATTGCAATATATCATCACTTCACCGCTATCTATTTTGAACGCTTCAATTGTTGAATAGTCTCACAATTTACTGTCACAAGAATGTCCCACTCAGGAAAAAGTCGCCGGCGCCTTTTTTTCCTGAGCAATTAGCCCATAAACACGTCAGGATTTGAAATTTAAAGCGAATGTTCATTTCCGCTCTTTTGGCATCCGCGATTTTTGGTTTTTTCGCTATTTTGTCACCCTCTCGTAGATAACCCGTTTTTCTCGACAGACATGATCCCATTTCCTTACTTGGAAAATGTACTCAGCCCACCGAACATGGAATCCAAGCTGGAAAATGTCTCGTAAGTTTTTCTTGGTTTTTTTTTCCTATTTCATTCTGGAAATTGGAAGTGTTCAAAAAATGCAGTAGGCCGCCAGACTATAAAAAAAGCATTGAATCAAATGAAATCAACGCTATCTAACTTCGTAGCTTTTTTCACACGAAAACCAAAAACTTTCGTAATCTGTCCTCCGTTTTCTGCTCCCCTCGTGCGCTCTTTCTATTTTTTCACGGCTTCAAAACGTTATCCATCATATAAATTACACGGCTTCCAAAACCAGTGCGTGCGTATGCTGCACCTCTTCTCTGCACAATCTTTCGCCGCCGTCGCCTTTCTCTCGCTCACTATTTTCCTTTCCTGGCTGCTCCCATTGCATCGCTTGTGTCTCGCCGTGATAGTCCTTCGTTGTCCACGGCTTCTCCTTGTTTTAATCCCCTGCTTCCCGTGAACTTATCAGAATTGTCCGGTTTAGTGATCCGCGCGGAAGACGTCGCGACCCAGCTGCCAAAATCGTCAAATCATACTCAGCTCGAGGATATATCTACCCGAAGTCAACGGCGACGACCGCAGACCGACAGCGTCGCGCTCTGGATCCACGGGACGAGTCATGGCCTAATAAAAGGTGGGTGCAAATGTTTTCAGCAGAAAAACTCCAGAAACTTGATAGCCCGCGAGCATATCGAATTTCTAACAACATGTTCAAATTGGCGGAAAACCCGTGGACGCCTCCAACTTTTCGTTCAGCTGGTGTTTTTTTAAAGCTTTTGTGCAAATATTGTACAAAGTTGTAGTGAAAGTGATGTTGTAAATAGTTTCGAAATGTGGTGTTCTTTTGATTAAGCGCATTACGTCACCTTTTCCAACCCCCCAGACTCATGAAAATTTCGAAAGCGACATTATAATTAGCAATACGACTCGCCCGACGAGACCACTGTCATCTCACTCCGCAGTGAGTTTTCACAGAGAAATCTCTCCGCCACCGCCGCCTTCTTCTTCCGGTGTCTCGCTGCGGATCCGAACACAAACGGTGCTCGACGAGCCAACTCCCTCTCTCTCTCTCTCCGAGGGCATCCAGCCAGTGGGCGAGAGCCCCTCACAGAGCACTTCCATAGTAGAGACGGCCGACGAAAGATCGGCGATCAGCGCTTGTTCTGAGCAGACACAGACATGACGGGAGCCCGGACGCGATCCTGCGGGAAGTGTGTAAAGGGCTCCCGCGCTCTCGCTCTCTCCGTTGTTTCGCAGTCAAAGAGCACATCCAGAGCGGCAGCAGCAGTCTCCTCTTTTCTAATAACTTTGGAGAGCGCTCCCCTCGCCTCCCGCATCCGATTGTTTCACTCACACCGCATTTTATTATGCCAACTCGCACTTTGTTTATATTCGAAAGTTTAAAACGTAACGCGCCTCCATGTTTCGCAACTGTGATAACGTTTTCACAACTGTGATAACGTTTTTAGCCTAGTTTTGTGAAAATAAAAATGCAAAATAATAAGTTCCAATTACAGAATGCGCAAAACTGATGAAGGAGGCGGAAGTGGTCCATCTTACGGCCGCCTTTCCAGTTCGTGTTCATCAATTCGCAGCCACAACTACACACCTCAGCGATCCTACACTCCGAGGTAAGAAAACTCGGTTGTCATGCCGACGTCATTCTCTCCGCGACGGATTAACTGCGGCGAGAGGGGGATCGAGAAATCGCGGTGAAGTCGAGTAGAAATTCATTGGAAGCTATAGCTGCAGCCTTCCATTCCAGTGTCCACACGCATTATTACTCTTCGTGCTACTGCCGCCTCTCAGCTTTCTTCCCCACCTGCCCGTTTCAGTTTCTGATTAGCAATGCAACGTCGCTCTGCTGATAAATGCCTTCTGACTTTCCTTCTTTCGGGAAACATTAACTTTATACACGCGAAGAGTGATAAGCGGGACAAAGCTGACCACTTTTTTTAGCGTTGCCATTGTGCAAACACTGGAAGACACGCAGACTGAGAAGGAGACGGACAAGTTTCCTTGGCATCATCATCGATTGAAGCAGAAGCAAATAAACAAGACATAACCGCTTGTTGTATTTCTCCGTTCTGTTTCTACGTGTCTCTAGACTCTCCCTCTCTTTCTCTTACACTCTCCAGAAGTCATTTTTTATACTGCAAAAAGATTGAACTTATCAAATTTCAATTTCAGCTTCAACACATTCAAGTGGTCGCCGGCTTCCTACACACCCAACATATCGCGCAATCTGAATTCGACGTATTCCGGGTCGGCGGCCGACTCGGTGCCTGCCTTGTCCTCGTCGTCGACCGCTCGCTCCCGTCTTTCATTCACCACTCCCTCTACCACCTCAACGAATTTGTCACGTGCATCCACCACGTCCCACAAAACTCTGTACAGTAGCCCTGCGGCCGCCCGAGTGTCAGTGTCTTCAAATGACGGCCTCTCCGGCACGTCTTCTGCTCCAACACACGTTTATGGAGGAATCAGAAAGTACAGTACGACCGAGCGCACTTCGGATGTAAAGCCGTACTACTCGTCAGTCGCATCTTCGTACTCTAGCACTTATGACAGCAGACGACAGTCACGAAGCGACCGAGATCGATTGGCCTCCACGCTTCCTGATGTGAAGATTGAATCGGGACCGACAACGAGGACTCACATGGTGCATCCGACATCTTCACACATCAGAAGTCGCTCTTCTTAGTAAGCTTTATAATGTTATTCGCAACTTGTGAAAAGCAAATCTTTCAGTTCTCGCGGAAACACGGTTGCAATGTTCACACAACAAGCGAAAGAAAGGGCAGATCGAGAGGAAAAAGACCGTGATTATAAGGAATGGATGCAGCGAGAGAAGGATCGGGAAGCCGAGTTGGGGCTGGAAACCCTTTATCCGGTCACCTCCACGGTTACCTCGCCGCCCTCTTCTGCACAGTCCGACTACCGTCGCTCGGTTGCAAACGCTTCTACCACGCCATCGGCCACGTCTTCCCCATATCGCTCCAATCGTTATTCCTCGGCGACGCGGCTTTCTACCAGTTCGGGACCTATCGACGATGTCATGTCTACTTCGTACTCGAGCGTGGCAGCTACACCTCCTCCCGCTTATTCTCAACTTTCCACGTCGACATCCACCCTTCTTCGCAACCGAAGAGCGAAGTTGGAGCAGGAGGAAGAGAGCAGAAATTCCTCTTTGACTCCTCAGCCATCTCAAGCTCCGGCGCCCGTGCCGCCACCTCCTCCGCCTCCACCACCGCCAATAAAAAGCCCTTATCTACCGAGAAGCGTGTCTGCTGCCGTTCTTTCTTCCGCTTCCAGCTATAGCAAGCCAACAGCGAATGTAATTCCAGCCATTTTGCTCGTTATTCAGTTCTGATTCGAATTTCAGGTGCCTCCGTACGAAGAGGATCGTGAAAGTCTGGACGTCGTGGAGCAAGGTTTCACAGGACTCCTCAACTTTGGCAACACGTGTTTCATGAATGCCGTTCTTCAGATGCTCGTGAATAACGTGGAACTTCGCGAGTTTTTCCTCGGTGACCACTATAAAGCGGAAATCAATG
The DNA here is from genome assembly GCA_946814055.1 of Caenorhabditis sp. 36 PRJEB53466. Taxonomy (NCBI): domain Eukaryota; kingdom Metazoa; phylum Nematoda; class Chromadorea; order Rhabditida; family Rhabditidae; genus Caenorhabditis; species Caenorhabditis sp. 36 PRJEB53466. Next base: position 6,905,728 of record CAMPFS010000002.1, read on the forward strand.
TATCGAATCCGCTCGGGTCGGAAGGACGACTTGCCAACGCTTTTGCCGATTTCATGAAACTAATGTGGAGCGGTCGCTACAAACAACTCGAACCACGCCAAATCAAGAACATTGTATCGGAGAAAGCGTCTCAGTTTGCCAATTCGCTTCAGCATGATGCACACGAATTCCTATCTTTCTTGCTGGACGGACTCCATGAAGATGTGAACAGAGTGAAGAAGAAGCCGTTGACCGGGACTGTCGAGAGTCACGGAAGACACGACTTTGACGTTTCAGAGGAGGCGTGGAGGAACCACGTCCTGCGAAATGACTCCATTTTTGTCGACCTTTTCCACGGACAATTGAAGAGTCACGTGCAGTGTCCCTATTGTGATAGAGTCAGTAGTTCCTTTTATGTTTTCAATAATTTAGCAACTTTATTTTCAGGTGTCAATCACATTCGATCCGTTCGTTTACCTTCCTGTTCCCTTTCCAAAGCGGAAAAAGTCGTCAACTATCATCTTCTGGCCTCTAGAAAACCAAACTCAACCGTACAAACTCTCGGTCAGCTATTCGGCCGAAGGAACCGTCGCCGATCTTCTTTCCGCTGTCAGTGAAGCTGTACGAGTACCAACACGAAATTTGCGAGCCTGTGAAGTCATCTGTCACCGATTCGACTGCATCTACGAGAATGACATGAAAGTGTCCGATATCATTTTTCCGGAGAACTTGTTCGTTTTCCAAATTCACGATGAGTCGGAATGCAAAGAAGACGTGCTGGTCCTCTATGTTCTTCAGCGCCAACTCTACAGGGACACACTGAAGTACGCCTGCCACGAATGCGGAAAGAGCCAAGTGAAGCTGAAGTCGTGCGATCAGTGCTACGACGCCTTCTATTGCTCGAAAGAATGCCAACTTGCCAACTGGTCAACTGGTGGACATAGAGACGCTTGCGCAAAGAGAATGATCAGCGCGATGGTCGGATTTCCATTCATCGTCTCTTTGCCCCGTTCTCAGCTGACCTATCAGCACCTTTATCGCGTGCTCGAGGCCAAGAGTCGGCACTCCGTCACAGTGTTCCAAGCGGCACCGTGCGACGGAGAAGGCGGAGAAAATGATTCGCTGCAAATGTCTTCCTCAGATTCGTTGAAGAAGCGGAACGGAGGAGTCGGAGCACCGCCGTCGTTCCTCCAACCGCCGGAGATCAGGCCGCCTCTACCAGTATCTCTTATACCCCTCGTAGGAAAAGTGTTATAGCAGAGCCGCGTTCTCGAACTCAGAAGATGTTTGAAATCCGAAAGCTCAGAGATCGACTCGACTCCTTCGGGGCCACTAGCATTGGAGACGACGAAGCGTGTCAGTCCTTAGAAACCAAAACTTTCATTTCGATAAACTGGATGAATCTACGGCACGGAAAGCCATACATCACTGTCGGAAATCGATCGGAAATCGATGTGAATGCGGAGAAAAGCAGACAGATGACTATTTCCAGCTCTAACAGCTTCGAAAGAAACGGAACCAATTGCGACACGAATCCTCATCTCACGCAGATGCTCGGCCTTTTCTCGGAAACCGAACGCTTGAAGCCCGAAGAGAGCTGGTACTGTTCGACGTGCAAAGAACACGTGGAAGCGACGAAAAGACTGCAGCTGTACCGGCTTCCTCCTGTGCTGATCATTCAACTGAAGAGATTTGTCTACACAGGTACGGTGATATCATCCTCAGAGTGTCCCTCATTTTGATAGATGATTCCATTACAGCCTTATCAGCTGGACACCGACGGTCCAAAGACGAGAGGACCGTGGAGTATCCGCTAGAGAGCCTCGACATGTCTCCTTTCCTGGCTGAAACTGCGCCGAACAAGAGTTCAACGGTAAACTCGCTCTTCTCATTCGCCCTCCGCCCAACCACATATAGCTTCAGATTTACGATCTGACAGGAGTTGTATGCCACAACGGAAGCAGTACCTTCGGGCACTACAACAGTATTGGACGACTGGCAGATTTCGATTCGTCAAAAACCAAAATCGAATGGCGGCTGTTTGACGATCGAAGTGTGTCGCGAAAGTCGCCGAATAATCTGCAAACGGACGACGCCTACCTTCTCTTCTATAAATTGAGAGATCCCTCGGTGACCAGAAGCATATTCAAGTGAGTCGAAAATAAGAAAATATACTCTTTCGAACAAAAATTGTAGTAGTATGCGTAAGAGTCGTCGTCAGAAAAAGTCAGAGCCGAAAACAGAAGGAAGCGAATGAGAGCGAATAACACTTTTGTGGGATGATAACAGGGGTTACGGTAGTAGGTTCTCCTTCGACTAGAAATCATTCCGTCGCTCTGATAACTGCACTTTGCGATAAAAGGGCATCAATTTAACGGTTATTTTTCAGACGACACTACTCGTTCGACCCGGACAACCAAGTCGACGTCAAGATTTAGTCACGTTAATATGCAGCAATTTTCGATCATTTTTTCTGTTCCCCATCCTCACCCCCACATCTCACGTGTCTTTGAACCATCTTCTTTCTACTCCCAATCATCACAATATTGTTCCTTCAACTTATTCTAGTCACTTGGAGCATCCACCCCCGTTCTAGCCATTTTCACAAATATTTTAATATTTACACCTATACCGTATTGGGAGTTCAATTGCACTAAATTAATCGTTTGTTGAATAGTGTTTTGCTTGACCTGAAAACCGGTTCCCCCTTCAATTTTCACAATTTGACACCGACTCAATGAAACGCTTATATTTCTGCGTCAAGTTTAGTATTGATAAACCGATCGAAAAGACAAACATAGGGCACGCACACAAAATGAGGAGATAACCGAAAACGGACACTCGAGAGTGTCCGATTGATTAGATTGCCACGTCATCTCAATGCGAACCCCCATTTTGACCTTGATCGTAGCGTGCAGCGATCATTCGTTCAGCCGCAAAACCGTCTGCAAAAAAGAACAGTCTTTGACCTCTCATCGAGTCTTTTCTCGTCTGAATCTCTCCATTTCGCACAATATATTCGTTTCCGTTCAGTTTGTCTCAATTCAGGATTAATGGCCGGTCAAAACCAACAACGCATCGTCATTTTTGGAAGCATCGTTCAGGATCTCGTGAGGTGCCGTTCCGATGACTAAACTCTCTTCAGATCCATACATTTTCAGCTACACGGATCGGTTCCCGCGTCCCGGCGAGTCTGTGCGCGGCAACCTTTTCAAGGCTGGCTCCGGCGGGAAGGGGGCCAATCAGGCGGTCGCCGCCGCCCGTCTCGGAGCCAACGTGGCAATGATCGGAATGGTCGGAGAGGACATGTTCGGTGACTCGAACATCAAGGATCTGAGTGCGAACGGAGTGGATACGAGTTGTGTGGGACGCTCGAAAAACACGCACACGGCGACAGCAACGATCACGGTGAACAAGGAAGGTGAGCGAGCCATTGTGCGGTGTTCCCCGCATTCATCCATTCCTCTTCTCGGAAAAGTGTTACTTTCACGACGACGAGAACGAGGACGCCAAAATTGTTTTCGTGTCGGGAGAAACCTTGAGCGGTGGTGATTTAACGCGCGAATGTTGCAGCCGAGAACAACATCGTCGTCACGCTCGGAGCGAATCTCGAACTGTGTCCGGCGGTGGCCGACGCGAACATTCCACTGATCGCCGCGTCTCGGATGGTCATTTGTCAGGGCGAGATTGACGAAATAGGAAATCGACGGGCGTTCGAGATTGCCAGAGAGCACGGAGTCACCACGTTCCTGAACCCGGCTCCAGGCGACGCGAACATGGACAAGAGCATCCTGTCCCTCGTGGACATTATCTGTACTAATGAGAACGAGGTACACATGCTTTGCATATTTCATTACTAATTTCAATTTCGCTTTCGTTTTCAATTTCAGGCCGAATTCATCACAGGAATCGCCCAAAATAGCGTGGAAGACGCTGAGAAAGCGGCGAGAGCGATGCTCGAAATGGGTCCGCAGCATGCGATTGTGACTCTCGGTTCCAAAGGTGAAATGCTTGTTTTTGAAACGAGCTCTTCTGAGAAACGACTCGATTTCAGGTGTACTTCTGGCGACCAAAGGTATCGAACGCATCGAGCGTATTGCCGTTGGAAAAGTCGAAGCGGTCGACACAACGGTTGAATTATTCACTATTTCTGGAGATTAACTCTTCACTTTCAGGGCGCCGGGGACTGTTTTTGTGGATCGCTCGCCGCCCTTCTGGTGGCCGGACATCCGATTTCCGTTTCCGTTCGATCGGCTGCCAACCTGGCAACTCTGTCGGTCACCCGCCAGGGAACTCAGGCCAGTTACTGGAAAATAGAGGAGATCCGGTCTAAACATCCCAACTCCCTGCCGTGATTTGGTTCTTTAGTCTAGAGCCGCGGCTCGAGCCGGAAGTAAGTCATAACAAAAGAGAGCGTTCATAAATAAATAAATCCACTTTATTCTCATTCTGTTTTCGTGTTTTGGGTGGGTGGTGTTCTTCCTCTTTTCTTTCTCCGTATTTCATACAAACGAAATGCAAGAATAAGTAATGGAAAGATGGGAAATTGACAAAAAAAAGTGGAGTGGGGGAAGCTGTAAAACCAACAAGAGAGGGGCGAGATGATGTGAGAAATGAGAAAACATAGATCCGATATAATATGAGAGAGAATTATTGTCTAGTAAAAGAGATTACTGAGAAACGAACACAGAGAAACGTGGCAATTTTCCAATGATCAATTTGTCGAATACAATTACGACGGGAATGGTGAATGGGAGGGATAAAACCGGGGAGTGTCCGTAGGTGTGGGGATAATACAAAAATGGATGGAAGGGGAGAGGTAAAGTCTGAAAAAAGTACCGAGTTTTTCTTGTGTTAAGTTAATTCACCCATAATTCAAATTAAAACACATATCTATGTCAATAAATCGGGTCGAAATTACAGACGAAGAGTTAGAACAATGATAGAAATAAATAGGATAAAACGGGGCGGCATAGAGGTTGCGTTGACGACAAGATTGCACATTTGTTGAGGATCGGCATTTACTTAAATTGGCAGCAAAAAAAGAGAAAGAAAAAGAACAAGAGGGTCGAGCAAGAGGAATGCCTAGGATTTTATCTCTGGAACTGGGATCGGAGGTTCGGTGGAAGTTGGCGGCATGGACATGTTTGGCTCCGTTTTGTCGTTGGTGAAAACGATGAACAGAAAGCGAACCTAAAAAATGAGATGAGTGAGAATAAAGACTGACTTTCGGACTCACGTTGCTTCTGGAAAGATACATGTACATGCTGGGTGCCAGCTCGGCCAGATAACGACTGACGAGCTCTCCGGGAGCGAAGACATGAACTCGAGCACTTTTCAGCGACTGAAATATTGAATTGAACATCAGAAATGTCGGATCGAACTATACCGTTTCATCTTCGAAACATGAAATTCCAGCAATCTGCTTCTTGCTCAGGTAGTCAATGAACGACGATTTAAGAGCCGTCTCGTTTTTGGTGAGATTGGCGAGGTCAGTGGCCGAGGCGAGACCGATGCAGCAGGCATAGTCGGGATTGGTCAAGATCCGATGGATGTCTGAAATTCATTGTCTTGTTTTTCATTGTTCTTTCCCTCTCTATGTATGCGTGAATGACTGCGCGTGTCGGTAGAATGCAGTAGCAGCAAAAAAGAGCGGGATTATTTTCGAAAAACATGAGTCAGAGGAGAGGCGGGCGGAAAAAAGAAGAGAGAAGGCGGAAGTCGGCCGAACGAATGGGTCTCCCGTCAAAACAAAAAGTGCACGACGGCCCCTTCCTCGATTCTATCGAAACCCGTGCTTCGTTTTCGGAGAACGAAACCGACCGACGAACAATTTCGCTCTTTCGGAAATGCGATCGCAACAGTGATGGAATGCATCTCAAGAGAACTGCGATCAACAAAATGTTGCGATTGTATTCAGATCAAAATAGAAAATAGTTAATTTGCATCGTTCTTTTCCAAATTGCAAAGCCATTCTAATGAGAGAATGCAATTTTAAGCACAAAAATCTCCCGTCATTATAATTTTCTCTATTTTCATTCGTTCCCACCAAAGGAAGTCCCCGTGCACTCCTCGTCTTTCAGTCGATCACCGCTCGGCACTGGGACGTTTGTTTGCAAAAACAACTAAAAATTGAGACAGTAGGGAGAGATACTGCCAAAACAACATGCAAAGTACATTCCAGCGGCGGCGGCGGTGCTGACTGCGGCGGCTGCTACCCATGATGTCCTGTTTTTCAGCGCCAAACACGGTTGATTAAAACTCACGTTCGACTTGTCCGTTGTCCAAACGGAGACGCTGAGTGATGCGCACAAACTCGCGTCGATTCTGCGGATCATCGGTAGTTCGAGCGCCGAGGACATCGTACAGGAATGCCTCGGATCCGTTGATGAGATGCAGATTAATGGAAGTCTCCGAAGATTTGAGAGCCAATCGACCATTCCAAATTATAGGGAAATGCTGAAAATTCATGATTAACTTTTGCCAACCTTCTGCTCATGCAGAATTATGTCTTATTTTAATAGGCAGTTTGGTGCCATGAACTGATGTTTCCCCTCACATTTCTTCAAAAATGTTTTTCTTTTGCGCATTCGAGCTTTCCGAGCGGACAGGAGACGTACGAAAACAAACGCGTAACCACGTATACACAATATTGTGTTCGATATATCTATCTGCTATATATATGTGCTAATGAGAATCTGCGAGAGACCAGGCAAACTAGGAACATTCCGAGAACCAGAGGGCTGTTTTTTTTGCTCGAGGAGCCGGCCTGCGCGCCCGTTCCGTGCTGACTCACTTCTTGTTTTTCCCCTTCATCATCATCGTCGTCATCGTCGTTGTTCGAAGACGACGACGAATGTGGAGGAGGAAACGAGGAACTGAGTTCAAAAACAAGCTCTCCGCTTCTATACGACTTCCCTCTTCTCTTTTCCCAAATGCTCCTTCGGTCGCTTTACAGCAAAGATCCCTTCTTTCCGTCACGACCCCCTCGCACTTTTACATCATTCCCGGATGGACGGGCATTACACATACCCGGTCGTGTTGGAGAAAAAGAGAGAAGAGAAGAAGGACAGAAAGAACAGAGACACTCCCAAAGGAAACGAAAGAAATCTGCCCCGTCAATGCCATTCGCGGCGGAATGCAACAAGCAAAAGAAAGTGTAAACAATTTGCGCAAGTGAAAGTGCAAAGTTATCTTCATCCCCGCACTGGTCTCTCTCCGTTTGAAAGACACCTGACTGACCGACAAAGGAGACCAAAAACCAACCTGCAAGAACGCCGCTTCGTCAACAGTGTTCAGCGAAAGTGCTTCTGATTTCGACACTTCCTTGTGTTTGATAGCGACGTTTGTTAGCATTTCCAAAAATTCGGCGCTCAGAGGATCCCCCTCCAGCGGCGGTGAATCTGGTCCGCTGGAGAGCGAGCTCGTCGACGGCGTTGTGGTACCAGAAGCAGAGGGAGAGCCCGAGTTGTTGCCCATTGTAGAGCTGCGCGACAGTATCCGACGAAAGGCACTGCCCGCCGCACCCATCGATTCGGTCTTGGCTTCGTCGGTATCATCTTCGTCAGAAGTTGGAACCTGCTTCATGTCAATTTTCTTCTCGTCTTCCTCGTCTTCAGCTCCTAGTTCTTCAAGAAGAATGATATCTAGCCGTCGAAGGATTTCCACGCGAAACTTCTCGTTTTCCTCTTTCACCTTGGGTGGCAGGTTCGCGAACATTGATTTCAACGGAGGAGAAGGAGATCGTGGTGCAACTGGAGGAGGCGCCACAACCTGCTGCGCTTGTTGCTGTCCTTGATGTTCCCCACTGACCATCGCCAGCGGTGGACACGATTTCTTCCTGTCCGCCACGCCTACGGCAATCTGATCCTTGCTGCTCCGCTTCAGAGACATATGCGGAACCGATTGGGGAACAGCGAAACCGCCTTGCTGTTGAGCCGTTTGCTGCTGTTGCTGTTGCGGACCGGGCAGTTGGAAAGGCATTGCGTTCCGTGCCGCGAGAAGAGTCATCAATGCTTCTTGCTGGTTCATAGTTGCAAGAAGTTCAGATGTTTGATGAGTGGCTAGCATCTGTCCCATGTTCATTGTGAGCAGAACTCTAGCAATGCCTTGATAAACGGGACTTGATTGGTTCAGAGAGGAAGTGAGGGCAAGCATCGACAGTGGGTTGAGCGCTCCAGAAGCGGCGAAATTTGCCAGTGATGCCGTGTTGAGTAGGGCTTCAAGGTTGGCAAGCGGGTTTGATGTCGATGTCGTAACAGGAATCGAGGGAGCCTGCTGCCGAGCTGCTTGAGCAGCATGCATAGCAGTGAGCTGCTGGATCATGGCTGTGAGGTCAGGAGCGGAGGAAACCGGAGGTAGAGCCGTAATCGGAGCTGCCGCAATCGCAGCTGATGGTTCTTCGGCACTCATCATACAAGTCTATATGTACGACTGATGGAGCGATTGAATAGCAGCAGTGATGTAGGACGACACGAAGAAGAAGAAGAAGAAGAAGACAGGCGGGCCGCTTCGTCCTCCCGAGGTCTCTCTATCTCTCTGCCAACCGATGTGCTATTTCGCAAACCGACAACGGGCAAAATCAACAACAAAACGAAAGAGACGGGAGGGGAGAGAGAGAGTGGAGCGTGGGACGTTGAAAGTGCAGTCAAAGTGCACTCGTCAATCAAATGGTCGCAAAAAATATGTAGAGGTTGGAAGAGACGAGACGTGTGTTCAGGCTGTCGATTGAGCGAGAATCTCGCGCCTGATGAAGATACCAGACGATTCGAAGTGACAGATAAGAGCGGCGTGTACTTCTGTTATCAGCAAAGGACGATTTGGCAACACGAGTAGGTTCTGGCCGACTTCCTTGTAGAAATAATAAAGAATAATAATTAGATTATGAGGTAGAGCTCAGGAATAGGTTGAGGTAAAATAATAGTGAGATATTATGGCGAGTGATGAGGTAGGTCTGGATGAGGTAGTGGGAGATACTGAAGCCGGCGAATCAAATCAGATCATCGTCGTGCAGTCCGTATGCCAGTGGGGGCAGAACTTGTTGCCGTAGTGGAACACTCCGACCAAAAATGTATATGCTAGCTGCCGGAGCGGGCGGGACGGGTGCTTCTGCTTCTACTGGCTGGCCGCTGCGCCCGAGTAGCGAGTGGCGAGAGAACGACAATTGACAGTGGTTGGCGACAGAGAGCGCGCGACAACATAACACCGAAAAGTGGGCGGGACCTTCCTAGGAGTGAGCGCGGGCGCGCGCGACCGACTGAGCGAATGAGCGTGCGCCGCGCTCCAAAACAACAGCGCCACGCATGGAGGCCGCAGGCACAACTTATAGTGCATCTCCGCCGCGAAGCCTCGAACATCGTCGCCGCATCAACAACTGGGATAGACGCAGACGGCAGCGCAAGCGGGCGCGCGCCCGAGGCGCCTCCAAGTACACAGCACACAGCGAGATGTTGCGAACAACGTTCTCTCGTGTCTCTCGTCTCCAGCTCGTCTTTCCCCCGTCGCCTCCACTTTCTCTGCCCGTTCGCGTCGCCGCGCCGAGGAAGAGAAGCGAAGGAATGGCGGCACCAGGCACAGATTGACACGGTGCGGCCGCGTCCAGGCCACTCTCCCGCCTCTCTGCTATTGCTCGCCATCTCGCGCCAGCCACCTCCCTGGCACCCTGCAGACTCGGACGACGTCGAAGAACAGCATTCGCCGCCTCTGCCGGGGCGGCGGTCCTTCGGCGTAAACAAACAACAAAATGGCACTAGGGTTCGTACTAGGGGGAAACACGTCGCCAGCGCTCAAATCATCTAGTATGGTCTTTTGCGATTGGGGAAAGCGAAGAGGAAGCGCGACGTATTCAACACAAACAGAAGAACATGCGGAAATATTTTCAACCTTGAAAGTTAAGAAGGGAAACGCGTGTCTGAGAAAGTACGCAACCTTGTCGATGAATAACGGAAATGCAATCTTAGGCAGTGTCCCTCTGCTACACCGTACCCGGGAACCACTTTGGCATTGTGCCAGTCCGTCGTTTTGGTCGGCCGAACCCATTCCCATTTCCCATTGCCCTTTCGACCACATTTCCCTTTCGTCCTTCTCTCTCCCAGATGACGACGATAATGGGAAGTGCGTGTGCGTAAGGGAAGGGCGTCGTTGGCACGATGCCAACATTGTTAGTTTCATTATTCATGGCGCCACACGATACATTCGCAAGTCCATTCAATTCCGCACTAGAGGGTCGAATAAAAGAGAGGATCAAACCAAACCACTACAGCTATAGGACGTTCGTTTTTGCGTCTCTCGCGCCCCGCGCAAGTCCGTCGTCAATATTTACCCAGATTACACCAGTTCATGGCACCGAACTCCGTTCTCGTGCCGGAGTTCGCCGCGCCGCGAAAAGGTAACGCAAACAAACGGAGAAAACAGTAAAAAAGAAAACGCACCCGGTAAAACCACTGCTGCACTTCGATCGGACCACCAGCGTTCGCTCTGACGGGGACTGGTGCCGCCAACACGTTAGGGGTTCCAGAAGCGGATTGGTATTGTCCATTGACCTGTGTCTGAAAATGTGTTTTCTTGTTTCAATTCCGGTCCTTCCCGACATTTGGTTCAGTTTTAATCACGATGATGCACACGGAGAGGGAGCAGGAGAGAGCATTATCATCGTGTCTCGCTCATGCTCCCCCTACTCAATTTCCTCAACTTGTTTGTGTGCCCTCTTTCGCAGCAGCGCCGCGACTAGCAAAATGCAACATGCGAAAGAGCTGGCGCTCGCGTGTGTATGTATGTGTGTGCTGTTGCTCCTCGGGGAAAACGTTGCAACCTCGAAGACGACAACGTGAAAGCGACCCGCGGAGGGGCGGAAGAGAGCGAAGGAATGTGTTTGTGAGGGCACGGGCTCCCGGGAGCGACGCACACACACACACACACACACACACACTGAACCATTAATTTTCGCACTACTTTGTTTCTCAAGCAATAGAGAGCACATTCATCGATTTAACCGACAGGAGGGAAACGCGTCTGTGCAGCCATTCATTCATGGATCAAATGCCTGTCATCTACTAGAGTGTGGTTGAGAATTGACGTGTCTTATACAAAGGTAGAATAATTTTTATAGAAACTAACCGCGTCTTGACCTCTCGAAAGATCAATGCCGAGACGGTTGAAATATGCTCTGGCTTCCGGAGGCAGCAATCCCATAATAGCCATCTGAAATTAAACCATACTTATTCATGCTGTAGCAATGCAATCGCTCACGTTTTGAAACTGAATTCTTCTATTCTCCTCTTCTTGAAGTCTCTGCCGACGGAGATTTTCTTCCCGTCGTCGGGCTTCTTCGGCTTGTCTCCGTTCCGCACCAAGACGTGCTTCTTCGGTCTTTTTCCGTTCCGCAGCCAGACGTTCTTCTTCGATTCTTCTCTGCTCCTGCTTCTCCCGTTCCCGTCTCTCTTCTTCACCTTTCTTGACCCGTGCGGCTTCGCGTGCCCACAGTTTTTGTTGCAGTTTTTGTAAATCACTATGCAACTGTAGAAATTCACTTGATGACGGCGTGACTTTCCCTTCCGCGGAAAGGAAGAGGTGTGTCTGAAGTCGTCCCATGAGTTCCGGGCCTTCGGACGTGAAATCATTTCGGTAGGCTTCATCACGAAAAAGCCTGTTGAGAATTTCATTGAACTCTTTCTGTATGGCCAAGTATGCTGCTTCCTGTGCCGTGTTTGGCGCGAAGGACGGATTGTCGGGACGTGGCTGTTGCACAACAGAGACAGGCTGCCCAGCGATCGGCTGTGCTCCAGGAGGAGCAGCAGCACGTGGCGACGGTTGCACAACTTGCGGCTGCTGAAGTTGTTGATGGAACTGCTGCGAGTTGTGATTTGAAACCGATATTCCGAGTGGTGCATGCGGTTGGATCGGTGTGTGCACCGACTGGTATTGCGGATGATGTACAGCCGCTGGAGCTTCGACTTCCGACGATGGCACGTTCGGAGCAATGCTGTGATCAGCAGGAGTTTTATCAGGATTCTTTTGGCTTGGCAGATGATTTTGCTCAGCTTGATTGATCACACCTTCATTTTTCAGGACAGCTTCTTGTGCAACGTTATCCGACAGCGATTTCTGCATCACTTCGATGACTTCAACCTCTTCCGACTGTTTCCTCTGGTCTTTAGAGTTTTGCGTAGTTGCGGCGGCTTGCAGAGGCTCGTTCTTTTTCTTTTCATTGGACGTCGTCGTTGAACTCGGATGTGATTGGGGAACACAAATGATGTCGTCATCGACTATCACAGACTGCGGCGAATCGGTTCTCGGATTGCTCGGTGACAGAGAACCGACAATATGTTGTCGATCGTTCGATGAAGACGTTGCAGCCGAGTGTGTTGGTTTCTCTTCCACGCGTGGCCCAGGTGACGGCACTCCATTGAACTCGTGGGCATGTTCCTTTTCGGCAGTGTCTTTTTGCTCTTTGGGCATACCAAAATCGGGATACTGAGGGAAGTCGTCTGCTTCTTCTTCGTCGAAAAATCGACTGAACTGCTTGATCGGTTTCCTGTAATTCAGAAATTAATAACCAGCTATTTGCGCCCATGGAGACTAAAGACACAAGTGACAACTACAATGAAATTCAGTGAAAGGAACACATTTAAGCAGCGTTGTGTGCCAACGCCTCATGCGAACTACATACCTGATCAGAAATCAAAGAGTGCGTCGGCTGCGAGGCTCTCTCTGGAATCGGGACAGCCTCCGGAGCCGGTGGTCTAGGATCACACTGCTTTTCTTCAACAATCACTGCGGGAGCATGCGAGTCAATCACAGGTTCTACCAAAGTCTGTTCCTCTCTTCGTGAAGCTTCCTCCGATTCAGCAGTCGCAGGTCCCGCTTTGTCCTCTTTCTCAACAATTGTAACCTCATGATCGGAAATGTACTGTTCCCTTTCAGGGGTTTCTGGCTGCACTTCAGGTGATCGACGGGCTTGTCGCTCAATGGCTACAGGTGAAGGCGACGCATCTATCTCTAAAATGTCTGGCGACGGAGACGATTGCTCTGATAGAACTAGTCCCGGCGAAGCATCTTGAGCTGCCAGAACGGGAGGTTGAGGCAGTGGCGGTGGTGGAATGAACAACGGAGAAGGCTGATTATCTTCCTCGATGCTTTGGACAGATTCCGCATCATCAGCAGCGTCACCAACACCAGCATCCGCCGGAATGGAGGATAGTGCAGGCTCAGGTGGTTGTAACGTTTCTTCATCGGAACTGTCATCGGAAGAGGTTGAAGATGACGAAGTGGTTGCAGACGACGAGGACGACGAATCATGCGAATTCGTTGACTTGCTCCGCTAAAAGAACATAAAGCGTAACAGACCATACAACATCAACAGCTCATACAGACATCATCATACCGAGCAAGAAGGCATTACAACAGTTTCTACGGAACTTACTTTCTTTTGTGGTGACGGCTGGAACGATTTCATCGCTGCCTTCGTGAGTACCATCGGACGACCTGTAGCGCTCATCGGGCTGGCGGCTGCTGATGTGGCACTCAAATCCTCTCGAAGGCCAAGATCGTCGATTGACGAAACACTGCTCTTGGCGGTGACTGCAGGCGAGAGAGGTGGCTTCTCCTGATGTAATGCTTCGTGTCTTGACGCCGTCGTAGCCGTCGACGTGGATGAAGTCGTCCGATTCCTCGCTTTTGGTGATAGCAACGACTCGTGATCGCTATTGATAGATGGACGTTTCGCGAAAGAGGTTGCAGTTTTTGGAGAGAGAATTTTCGGAGATTGAAGAGGAGTAACTGTAGGAGTCACCACTCGCAACGGCGTTTTCTCAATCGTCCCTCTCTTCTCATGACCAGTCATTCCCGTACTGGCTGTACTGCTTGTGGACGGTCTGCGGACCTTCGGAGGCTCTTCGACCTCTTCCTCATCCGACACGTCTTCCAATTGCACATCGCGGAAATCACGCTTCGCTTTTCGTCTCAGTTCGTCCTCCGAGCTTCGGCGGTGTTCCAGCTTTCGCTTTCTCAGTTTTTCTGCCTCTTTCGCTTCCCATGCTTTCTTTCTCCTCCTCTGCAAATAACCGCATTGCTCACATTTCACTCTTATCTATTTCACTCACCTCTTCACTGTCTTCTCTTCTCTTTCGCTTCACGGCGTTCTTACTGCCCGTGTGATCGTCCGAAGAGTAGCTAGTTCCGCTCTTTTGTCTTTTCCGATTCTCCCGAACCACTTGTTTCCTCCGTTGCCTTTCAAGCTCTTTCTCCCGCTTCTTCTCCTCTTCATCTTCGGATGAAGATGTCAGTTCGCCCTTTTCCCGCTCTTTGTGTACTTTCACCTTTTCCTTCACGACGACGGGAGATTGCATTGTAGGCGGACGCAAGAAAGTTTGCTCAGTTTCGGTGGCTTCGTCACTCGTGGAACCAGACTTCTCCTTTTCTTCCTCCTCCTCTTCTTCGTCCTCGTCGTCGTCTCCACCGCCAGCTCCATTATCATCGTCGGATGACTCGATGAGGACCCGTCTCTGTAAAGTCTGCACCGAAAATAGCATTTGAGTGTTCCCCTCCCCTCCCTTTACTTACTGGTAAAGTCACTTGACTCTTCTGTCGCAGCTTTTCGAAAGACTCCGTGCTTCGCTTCTCGGTCCTTCGCCGCGACTTCAGATTTTCAATTATGCTTCCTTTGGAGAGAATGAGTGCCAATTGGTGATCTTTCTCCTCTTGGGTCATTTCTTTGGTCGTCTTTCGGGTGTCCAGATCGATGTCATCACTGTCAGTTGATTCGGTTTCCTCACTGTCTTCGTCTCTATGCCGTCTCTTCTTCTTCGGTTTCCCTTTTTCAGCCTTTCGTCGCTCTTTTTCTCTCTCCTTTTCCTTTCCCTTCTCTTTCTCGCGCATTAATTGTTTCGCCCGTTTTCGTTCTCGTCGTTCCTCTTCCTCTCGTTTTGTCTTCTCCATCTCTTTCCGCTTCTGCCGTTCTTCCTTCGTCTCCTTCCTCTTCATTTCCTTTCGCGCTTCCCTTTCCTTTTCTAATTCTCGTTCTTTTCGTTTCTTTTCCATAATCGATTTCTCCTTCTCCCGTTCTTTGTCTTTTAACATCATTGCAGGATGGGAAGAAGAAGAGGATGACGACGGAAGAGCCGAGGATGTCGTGAAAGTGCCCGGTTGCTGTTCTCTTAGCGCATTGTTTATGAGAGCAGACGGCTTCTTCTCTATTCGAGGAAGCTTCTTCAATCCCATACTCGGCTGGTTCGACATGATTTGATCAATCAAATCGCTTCCAGCATCGCGAACAACTGGAGTCGGTGGCAGGCTCTTCTTAGATTCGAGAACAGATATCGATTGAGATCTTGCTTGGAGAGCACTGGCAGCCGCGGAAGGTCCCGGTTTCGAGATCGAATCATGCCTCACTTGGATTTTCTCGGGTGGACGAGATGAACTAACCGGCGTTTTAGGAGTGTGCGGTTGTTGCAACGTCGGCGTGAGCGTCGGTTCAGAGTGACCTGGCGTGCCAGAGAAGGAATGACGAGGCGTGGACGCCGTTGATGAAGAGACGGAGGGTGTGCCAGTCGGAGTTCCAAAGTGAGGGTTTTGAGAATGAGCATTAGCGAGCGGCGTCTGCGGTTGTTTCGTGAAAGGAGGACTCCGCAATGGCATTATCGTCTCGGAGCTCCGTCTGGACGTTGAACCGTCTTTCGGTGGGGACATCATCTCATCGTGACTGGGTAAGATCGGTGGTGGTGGGACCGAGACGTCGGGCGGAAATATCACATTTTGTGGACGCAGTCCTTGGATACTTGCCGGTTTTCCAGTTGATGACATCGAACCGTGGCGAGACTGAAAAGTAAATTTTGTGTTGACACTACCGATACTCAATAAACGCTGTTATCTCTCTTGCGGGGTCGTTCAGAGTACATGCGCACTCTCTCGTCTCCATTCGGCGCTATCCGACTTACCACAGGTGACGGCATCAGTAGAGAATGAGAGCTACGCGGAGTTATCACTGCTGCCGGACTTTCCAATGGTATTTCATAGGACTCATCGTCTACGTCATCGTCCGCAAGATCCACGTACAGCGGCGATTTTTGATGTAAACCGGGAGTGGTTGCGACGAAACCGAAGGAATGTGACCGCTGAACCAATTCGGGGGACGAGAAGTTGGCGGAGTCGAAAGACAGCTGAAAAATGACAGGCTCGAAAGGAAACGGCACTTCGTCACCAACCCGTGTGCCCCGCGGCTCATCGAAGCTTAGACGTCTCTCAGAATCGTCGGGCACCTTCAAAACTTCTCGGGCATCCACTGTTCGAAAATCTTCGATGACTTCACCGACGTCACACAATCTTTTCCACTCTCGCTGCTTGATTTCCAAATCATGACATGGATACTCGAACAGAATCTCTCTGATTTCGTACGTGAACCAATTGCGTTGTTTCAGTTCGTCTTCATTTGAAAATCGAGGTAACGGACGGCCCATCGCTTTTTCGAAATCCGCACGAGCATTGATATTCCGAATGATGAGCTCATCCAGCTGCCTGGGAATATTGGACATATTAAAAAACTTCCAGTGCATTTTATCCATCATTCGGGTCATTGCAGTTGGAAGCATTGGTAAAACTTCCTTGACGTAGGCAGGATACGGAGGAGCTACGGGGGCTGCCACCCTTATTTTGAAAGTCTCCCTCCGCAGATTCCTGCAAAACCTCAAAATTTATGGTTTCTCAGCTAATGCACAAACCGTCTTCGTTCTTGCTCTTTCAATATTTCACTTTGTCGCGCACTATCCGGTTTATCGTTTTCCGAGCGTACCACGAATGACGTGGATGGCCTAACGCCTTCTTCCTCTTCCTCGTCTTTCACTGAAAACAACGTATGCTCGGGATGTTTCTCATTTCTTATCAAATAACTCACGGTCTGTGCGATCCGCTGCATCCTCATCAGCGTCGATTTCTGACGAACTGTGCTCATCCTCTCCGTCTCCGGCGTTATCGCGGTTCCTCTCGCCGTTCTCGTCTCCGTCGCCATCGCCTTCTCCTCCTCCCTCGCCGCCTCCTCTTCCCTCTCCGCCGCCACCTTCGCCTTCGATGTCATCGTTATGCTCGTCTCCATCATCGTGGTATTCATCATTTCCACTGTTTCCATCCTCGTCCGCATCGTAATGTTCGCTGCCGTCCGAGCCGTCGTCTCCCGCGAGTTCGTCATCTCTGATGTTGACAACAGAAGCTTCCGCGGCCAAAACGTTGAAATTGTCGTGGTAGGACAAATTCGAATCAGCGAAATCGAGATAGCGAAGATCGGGGGTTCCGAGGAGCTCTTTCATCGCCTCATTAAGCTTTTGCACACTGATATCTTCTTCTTCTTCCTCGTCATCATCACCAATTTCTTCACCGTCTATCCTTCCGTCCAAACCGTTGAATTGTGATGTTTCGTCATGTATTTCTGCGTCCGACAATTCATCATCAGTATTTGAATAGACATCGTCGGGACCATCGTCATCTGCGTGCTCGCTTTCGTCGTCCCTGTCAACGATGCCGGAAGTCGAGGGAACGCCATTCGAACTACAACAAGCCCTGAAAGAACAGTATTACGGTAGTTTTCAAAATACAAATGTATATTGTGTGTCTATGCTAAACAAAAATTTCTTTTCTCGACGCAAGGTCACAGACAGTCGTTATGAAAATATATTCCAGCCAATCTAATCGAATTTAGCCTCCCCTTTTTCTTTTTGTTTTCGCTCTCCACTCACTTTTCTCCTGTGCCATTCGATCGCTGTTCGAACGACCGTCTCTCTGGTCGTTGCTCTCGTGACCAAGACGACATCGTCCTGCCATTTCGATACGACTGCTGCTGCCGATGACGCATCCCTGCCGTTTCTTCTCTGGACGTGGACGGAGGCGCTACGCGTTTCGCTTGTGTTGGCGCGGTGACCGCTGCTCTGTGATGGCGCTCGTTCCTTGGTGGTTGGCGGCGCCAAACGTTTTCGTGGTGGTATTGACGAGGACTCTGCGCAGCTGATACCCGTGGTTCTCCCGATGACCTGAAGCGAATGATTTGAATATTGAGAAAAATTGAATTAAATTATTTGGTATGTTCATAACTCTATCGTGCAATTGTAGCCAGAGTCGACAAGGCTAGAGCTCTTTAAAAATGCGATTATGGGGAAGGGAAACGGGCTCGAGCTCACGACACGACGAGATTATCGGAAAAAGAGAAATGCCGATGACGTGAATTACCTCTTGAGCACTTCGCAGACGAAATGGGAACATGGAGTGGAGCAAGCTTTAATTTTTCCCATGTCGAATAATAGGTGGGTGGTGGAAATGGGTAGGGTGGAAAGAACGCTTGCCTTTCCTTTCCCTTTTGCGCCCAGGCGCAGCGACCGAATGGGTGTCCCCTTCAGGCCAACTGGCCCCGCCCCCACCCCGCCAAACCAACAATTGTATGCGAGGCGAGAGACGTGAGAGGCGCAGACAAAAGGCGGCGGTCAGAAATGAGCGTCGTCGCGCCACGAAGCGCAGCTCGGTTTCTGGCTCGAAGTATCTTCATACCGCTTCTCGCCGAGCCTACACTAATTGCAAACAACGCCGTCGATCGATATGCACGCATACGGCTATAATTTCGAGAGCACTAGAGCATAAATCGACGTCTCGTTATGCTTTCGGCTTTCGTTTTCGTTACTTTTTCAACGCTTTAGAAACACTATGACGACGTCAACGCTAGAGAAAAACGTTCTCCGACTATCAAAAAAGAAAAAGCCACGTACCACCATTTCGGCATGTGCATGATCATCATCATAGTGAAGGCAGTGCTTCCTTTTTGCTCGCTTACAACGCACACGTCTTCTCTCCGCTCCCTTCTCCGGCAAAAAAAGAAGAGCGAGGATGTGTACATGTGTTAGAGAGTGTGAGAGTGAGAGAAAGAGCCTATCGCACGCGCGTTTCTTGGGAGACCGCCTTAGTAAAAAAAGAAGACGACGGGTATCCGTCGTAGAACACGAATGTATCACTGGCTTAACTTGTCCGATAGGGTCAAACACATATTTTTTATTGTTTTTGCGCCGCTCACCATTGCATTCGGTTTATCGTTCTGTTCACTTTCCGCGCCTCCTCGATGCTTTGCAGCCCGATGGTTGCAACACGCGTTGCCCAGTCGACTTCAAGGCTCATAGTATGATCGGAGACTTCGTTGAGCTCGGTCAGAACAGCGAATACTTCTTTCCAATCATCTATCACTATTTCCAAGTTTACGAATCTTCCTTTCCGATAAAAACAATGATAAAAGTGATCCGGCGCCATACTTTCAAACGAGCAGGACGCATGAACCACGTGTTCTGGCTTAATCTGGTGTGAGGTGGACGGAAAGCATTTCGGGTGGCTTTCTGATCTGTTTGCGCTACAAACGGAGAAATATTATTTTTTGGAAAGCAAAAGGACGTTTTACTTTCGGTGATAAACTCGGAAAGCGGAATGAATACCGTAGAAAACGTGTCTTTCTACTTGTAGTTTTGGTTCGTCAATTCTAAAAACAAATTAGATGAATGATAATCACAAGATAAAGCAATTTACTTGGCAAAATAGATGCGTGTTGTTATCCAGTCAGTATCTTCCGTCGGTTCTGACACGATGTATACAGACCGGCCGAACTTTTTGGAATGCTCCGCAACCGTGTTGACGACTTCCTCTTCGGTGCGCCTCTCCGAGCACACTTCGAAAACGACACACACGTTGGCGTTTTCAGGAACCACGACACTTCAGGCCTGTAATGAAGAGATTATTGGTATTGTAGAAAGACAGAAAATGGCCTTTGGCAGAGTGCCAATTGTGTGGCCGGCAGACGCTTCCGTCCGCTCCGTTTTTTTTTTTGATGGACTGTATGTGGGAGAGAGAGAGCGAAGAAACGGCGGCGGGCGAAAATCTTCGTGAATCGCAGAAAAATTGGCCGAGAGAAAAAGACAGGGCAAAAAAGTCTGGTGTGCGCGACCCGCGCGGGGTCGCCGCCGCCTCGACTAGGGTCAACAATCTCGCCCTGTTCGTCCTTCTCTCCGTCTCGCGTCTTCGCATTGTCTCTCTAGTTCTTACCAGAAATCTCGGGGAAGCCTCTGCACTGATGGACGTTCCGGTGAGCGTGGTGCCACGGTCTTCTTCTCTTCCGGCTTCCGACTGAAACAGGTCACAGTGACATCTTCTTCACAATCGCTCTCATTTGATTTTTCCGAAATACACTCGCTTTCCGGCGAGGAGCTACGACTCGACGACGGTGACAAGGAAGCCCTAGTTCTGCAAGACTCCGATTTTTGGAAAGCAGAACGCGTCAATAAATACTTACTTTTTGTATTTTGAAGAGTAATCAACAATACAGCACTTTCGTCGTTCCTCGATGAAAGATTGAACTGAATTTTTGATTGCATTGGGTGATCTGAAATTGGGTCAAATGGGTACACTTGCAAGTAAAAGAACTCGTTCAACTCGCTTCCTCGAGCAGAAATGGGTTAATTACCTTTTCAAATTTTCAATTCCATTTTGTCTGAGGGGGTTGTGACCACGAAGTGCCAGATGGCGGTCCCTCAAACCGTTGGTTGAAGGTAGTTGCACCATTTCAACATTGCAAATCACGGTGTCTGGAAGTTTTCGTTTGAGATTGTAACATTTAAAGTTGTAAAAGCGACGCAAGTAACGATAAATCGCTACAGACCGATAAAATCTCGGATTTCAACGACAGAGCACACGTGGTGTACGGTGTGTGTGTGTGCAAAAAGGAGCTGAAGGGGGAGTGCGAGAGTTAGAGAACCGTGCCGGAGACGATAGACACGTCGATCGAGGGGGACACTCGACGGGTGTCTGGGTGGGCGACGGGGCATTGGCGGGAGGTCGTCGGCCCCCCTCTTCTCCGAATCTACTCACATACGCTCATACCACTCACAAGCAACATGACGGTCGCGCTCGCGGGAGGCCCCCGTCGCGTTGTCATTCACTCGCTTCGCATCGCTCGCACAAACGGCGGCCCACCAGTCGTCGCTCTCTAAATTCCTGAGTCTCCGATTCCGACGTTGTATGCTTCCCGGCCGTAACTGTCTGCCGCATACTATTTCTGTTACTCGTACACAGGCACTCCGCACGCCCGCCCATGTCTCTTCGTTCCCCGACGCAGTCGGCCTTGCCTCTTCCCTCTATTTCCCCCCAGTCATCATCATCCTTCGTCGACCCCATACACACACAACACATACGCGCTTTGCCGTGGAGTCCTCTTCTCGTCCAGCTTCAAATATACCCAACCGAAAACGCATCTGTCCTCATCCTTTTTTATCGAAAACATGGAGCCGTCCGCTCTCCGCTGAATATTTTAGGGTCTCACTATTCGTTTTTTTCTCGCTGTGCCCTTACTCTTGTAAGAAAAATTACGTCAAATTTTCGTCAATTTTATTGTTTTTGGAGTGGGAAATGTGTTGGGAACAGTGCCACGTCATTCCAAAGTCTCGTCCCAGTGAAAATAGAAATTCCCAGCGATAATAACTGTTTGTAGTACCAAAACAATAATTATCCGTTGGCCGCCTAGTCATTGTATTCGTCCTCGAGCCCATATTATATGCGACGGCAGCTTCTCATATTTTCAAAGGAGATTAGAGAGGCTTTAGACAGCCGCCAGGGAAAAGAGGAAGGAGACCGCTAGGAGCGACGAGTGTTTTGATTCGACGGGCCGGGCCGGCCGGCTGCGAGCGAAGAAAGAATACGCGCGAGACGGAGAGCGAATCGCTCTTTGGTCAGCGAATTGAGGCGAGCGAAAGACCACTGGCCGGAGGGAGAACGCAGACTCTCGACGGGGGTCGGACTGCAAATGCTAGTGCGGCCGGGTGTGTGGCGAGGGAGTATTTGCTGCGCTGCGAGGGCAACCACACACCCCAGCCGCTCCCATCCATTTCCATTCGTACACACACACTGCATACGTCAGTTTGGGTTGCACGCTCTCACCAAAAAATTCCGATTCCACCTGCTTTTACGCTTGGCTTTCATTTCTATCACAAGTTACACGTGCGGAATACGAGAGGGGAGGAGAGAAGCGAGTCGGTTTGCAATACTAATCATTTGGTGTGAGACATCTCACGTGCCACATGCAAATGAGACCCTTTTGTTTGAGCGTGCACGCCCCATCATTGGACTTGCCACCGGTCGGGGGACGGGCCACGACAATTTTGCTTTTTTGATAGAAAAAGGAAAAACTCACTATTATCGTTTCTAGGCTTCTGTTGGTTGCGTTTCTTGCGTTGGTGACTGTTTACAGGCTACGAGACGGACAATATACCTAAAGTTGTTTTCCCCAAATGTAGCTGCTGCTTGCTTGCGGTCACGAGTAAACGGATTGCGAAATTTTTGAGGAAACCCCCTTTACTTCCACTCACAGCTTGAGAAAAATCGAGGGGGTTGAGTGTTACTTATTCCGAGAAAACTCGTCATCGCACGTACGGATCCTAATCCTTTTCTAAGCGCTCAGATGAAGCTCAAAAGACCTCCAGACCGTCTGGGCTTCTTCAGCCCGTTCCCAGCCACATTTATCATTTCCACGTCATCGTTTCCTTCCTCTCCGTCTGCGTCTTTTTTAATCGCTGAATCATCAGTCGTATTGCGTCTAGTGTGGGAGAAAGAGAGAAAGAAAAAGAGTGGCCGGGGTCGTCGTTCAAACAAACAGATGCATCCTCTCCCTTCCTTTCTCTCCGTCTCTTCTCCGCTAACGTTCTATCGCATCGGCCAACAATCAATAAAATACTGATGGCCGCCTGCTCCCTTCTCTCTTTCTCTCACCGACACCATCTGCTGCAGCGGAGAGGAAGCAACTGGCGACCTTCAGGAGAAAACGCGTCGAATGGGCCGGGGCCGCCCCGAAAATGAACCGCGAACAATACGTCATTAATTGCAACGGCGGCGGTAAAACGAGGAGAAAGAAAAGTCGTTAGTCCTTCCACGCTGCGCAAATGTCAGGAAAGTGCAAGACAAGCCGTACTCACACAATAGCCGATCCGGACGAAAGATTAGTAATTTTCCGGTTTTTGGAGGTTTTCGTTTTACTATTTTTTAAAACAAGAAACGTACCTTTTTCAATATCACTCTTTCGCTTTCCACAATTGAATAGAACAAATATAAGCCAGTTGTGAATAGAAAATTAAGCCAAAAAAGCCAAGAAATGAAATTTTATTATTGGCTGTGCATTTTTCCGTGAGCGTTCCATTGCGTACTCGCGCCGCCAAACGTAACCCCGGCTCAACTTCCTCATTTTTCTGCTCCGACAACCTTCCGATGCTCGATTTTTGCAAAAACGCCTTTTTTCCCACCCAATTTGTCCTTTTTCGGTTATCGCACACTCAACTCGAATTCGATAGTCGGTATTACGTGACTTTTTGCAGCTCAGAATTACGCCCGATCAATGGATCCTATTCGTTTCTTCTTTGTCACACATTCCCAGTTGCGCATTCCAGACGTTTTTTTTTCTGATAAACCAATTGTCCGCGTCTGTCGCTCTCTTCTCTTTTCCAATCATCTCATTCCCTATTCACTTTTTATCATTCAAAAATAATGGTGACACACAGAAGATTGCAATAATACACACAATGAAAGGGGCAGCAGTCTGTTTGTCTTCTCCATTGTTCTTCTTCGTCTATATCTTTACAGATTTTGAATTTACACAGGTTATGAAGGCAACGCGGGGAGTGTAAAAATGGAGGGGTTTGCGAACAATTTCAGATGGAGAAAACAGGGAATTTTTGGGAATAAGAACAGATATGCAGAACCCATTGAAGGTATAATTTGGAGCAATTCTCGTCGGCAGGTGGCCTAGCGCGCGGATTCGGATGCAGACGGAGCCTTTCATTGTACCCGCTTCGCCCGTGGATGTCTGGGTTTCGAGGATAATTGGCTCTTCTTCGGCGGACGGCGGAAACACGGCCAAAATGAGCTTTACGAGGCTTTCCGATTATTATTATGCTTATACAGAAAAATGATGGCTGGGGGATTTGAGAATCACAAGAGACGTCTGGAAAATGAAAATAGTACAGAAAAACCGAACACAATAAGACAGAAAAACAGAGAGAAACAATTGCAGGAAGCTTCCGGAAGGGTTACTGGTGAAAACGAAAATACATTCCAAATGTTTCTGAGAAAAAAAACTTCGCGCTCCGTTGATGTGGAAGTAGGAAAAGTCATCCGTATCTTCCATTCCGTCAGAAAGCACACTCAAAATTATCGTACTCTTTTTGTAAAATTCAGGGAGGGGTTTAGCGAACTCCTGTTATTGTTATGAAATTGTAACTTGAACCACTCTGCGCTTTGTACGCTCTCAAATAGTTTATTTTTAATTATTTTGCTCCATGCGAGCTCCATGGGGTTGTACAAGTTACATGAAAATTGTCAAGTTTAGAGAAGTGTAATATTCAGTAATTCGATGTTCGTGCTTCGAGGATAGCCTGATTCGCAGGTGCACCACAGCTGCTAGAAGTTGTTCATAACGACCATTGAGAGACTTGTGGCAAGATGATCGAAAGTTTCAGTCATTTCATTTCAACTGGGGGCTTTTCTCGAGAGAAAATGCTGGAAATTCTCTCGGAAAGACCTGTTGAACTATTTCGGTCATTTCTGAACGGGCTCTAGGAGACGAAATGTGAAACTTTGAAGGGCGCAGAACCAAGTGCTCAAGAATATTTGAAGCAGACATATCTCAGAAGGGCTTTTATCCCACTTCGCTGTGAAAAAGAGGAAGATGATTGGTAGCACAAAGCACAGTGAGTGGTGTCGGATATTAAATAGCAATAACGAGTCCATCTCATTCTAGAAGCGCGGAGAATATGGTTTTACAGATAGGAAAACAATATGACAGTTGCAGTCCGGAGAATAGCGCAAAACTCACGCAGCTCCTATCTGATCATCCCGTCGTGGTACAGGAAGGTTCCGAACGGTTTCACAGAGGCCTCACTACCAGTCAGAGTTGAGCGCAATTCCGTCTTCCGTCTGCCGTCTTCCGTGATTTTTTCTTCTTACCGTAAAAGAGTAATGGCTTTTCAGAAGCCATTTACTAGCCCCGAAGAACGCGAATTTCCACGGGAAGTGACCCAGATCCATAATTTTTGTTGCTGAGTTATTTTTTCAAAAAAAAACCGGAGAAAAAGGTTCTGCATTGACGATTTTTTTTGTTCCGTCTTCCGTCTGCCGTCTTCCGGGAAAAAAATTTTCTTCCGTCTGCCGTCTGCCGTTTTCCGGATTTCAAAATTCCATTTCCGCTCAACTCT
Source organism: Caenorhabditis sp. 36 PRJEB53466 (assembly GCA_946814055.1). Lineage (NCBI taxonomy): Eukaryota > Metazoa > Nematoda > Chromadorea > Rhabditida > Rhabditidae > Caenorhabditis > Caenorhabditis sp. 36 PRJEB53466. The sequence continues at coordinate 6,930,948 of CAMPFS010000002.1, forward strand.
GGTCTTCCCCCTCTGATTGCTCGGGACGGTTTTACAGAGAGGCAAGGTACAACATAATAGTCACGGAGAACTACTACGATTACCGGCTCCCCGACATTTCACAACTCGACGTTTTGAAACCCCGACGAAGTGCAATATACCGCTGAGCAGTTCACGTTAGTATCGAAACATCGCGGTTGCGAAAAGTGGAGTGGCGAAATGTCGGGGAGCACGATGACCAAGACGGCGAAGATGGTTCTTCAAGAATTCTTCCTTTTGTATCCAAGTTTATCTGATCGTCCCTTTTTAACCAGGGTTACTTCCACGTGGATTTTCGTTAAAAAAAACAACGTCAGTTTATTACTGATTTCCTAAGGTTTTTTTTTTGAAAATAATTGCGTACTGTACTCGTTTTCCAGTCGTTGACGTTATAGCTGGCATTCTGAATAGTGAGCGACCTGAATGAATTATTTGAGTCCACTGGCTCCCATCATCCGACTCCTGGCCCTCCTGCTCATTGTGGAATGCAGAATGTGTTGTGAAGCAACAGATGAGACTACCGTAATCTCCTGGGCGCCACAGTTCTGTCCATTGGCGCATGCGGATGTCTTCGTTTTGATTGTTTCAATACAATTTCCATTCCACGGGCCGGCAAAGCATACGTAGGAGTGGAAATTGTGAAGCTGTAACTTCTCTCAGAAACCTTACATTTATGTACCTCTGACCTGGCTCATTTTGAAGAACCCAGTAAAATTGAACTCTTATCAAAAAAATCAGAGGTCCCGCCAGCCGTCACGTTCTCTAGTCAGTTCACATTCGTTACAAGGTGATAAATCATCGAGAAATCACGTTTTTCCCTGCGTTTCTCAGATTTCCCTTCTGTTTCCCACTCCACACTGTCTATTTTTGGCGTCTTCGCGCTCTTTGAAGATGTTCTCTGCGTCGTTGTTCCACGCGCACTCTCTCTCTTTTCTGCGCGGCGCTAACTTCCGGCGGTTACTGTAATAAAGGGAAGAGATCGAAGCGGTCACAATCAGTCGTCTCTTCGCCCGCTTTTATACCGCCCGTCTCTCACTCTCTACCGTATTCTTTTTTCTAAAACGAGGCGGAGTTCTAACTTTGATCTCGCTGATTAATGAACTTTGATAGGCTGACGGCTTTGCCCCCGCCTGTCGATGCGGTTTGATCACTTCGCGTACAACACCGATCGGACCGAAATGGTTGCAGAACTCTCGACGTCCTCAGAGGGCATGATGAAACTTGCACATGTCGCCAGTTGACCGCAAAGTTGGACGATGACGTTATGAAAATGGATTTATGGTATTGTGACGTGTGGATTCGAATGATATCATACATAGAAGTGTCTGGGAAAGAATCAGTGCCAGCTGAAGCAGTTTGCCAATGACTTTCGATTGTCAGTAGTGACAGACAAACACACTAGTTACCATGTAGTCGCCGGCAAATAATCATCATCATGAGACGATGCATTCGCTGAAATAGCATCCGTCCATTGGGTTCTATTCTCTGCATTCTGAACGGTATTCTTGTTCCTTCCCTCCCTCGTCTTCTTCTTTTGCAACTTCCGGTCTTCGAAAGTTCTGAACTTTCAACTTGTCACCACAGATTACTCCCTTCCCCTCATTCCAACCCTCCGTCTCGGTCCAACTGTCCATCTTTCCTTTCATATTTTTCCGCTTATCAAATCCAATTCGACATCAAAATCAGCGAATCCAAAATAGATTTATGGGAAACTCGTCGCCGCGCGCGCCTCGAAAGATAACCGAACTGTGCTTGTGACGTCGTCTGTTCGGCGTCTCCGCGCGCCGTCGTACTCTTTCTTTCTGGAATCTCCTCTTGATCTTCCAACGATGAAAGACTAAGCCCGTGTCGCGGCTGGCCCCGCCCCCCTTCTGCGAATTATATTAGACCGTCGAAAGTGTCAATCGGCGGACTCGTCAAAATCGGACCGGGTTACGGTGGCGGCCGTTTCAACTGATCTGCTGGTTTTTCAAGGTTCGAGGATTTTTCAGGGCAAACTTTTGCATCTCCGCCCCCGCTCTGGGCTCCTTATCATTTGATGACGTGGCAAGCCTACCGTACCCAAATATTTGCCCTCTCGTCCCCCGCCCTTCTCACCTTATCTCGCCCCCATAACCTCTCAGGCGTCTTATCGGTGTCGTCGCCTTCACCGGCGCTAGTCACTGCTTTTCCCTCTCCCTCATTATTGCTTGAACCAGTTATCATTGTGTGGGAACCGTCCGCGTCTCCTCCCCCGCCACTATCTCTTGCCACTCTCGATTTCGTGACTGAAACATTGTAACAATACTCGATTGCAGCCTCGTGGGTCTCATTCTTCTTCCCCACTCTCGCAAACTGACATCTACAATCGTCTTCCGATGCTTCTCTTCGTTCTCCCATTGCTTCTTCTGACGACGGCTCACGCCGACGCCGAAGTCATCGTTTCGGTGACTCCGAAGGCCGTCGCCCACCTCTTCAAAAAGGAAATCTCTTCACTTCACAAGTCGCTTCTCCGACTCGAACCTTCCGCATTCCGTGCCAAGTACCTCGGTCTTGATGTCACCATCGACAAGTTCCAAGTGGTCGATCTTAAAATGCCTAGAATTACCTATGAGGTTAGTCCCTTCTGCAACTCTCTCCCCTTATCAATTCGCTCTTTCCAGACCTCCCCCGCTTCCTCCTTCATCACTTTCAAACTGCTCGGCGGCTCTGCCCGTGTCATTGGACAGTACTCAGCGGTTTACAAAACGAAGAGAGAAGGCCAGTTCGAGATGTCTCTTGAGCACTTTCATCTGGCCATTCCGGTGCAAAGAACCGGTCTCCTCAAGTTTGTGAGTCTCCCATTCCGCTCTCTAAGCACTTTCAGTCCCCTCGCCTCGTAATCGTAATCGTAATCCCCATAGGAATGTGTGAATGCGATGTCTTTCGTAACAACCGTCAACAATCTTTCAGACGCCCTCTTCTGACTCGTGCACTCTCGAAGTCGACGAAACGATGATCTCTCTGACGCCAGCGCTTCCGGAGCAAATTTCTGTGAAGATCAAGAACGACCTTCTGGAGCAGTTGCGCCGTGATTCGTGCGCACGCGCCAACGCCTTCTTCTCCAAGCTGAACTCTCAGTTGAACAACTTTGTCGAGAGCACTGACATCACTCAGGGAGGCCATCCATCCCACATCGCAGTGGATCTGCAGCTCCAGTCTGCTTCGATCGAGGACGACTCAGCTGTCCACGTGGAAATCACCGAGAGTGTTATCAATGCGGAGCTGTCGAAGCTGTTCTCATCCGCCAACACCCGATTCCTCTGGAATGACGTGCCGGAGATCAAGGCGCTTTTGAAGAATTGCGATAGTGCGGAGTGCCGGCTGCTCGAGGACGGGGACCTGGCTTCCTCCTTCTTCGACCGCCCATCCGTCAAGATCAACTCGGACGACTCCGCTTCGGTCCGTCTGCCGCTTTCCACTGTTCTGACCACTTCCAACGGAAAAGAACTGTTCCGAATTCAATCGGAACTTCATCTGGATCTGGAAGACATATTAGTCGAGCAGCCAGAGCAAGGAGCGATTGCCTGGAGTGCCAAGTTCCGTGTGAAGAAGGTCGACATTCAGAAGACGACAAGCTCCAGAAGTATTCAGAAGTTCATGGCGAAGTTAGAGTCGTGGATTGGAGAGAACAAGTCTTTCATTGAGGTCAGTTACCATATATCGACTCGCATTTTCTAACTGTTTCTATTTTCAGAATCTTCTCTCCTTCTACCTCCGCGGAAACCTTCCGATCCAACTGCGATCTCCGATCACCTGGTCTCATCGTCTTCATGCCCGACCTGACTCCTCTTCCTCTTCCGTTCGTCTTCAGCTCCATCCCCATTTCTCCCCGTCCCTTCTAGTCTGAATCCATTCCTATCCTATTTATCTGTAGATGGTAAACCTTCCCTCATTGCCTCGATCTCTGACTGCCCAGATCCTCAACTTCAAAACAAACTGGTCGTTCTTTTTCTTCCTCTCCTAATAAACAGTTTTACTGATTGCAATTATCACAATAATAAAAAAAGAGCCTAAAAGTGACTGGAAATTACAAAGATCATCCAGTGAACCCAGCGCTCGTGTCTTTCGACCGCATCGCATCCATGATCTCTTTTGCTCGATCCGCATACTTTTTCGCCTCGTCGAGATCCTTCGGCACGCCATCGCCCAGTTTGAAAATCCGGGACACGTTTGCGCAGCTCTGCGGGATGTCGAAGTCGCACGCACGTCTCGCAAACTCCAGACTTTTCTCCATGTCCCGAGAGAGTTGGCCGAGTTCCGATCGGTCGAGCTCCTGAAATATTACGATTATGATGTTCGTAAAACGAAGAAGTGACGACGTCACTTGTCTTGTGTTATCGATACGATTTTAATCCTTTCATGTTTTCAACATTCCTCACATACTTGTAAGGGCCATGGGACAGTCCAGTGACCGAAAAAGAGAGAAAATAAGAATGGGGCCGGGGAGGCAAATTGTTTCAATCCTAACTCGAACACGATTTCCAGTAGACCATGAAGCAAAATCTGACACGGCCTACCTTGGCTTCTCCGGAAGCGGTGGTCTTGAACTTTTCCTTGTTGCCCATGTACCAGGTGCTCAGCAGCCAACACGCCTCGCCGTCCTCCAGCTCGCACGCCTTCCTCATGTACTTCTCCGCCTTCGCCGAGTCCGCTTTCCGCCCTTTCTCTCCGTTCCAGTGCACAAGTGACAAGTACCTGCAACCCTGGGGAATGTCTGCTTCGCAAGCCACCGTCATCGGACGGATCATCTTCGAAAGGCTCGTTTCGTCGGCTTTTCCTGCCAGCATGTACATTCCGTATTTGAAGCACGACTTCGGGTAACTGTTTTCGTCACAGTTCTTCTTGAAAATGGCGAGAGCGGCAGAGAAATTCTGTTGAAGAGCTTCCATATATTCTCCGAGCAACTGACACGATTCTGGCCGTTTCTCCTGAATTCCTTCTCTTCACTTTTACGTCTCCAGGCTCTTTTACCTCGTAGCAACCGAATCTGTACTCGATGCCGATGTTCTTCACGTATTCCGCCCGTTCCTCCTGCTCTGCCATTGCTTCTTCACTTATTTTCCCCGACATCTTCGGAAAAGTCAACGCAGTTTATTTCGAACAAACCAACTGTCACAGTATGAGAATACGTAATCGTACACCGCTTACACATAGAAGAACCAACTCTTAATACAGGCTTTATTCGTCAATATCATGACATTCAGAAAAATGAATCTCAAGAATCATGTCTTAAAAAAGAATCGCATGCGAGGGCGAGAGAGAAGTTTGACGAAGAGTTGAAGGGAGGATGGGGATGCCACACGAGTTTCGACACAATAAGCCCTACCGGTAGCGGGGACGAATAGCATAGGGGTGGAGAAGGATCTTTCTCTCAAATGTATAGACAAGTATATTAAACAGAAAACTCAACATTAGCGGGAAACTGATTGTTTTCTGGAGGTGTGTAAGATGAGACAGGGAGCATTACAAAAATGGAGAGATGAATAAATTATTGTTTACTGATGATTTTGGTTGCTCGAAACGTTGTCTGGATAATAGTGGGCAAGAAGTCAAGCTTACAGATCATCCTGAAAAAATAAGGTTACGGTATATCATAAAAATTGATTAATTTACTTACCATGGAGCTGAAAATGAAGTTGATGGCAGCTTCCTCGTCCTTATCGCATGCGAAATACGCCTCCACAACAATAGCTTCTGGAGCATTGACAACAATAGCTTTGATTCTCTCGATAGCGGCGGCTTCTTCTGGACTGAGATGAATCACGTGACGACGTGGTACTCGACCGGCTCCTCCGGCACCAGCTCCGGCTCCCGCAGCACCACCTCCAGCGGCATTCGCACCTCCGTTGAGAATATCCATGAAAGCTTGCTGGTTATTCTGGATAGTTTGCACGAGTCTCGGATTGACGGTGGCCAATTGCTGGAGAACGGCAGCGAGCATCTCAGGGTTCTGCTGGATCATTCCGCGGATCTCGTTCAGCTGTGGCATGTTGGCGAGCATATTAAGATCTTCGTTGGCTTCATCATCGAGTCCCTCAGCATTCGCGGGATCAAGTCCGAGTCCCGGCTCTTGGTCGACCAAATCATCTGGTATTCCGTTCAAAAGGAACTCGACAGCACGGTCGGCGTTCCAGAAAGCAACGCGAAGGGCAGCCAGCGATTGCTCACGGTCATATCCCATCCCGGTGATAGCAGCAAGTGATGCTTCTTGCTCGGCAGTCAGAGCCTCAGCGACAGCCGGAGCAGCCGGAGCGGCAGCAGCTGGAGGAGCGGCGACAGGAGCCGCAGCAGGAGCAGGCTCTGCGGCAGGAGCCGGCGCAGGAGCAGCAGCTTCAGCGGGTGCCACTTTTTTCTAGAAAAAATTGATGAACATGTGATATTCTTTGTCAAGAAAACTCACTTTGGTTAACATCACGACCACAAACTTTGAAGATTCAAATCCAACGTCCCCGACTTTGGCGGCATCATCAAGAACCTGAAGGAAGACTTGTGACACATTAAATTTCTTTTTACCAAAGTCTCACCTTTCCATTGTAGATTAGCTTTTGATTTTCGACGGCATAGTCTTCTCCTCGTTCCTCAGCGAGCTTGGTCTTAATCTCAGCAATCTGGAATTTTCGAAATATTACGAAGCTTCAAAAATTAAAGCAAACCGTCTGATCCTCGTCCAATTCCAGGATGAAGTTCTGTTGAGTGAGGGTCCTGAATGTTACGGAGATTGGCATTGTAATTATCTGAAACAGGTAATTCATGAAATATCACGGATTTGAAAAAAAAAACACTGGCTGTCGAGGAGAGATGTTTTGTGAGACGATGTTGTGTAAAATCAATAAGGAACAAGAGTAAAGGAAGGCAGTATACATAACATATGAAATGAGCTCTACTATTCACTCCAATTTTGCTCTAATTATGCCCTGCAATTGCAGAAAACAAAAATGGAATTAAAAGCTGAAGGAATCAGCACCGAAACGCAAACAAACAAGCACTCGCGAGCGCTGGAAAAACACTTGGGCCAATGCCGGTTTAAAGGCGCACATGATTTAAACGCGGTGCGTGGCGAGACCCGCCGAATTGTCATTGTGTCGATTTACGGCGAATTTTTTCAAGTCAACAGCAAATTTAGTTTTCTTTTACAAATTACAATTCTTAAAAATTTGGGGATCTGCAAAACATCGTAACATTTTTTTTCTAAAAGTCGATATTTGCAGAAAATGTCTGCCGCTCACAAAAATCTTCTGGCGCTCTGGTCTCAGGAGCCAAAGAACATTGCTTCAATTGAGAAGGCTCTCAACGATTTACAGGTGCCAATTTTGATAGAGTAGAAAAACTATTATTTAGTAATTTTCAGATTGCTCTCGGTGGTCGCAGTGATTTGAATGACAAGCAAGCGGCGTGTGCATCGAAGTAAAACAACGCCAAAAAAATTTGAAGTATGTATTTTTTCAGAGACTTGTACGAAATTTCGGTGCTTTTGGCTATTCTGAAGCACGACTTCGACACTTTCGACGACTTTATTAATCAGGTTAGCGAGCAACTGAATTTGAAAGTTAATTTTTATCAATCCAGGTACTGACGTTCTACACGATGGTGCCAGAGCATTCGGAGAACAAGTATCTGATGACTGGGCTGCACCTCATGTTTCTTCTTGCCAGAAACCGACTCTCCGACTTCCACATGCTGCTCGAGCAAGTGCCTCAACGCGAGCAGACCTCGAACGCCTACATTTCTACTCCGGTCCGTATCGAGCAGAGTCTGATGGAAGGCGCCTACAATAAGGTCGTTTTGACCGAGAAGAACATCCCAAATCCTTTCTACTCTGTCTTATTCGCATCATGCTCGACACGATCCGCCGTGAGATCGCCTCGTCCATCGAGAAGTCGTTCAAAGTGTTGACGGCGAAGGACGCCACTGTCATGCTGCTTTTCGAGAACGACAAGCAGATGCTCAAGTACGCTGAAGACGTGAGTTGAAGAAAACATTGATATTCAGTAACTTATTTTATTCAGAGAAAGTGGCATCTGGACGGTGAGCGCTTCGTTTTCGAGGTCGAAGTGGCTCAAGAGAAACCTGTGAATCTGGACACAGTGCGAATCGCCACGCAAACTATTTTCTACGCTAAACAACTCGAGCAGATCGTCTAACCGCATCATTTTCACCAATGTTTTATGTATTTGTACAGCGATCCTGTTTAATTTATTTCTTCTTTTCTACGGATCTTCAAATTTTCGTCCTGTCCTCTATGAAAACTTATCCGTTCCCCCAAATTGTTAACACCTATACAAGTTTGTGGTAACACAAAGCAGAAGACGACAATTTTGAGGGCGGTCCAACATAATAGAACTGGGCAGAATAGAACCGCGACACAATAGAACCGGCCACAATATAACTGTTTGGAGCGCCTTTTAAACCTTTCTGTAGAATAATTGTTTCGTAGAAAAAGATAATTTTTTAATCTCGTGATCGATTTATTGCATTCATCAATTTCACTTCCGTCGTGATCCCTCTTCTCTACGGCAACGAAAACCCACAGAAAATAATTTCATTGTACTATCAAAAACGAAAGGAAACCAATTTTTAGGTATAAACTGTGGTCTTCCGCTTAATTGTTCAAGAGACGAAAAATTTTGCGAAAGTTAATTGAAAGGAACGAACAAAATGCTCATATAAATGCACAAATACAGTTCTATTATGTCGCGGTTCTATTGTGTCGCGGTTCTATTCTGCGCAGTTCTATTATGTTGGACCGCCATTTTAAATAAGTGGGTCGAGGAGTGATTCATTTGAACGAATTGATGGAATGATCAGACATCTATCAATATGATATACCGAAACATTACAGTTGAGAAGGAGTACATAAAAAGGAAATTACATAAGGTTGCTGTTGTTTGGAACAATATATACAGCTAAAGACACAAAATTAGTAGTATCGCAGAGTGCGAGAGAAGTCTGAGGATGAGATAAAGCCCGCCAATCGGAGTTGGCTTTTTGCCCGTATTTCGTTGTTTACCACACGACGCATCGTTTCGTGGGGTTCATCGGCGACCCGGCCGGGCACTTGAATGCTTCCGCGAACTCCGGCTGGTTTGAAAGGACAGTGTTAACTCTGGAAACAATTGAATTGACAGCCGAATGCGAGCAAAAATGGGATTACCTAGCGGTTTCTGGGGAGTGCGGATCAGTGAGCAGGAGAAGAGTCTTCGTCTCGGGCGTCTTGGCTCCACACCAGACCTGAGCGTATCCGACGAAGAAGAGCTGCTCGTTGGTGAGCGATTCGAATTGCGGAACCCGCGGCTCTTGGCCTCCGTGTTTCTCGAGGAACGATTTGTAGGCTTTGAACGCCTGCTTGACTCCTCCGTTGTCCGCAATGTTCTCTCCTTGAGTCAGCTTTCCGTTGATGCGAAGATCCGTTCCGCTGAGTTGCACATCGGCATACTGCTCGATGATGCACTGTGCGCGCTCGGTGAACTTGGCAGAAGTGGTGTTGTCCCACCAGTCACGGAGGTTTCCGACATTGTCGAACTGTCGTCCGGTGTCATCGAATCCATGCGTGATCTCGTGTCCGATGACTGCTCCGATTCCTCCGTAGTTGAGTGCCTTCGGGAAGCGAGCATCGAAGAATGGCTGTTGGAGAATTCCAGCTGGGAAGGCGATCGCGTTTCTAGTTGGCGAGTAGAAGGCGTTCACAACGGCGGCGCTCGAAATGAACTCGTGTCTGTTGACGGGCTCCAGAAGACGGCGGTAGTAGAAGTTGTTGCGCCACTGAATGCTCTTCTCGACGAGCTGACTGAACGTGTCCTCCGGCGCTCCCTCGAGTCCCTTGTACCAATCGTCGAGCTTCTCGTCGTTCAGGATAAAGTCGGGGTATCCGATCTGCTTGAGCATCTGGTCTCCCTTCTCCAAAGCGTACTTTTTCGTCTCCGCATCCATCCAATCATTGGCATGCATCATGTTACGGAAAGCTTCCTGAAGATCGGAGATCATGTCGAGGGTGGTGTTCTTGGCGTTGGCGTCGAAGTACTTGCGGACGTACATTGATCCTGAAAACAACGTTGGACTTTGCTATTCGGGTGCAACTCACCAGAAGCATAGCTCAATTTTCCGCCGGCGCTGCTGACACAATCCTTCCAACGTGGCTGCCTCTGTTTGCGTCCGTACATTTGGAAGGCGAATTCCTGCTGAAGATCTTCGTACTTTCTTCCGATTTCCTGACTCCAAGATCCGGCCCAACGAAGCAGAACGTAGTTGGTGACAATGCGCGGGTCGGTTTCCTGGAGAAGAGTGTTCATCTTTTGAAGGTATTCAATGTCCGAGATAATGATAATTGGGTTGGTCTTGAGGTATGAATGGACAAGGTATGGGGTGGTCGAGAGAGCGAGTCTCTTCCAGTCAATCTGAAAAACGACACGAATTAGATACTTTTCAGAGTTTCAATTCAAACGCACGATTGGCATGAACTCCTTCAGATCGTCGAACTGTTTTACATTGTACAGTTTCGTGTAATTGCGTCTGTTCTCCTCGGCAACCAGAATCGCGGCCCACTTCTTTTCGAACTCGATGATCTCGTCGACGTCCGCCTCGATCTTGGTCTCGTTAATGGTCAACCCAGCATCCTGAGTGTACAGACGGACCTTTCCGATCGTATACTTCCGATAGGCCTTCATTTGCTTCTCATACTTTTTCTCGTCCAAATAGTAATCACGAGTAGAGTATCCGAGTCCGAGACTTCCTTGATCGAAGCTCAGAAGTCGCCGAGACACATTGCGTGAGTCCTCGGCCGGTCCGTAATCGAAGAAAACGGACACATCGCGCGACTGAATGGTATTCGAGAGCAGCTTTGTCAGATCGAACGAGCTCTCCCTCCACTTCTCGTTGTGCACCATCGGCCAGTATCCGAACGTCTTGATCTTCTCGAGCAGGTCACGTGCTCCCACGGCATTGTGCTTCTCAGTGTCCATGCAGCTTTTGTAGATTTGCTTGACGAGAGCGATCGACTTGGAAGTTGGAGTGCTCGAGTTATCTTCGTAGAGTTGTCTCATTTCGGAAATCACCTTTTCGCGAGTAGCTGTGAATTGGGAGAAGGAGGTAAGATCGTCCGGAATCGGGTGAGAATCGATCCAGGATCGGCACGCGTATTCGAAGAAGTCATCGCACGGATCCATGGTCAAATTAAGACTCTGCTGAAGAAGACGCGAGGCCTCCTGAAAGCCATCCGAATCTCCGACGTTGTACGTCTTCAGCGTCGTCGATTCTTCCGTCACTGTGCCATCTGTGGTCTCGTTCGTTTCTGTGCCATTTTTGGGATCATCGTTGACAAAAGGAACTCTGGGCAGAGAGTAGGCGCCGCCGAGAAGCAACGTACAGAGTGTTAACGCCGACCAGATTCGAATCTCTACCATGACCCCTGCAAGAGTATAATTATGAAAAGAGTTGCTTGAAATCGGAAGAGTAAGAAGGACGTGTAAATTTTGAAAAGATCAAGATAACTGAAACTGAGAGACCTCGCGTCATTCGATGAGGGAAAGGTCAGTGCAGGGGAACTGGTTTCCTGGGTTAGTGGAGACGTGGCCAGAAAACGGTGCCTTCAACAATATGTGAGCTTTTAAATCGGTTAATTCGAAAATATTGCCGCAACTGAAGAGATTAGCCGATGTATAGAAAAAACCGTCTAATCTTCTTCCTTGTCAAACGAGAGCGGCTAGTGACAACTGCGGGAGAAGGGAGTGCGCGGGAATAAGATGCGCTGGACAATAATCGTGAAAGGGACAGTCCTCTTCGCTGATAACTAACCAAATCGGACGGCTAGCCGAATGACTGACCGATAGCCGACGCCATGGACACATTTATCGCTGCGAGGGGGCGGCGTCACCCTCCCCTTATTCTACCGACGACGAACAGGACTGGGCGACGAGCAAATATTTGGAGTGCGTGTTTTGACCCGTTTTGGAGTTTTGGAAGAGCTGATGGAGCACCGCACAGGGCAGTGGCCACGAAAAATCGGCTTTTAGAGCAACAGCAGTGGGCGGAGACTGCATGGAGAACAAACTTTCCGCGCGGAACAGAAAAAAGTCAGGTTAAAGGCAGCCGGAACGGCATGAGAGAAAAAGGACGCGTACTGAAATAGAATAGAAACAAACGGAGAACTTTTTGCTCTGCAGAGCTCCGTGTGCATTGTCTCCAACGAGAGAAAGAGAAGAGACAATTGTCAAAAAGTGCCGAGATGTCTGCTCTGCATGACCAGGAGCAAAGATGGAGGTCAAAATCTGCGGGCATTCTGTTTCATGTCGAGTAAGAACGAAACGAAATTTATGCACTTCGGTCTAGGGCTGGCCAAGGCGCGAATCGGCAAATATTTGACGCTTGTCTCTGAACGACAAGACACATAAATACAAGAAGATTGTGTCCGGAGCAAAGTTCAACATTTCATCGAGAATATAAGACAGAATAGCTTCTATTTTAAAAATGAAATAAAAAAAATAATTTGTTTGTGGGATTAGGCACATTGTGTGTAGATTTGCGTGAGTGTACTGTCAGGCGGCATTTCAAATCCAACAAAAACATTGACGAACTGTATTTATTTAATTTAAGATAAAAGAACGGGTAAATGGAAGAGTAGATTAACAGTAAATAAACATTTTGAGTATTTTCCAGTATTCGATAGAAAACTCGAGATGAAATTGCTGGTTTTATATGCTCCGGGCTCCTACGTCAATGCAAATAATAAACGAGGGAAAAGAGAGCATCTGGAACCTATAATTTAGGCAGAAAGCTTTCGATTCTTTTCAACCGGAAGAAGCCCACAAACCCTTCTGAATTTCTAATGTGGGAAACACCAAAGTGTCGTCACTCACGTTTCATAGTACGAGAGCGAAAAAAAAACAAAAGTGTTTGGTAGGTAGATGGAAATGTCAAAAAAAGTGAATGGACCGTGACGGCTGAAGCCACTTGTCTTTAAAATCGTCGCCAAAAAAAAGTATCTCAGAAGAATCTCCTTCTGTTTGCCTTTGTTTCTTCTGTCCGCTCAGTGTCAATAAACATTCGTTCGTCAAATTGGAAAAATCAGAAAAGGAGGATGGGAATGGAGCATGACTTGGATTAGCTCAAATTTCGGAGTTAAAAACAGATGATTATGGTAATTTGGACGCCGGAAACTGAGCGTCTTCTAGTTTTAGTGAAACGGCCAATATTTATTTCAGCTCAATCGGACCAGGCACATATATATTTACATGAAACATTGAAACGACGTCTTGGTTAACTTGTAAAATCTAGAATAACCGATACAGAATAAAAACAAAATGATAATAAAATAGGAAATATTTTCCAAGATAAAGAAGAAGTGATAAAAGAGATCAACGAGCAGAGTAATGACCGAATGAGAGATCTAATACCATGCGAGATAGGTCGGCGGCATCCTTGCCAGGTTGTCCGAATCCTTGGCCCGGCTGATCAGCGACACGCAGTCGTCCTTCCTGATTTTCGCGTCCGCACTGTTCGTGTTCTTCAGCTTGTTCGAAACACCCGTAACATACGAGTTGGCCGCGTGGCACACGTACACCTGCTTATCCTTATGACGTTATTTATTTTATCTCACTGTTCCTCAACTTACCATGTTCTCCGATTCCACGTTGTTCGCATACTCGTCCCAAAGCAACGGACGCATCACGATCTCCGGCTCTTTCCTCAGCAGACACTTCGACGCGGCCGCCATGCTCCACAGTAAATCTCCGTCTTGAGCCACACCGACCATAATCGAGAGATTCGGAGTGAGCCGGAATGGCACCTCGTGTCCGAAATGCTGTATTTCCTGCAGACTACGTCCTTTGCCCAGTTCGAAACGGTAGAACGGATTGCTCATCACTCCCGTATTAAGGGTGATCATCATTTGATGAGGTCCCATCGGCGTCAGATTGCAATGATATTCGATTGTAGAGAGGACGGCGAGACTGTGAATGAACTGCTTCCGCATTGTGTAGTACATGACTGGTTCCGGGTAGCGGGTGGCCAGGTAGTCGTAAAGGAGACGGAATGGAATCATGTCTCTCGCAAAGTCTCTGTAAACATTCTCATTGTTGATTGAAACTTTTGATTGAAAAGGAGACTCACTCATAAATGATATTCTTGATGTGATGGGACTCGGTAAGTCGTGGGGCAGATTGGGATGCACCCTCTGTCGGCAGATTTGGCAGTGGTTGTCCGATGGAAGCAGCACTTTGGGCGAATCTTTCAAGAAGTGAAGAACCATTTCATCTGGAGAAGAGTTTCCGAACGCGGTGGTCACAACGTCATACGGATGACAGATATCAATTTGGGATGCCGGATAATTTCTGGTGACATCTGCTGGAATTGCGTACGGCTGAACAGAGACGATCTCGTAGAGCATTGTATTCTTTCCAAGTCTCATTTGATGAACCATCGGAGCAGCTAGATGACGTCGGCAGGATTCTCTGTCCGTATGAAGAACATGATCGAGATGTTTGAGCATTTGTGGCACGCGGTTCGTCTTTACGTCTTGCACCGACTTCACGAGATAGAAGGCGGCACTCTTTCCGGTCTGTCCTCTCATGTAGATCTTGCGCATCACTTGGCCTCCTTTCACAACAATTTCAAAGAACGGCTCGAAACGAGACATCATCGAGATGTACTGCCCGGTCAGATTGGTGGCCATCAAATTGTGGTTTTTCGGACGGAGCCCATTCAACAGGTCGAACGGCATTTCAATGCATCCAGTTTGGTGACTGAATCGGGCAAGGTACGGGCTAGATGGCTCCGTGGGCACTTTCTTTGGAAGGAGATCCAAACGAGTGCGAATAATTTTGATCCAGTGAACTACGGAGCGAATGTACATCTGAGGATGGGCGGTATCGGGAGCGGTCACATCGAGATATGGCAGTATGATTCCGGTGACGTTCTTCACAAACACCTGCTCGTCTTCCATGCCTGGCGGATCAGAAAACACTTGGCTGATTTCCTTCTCGAACATTATATGACTCTTTTCAGAACCCATGAATCCTTTCGTCACGTTCATTTTCCGTTTGTTACGAAGCAGAAGCATGTCAAGTGCGTAGTTCTCTTCGTAGTATTTCAGGTCTTCTAGCAGTTGCTCTTTCCATTGTGCCGTCAATAATTTCACTTTATCCGAGAACTGCATCTCGTTGAAATGAGCATCCAGTTGCTCGGAGAAGTCTTCGAACATCTGGTTTTTGATGGCGAGTGCGAATCGGAGATGTCTCTCCACCCAGGTCTCAGCCATCTCCTCCATTTCTTTGAGAAGACGATGGAAGACGCGAACGTCGGTCGGTCGATACTTGAGGCAAGTCTTTAAGATTCGGACAAAGGGTTCGTCGTTGGCAAATGCTTCATCATCGGACGCGTCCATGGACATCTCCTTATCACTGTAGTCTTCCCGGAAAACTGCGTCGATCGCTTCATTCGACACGGCTTCGCGAAGATAATAAAACACTTGCAGTGGATGCGCAGAGGCTATCTGAAAAGAAAATGTTGGAGAAATTAGTTTTTAGGAGAGGGTAGCTTACTCTAATAAGAATGAGCACAAAGTTGGAAGAGGGTTTATGGCGGACTTCGGTGACCAACTGGGGCAGCCAATAGACCCAGTTGAAGAGGTTCAGAGAGTGCAGTTGCGACTTGATCACCCGGTTCAATGCTTCATTCGATCCGCACACAGACAAGTGCTTCGCCAGCCACAGAATCTTTGCAATCGGTTTGCGAGCTTTGATGTCCGACTCGACGCGGGCGGCGATGAAGTAGCAAGAGAGTGCCTGTCGTCCGTAGTTGTTGCCCGTCTCCTTGCAGACTGTCGTCGAGAAGAATCGATTGTAGAGGTGGTGACCCCAGTTTTTCATCAGTTTAATGCCGGTTATGTTTACGTTGCTATGCAGATCGACCAGTTGGGCGGCCGCTGAGAACGTGGCATCGGCATTATGGCTTCTGTAACTTGAATTCTGTGGTTACGAGGGTTCTTAGAAAGGCACTTACTGGTCGAGAACCGAGTGCACATTTGCGCGATGATAAAGCAACGTGGCGACCTGATCCTTCTGCAAATCGTCTATGCGAACATCCTCGAGCACTTCGAGAGCTTCGTGCAACAGTTCGCTTCTCAATTTCTCGTCCGTCGTGTTTATCGCCATGTCTCTGAGTGTCTTTCCGTACGTGCACACCTTGTCCAGCGCATCCATCATCGGAATCGCAGTCAATCCGGCCAGTTTGTTGAGGAGATCTTTAGCCAGACTGTGGAATCCTTGATGCTTTGCGTGTTTGGCCACAAAAGCTGTGCTTGAGCCATCGAGTGTATCGGAACGATGGATTGATTCCCCGTTCCGGCAACGTTGAGCTTAAACGTTTTCTAATCATAGAGACGCATTCTTTTTTCAGAAACTTACTCCAGACTTGTCCCAGAAGTCAAATCTCTGCAGCATCATTCCGTGAATCTGATTTCTCCAGTCATACCAGGTAGCAACGGCGCTCATATCGTCAGAAGTGGTAGCACCTCGGTTACGGAACACTTTCATCAGAGTCTTCATGTCGGCCATCAATCCAGGATCCGTCTTATTTGGCGGGTCGAGTAGCGCCAGTCGAATTTCAGTCGACTCCTCGATCTCTCTAATCAGATTCATCGACTGGAGCAATTTCACGTGTCCATAGGAAACAATTGACGGGAGAGCTCTCCAGCGACTGATGTGCGCGTCTATAGCCTCTTGAACGGCAGATTTGCATCTGTCCTTGCTTGCCGTCGTGCTGTCCGTGATTCGCTTAAATGTTAAGATGAATTGAATGCTTTGACGAAAAAAAAAAATATTTTCCTCACCATCACAGTGCTCATCAGATTGAACATGGTGTACTCGAGATGAAAGTTCGGAGGGATACAACCGGCGATTTGATTCTTGCACTCTTCGACCACTGCCCAATCGGGAATGTGCGAAGCGGCGGTTATGAGTCCTCGCACGTTCTGCATGTCCTTGCTGTTCGACACATCGGCGACAGTCTGCCATTGGAGAAGTTCCGAGCAGCTGGTGATGTACATATCCATCCAGTGATCGTATTCCTTGTCAATGATCGGCGAGACATGCTTTTCCGAATTCGAAGTTCCATTCGCTGAAATGTATTGGTTAAGAAAGGAAGAGAACCGTCAAGTGCAACTTACGATTGATGGTCGGAGCAAGTGCCTCAAACTGCGCAGTCATCATCTTTTCGAGAGTGACGGCTGCCTGTTCAATGTCTCCCAGCTGCATCATCCCCATTACTTTCATTGTCTCCGGGAAAACAGCTCGACGCTCCCAAATGGCTGCAAACTGATCAAACTCCGAAATTTCTTGATACAATGCGCCCAGAGATTCCAGAGTCTCGATATCAGTGGCCAACAATGGAGAGACGTTCATTTCGCGGAGCAAATGATTGTTCAACTGCTTCGGAATCGTCCATATGCTATTCTCAAGAAGTCTGATTCCAGTGTGCCAGCACTCGTGCTTCGAAGAGATGAACTCCACAAGTCTGGACGGAAGGGGCATTGCGTCTCCAACGGCTTCTAGCCAAACTGCCAGAACACTGTCCTGCAGGCCGCTCTGGTAGTAGTTATGCACTCCGCTGCTCAGGAACGGTACGATCAAAACTTTGAACTCGTCGATTTCCGACGGTGACAAGGAGGCCCAGAACGATTTGAACAGCACGATCCACATTTTGCCCGTCACTTTTGTATCTGAAAAAAGGTACGTTTTTTCCCTTATCTCTGAAATATTCTCACCGCTAAGCCCGAAAGTTATCTGAGAAACTGTATCGAGAGCATCTGCGAAGTCATATTTAGCGGCTTCTTCGAGCAATTCCTGTTGCTCGCTGAGCAACGTGTCCAGTGTCAGTTTCTCTCTTTCTTTCGGGTGATCTTTGGTTTCTCTATTTTCGCCTTCCTCCATCGGCTCCGGCACCTCTTGCTTCGGTTCCACGTCCATCGGAACATTCTGTTGTTGTTGCCTCATCTTTACCGCGTATTCCATCGTTCTCCACGGAGATGCGCAATTGAATAGAATCACCTTCTTTCTGCGATTGTTCGGATCCGTCGGTCGTCTCGCAATCGTTCGCAGCATTCCCCAAAGTGCAAACTTCAGCCAGAATGCATGTTTGAATTTGGACCAATCCTGATTCTGCATGATGAACTTCATTCGATGCACCATGTCGACAGTGGTCATGTGCGGCCACGTCATTTCCCAAACAACCAAGAAGTTATCTCTCGTCTGCGAATCGCTGCTTTTCAGTCCCCAGAAGAATCCTTCCCACAAGTGGTTTCCAGCCTCCGAACCGCGGTAGTCAGCGTTTTCGAACACTTTGATTATGACGACCAGGAAATCGGTTATCAGATCTTTGCTGCTCTTAAATTTGTTCATAATAAGATTCTGAATTCGAACAAGCGTCGGGAGGACTGTGCCAATCGTGAAATCGTGATGTGCTTGATCCTTCTGGCTCATCATTGATCCGAGCAGTTTGACCGCCCATTGAACAATCTTGTCAGAACTGGTTTTGATAACGAGATCCGAGATAATCGTGGCAATCGCTCGTTTCGTTTCAACATTAATGAAGTCGACTCTCGGCCGGACGAGCTCCATGGCAATGCACAAAAGATCGGAAAGATCTAAAACTGGAAGAAGGTTTTCGGGCTTTTAAAAAGTTGACTTACGTCTGATAACATTTGGATCGCTCACAGTTTGCACCTGGTTGATATGCTCTTTGCACGCTCTATCCATGATCATCACGAATTGCGAAAGGAAGTGGTGGAGATAGGCGGGTTGGTGAGTGCACATCGTCCGGAGCAGCGAGAAGGCTCCGAGAACAGAGAGGACTGCGGTATTCAGGTTTCTGGAACTGTTTTTAATGCTATCGGATAGAGATGCGATTGCAAACTTGGATATCATGCTGAACTGTTCGCCGATGAATTGTTGAATGTATTTGTTCAGTGTTTCTAGCTCGTCCAAACCGTTCGCCGACGAATGCGTTTTCTCAAGGAGACGACCGACGATTTGGGTGATAAGACGCACAACCTTAAAAATATAAAACTCTTTGACAGTGAAATTTAACCTGTTTTCCAGTTTACCTGAGCATTTCCTGTAGAGAGACACGAAACGAGTGATTTCTGAAGGTTTCGCACCAATGTCATCAGATTTGCTTTTGGCATGACGATGATCACTACACTGAGCATTTCTAAAGCAAATTGAGCATTCTGACAGGTGACAGAATGTGAATAATGACCTCCATCATATCGCATGTATCCTTCCTGGCCGATCGTCAAGTACTTTTCGAGCATCGCAATTCGAATTTGCACAAACTCTCCCCACAAACTCGGACGGAGCGAGGCGCGTAGAAGCATCTGACTCTTCCTCGTCAACTCTGGCCCTTGCTGAACCGCAGTAACGCCTGCGGAAACCGGCTGATTCTGGAAGCTGATGCAGAACCTGATGAGCATGTTGACGATGGTGTCCACGTGTTCCTGTCTGATCGGCCGTTGCGAGTCCGGCATGTTCAATTTGCCCTGCGACTCTTCGAACTCGTATCGATCCGACGCAGAGGAGGAGCGCAGCTTGTCCAGTTGTCTGTCCACTTCGTAAGCTTCTTCGTCTGTGATTACATGGTCCGGCTTCATATTTTTGAAGAGTTCCCATTTGACGACCATTTCGCAAATTTCTATCGCATGCTTACGGATTGCCCATCTGAAATTGAAGGTTTGTGGGGGGAAGGGCCAGAGACTTTTCTGACGTTTCTAAACTACTGTTCGGCATGACGAGAGCTCTCTGAACGGCGTTGAGCAGAGGAGTGAGAAGTTCGTGGCGGACATGGTAGTAGACACGGTAGTTACGAACGACCATATGGCTGAAAACACAAGTAAAATAGCCGAGTTATGAAGAGAGTTGCTTACAAAATATGTTGAATGTGTTGAAGATTGTGGCACTCTTCTATGAGCACTTTCTTCACATTCGACAAGATCTGCTGATGCCCGTCCTCCATTCGCGTCTTCACGGCCGGCGTCAGAATGTCGATAGCCTTTCTGATCTGATCTCTCGTGTCTTGTTGATAGGTTGTTGTGAGACAATGAAACACTTGCAGCACAATCTTCCGATTTATAGTGAACCGCTCGATAATGTTGGAGAGGAAGAAGAAGCCAGTGAATCGCATTGTCGGGTCCTGGTGGTTGGCGAGAGTGAGACATGGCCACGCGAAGAGCATGAAAATGCGGAGACGTCCTCCCTGTTTCTTGCAGTTGTTGTTGTGTATGTGATCGGAGGCGTGCTGGACGAACAGAGTGCACAACTGATAGAACACGATGACCATTCCGTCGCTAAGCTTCTGTCGGTGAGCATCAATGACGGAAGCGAGTCGTCCGACCAAATTCTCCATGTTCGCAGACGAGTCCGCATCCATCGACGTCTCCGAATCGTCTATAGGAGCCGTTCCCACAATCTCGTCCGTATCGTACCTTTCGAAGGCCCATTGGAGAGAAGGAATCACGAGATATTGCAGAGTTTTCACCATTCCCATGTCAATGGCTACTTTTTTACCGTCCGTCTCAAACTTTTCCATCACTTTGATGAATAATTCGCGTCTCCAGTTGAGTGGCATCGTCGGAATCACTTCTTGTTCGATATATTCACGCACGAAACCGAAATCGGTGATGTGGTTTCCAATGAACACTGAGACGACGACAAAGAACATTTCGTAGTCGTAGATGTTTAGTCTGAAAGGAGATGTTCGAATTTAGTTGTGTGCCAATCAGAAAATCGATTTACCTCAAATACCGCAGGAAGATATTGATGATGAGTTTGGGCACTTTGTACTTGTGCTCCGTCATCGCCATCACTTTGATCTCTTTCATTTCCTCTCCATTCACTTCACGAACCACATATCTCTGCTTGAAGTCAGGATGCTTGTTGAGCTCCTTGAGCTTTGGAATCGGTGACAAAGGAGACGTGAGCCACTCTTTGCAGGAGCGGGAGATACGGTCAACTAGGGACAATGCGTACATTTCTCGATCCCAAATGTCCAACTCGGCTTCATCCTTCCACATTTCCGAATCCACATCGATCAGTCGTTCCAGGAATTCCGGATTGTCAATGAAAGCTTGCCGTAACGGCTCGCTTTGAGGATACGTAATGAGTCGGCGGACAAGAGCACGACGCGCTGGATCATGAACCGACTCCTTCGTCATGAAGAACTTCCAAACTTCGACAGGGCTCTTGCTCAGAATATTGGCCACGTCATCAATCCAGTTGACGAGCACATCTTGAGAGTAGGTGTATTCGAAGTGCGCGGCGAAACGGGCCAACTCGACGACCATGGTGTCAGTGAGAATGTTCATTGAGCAAGAAGCGAGCATGTTAGCAATCTGTCCAATCGACTCCAACTCGCGAACTCCTTTTAGTTTATCTTGATCGTATGCTTCAACTTCCTCTTCGGTCGCTTTTGGTGGAAGACTCAACACTTTCGAAATCTTCTCGCTCATTTTGTAATTGACCACTTGATTCGCAAGGTTCTGAGCCATATTCTTTCCCAGAATCTTCATATTCAACTCCATCAAACACTTGAACTTGGAGATATCCGAGTACGAAATAACACGCTCCTCTTCGGAAAGACTCTCATCATTGGCACGATTTATGTTGCGAATCTGGGTGGCTCCGAAAGTTGCGATGATGTTCGTGGGGATGGGTGACACTTTCAGAAGTCCTGGATGAAGCTTCTGTGCAATTTCCGGACAGTCCAAGTCGGTGTCTGCTCTCAAAAGCACAGTCATCAGTCGCCGCCAGGTCTCCTTGTTCTCGAAAACCATTTCCACTGTGATTTTTGGAGCTCTCAACGCCATGATCTCAATCATTGCCTCTTCGGTCTGTTCAATGTCCATTCCTGATTCGTCCATTCTCTCTTCGTACTCTTTCTTCATTTGGCTATACGCAACCACGATGCACTGAAGGGCGTGTGTACGCATGTTGTCGAGATGTTGTATGATTGAGAAAGGAGGCAGGAAGTGCGACGGACAGGTCTCGCACTTTTTGAACTTAATCCGTTGACTGAGAGTGTACGTGTCGGTCTGAGCAACGTCGAGCAAGTAGTTCAGGAATCGCTTGTACATTTCCGGGTCCTCTTCGAAATCAAATCCAATCGGACAGGCGACCACGAAGGAATGAAGAGCGGCGAAGCTTGCAACGGAATCGGATAGGGACATTGAGGGGGCGGTCGACAGAATCCGAATGACTTCCGGCTCGAAAAAGTGTTTGAATCGGAAAAGGAACTTTTCGATAGTCGGTTCGATATTTGACTGTTCCAGACAATACTCCATCAGCTTGAACATGAACACTCTGACTCTTTCGTTGTAATGGAAGAAGTTTTTGGCGATGACGGCGAGGAAAATAGCGACCAGAGTCTCGTTCTCTTCGCTCTTCTCGATATCCTTGATGAAATAGACTCGCATCATCTTCTTTAGTGTATCGAACGCGAGATCGGCCGATCCACTCGAGATCTCTTCACATGTCCCCAGAATAACTTCAATCATTGCATCAACGACGTCAAGCACGAAGTCCATCACAAATCTGCGAGGGAACGAATCGATCATGAACCCGAGGGCGGTGATTCCTCCTGTTCTGGCGAACCAGGCTGGTCCATAGCACAATTTCAGCACTTTCTCCATCAAGTAGCGGCACATTGGCACTTTTGACATCTGATTAACATCCGGGAGAGCGAGACAAACGGTGTCGCACACGTGACGAAGAGACATTATTCCCGCATATATGAAGCTGTTCGCAGTCTCGGAAAGACAGGTAACGATGACTTCGATCATGACGGAAGAATCCAGGCACAGTCCGATGACGCCGTCCTTCTCTGCCTCTCGGATCCATTCGTTTCCGCCCACGTATTCGAGAACTCCGACCAACGCGAACTGTCGCACCACTTTGACGAAGAATTTGCTGTACATGTGCCGGAAATTGTCCTTGTTCCATATTCCATCTGAATAAAATATTTTAAATGAAAGCGAAATTGAAACGAGTGGATAACGTACAGGCCATGGCTAGAATGGCATTGACGAACAGTTCCCGATCGTTTTCCCGTTGACAGATGAAGATTTCGGTCGTTCGCTTGGTCGGATCAAATTCAGTGAGAAGCTTCTTGATCAACTGTGGAAGACCTCCGTGAGGAGCAAAATGGCTACCAGACGAGCCGAGACCAGCCAGAAGAACCGACTTCGACAGTTCCATGCACCATCTCTTCATTTGGGAGCTCGGAGGAGCAGTCGGACTCGGATTGAGCAGCATGTCGCCGGGATAACGCATCTGGTCGCAGGCTATTCTCATCAATTCGGAAAGTGGCAATTGGAGACTGTGGTTGCCGTCGAGTCCCATTCGTGAGAATTCCATGTTGATGTAAGACTGAACTCTCTGGGCGGGTAAGCGTTAGTAAACTGTAAAGGTGCGGGAACTTACGTCAGTTAGTTTAACGACGTTCAAAATCTGTGGCTGCCACAAGTACTTCCGGTTCGAGCCTCCGAACTTTCCGAGAATTCTGAATGCGGCGGTCATGGATGTGGTGTCCGGAGCTTTGGAGACAACACGCCATAGACCTTGCATGAGAGCCCCACGAACTGGGACCATGTTCTCGAGCAAGTACTCCGGTTGAAGGTTGTCCACACACAATTCGAGAGTCCGCAGACCTTGGGTGACTATATTCGGGCTGCCGTGCATTGCGCAAACCAACGGATCCATCAGTAGCGGCAAATAGGGAAGGAGTGAGCTGAGACGAACTGGCACAGTTAGGCAGAGTTCAATGAAGAGCTCTCGCATTTGTATACGATGATGGCATGACTGAAAACCACATTTTTCTATTAATCCAACCGAAAATAACTAACCGTCAGTTTATTGAGGAACTGAAGAAGATTCGGCAGTAACTGCAGGAACTTCCCGTACAAAACATCTTGAGCCCCTCCTCCAATAGAACGAAACAGTGATCGGAGCAGAAGGAAGTAGTTGAGTGGTTCTTTTGCGGTCAGCGCCAGAATTGTCGACTGCCTCAGAAGTTCCGGAAGGTAATTTGTGAGCATTTTGTCGCCGTGCACCCCCGCACTGTTAGTTCCTATCGCAGAGAAGATTATCTTGAAGAGCTTCACGTAGAGCGTCGTTTTGTCGTTGCTCTGCTCCAGAAGTTTCATCCGAGACATGAGGAAGGAGAGCATCGTGGAGGCGAAGAACGGGACCTCGTTCCGCACGAGGAAAGTGTTGACCATGAGTTGTAACGGATAATTTCTGCTGCAATCCTCACTTAACATTGCTGAAAGACCGGGAACAAATAAAAAATAAACTAACTTATAGATTCTCTCTATCAAAAAGTCCATGTACTTTTCGAATATCTCCCTGAAGATGGCGTGGTCTATCGTAGTGAACACATTCGCCAGTGACTCTAAAGTGTCCTTCTCGTCCTTCGTTCTCATGGTAGACGATGACGATGTCGACTGTTGACTCCGACTCGTGGGCAGCACGAAGACGTCCATGCACATCACTCCGTATCGGAGAAGTCTCTCGAACATGTCTCGTTCTCTCACAACGTGATACATTTCTGTCGGTGGTCTGCTCATTCGAAGCTGGCCCGTCACAAATTTACACGAGTGCATAATATACTTTACGAGATTCCGAGAGTCCGCAAGAGCTAAGGGAGGCGCTGGAAGAGCAGCCATATTGGAGAGAATAGTCTCCGGAGACGTCAGTTTCGTCCCTTCCTTCGTCGGCTGCGGCAGTTTGTCCTTTTCAGAAGACGTGGACGGTTCGTTGGAGAGGAACTCAAACTCTTCCACTGAGTCAATCGAAAGACGGCGAGTTCTTCTTTTCGGAACTCCTCTGATGGTGTCTTTCGGAATGTTGACTCCCGGCCTCTCTCCATCTCTTTCAAAAGTCTTGTAGTCGTAGTCGATGTCTGCTCCGTATTGCTGGAAGAGAATTGGCATATGATAGACAGCCATATTCTTGAGCTTGGCGATGTTTGCCTCTAGAATGTCGAGGAGTAGCTCTCTTGTCTGAAATCGGAAAGTTTGTTGAGTTTCTCAAAGGTTCCTGGCGTACCGTGTCAGTAGCATCCATTTTTACCAACGACTCGGCCAGAGAATTGAGAAGACGGACAGCCATAATTTGCACTTGAGCGGAGTTCGTTGAATCGTGCAAAGTGCGACAGAAGATGTATGTTACGCTGAAAAACATTTAAAGAATTTCGTCACGCATTTTCTAGTTGAAATTACTGTGAGAGCATTTCGAAATCGATAGTGTTCCGCATGTGATGGAGGAGATCGGCGAGCATCTGATACATGAACACTCTGAGATGATCGATGGCTGTGAAGCCTGTTCCGAGAACGACTTTCTCGGATAACAAACGTGGAAGCGTCGGGAAGAACTTTTTCTTCATATCTCCGGAAGTGAAGTACTTGAGTGCCATTAGCACTTCTCGGCGGACAGTGATCAGATCTGCCGGACAACGATCGAGCATCTGCATAGTTCCGGTGACGAGGAGATTGCCGTTGTTCATGATCAACTCCATGAACTGAAAAAGGAACAATCAATCTGACTAGAAAGTAAGATCTCCCTCACCGCTGGAATTTTCGCCATGATATTAACGAAAGAGAGAAACTTCGATTGAGCACAGACAAAGTCATCGGCCAGGGCTTGATTGATGCTCTGATTCGGATCCTTTGGAATGGTGACATTGAGAAAATCGAGCCCGAGACGCATGAAATCGAGTGCTTCTGTTTGAACTGAAGTTTTGAAGTGCTGATAGAAAAATACAACGAGATATGGTATTTCCAGAAGAACTTTGATAGACTGATGAGCCGATGGGATCATGTTGTACTTTAACGGCGCTTTCCCATCCGGTCCGTTGAGAAGAACCGTCTGACTGTAATAGCACGTCTTCAGATATTCTGTGATGAGCTGCTCATCGGAACTCGACGGCGACGGCACTTGATGTTCTCTGTTGATGAACATGTCGACAGTCCGGCCATTGATAGTCAAATCAGCGACCATCTTTTTAAAGGCATTCATGACGGATGTGACTTCTGGATGATACACCATTTTCCCCGCGCTTCTTCCTTGATCCGTGACAATTTTTATGGCGAGGCACGCGTTCTCCTCGTTCTCCACAGCAATCAACCGCATCATTTGCTTTATGATGTCTCTGCTCAACACTTTCATTGCTTCGACATTTGACAGGCGCAGAATGATTTCTAGCATCAATTTGCGCAATTGTTGTGTGTTGTTCTCAGCAATGAACTGAGGGCTGGTACTGCAGAAGACATTGAGAAAGGCCTTGATAAGTTTGATAACGACTGCTTCGTGTGTGTTCAACATGAAATCGTTCTCGATGCTCACCCAAATTTCCTAAAACCAGATAATTTTTCATCAATCTGCTGAGCTACCACGAAAACCTGTAACGTTTTGAGCTTGACATCGTCTCGTTGTCCGCCATCAGACAAACTCTGGATACGATTTTCGAGTTCAGTTTGAGAATTATTGCCGCCCGACGGATGAGATCGATACACTGGTAACGGTGGTTCCATTCTAGAACGGTGACCAGCACCAGAAAACTATCAAATGGTATGGGTAACTGAAATGCGGAAACCATGATTAAACGAACGAGGAATGGCAAAATAATAGGGATATTGCGTAGGAATAAAGGTGAAAATGATGCTAAACTAGATTTGCATGGTTTCAACTGTAAATAATAATTAGAAATGAACAGAATTCTGGAGTTGTGAGTCAGAGGAAAAATCAAAATTTGAACAGAAGTGGATTCACTGCTGACCCGCGATTGCGCACCAAAAAAGCGACGATAGTGGCGCGTTCTCGGTGCGTTGCCACGAGAAATTGGTACAAGTGTACATCTTGATACGCTTTCAATGACCTCGTTAATTATTCGATGTGATTACAAAAAAGCAGATTATCAACTTTCAGACTAATGGGGGCAGTGATAACCAAAGAGACGGTTCTCCAGGACAATGTGTACCTGAAGAAGTTGAGTGGTTTGGAACCGATTGATGATTACGAACCGTTTTGGAACAAGCTGCTCTCTTTCAATCTGAAATTTGATGACGATGACGAGTGAGTTTTGAAATCGCACAAAACAAGTCATCTGGGAAGTTTTAGAGACACTAGGAACGCACTGGAATCCGCGTTGGACGATCACCTTCAATGCCTGATGTACAACACTCAAACCACCGGAAACTTTGCCGCTTTTATCCGTCTCTTTCTCAGAAGATCGACAGAACTGAAAGTATCTGAACAGTGCGAAAAGTAAGCATTCGAACGCTGTTCAGCTATGGAAATTGTATTCATTTTCAGCAAAATCTATCTATGGCAGACTTCTAATGCTCTCCTTATATTACGGTACATTGCAAGGTTCTTAACTCAAAGGATGACTGAGAAAGAGTTTGTGAGGATTTTTGCAAAGAATCGGGAGGCCATGGAAAATGAATCTTCGTCGACGTCTTCATCGTCGGAAGACGAAGACGACGAACAGAATGACAGAGGGGAGGGAAATGGAAATAATAACGAAGGTGAGTGAACCTGAAAGTATAACGAGTGATCAAACGAAAACGTCAGAAGCGAAAGAAACTCCAATTGTTTTTCAAAACACTGCAGAAGAGTTCACCTACGAACTAGTCTCTATTCTAATTGGCATTCCAGTCAAGTGAGATAATCATAAGCAGTTTTCATGTAAATACTTAATGATTCAGTGATGCGACTCTGGCAATTCACGTGGAAGCAGTCCGATGCCTTCTCACTCTGCTCAGCTCTCAACTCTACAACGAATCCATCGTGAACACTTCTATCGTTTTCCGATTCTTCATAGACGGCGCTTGTGCTCAGCACGCGGCCACTCTGACCAAAACTCTTCTGCTCAATTACCTTCTTCACAATTCTGAGTACCATGTGACTGTTCAGAAGCCACAGGAGAGCATTGTTTTTGGATTAGCCTGTAAGACATCAAATCTGTAAAGATGAGAAAATAGGTGTTTATTTCAGCATCCATGTGGTCTATGGTACAAATGGCCGCCGGATTGGACAGCTCGGAAGACGAGAAGCCACCTCCACTGACCCTCGGCAACTTGAGCATTCTCCTCCTTCTGAATCTCTCGTGTCATCAGCCGCTCAACGCCTCCAACCCGTTCAAAGAGACTCTGGCTCTCTTCCAAAATGCGCAGGAAGTGTCCACTCTGCCCACCCAAGTCGTGTCTTTCAAAATAGATTACAATGGACTGTACGAGAGATTGTGTGCCACTGCGAGCCAAGAGCCGCCCATGCTCCTCCTGTACATGCTTCTGCAGGCCAATTCAGGCTTCCGCAACTACGTTCTCTCACGGATTAACCTCGAGAATCTTGTCGTTCCTGTTCTCAGAATTCTGCACGACGGCGTTGCTACGTCAAACAACTCACACCATGTGTATCTCGCTCTGATTGTCACCTTGATTCTCAGCGAAGACGACATTTTCTGCAAGATCATTCACGAAACGGTGAGATAGTTCAAACAATTACGAAGAAATTGTAAAGTTTCAGATGATAAAAGACATCAATTGGCTGGACAGCGACTTCAGTGTCCGTGAAATTTCCCTCGGAGGTCTCAGTGCTCTCGTTTTCATCAGAGCTATTCAGAAGAATGCTCTCAAAACAAGAGTAACTAGTTCAATTCTGTTCATTTTCTGTATATTTTATAGTTTCAGGACCGATATCTGCACACAAACTGCCTCGCCGCTCTCGCCAACATGTCTGCCTTCTTCAAGAATCTAGCTCCGATTGTTTGTCAGAGACTTATTTCTCTGCTTGATGTATGTACTGCACGATTTGGATTATTTCCTAGTTCTCTTTTTCAGCTTCTCACCAAAGGCACGCTAAAATGGTCGACCACATGAGAGTGAGCAGCCAGAATGATGTCGCCGGAGGTCAGCCAATCAACTTTGTAAGTCCACTTCGAATCCTTCTGAATTGAGAGTGGCTATGACTTCAGCACGACGACATCACCGCACTGGAAGAGGGAATCCGCACTCTTCTGGAGATAATCAACAGCGCTCTGTGCGGCGGTCTCCGTCACAACACTCACCTCATCTACAACCTGCTCTACCATCGTGCCCTCTTTGACGCGTACATGCAGCATCCGATGTTCCAGGATCTTCTCGTCAACATCGCCGCCGTCATCTCGCACTTCTCTGCAAAAGTGGTCCACGTGCCAGCTGGAGACGGTTTCACGATTCTCCAAATAATTGAGAAAGAGGCAAACGTGTGGCCTACGGACAAGCTGGCCAAATTCCCAGAGCTGAAGTTCCGATACGTGGAGGACGAGTACACAGTCGACTTTTTCGTTCCCTACGTGTGGAGACTGTCCGTTCAACACTCAGGAATTCACTTCGAAACTTCAAGAATCAAAATCTTCAACGCACAAAGTATTGCATGATCCAGCCGTTTACGCCGGGAAGATAAAGTGCCGGTATCATTTATTCGAGGAAATATGAAAAGAAAAGTGTCCTTAATCTTGTGATAATGACGAAAAATCTTAATAATGTACAATAAATATTTATCTGATCTAATTACAGGCCTTTATTATAATAGACAACTTTCGGCGGGTTCGGCAGCTTGTTGATGTGCTCCTGAAGCGACAACTCCAACTGATTCACGTGGATTGAGCTTTTTTGAGGGAAAAGAGCGCAGCAAACGGGAGTAGAAAAGGCGAGCATGAATCCGCAGAGAGCAGTTTGTAGGTAGACGGCCATCCAAGGAGAGTACCAGGCGGCACGAGAAAGCTGATCGAAGATTACCGGGCCGAGCATCATATTCGGGACGGCCATTCCGACACGACTGAGCACGACCTGCGGGATCGCGTGGCCGGGAGCGACCGTCGAGAAGCCGAGGGTGCGGCCATCGATGTCCTCCACGGGGATTCCGTTTGTGAACTCTCTGAAAGAAGTATTTGGAGAATTAACGGCACAAAAGGACGCTGACTTGTTTCTCATCATCGGAATGTTTATGGCGTTGGCGAAAGCGATGGCGGCGAACGGAACGAAACGGGCGAGAAGGGGCGGCGCGGTCTTCCATTTCTTGAGCAGATAATTGAAGGATAGAGCACAGGAGAGGGCGCCAGTGGTGGCTCCGCAATACGAAAGAATGAGAGTTCGGTCGTCCTGCTTGTGGGTGCCGCTCCGGTTCGTGTAGTTGACGATGGCGTTGAAGGACTGATTGATCCAGTGGAAAAAGATCACGTGTGGGAGCCTGAATGAAACGGAATGAAACGAAACAGAAGAAAAGGACCGACTTCTGATAGAAAGTGAGCATTCCTCCGGTGATGAGCATGTTGCACGGCACCTGCGCACTCATCCTCCCGAGCAGAAACATCTTCTCGCCAGTGTCCGGATGGAACGCCGAGTCGTAGAGTGTCTTGGCCTCCCACAGCTCCTCCACGGTCATGTTCGGATCGTACTTTCCCTGTTTGTACTCGAGCACAATGCTCCGAGCTCTGTCCAGTTTCGCGTTGCTCGCCAACAATTTCAGGCAATTGGCAGTTGAGAAAAAGTGATACATTCTTCCTAAGCAGTTTTCCGTGAAACATTTTCTGTAAACTATTTAATACCTTGAAAAGTATTCTGATCCCATCGCGGTCTCGAAATATCCGGCAACTTCTCGCATTTCGACAGCGTCTGCGTCATTTTGTTGGGCCGGCTGCTGTCAGAGTAAAAGTGAGAAGTGAGTTGGCAGAAGAAGGAGCGGAAGGGTCACGCCGTAATGTGCTAATTTAGCTGAAAGCGTTCGTGTCCCGGGGGAAAAGAGAAGGAGATCGCGTTATTCACGTGATTTATTATATCGATTTGGAGAGCGAGAAAACGCAGTTGTCGAGTCGAGAATGAATTTGATTTGAAGAACATTTAGAAACTAGTGGGACTCAAAAAACACTCGACGAGGGGGAATATAGAGAAGGGAATGGATTATTCGCTTTTAGGGCCTACAGGAATGAAGAGAGGAGCAGTTTCTGGAGGAGTCTCGTCGATCGCCATCATCTCAATATCATTTCTCGGCTCCGTCGGATTCTTTCCCCTCTGCGCGCGGTCGCTTTTTCCAGAGATTTCGGTTTCTCGACGAATACGTGTCCTGACCCCCTGAAATCTGCCTATCACTAGTTCCCAAGAAGCTCTTTCGTGAACGCACCTCATCACGAACCAGAAAGCACATCACGCAGAAAATGAAGATGATAATGATGAAGCCGAAGAGGATCACGAGCCACGTGGAATACTTGAAGCCCTGCGTCAGAACGGGCAGCGTGTGCTTGGACATTCTCTCCATCACTTGCTGCCTGGTTCCAGAGCTCTCGGTGGTGAAATGGTAGGTTATACGGTAGTTGGATCTCTCGCCAGAGTACGACTCATTCGCCAGATAAGCGCGGAAATCGATGTCGGGCGGGAGCTCTGGGCTCGCGTGAATCAGCTGATCGGCGCAGTCCATCATGAGTCCTGAAAAAGATGAAGATGAAAGAGTCTTTCGGCGGTAGTTAGCTTACCCTCATAGAGGTATCCAGTTCCGTTCTTTCTCTCCAGATCGACTTGAATGCACGAATACTGGCACTGCACCATGTTCATTTTTCCCTTTGCGCAGTCGGTGCCCTCCCATTGCTGGACCCATCCCATCGACATTCCTCGTTGCGAATCCTGCATCAACCATTGCTTCAGGAGCTGAAAACCAGGAGAAATCAGTGAAGAATCGAAGGAAAATGACTCACAAAGTGTCCGGAAACGCACTGGGCACACTCTCTGAATCCCAGTTCGGATTCGGCGGCGTCGACGCCGACGAGCAAGGCCAAAGCGAGCAGCTTCAGCCAGATCATCGCTGAAAATGAGAAAAAATAGTGAAGAAGCAAGGACAGAAGAAAGAGATTTAATAAAGTCGGAATGCAATTTCAGACAGGCGCAAAGAATGATAATATTGGAATAGGGAAGATGTGGGGGAGCTTGGAATGCTTCTGCTCAAAAGTTTGAGAACTGACGATTGTCGTCCGAGTTAAATACTGCCCGAAAAAACGGAGAAGTCTAGACAGAAGGGGCGAATGTTTACAATGTTATGACGGTGTCGGCAGCAGACAGTGCTGAGCGGCAATTTTTTCGAAGAATGATTTGTGTATGCTTCTTTCTTCAGAGTCTACTCGGGCCAAGGACGTTGAGGGAGGGACATATTGGAACGGATTCGAAAAAGAGTGATTCACAGAGGAGAGAGAGAGAGAGAGAGAGAGAGGAGCTGTTTCGAAATAGAATAGACAGTTTATCGCTTTGGAAGAAAGCTGCGAGATTTTTTCATTCCGCAGCTGGCTGTCTGCCTTCGAAAACAATTTTGTTATTTGTTTGTTTTTGTCACAGGGACACCTAAAAGATGTAAGTTGGAAACTACAGTATTCCTTTCCCATCGCATAAACATTGCATGTCATGGGACGGCTCCTTTTGAACGGATTGCGTCCGAACAAAACATTTATTGAGCAGTGAGACAGAACAAAATTAGGATGAAGAAATATTTGAAAAAAGAGGGACGAGGGGGTGGACGGTGAAAGATCACTGGTAAAAGACGCGAATGGCGTGGCGACGGCGGTTGTTCGATTGGAAAAACCGTGGGAAGAAGGAGGAGATAGAGGAGGAGAATCGCTGAGGGATCGAGGTGTAGTCGATAGCCAGCTGCAAGGTTATTTAAGGGGGTATTGTGAATCAGTAGAGGGACCTTGTCGATGGACTTTCCGGGATCGCCGCTTTCATCAAAGTGCTTCTCAGTCACACCGACCCGCATTGTCATCGACTGACCGCTCAGAAGGACTCCAGTTGTCGGGGCGGCAATCAGGTGAGTGTCAGCGTTCGTCTGGAAATCAAGTTGGAGTTGAAACTGGCAAAGTGAATACCTTGAGAGCGAACATGATGTGAAGGGGCGAAACGTTGGTGACTTGAATCTGAGCCGAGCGATTGTCCGATGAGAAAACGAGGCGATCCGCGGGGACCGTCACAATGTCGGGCGCCCCGCTCACAGTCATCGTCATCGCCGACATCGTCTCGTACTGCTGCTGCATCTTCGGACGCATTCTGATGGTCGACGGAGGCTCCGTCGCTTCATTCTCCACTTGCATCGTTTGCGGCGTCGCCGTCTTGCACACGTAGTCGGGCGACATCTTCTGAGTGGTTTGCATGGAAGGAGAAGGCAAGAAACTGACAGCAGTGCTGACGTCCATCGCATTCTCTTCCAGATCAGAAGACGTCGACAGTTCGTAAATGGTCTCATCGTCCGAGAAATGAGTTGGTGTTGGAGAGTTGGGGACGAAATGAGACGAGTCTGTCTTCTTGATGAAACCCCGAGAATCATAGCGGGAGAAAATCGAGGAGAGGATCTCAGCAGTCGCTTGATCGTCCATCCAGGAACGAGGAATCGAAGAGGGGTTGAGACGGACTGCGTGGAGGAAGACGGCGCCGAGCACACCACTTTTGAGTAGGTTGTATCCTTGCGCGGTCCCGACGAACTGGTCGATGACGGTGAGAATACCGTAGAGAGTCCAGTAGAAGAGAATGGAATGCTGAAAAGAATTAATGAATCTAGAGAACTAGAGAATGTCGAACTGACGTATCCGTCCTTCGACGTCTTCCGATTCATCAGAACTCGATAGGAGAAGACGGCTGGAGGGACCGAAGTCACAGCAGTGGACAGTATCTTTAAGAAACATTCATATTCCGGAAGTTTCCGGACTGACCCACTTGAGCATACTCGCCGTTGATCAGGTACAAAGCGACCGCGATAACGGTCATCATGCCCAGCTCCTTGTTTCCGATCAATCCTCCCAAGAAACGACGTTCTGCGTTTCCGTTTCCGACCACGGAGTCCCTCTCCACCATTTCCACGTTCAGATGATTCTCTTCGCGACTGTTACGATGAACTTTCGAGAAGTTATTCAAACTGTCGCCGGCGGCGTAGTCTGAAAGAACAGTTCTGAAAGATCGGGGATCTTTTCATTTCGTTCTTACGATGGTCATTATGAAAACTTCTTTTTCCGTTGCTTGCTAGCGCCATGCTCGAAACTGAACTCTTGCAGAAAACGCAAAATGAGCGGTTTTAGTCATTATCGGACGTAATGGGATTCACGTGACGTTGAAGCGGAATACGTGACATTTGCAGATAACTTTTATAAGGATGTGATCTACAGTAATCCGGGCATGCTGCGAAAGGCGTCCAAGAGAAACCAGTGTGCCGAGCCCAAAGATTACGGTCTGTTCGCACTAATCATGTGCTTGCCGTTTTCGCTTCCAAGCTGTTTCGTTCAAGTGGTTTCGGGTGGTGAGGGGTCGCAAAAAGTAATTGGCCATCCTCCATCCGTCGGTCGGTCCGTCCGCGTGTGCTCTGCAGCTCCCGGCTTTCCGAGAGAGCACAACTGGCTGACGAGCGCAAAGAGAACGGCTCTCAAAGAGACGCAGACGCACGGGACGGTGTAACATCACACTGAAAACAGAACTGAGAGCGGCGAAGAGAAAGTGTCATCCGGACGGAATAACTGACCACCGCGGCTCTTCTCGGTACTTTCGTGTCAGTACAGAACACAGACCATGCTCGAGAATGTTTCTGTCGTGTTTGCCCAACAATCAGCCGCGTTTCCTCCATCATTGCGGTTGGTTACCTTCCGACAGTTTCGAGTGTCAGAAGAAGAGGGAACGGGACAGCTGAGAGAAATCTCTTTTGTGAGAGGATTAGCTCAAAGAGAGAGGATTAGTCATCTCTCGCTCCTCATGACTTCTTGGATTCGACCAAGATCCTACAGTTCTCACACGTTTCCCGTCTTCCATCGTTCTGCGAAAAAGAGAAAAGATCAGAATTCACATCTGATTCGGGAAAAAAAGAATCTTTATCTCGTGAAATCCTCGGGATCTCATAACTTTTCCTGACTCATCCGCTTTGTTTTCATCTCAAAGAGCATCTTCCTGAGCAGCTGACTGCCGATCGCCCCGAGGGTCCATCGAATACTGACTCATTATATGTGTTACACCGTCACAAGATCACTTATTTATTATCAAAATCGCTGTTCTTCTCGCCCCGGCGGCCACTCGGCGCCTCTGTTTCACTTTTTGCCTTCGCCATCGTCGTCGACAAAGGGCCGCTCATTTGAGTAAACATCCACGGGCGGCCTTTCCTCGAAAGCTCTGATTGCCGATTGGCCGTCGTCCGCAGTCGCAAAGGATATCATGCGGACACGGCAAATCTATCACTCCCCGAGAGTTTCTCCCTCGCACACCAATCTTTTTTCGCCTCCATTTCCTCAGCTGACGTCATTCGGTCATTTCATTTCATTTCAGACATTATGGCGAGCCCCGAACTCGCTGAAAAGCTGAAGAAGCGTCTGGATGAGCACCCAGAAAAGGAAGAGGCAGTCCATTTTGAACCGCCTCCACCGGCACCAATCATACCTCTGAAAGTAAGTGAGTGTTTAGAATGTCCGATGTATTATAGAAGGTTTCAGATTGTTGAAAATCCGTACGTCCCGAAAGCCGAGACCTCAATTGATGATTTGATTTTCAAAGCATTAGAGAAGAAAGAGGAAAACAACAACAATCAAGTGACGGCCCCTCTGAAAGTGGAAACGGAATCTGTGGTCCCTCCGGTTCCCACTCATCAGAAGCCAATCAACGTGGATCCTCGCAGTCCTCCTCCCAAACGATCCATTCAAGAACTGCTGGAAAGGGAGCGATTGGAGCAGGAACAGAAGCAACAGAATGCGCCGGTCCCGAAGACGCCGGTGATGGTCATCTCGAAAGGCGCGTTCCCGAGAAGTGCATCGCCGAGACGACAACAGTTTGTGAGGGAGAACGAGGATGGAAACGAGCTGGAGAAGAAGTTGGCGGCGCAGAGAACGAAAAAGTACACGGAGGAGTTGGAAGCGCTCAAACAGAAGCCAGTCGACGTGCTCGACGAAATAATGAGGAGTGTAAGTTGGGGCGGATTGAAAAGGGATTGAATTACTAACAATGGGTGTTGTGAACCAAACAGGTAGACCACATTTATTTTCTTTATGTCTTCCAATCACACAAATTCTCTCGTTTCCAGCCTCCTCCACCAGCACAATCCCAACCACAACTGCCTAAGAGTCCTCCTCCGCCAACGCCTCCAGCCAGAATCACCAGTGTCCGTTCAGACGAATCATTGGAAGAAGAGGACCGTCAGAGGAAAGAAACGGAAGAAACAGCTACATTTGAAGAGTTGGAGGCGGAGATAATGCGAATCTCGAGAAGTCCAGTGCCCCCGCCAGTGCTCAGCATCCCACCTCCGCCTCCTCCGAGCATTCCTCTTCCTCCGACTCCTCAGCTGATCCCATCTCCACCGTCTCCACGTCCGACGAGTGTGCCCCCACCAATTCCGAGTCCAGGGCCTTTTGAAGATGTCAACGTGGATGAGCTCATCGAATCCTTCACTGATTCGGTTATTATCAACTCCTTTTCTCCGCCTCCGCCACTTCCGCCGCTTCGGGAATCTTCACTGGAAGCGGAACCAATAGAGAACACGCCGGAAGATCCAACTCCGGCGCCATTAGCTGAACAAGAAGCTGTAGAACCAGAAACTGCCCCGGAGGTTCCGAAAGCATCCCAAAATGCTTCAGAATCTAAAGCAGACGTCATCGAGGTTCCCGAGGATCGGCCAAAGGCTCCGACGCCAATCCGTGACTCATCGCTCCCACCTCCACCTCCTCCGAAGCCAGAGACTCCATTGGCCATCCGTAGGGCCGGCCCGATTCCAACACCCCAGCTGCTCGAGATGATTCACCAGGAAGACTCGTAAGAAAACATATGGAAACCGTTTAAAAGTCTGGAATTCCTTTTCAGCGCCCGCCCTTCCTCGCCCACACTCCCCTCTCAGTCTCACAGTCGTCCACAGTCTCCGGCAGTTCCCAAAGTATGTTTTCCTTATTTCCCATTCAATCAAAACATTTCCGCAATGCTTCTTTTTCGCAGAAGCCGTCAGTGGTCAGTCCATTGGGCCTCCTCTGTGATCCACATTTGTCGCTGGAGAAGTCGTCAGGTGCTCCTCCAGAAGACGTTCCGTCAAACCAATGGACCCAGTGCCAGTGGCCCCCCGTCGATGAGAAAGAGTTGAACGATGCATTGGAAAGAAGAAATAAGATTCTGGAAGGTGAGTGTATTCCGGAAATCATTGAGAGCCTAGGCAAATTTTTGTTTTTGTTCATCGAATCTTCCGAAAAAAAGCGGGGGCAAGCGTAAAGTGTCTAATGAAATGTCAACATATCACTTATTCCGGCTCCTTCTGGTCACCTCCTCCTCATCTTCTTCTTCCTTTTTCCTAATCTCTGCGCTTCTTCGTCTCTAGCCATTCCTAAGAAGTTTCTCCGGAACAGACGTGTAATTGCGAGAACACATCGTTCAGATTTGACCGATGTTGGTGGCGGTAGGCCGCGCATCATAAACAATAGTTGATTATGTCTGTGTCTCTTCATCCCGCACACTCTCTCTCTCCTCGTCTTGTTGATCACCGTCGATTCCACCGTCACACGCAACATTAGTCATCGTCCTCTGGTTCATTTCCGAGCTTATTTTTGTCTTCTGTTGTACTCAGCCGACCCAATTACCGCTTCATTTCCTGGCAACCGATAAAGTATTTCGAAACTCTGCGCGTCTCCGACTTCCGCTTCTGCTCTTCTCCATTCTCCATACGGATTTCGCAAGCAGGCGAATCAGATCCGCAGTTGTTTTTTTGCATTCAAAATAGCATAGTTTCGCGCCATAGATTCGTCATCTCGGACAAGGTCGCTCACCTTTTCGCGCCGGTTGTTTCTCTCCCTCTCGTGACTCGTTCTCCTTCCGTTTTCTTCTATTTTTCTTGACCGAAGGCCCGGAATTTCAGCAGTGATCATGTTTGACGAGAACTTTTCGAGATTCGGTAAGACCGCCTACACTAATTCTCTATCTTCTCGCATCTAAAACCATTCTCTTTCAGGCGAGAGCGTGCCGTTGAAGATGAACAAGAAGATCTCGTTGTACGCCGAATTCAACGAGTTCTCGCGCAACAGATCCAGTACTTCGTGGATACGTTCAAGAAATACGACGAGGATCAGGACAACTTTATCGATTTCAACGAGCTGAAGCGCATGATGGAGAAGCTCGGCGAGGCGCAGACGCATATCGCACTCAAGGAGCTCATCAAGAAGGTCGACGAGGATCAAGACGGAAAGATCTCGCAGCGAGAGTTCCTGCTCATCTTTCGACTGGCGGCCACTGGAGAACTCTCGTGCTCAGAAGTCTTCAAGACTCTTGCCGACAGCGTCGACGTCTCCAAAGAAGGCGTGCTCGGAGCCGCCAACTTCTTCCAGGCCAAGGTAACTCGGAATGAACGTAAACTTCTCAATAACATTGTGCTTCAGATTGAAGAACAGACGAAACTGTCGCGCTTTGAAGAGGAGATGAAGCAGGAGAAGGAGGAGAAGCAGCGGCAGGAAGAGGAGAAGCGGATACGCCGTGAGAAGTTCCTGGCTAGCAAGTCGATCTTCCACTGAGCCTCCAGTCCAATCCAATTACTCATTCGTCAATCCAAAAGTTTAACTTTTTCACTCATTTTCTCATTTTCCTTCCTCGCCCTGTTCATGTCACATTCTCCCCTACCGTATTTATTTCTCTCTCTTTCTCCTTCATTCTCATGTATTTACACTCGCATTTCATTTTCTTTTCTTTTCACCTTTTCACCTTTGCTCACCCCATTTGTCATTAATACGTCACGTAATAAAAAAGTGTTTTCCACGTCTACAGTATTCGTACATTTCCGCTCATCTTGCACGACACGTCCATTTCTGTCGAAAACAAATCAACAAGTCCACTCGCAGACGTCTTGACACCTTTGGGGGTGGATGCAAATGGGACGGCCGGGTCCGGAGGGCACTAAAAGCCATCAGTGGTCCGTCGGTTTTTCTCACACTAGTCCCCCGCCCGTCTCTTCTTGCCTTTTCCTCCTCGATTTCTTCTTTTTTTGCCGGCAACGACTTCTCCTTCTCTCATTTGAGAGTTGCATACGGGAGAGTGATTCGCTCGCATGACGACACGTAATGCAGATGAGAGGATGAATGAGCTGACACGCAAAACGAATAGATGAGCCGACCGGAAGTGAGGAGAGAAAGAAGACTATAGCTTTTCCAGTCGGGTGGTCCAATTAGGCCGTCTGTGCTCTTAGAGCATCTTTCTGCAGAGACGACTGACGTCAAAAATCGGATGATATCAGTGATGATGATGGCGTGACTGACTGAATTCCACGTCTGGTGTAGTTTGAAATCATTCTCATTGGAGCAAAGTTGTGAAGAAACAGGTGAACAGTAACCATTTCTCTTAATTATTTCCCTTCCAGCCGGTTTTCGGCTCTCCATTCCATTCATCCCATCGTTTCTTGCCCATCTCCATCGGAATTTCCAAAAAGAAAAAGAGGAAATTCCTCGCCGAGAAACGCTTCCGAATCCTCTCGAATTTCCAGAAGAAAACAAACAGACACATTGAAAATTCGCACATTCGCTGCTCGCGGCACAATTCATTAAAAATTTTGCTCATTCTCCATTCACATTCCGAGCAAATAAATAATAACTGATCCATCTCCTTTTCTTTCCGATTTCGCCCCTTCTTCTTCGTTTCATCGACGACAGAAGTGAGGCTCGGCGAGTTTTGATTGCATTTCAAGTGTCGGAGCCTGTCGTGTTTATGTGCCTTGTCATATCGTCAAAGTATGTGTTGGGATGAGAGGGCGGACATACTCGAAGGCTTATATGGCAATTCTCGACTCTCACAACAATTGTATTAACCAAACGGATAAGAAGGCGTGCTGCGCGCACGTGCTTGAGCCGACGA
Source organism: Caenorhabditis sp. 36 PRJEB53466 (assembly GCA_946814055.1). NCBI lineage: Eukaryota > Metazoa > Nematoda > Chromadorea > Rhabditida > Rhabditidae > Caenorhabditis > Caenorhabditis sp. 36 PRJEB53466. The sequence goes on from CAMPFS010000002.1 coordinate 6,970,876, forward strand.
AACGACCGTATCCGAAGAGCATACATCTCATCTGAGAATGCTTGTAAGTTGCTCATATTCTGCACTTTCCTCCCAAAAATCATCCGCCCCGCCGTTTTCTTCTTCTTCTTTCCCTTCTTCTGCTCCAAATCCAATTGTCGATCCGAGTGAAACCTTCGTGCAAACTCCAATCACATTCCTTTCGATTCTTTCACTTCCCCGTTCATCCCACGGCTACTGTCGAGCGAGAGAAGCACTCCGTTTCGGCTTTTCGCGCAATCACTTCACAGTAAAGTATTTACCGTTTCATACGGTCTGCGTCTCTCCATCTCGCGCACTCTCTCGCCTCGTGATTTGCTCTCTCAAGATGGCGGGTGAACCATCCAAACACTGCAGAAAACAGCAGAAAGACGATGGTTGGATGGATAGTTAGTACCAAAAAGTGAGATTCACGCCTCACAGAACACTTTGGCAGTCTTGGTCTTGTGGCAAGTCCTTTCGGATGATTCCCCCCCTTCACAGGATTCTTTTTTTCCTCCTCCTCCTTCTTCTTCTTCTTCTCCTTCTGGAATATTTGATTTGTGCCTTTTGCACATTCTTCTTCTCCCCCTTTTTTGCGAGGGAAGAAGAGCAGACAAGTCAAGCTCTTCCCATTATCTCGAGAGCCGTGTCCTTTTTGCTCTTTTCCATTGTGCTAATTGCCCGCAATCGGGAGTATGACTCCGGCATAACAAGTACCGTACTCTTCAGTCCATTTTCGAAATTAACTAGGTGCCATCGGCTGAATTGATGAGAGCCAATCCCCTCTAATGGTACGCGTTTTGTCCCGAAGAGCATCAGCTGACCATTTCTTTTATGCAAAAGGGGCGGAGCTTGATCTAAAATTAGGTTTTAATGAAGATTACCCTAATGAAAGTTCTTTCACATTCTACCGTAACCGCCTGCCACGTGCTTTCCATTCTCGAATACCACGCCATAAATCACTTGCTCCAACTAGCCACTTCCCGATATTATGCATTCAAAAGTGCTCCACTCTCCTCGTTTTCCATTTCGTTTTTTGTGCGGCTCTTCCCTCCATCAGTCCATCAATCAATGTCGGCGCCATCTATTTGTACTAAATCTCACGTCTTGGATAAACTTTGTCGAGAGAAAGAAAACAAGAAGATCAACATAATGATGCGACACGCTCTCTTTCTCTCTTCGACTCCCCCGATCTCGGCTCTACACCTGTCGCCACCCCGATTTGTTGGCAGTGCGCCAAAAAGTTGCTCCGATTGTTGTTCTGCTCGTCGGAGGCTCCGGAAAAGGAGCAACAGCCAGCCAGCCATCCATCCGTCACCACAAACCAATTCGAATTTGAATGTTTATGTTGCGTATCCATTCTTCGTTCCTTCCCCTCTCCTCCCCCGCTGTCGCCGCCGTCGTCGTCGTTGACTTCTCCGAATTTCTAATCTCCTTATTTTATTTTGTTTGTATTTTGCAGTCCTCTTCCTTCTCCTCCTCCCGCCCAAGACGTGTGTGTGCTTCCAAGATAAACAAAAAACAAAGGAGGAGCCAGGGGACAGCCGGGGCAGAAGTCGTCGGATTTCCCATGCGACCAGAACTACTGTTCTCCCTCATTCTATCGTTCGTGGTGAGCCTATTGAGTACGGTACATCTGAAGACGTTAGGTGATTTCAGATAGAATCAGATGCAGTTCATCCGGTGGTTCTGGAGACGAAACTAGGCGACATTCAAGGCAATGAATTCTTCTTTTTGTCAAAGAAAATTCGGACTTTCTTCGGGTAACTTACTTTTCCAATTGATCAATCTTTCTAAGTATTTCAGAGTTCCTTTCGCCGAAGCGCCCATCGAAGAGTTCCGATTCCGAAAGCCACGTCAGAAAAAGCCATGGAAGGGACTTTTCGATGCGACGAAACCTGCGAACGCCTGTTTTCAAGTGACTTTCAATCATTGACCAACAAATATAGTCTGTTTCAGACAAGAGATAACTACAACACGACGTTCTGGGGAAGCGAGATGTGGAATGCGAATACTCCGATCAGTGAGGACTGTCTCTATCTGAACATTTGGGCACCGGCGGATGCATAGTGAGCAAGAGGACCGGAGAGAGAAAAAGAAGTTGATTTTCAGCAATTTGACGGTGATGGTTTGGATCTTCGGAGGCGGTTTTTACGCGGGCAGTCCGTCTTTGAACATCTACGATGGAAGAGCTCTCAGCTCCACCCAAAACGTTATAGTCGTGAACATCAACTACCGTCTGGGCCCTTTCGGATTTCTCTACCTGGACCACCCAGATGCGCCGGGCAATATGGGCCTTTTGGACCAGGTGAGAGAGTCCCTTTTTGTCTCTGCACCTTTCCACATTTTTTCCCCTTTTCGCTCTTGGCCCTATTATTATTATTCGCAGCTTTTCACGCACGTTTCGCATCCATTCACACCCTCGCACAAAGTGCACATAGACATGCGAAACACTCGCCACAAAAACTTGCTCTCACGTCGCCCCTCTTCAGAGAGTAATTTTTCACATTGCTCCTCGCCTTCGCCAACTGCTCCACCCGAGACTCGGTGCCGCTCACTGCTCCGGAATTCTGAACTCTGGCTGCTCTGATTAGGTCCCCGGAGACAACTTTTTCTTTTTTTCAGCAATTGGCGCTTCATTGGATTCGACAAAATATTGTGTCGTTTGGCGGAAATCCGGACAAGGTTTGGTTCTCTCTTTTCCGAGAAAACGACCCTCTTTCTCTCTCACCGACGCCTTCTTTTCTGCAGGTGGCCGTCTTCGGGCAGTCCGCCGGAGCCGCTTCCATTGTCGCGCATCTGATAGCTCCCGGATCCCGAGGGTAACACAATTAGAACGACGAGAACAACTCTCGTTCAATCATTCCTTCGTTTCAGTCTCTTTCGGAACGCGATTCTGCAGTCGGGAAGTGTCGAGAACACGTGGGCAATCAATTCGCCGTTCCGAGCGAAACAAAAGTCGGAGAGGCTTCTGGAGCTCGTCGGTTGCAACAAGACTACTGTAAGTGAACGTGTTCCACTCTGGAAAAGAGTTCCTCTCAGACCGAGAACTCCCTGTCGTGTCTGCGTCTCGTGTCTCCGGAGCAGCTGAGCATGAGCACATGGAATCTGTCCCTGACCTACCTCGAATTTCCGTTCGTCATTGTCTCACGGTCAGTTTTCTCTTTGTGATCCCCTCGAATATTCATAATCTTCTCCTTTTCCTTCTTCAGAGACAACCACTTCTTCGGTCATCTGGACGCGCGTGCGGCGTTGCGTGAAGGCGATTTCAATGGAGACGTGAACTTGATGATTGGCATGAACAAGGACGAAGGTTCGTGAAGAGAGAGAGAGAGAGAGAGAGGGGGGATGAGCGAGAAGGCGGCGGGGGTGGAGCCGCAGAATTGGCTCGAATTGGGAGGGTGGAAGAAGGAGTGTCAAAGTGTCAGAAACAGTCGGAAAGAGAGAAGAGCTTTCATTCTCAGGCAACTATTGGAATATCTATCACTTGCCGCAGTACTTCGATTCGTCCGAGCCGCCCGAGTTGACCAGGTTTGTTTGGGGGAAGATTTCTAGGAATGGATGCTCAGTGAGCACATGAATAGAATAGTTGATTTGGGGGGAATTGAGGAACTCAGCATGACCGTGGGAACCTGGAAGCTTCTTCTTATGCAGCTCTATCTTTTAAAGATTAACTTTGTGCATTCAGACATCAATTCGATTCCCTGGTGGACTCGACGTTTGCCATTCAGCCGGACATCATCCGATCCGCCGCCAAGTACATCTACTCGGATCCGAACTGCACGGACCACGGCCGCAAGACCCGATTCTACGGGAACCAAATGAATCAGATAGTCGGCGACTATTTCTTCTCGTGCGATTCATTGTGGCTCGCCGATCAGGTACCTCCCCCTAATTGCCTCAATTCTTCTCTCGGCGAGCTCTCACTTTTTTTCGCATTTTGCAGTTTCGTTCTCTGAGTATCAAATCGACGAATTCCATCCCAACTTCTAAAGTCTTTGTCTACTATTTCACACAGTCATCGAGGTTTTTTTTTTGCGAATTTCAGTTAAACACGTCACACTTCCGAATTTCAGTGCGAATCCGTGGCCAAAGTGGACTGGCGCGATGCACGGATACGAAATCGAGTACGTCTTTGGAATGCCGTTGAGTTATTCGAAGAATTATAAGCGCAGAGAGCAGATATTCTCTCGCAAAATTATGCAGTTTTGGGCGAGTTTTGCCAAAAATGGGTGAGTTTAGAGAGTGCGGGACAAGCGGAGAAATTGAGAGGAAACGAACGGAACTTGTGCGTTTTCTTTCAGAATTCCGAAATTGCGCATTTTGAAGAACACCGAGCACTGGCCAGAGTTCACAGAGCAGAATAAGTACAGGTACGTATTTCCTTATTTCACTTCTTCTCTTTATGCCGTTTTTCGGTCAGATGGATGCAGTTGAGAAGTGGATCGAACATCCGACCGATCAAACCGAAGAAGCAAATGGAGTGCCAGTTCTGGAGACGAGTCAAGGAGACCGAATACACTGCTTACTGTAAACGACATAGAGAAGATTCTCGGCAAAACACCCAAATGCTTTCATTTTCAGTGACACAAGAGTACGCCTCCTCGAGCAGCCGTCTGAATACGTATTGGCAGCTGATTCTGCCCTTCTTCCTATTCGTTTTCTCAATCATTTTCTAATTCTCGACCTCCTAAAGTCTCTCTCTCTCTCCCTCTCTCTCCCTCTCTCTTCCCGATCCAGTTTTGTTTCCTCAGCGGGCTTCCCCTTGATCTCTGCCTAAATAAACTCCGATTAATTCGAACTCTCGATTCATTCGGCATGATCTTCCCGTTCTTTGATCAGCACGTTCCTTCTCTTTCTCTCTTTCTCTCCGTCTCCCGCATTCTCTCTATCTCTCTCTCTCTCTCTAACTTTTTCTCTTTCTAACGTGTCGTGTTTGAGGGTCAGTCTTGCCACGCGAGAAGCTGTGATCATCGCGAGGAGGGCGGATGCGTCGTCGTCGTGTCTTGCTACTTCTGCTGTCGACCACGGCACTCCTCGTCTCGACGCAGCAGGTTAATCCGTTCTAACTTTCAGCCTGACAATATCTGACAAATCACTAACCGCCTGTCTCTCTTTTAGGACGACTCTAAGGCGGGCGTCGTTGAAGTTCAGACAAAACTCGGAACTGTTCGAGGAGCGGAATCCGATCATGGAAACAAGAGAGTTCGATCATTCTTGGGGTAAATTTCGGAGATGTCAACTATTTTAGAGTATTCCTTTCAGAGTACCGTTCGCGGAGCCCCCAATCAATGAGCACCGCTTCAAGAAACCGACTCCGAAGAGGCCGTGGAATGGGACGCTATCAGCGGATACACTGGCTCCCGCATGCTTCCAGGGAAGGGATACCTATGATCCGAACTTCTGGGGAAGCGAAATGTGGAATGCGAACACTCCTGTCAGCGAGGACTGTCTCTACGTGAACATTTGGGCACCAGCTGAAGCTTAGTGAGTGAATGCGACACTTTCAGAACGTCTTCGTTACTTTTCAGCAACCTGACCGTCGTTGTTTGGCTGTTCGGCGGCGGCTTCTACTCCGGATCGCCTTCTCTGATTCTTTATGACGGAAAGGAGTTGGCAACACGTGGTAACGTCATCGTAGTCAACATAAACTATCGTGTTGGCCCGTTCGGATACCTTTATTTGGGACATGACGACGTGCCAGGCAACATGGGAATGCTCGATCAGCAGTTGGCTCTCTATTGGATCAGAGATCACATCTTCTCGTTTGGCGGCGACCCCGCCAGAATCTCTCTAGTCGGCGAATCAGCTGGCGCCGCTTCTATTGTGGCTCATTTGATTGCTCCTGCTTCCAAGGGACTCTTCCAGAATGGAATTCTTCAGTCTGGTTCTTTAGATAACAAGTGGTCGATGGATACGCCGAAAAGAGCGAAGCAAAAGTCAATGACTCTAGCCGGATTGGTGGGATGCAATCAGACGAAGACGACCGACGTCATCCACTGTCTCCGTCATACTCCTGCCCAAACTCTCGTCGATAATATCTGGAGCGTCGGGCTCAACTTCCTCGAGTTTCCCTTTGCAATCGTCTCGAGAGACCGTAACTTCTTCAAACACCTCGACGGATTCATAGCTCTCCGCGATGGGACCTATTCAACAGATGTCAACCTCATGTTCGGAATTAACCACGACGAGGGCAACTTTTGGAATATCTACAATCTCGGAAAGTTCTTCGACAAGCAACCAGTGAAGCCTCAAATGGATCGGGTTCAATTCCACGAATGCGTCGAAACGGCGTTTGCAGTTCAGCCCGAACTAGTGCGAAGTGCCGCCAAGTACGTGTACTCGGATCCGAAGTGCACAGATCCTCTGCAGAAGACCGAGTTCTACGCGGAGCAGGTGAATCAGATGGTCGGAGATTACTTCTTCACCTGTGACAGCATCTGGTTCGCTCACAACTACCCGAAGCTCGCCGGAAACCGCTCGAATGTCTTTGTTTATTACTTTGATCAGCCGTCCAGGTAAGAAGCGTCCGGCCTGCCAACTGCTGACGTTTTCCGATTTCAGTGCGAATCCGTGGCCGAAATGGACGGGAGTGATGCACGGATACGAGATCGAGTACGTGTTCGGAGTGCCTCTTTACAACAAGACCGCCGGATACACAAAAGAGGAAATGGATTTGTCGGAGAAAGTGATAGACTTTTGGACGAGTTTTGCAAACCACGGGTAATGAAACAGCACACGTCTATTTCAAGAGAAATATTACTCTCTTTCAGAGTTCCCTCACTTCGAAAGCCGTCTGTCGGAACGTCGAAAAAGGTCACGTGGGAGAGGTACGACGGAACGGATCACACAAAGTGGATGAACATCAAAGTGGGCTCGTTCCGAATGATTCAAGAGATCAAAAAGGTCGAGTGTGACCTGTGGAGGAACGCGAAAGACATGGAATACAGTGCCTATAGTGAGTCCGATCCAGACAGCTTCACGTCGAACTTTGAAACTTCAGAAGAAGAGCTCACCGCCTCCTCGTCGCCAAACACCCACTACACTATAGTTCTTCTTCTCCTGCTAGCCGTCTATTCAGTGGTGTTCGACACGTTCTAACCTCTCTAAATATTCTTGTACGCCCCGAAATAATTCCGTCAATTACATGTGTGCTCACTTACAATACATTCAATCTTTCGTCTTCGTTTCCAGCATTTTCCGATGTCTTCTCAGGGAGTAGTCATGTTGGATCTCTTCTTCTTCTTCTTCTTCTTCTTCTTCTTCTTCTTCTTCTTCTTCCACCTTCCTCCTTTCTAGCCTCTTTCAGTCATTCCCCCCATTCATTCATTTTCTGAATTACACATATCATTAGTCAATTGTATAGGCCGCGCATTTAGAGATTTGTACTGAAATTTTCACGTTTTGTCAATTTTCAATTCAATGAATTTTCCAATTTTCCCATTTTCAATTCTGGTCGCATACGAAATTCATTAAAAATCAGGAGGCGATTTGCTGCGCCGATAATACGAAATGGGCGGTCAAAAAGCGCGAGCCACCGGAAATTCGATGCACTTCACTCGCGGCTGCGGCTCTCCAATGTTGCCGTTTCGCCGCTGCTCCCTCATGTTCCAGATGGCCGAATTCGCGTGTGAAGCGCACGCTTCAAAAAAACGTGTAAGAGCTCGGCGAGCCGCTTCACGAAATTTCATTTAGTCTTTCTTTTTCTCGCTCTCTCGCTCTCGATGGGCACGAAAGAGCTCTTTGTCTTTCCTAGTCATTGAAATTTATTGCATAGACCTCAAATGGAATGATTTGTGACATTCTCAATGGATTCGTGATGGTTGGAATGGTATCTGGCAGCTGTTTTGTTTGCTCTTCGCCAAATATTGAGAACGTAAGTTGTCTTATGTATCTTATGGTCAGTTTAAAAAGAAAAGAAAGTCCTACGTGACTAGGGTAATAATGAGATGAAAGCGAGCCCACAGTGTAACCACTTCACTCTCTCAAGTGCCATTATATACAGCATTACGGATCATTCTTCGAGAACCCGCGGGAGATCCAGCCGGCTTACATTGGTCGCGTTATTGACTGCGAAAAGAACGAATTCAAAACACAGGACTGTCCCGGCGCCTGCTTTTCATTGAACGTCTCCAGCTCCACGACTGATTCGGACTTTGGTGAGATAAGAAACACGAGCTTTTGAGCACCAATGTCTTCAGGAACGTCCTACGGCTGCTCCACCGCTCTGGTCCCTGATGATGTGGACATGGAAGAATCTTGCACGACAAAAACTATCTCGATAAGGTTAGTAATGATTTCAAGCAGAATTATAGCTCCCAACTGAAAGATTGCTCGTTCAGAACGTCTCCAGTATATTCGGTGACGGCAACGTACTGCCTGTGCTCGGAAAACAACTGTAATCCCCCGATACATCCGGTGATCCGACGGCGAACGAAAACAATGAAATCAGGCGGAAAAACGGCTTACCATTCGAATAAATTTGACGAATTCTCGAATGCTTGTTGTCCGCTCTCTCTCCAAAGGCTTTTCGTCACACTTTCAACGCTATTTTCAGTTCAGTTAGTTCTAAACTCAAAATAAAAGTTCCTCCTCTTTTCGTTTTGTGTTTTGGAAAATAAGAATGAATGCGCCGTCAGAGTACGGTAGCGATGTTTATCTGAGATCCGTGACATTGACAATAGTGAAGTTTGTATCGCTTCGCTCCGAACGACCTTGCACGGAAAAGACGAGACGACTGATCAGTGGTCAAAAGAACAAAATGCCGATGGAGTACGGTATTTTTAAAACTTCAAACATGTCATTTGTTTTTCCATTGTGTCGGATTCGATTTCAAGTGCTTCGTAGACGGAGAGCATGTCGCGGTAGGCGTCGAAAATCGGACCAATCAGAAGGATCAGCTCGGCCATTCGCGTGGCGATCTCATTTGATGTCAAGGGGGTGTGCTTCTGGAAGAAAAACATAATAATAAGATCTTTCGAATCGAAACATACCTGATAATATTTGTTCAGCGCTGAAGTGACACCTCCGTATTGTTCTTGTGAGACAGTTTTGAGAGTGAGCGTCGAGTCGAGCATCGCCAGTTTCCAGATGCAGAACGATTTGAGCGCGGCGTACTCGAAAACCTCGAGCCGCAGTCGAAAAAGAGCAGCGCCGACGGTTGAAGAGAATCGGTTAACGAACGAGGAAAGTATGCCGGTCGACTTGACGTGTTCTGATAATTCTGAGTTCATCCACGCAGAGTCCATCCAGATATTGGCAAAAGAGCAATAGCGGAAGAGTATCGAGAGGTCGTCTTTGTCCAGAAGGTCCGTGCCCGGACAGGAAGTGCATATTTGAAAGGCAAAATGATCACCGACAGACTTTCGTTTCATAAATTCTAGAAGAGAGAACTGAAAAAAACAAGTGTTCTTCATAATTCCACGCTTCAAATTGGTACCTTATTGAATCCCAAAGATTGATGATGAGAGGATGTTTGCACTTGGCTCATGTAATAATCGAGAAGTTCACCGTGAGTTACATTCAGGATGGAACTGAACTCTGTCAGCTCGACAGCACATTCTTCATCAGACTGCGAGCCAGTCTCCATTGATTCCGTGCACACTGGGCCTACGGTACACGTGGCATATACTCGAACGATGTCAACGACGCCTTCTTCTCTGGATCTGAGCACATATTTGGGGATCCGATTCGTGGCGCGAGGTTCTTGAACCACTGAAAGTTTTTCGTTAAGAGTCTTTGCTCAATTGATGAAACTCTCTTACATTCCCGTCTCATCCCGACGGATTCGCACCGATCATAGCGACATGCTCTGCAGAAGATCCTTCCTCCTTGGCCCATTGTGCATACTTTCTGGTACTTGCAAACGAATCGGATGCCCAAAGAAACGGTTCTTCGGAAGAAGGCGGCACACGCTTGACAGACTCTCGAGCCAAAGTGCATGTGGGTGGTGTCAGTGGTGGCGCACACCGAGCAGCTTTTATCGGCCATCTTTTGAGATTGTCAGAGACCGAAATAAAACGAATAGGTGTGAAATGAAACGCACTCTAGTTCGCTTCCTTTTATTGTGTTCCTCATCTTCATTTTATCGGATCGATACAACAATGTATGCGTCTATGGGTTCACAAAAAATGAGCGGGGAAGAAACACAACGATTTCATCGGTGATCGGAGCAAAAAAACTCCGCGCCAATCCATTTGGAACGAATAAAAAGTGTGGCGTGGATGGTTATCTTGGTACTAATCGGACAACCGACGAATTCGCTGATCTCGCGACCGTCCGAAGACCCGAAAACGTAAGACGACGGTTCCGTGATTGACCTGGAATGTTGCAGAACGTGTGAGGATTGTGCTAGGTCCCCAATTGTCACTATTTGATACACCGAAAGTGTGCAACTTTTCGCCTTTCGCCTTTCGTTTGCTCACCTGCGCCGCCGGCTCAAAGTCCCATTTTCAGGGTGGCAATGTTCGCGCACTCTGACTTCCCGTCCCATGCGGGCTCCCATTCCTCCCATTCCTCTTCTTCTTCTTCTTTTTCTCGCATTCTTTCGAAGTGTCCACTTGTGTCGATCCGATGGAAAGTACTGTACGACTGTGATGGCGACGTCGTTTCTTTCCAAAAGCAGTCTGGAGTACAAGTGTCAGTTTCCGATCTTCATTGCGAAAAGCGACATTCTCTCGTTGGATGCGACGGTCTCCGTGACCATGAAGATCGGAGAGTACTGTCAGAAGACGTGCTGCTCGGTCATGCAGACCACTCAACCGACCACTCCGTCCACTTCTCCATCAACTACAACTCCAACCACCACCCCGGAGCCCACAACCACCACTACTGTCTACGTATCCACTTTCCTCATTTCATATTCGTTCCTTCTAATTTCAGCAGTCTCCATTGGACAAATTCAATGCAGTGATGAATGCGGACGGCGCGTTCAAGTCGCTTATGGACGAAATCAGTACGCAAAACTTTCATGCCCTTCCCTTTTAGCCGTCTCCTTTCCAGACTTTTCCTCGTCGGCGTCAGAAGGATTGGAAAGGTATCAGGTTTATTCGGAGACCAAAAAGCAGGTTGATGAGCATAATATCGCGTACAATCTCGGGCTTTCTACTTTCGAAATGACTGTCAACTCTTTTTCCGTCGCGGTAACTGCTTGAACGAACGAAATGAAATAGGAGTGAGATTGTTTTCCAGTTGGAAGGGGAAGTGGCTCCGTTGACTCTTTCTCTTGACGCCCTCCAGCCAACAGCTACAGCATCCCCGAGTACTGTAGTTGCGCGGAAGAAGAGAGACACTGCGGTTACTGTCGACTGGAGACCGTACATGAAACCGATTCTGAACCAGCTGACGTGTGGCGGCTGCTGGGCCTTCTCGATGGTCGCAATGGTCGAGGGATTCTTTGCCATCCAGGGCTACAACACCTCCAGTCTCTCCGTGCAACAACTGCTCACGTGTGACACTTCTACGGATCCTACTTATGGAATAGCGAACATCGGATGCAAAGGAGGGTACTTTCAGGTGGCGGGCACGTATCTGGAAGCCTCTGCGGAGAGGAATTCGGAGGATATTCCGTTTGATTTGGAGGTGAGCATCTTAGTCATATCTTCCATAATATTTCCGTAGGACACCGACTGTGACACTTCCTCCTTCGCTCCAGTGGTTCCAACAATTCTCCAGTTTGACGACGGTTTTGTTTCCGGGAATCTGACCGCTTCTCAGCTGATTACAATGGAAGAAGACATTGAGGAAAAGGTCCGGAAAGGACCAGTTTCAGTGGGAATGGCAGTCAGTCAGGATATCTACAGTTATTCCAGCGGTAGGCGACAGAAGATGCCAATTGTTTCGAGAAAAAAAGAGCACTTCTTCAGGAGTTTATGACGGAGACTGTGGAAGCACCATCAACCACGCGGTCGTTATCGTCGGATTCACAGATGACTATTGGATTATCAGAAACAGGTTTGAAACAACACCACTTTTGCCTTTTGACCCGGTTGTTTATCTTCTTTGCAGCTGGGGAGACACGTGGGGAGAGGACGGATACTTCCGAGTGAAACGGGCGGCCGGCAGGGATCCATGCAAACTGTACAGCTACTGGTCACAGGCCACTGCCATCGGATCCGAAGAGTCCTACGTTCCCCCGAAGGCCAGTGGCGGAGAGTTCGTGGTGCCGAGCACTCACACGATCACTCAGACGACGGATCGAATTAGTACGGATGAATGTGGAGAGACTCCTTGTGAAGAACAATGTGATTGTGACGATGATGAAGATGATTATTATTATGAAGAGGAGGACGGAGAGGTACTTGAACTTTGAGGTCTACTGCACAACACTCGTTTCAGACAAGCACAACGTCTCCAACATCTTCCACAACAGCTTCAACTACTTCTTATTCCACTACATCTCAAACCACATCCTCCAGTACAACTTCTTCAACTCCTACTACATCTGCATTTCTGGAGACCGCTAGAACCAGTACTAGCAGAAAAACGACTAGAAAGCCCACAACCACTACGACTACTGCTAGAAGAACGACCACCACTACTCGCCAGTCCATCCTCGATAAATGGTCTGACGGATGGAACAATTTTTGGGGTTGATTCACGTACAATAAATGTTCAAATCAGTTACCAATGATTTTTTATAAAAACGAGTTTCGCGCCAAGTCTTTTTGTTGACGCGCTTGCAGTGCCTTTGCGAGGTTCGCGCCTCGAAAATTCACTTTTACATCATTTTTACATCATTTTTAATTCTTTCTCCGTGTTTTGCTCTAATTTCAGCTGAAAACGTTACCTTTTTCATTAGGAATGCCAGTACCATCCGGATACTCAGCTGTTCCACATGGAAACACGCCATCATGCTTCGATAAGGTAATTTTTCAAAAACTTTGTCAGGCCATGCAAATCATAAAGGAGATGAAACGCTACAACGAAGTAGAACTTGCACGGAATGGAACTGTTACGATTTGGAACTCGCAACTTTAAAACTGTGAGTTCCAAATCGCAACAGTTCCATTCCGTGCGAGTTCTACTTCATTGTAGCGCTGATGATGAAAGTTTGTTGATGAAGAGTCACTTACTTTTTTTTCTTTTGAAATGAGCTGCTACACTTCTTGATAGCATCTTCTATTACACCACTGAGACAGTACCTGTTTCGTTTGGCATCGAGAAAACAGACGTTTTCCTTTGCCGTTTCCGCTGAAACATTCGCTTTCCTTTTAAATTCAATTCACTGAATTCATACATTTGCAGATCAGAATGGGACTGATGATGGGAGCGATGATCGGTGGCGCGACAGGAATTCTTCTCGGCGGATTCATGAGCTTCCGATCGGGGCTACGTGGCAAGGAGCTCCTACTGCAGACCGGCAAGACTGTCGCACAGTCCGGTGGATCGTTCAGCGTCTTCATGGGAGTGGCTCAAGGCCTCCGTTGTTAACCTGGTCTCTGTTTTCGTTTCTCTTTGCCCTGTTTTACTTCTTTTCGATGAATTTTTGCTAGATCTTTCGTAGAGCACATAAATGAACACTTCCATTCACTAGCAGAAAGCAAAAACGGTCTCGAAAATTTATTGAGGGTACACAAAACGTACATATTCAACATCTCTCATCGTCGCCAAATGAGATCTATTATTCGTGTGCCTTTAGGTCTGATTCAAGAGAGTGGGAGAGAGAAACAGGGAAGAATAGAAGGGGAGTGGTTGCCGGATTGGGGAGAAAGTGTTATTACAGTTAACACGTGTGAAATAAGGGTGGACAAAGGAAAAGTAACTAGAAGGCATTTAGGCCATCGGATGAAGGACCCGCCGCTCTCTCTCTTCAATGAGCACAGTTACTGATCGAGCGGAGCACTCCGTCCAAATCGCACGAACGTCTGTCCACGCTTTCCGAAGCGAACGAAAGTCTGTGCTCTCTTTCCGAATCGCACAAACGTCTGTGCTCGTTTAGCTGGTCGTTCGGCGAACAGCGAACCATCCTCGGGAAGGGCCGTCTCGTCGGCGGACACTCCGTACTGGGAGGCATAATCTGGAAAAAGAGAGGTTACGTCATCAGAAGGAAAGAATTAGGAGAGGGATGAAGAGGAGGCGGAGGCGCGAGAGTCGGTTATTTTGCTGTGGCGGGAAAAAGTTTTAATTAAAGTTGTGGATGCCTTTTTCTCTTTTCGCCGCTCGCCTCTGATCCCGACAACTATGAAAAGTCGAGCCAATGAGCGAGCGCCTTGTTTGCCTGCCACGCGATTGATCAGAGCACATTACTTCCGGAGCATTCGTCGGAATTCGTCAAGAGTATTTACAAGAGGGCTCGCGCGTGGCGAGCAACATTCCGAACAGATCCTCCCCAATTCATCATCATCCCGCCGACAGACCGCTCGATCAAAGTCGGTTGCTAGGCGCCTTTTTGCAGCTGCTTTCGAAGGACAACTCACCGACTGGCAGCACTGCCGCAGAGGACAATTGCAGGAGAAGAAGCACGACGGCGATGATCGAAGAGAGTTCGAATCCGGAGAAGTTCATCTTTGCGTCGGGAGTCGTGTGTGTGTGTGTGTGATTACCTAGAAGACGCGAAAAAGTTGGAAAAGAACAAAAAACAAAGAGAGAGAAGAATGCTAAAATGCTGAATGGAAGGGAGCCGGAAGGCAAGGAAAGGAAAATAAGGCGTTCCCACACCATCTCATGCATATTCATCTACTCCGTTCCTTTGAGTTGTCACTCAAGGTGTGCGTGAGCCACAAACGGAATGGTGCTCAAGGGAGTTGGCTCGAACTCGGCTCAGCCTCCGTCCGAATGGTGCGGTGGCGCCCCGAGATGCAGGGGCGGAGTCTCTCCCTCTGCCCCGCGCGCACACGATGACGTTTTTCAGTTGACGGCGTGGGGAGAAATGGGCGGCGCTTCAGGTTTCGAAGAGGAGCACTTGTGACGTGGCAGTGAGAAGGGTTCAAAAAGTGGCCGCGCTAATAAGAATAATATTAAGCCACGGAGCAGGAGAACAGAAGACGTGGGCAAGAACGGAACAGCTAGTTCGTTTTGCTCACTTCCGCTTTCTGCAGTCAACCGGAATTCCCCCCAAGAATTTGCAAAAGTATTCCGGAAATCAACGAAAATTTGAAGTCACCGACGATACAAAAAACACGATAAGGAGTCAGAAACCAGTCGAGGCTCCGTCGAATTCGACAAAGAAGGATAATCTCTGAGATTTGCACACGCAGGTGGAAACCCGCCAATGATCTAGTTGCACACCCACCAAAGAGCTAATTCTTCGTTTTTCTCTCTCAACTGTCCACGTCATTCATTCTATCAGTTCTCAGTTTCAGAGAAGAAGAAGAAGAGTGAGGGAGGAGGAGTACGTGCTCTTCTCATTAATTATAGAAATAGAAAAGCCTTCGTGTGAGACCAAGTGTGAACAAAAGTTGGAGAGAAAGAGAGAACGAGTTCTTAGAATTTGTTCAGAGCATTTAACAAAGTTGAGCTATAAAAGTACCCTAATTCGCAAATTGGCCATTCAACTTTCACGAGCTTGCTCCGCTCCAACTACAGTAATCCTTGCTAATGGAATCCACAATGCGGGCAATCAAGAACGTTTTCTGGTTGTCCAAACTTTGGCAGGGAAGGAAGAACGTCGAGATTTTACAGAAAATGAGTTAAAACACAGATGAAATTGGCGGTTCGAAGAAAAAACAACCTGAATGTTCGGATATTTCAGGGAGGAAAAAAAGAGAGAGAGAGAGAGAGAGAGAGGAAGAGGAAGAAGTTGTGTCAAACGTTATCAAGTGAAGCATGCAGTGCACGACGGAGGAAATGAAAATAGGGAAGATTTAGAATTGAACCCGAATAGTACCGCACGGCTACATTTGGCATTCCTCAGGTTTGTAGGGGCAGTGCCATCCGACCGACCGGCTCATTTGCTCATTCATCCATGAGGTGAACACTTCAAAAACTGAAAGTGTCTGCGGCTAGAAGCTCTAGAAGCCAGAAGCTAGCCAGCACTTTCAGTCCTCTAAATTGTTTTCCCTTCGTGGCAACGCACTTTCGTTGCTCTCTTCCCGTCTTAAAACGTCTCATTTTTGAGCACTTTTGAAATCCGTTCGGGCAGAAAAGTGAAAAATGGAAGAGTAATGCACTCTTTTTCATCTTTGTGCGCCGCTTTTTGATTGGTTCTCTTTCGAAGGAGAACGAAACGAAACGAAGACGGAACTCTTTTTTTTTTTTGAGGCAGAAGGGCAACGCAACTGCGCCACCGGATATGGTCCGATGAAACACTTTATGGGGGACATTCGAAACTTCCGCCCCTCCCAAAAAGGACCTCGTGCTTTGGCCCACGTGAATCATGGACCGACTTTGGCTTCTCCTCCAAAATTCGACGGAAGCCGCACGTACTCAAGTGAGATCAAGAGATTCGAAAAAAGTGAAGACGATCCGGATGATCTTTTGAATCTATCAAATTCCGATGAAAGTAGGAGAGTGGGCCAGTTTCCGAGAAGCATTTTGACACGCAAAAAGATTGGCTCCAGATTATAATGAAATCGCCGAGCTGACTTGGAGCCGCGCGGACAACGGTTAATGGGGTGCGAATTGGAATTGGGTGAAGGTGATTGGATTGTCTAGAAAGTGTGGTGTATTTGAGGGAGCCCGTCAATAATCGGTGACCGGCAGAGCTGGGCTCAGGGCTCTGAAACCTGATTCCATTTGAGCAAAAGCTCTGCAGAGATTTGCAGCCAAGTTGGAAGATCTTCCGAACGATATCATGTTCCCCAAGATCGAACATCCCTCGCTAGTACCCTTAGTCTAAGTGCGGAGTGCTACGCTGACGCGCTGGTCACCTAAAGATCATTGGATACTTTGAAGCCTTAGTGAGTGATTCAGATTCAAAAGACATTTCGTGTTCTCGAGAGCAGAAATCGTCGGCTGTTTTCGACTAGACAAATATTTGAATGTAAGTCAGAAAGCGATTCAAACTAGATTCTCAACCAACTACTGTTGATCTGTGCTCTGTGCGCGATGCTCGATGCTCTATGCCATTTCCCTAATTCACCGTCGCTTCCTTTTCCTGGCCGCGAACCGAAAAGTCTTTGAGGTGTCACCTACACGATGTGCTAATCACATCTCGTGCATATTTGCATTACTTCCGTTTCTCCTCTACACAACGCACTACATTTGTATGTAAAAAAAGTAACACACTTTGAAATTGTGGGCGTGGGTGGCCGGAAAGAGTGCGGGTGACAAGTGAGGGTGGAAGGACACGTCACGCCTAAAATAGACCGAAGGACAGGTCACAAGAGGAGTCAGATCAGAAGTTGGCGAGGATTTGGAGCTCAGAAGCGGGACAATGTAGTTGCAAATGAACGGATTATGTACGGATATTCAGAAGGGATTAGCCGTCTATTTAGGGAAAATCGGCTCGAATCTTCTTTTTGGTTTTGCAGGCAAGTGTAAGGTCAGCACGCAGAGAAAGAGTTGGAAGATCAAGTGGAAATGGTGAAAGAGTAGAGGGACAGGTGATAACTAAAAGGGATTTGCGATGCATCAGAATTTCTGGTTCTGGACGCCGCTTCGGGTTACGGTAGCTCTTTCGCAATCTTAGTGGTCCCGAAGTGATTCACTTCCAAAAGTGACGATGTTTTTGCTTCTTCTGAATGTCACACTCTCTTTCGCCGCCACATCATCACTCTCCAAACTAACTCAGAATTCAGAATCGATGAAAAAACATGAATCTTAATAGGTTCGGGGGCATCTCAACGTCAGACGACTTGCTTGTTGCGAGGGAGAAAATCATTAACAGGTGGTTCTGTTCAGAGCATTCAGAATACTTCGTCATTCTAAATTTGACGAATAGAACAATAGGAGCACTACACACTTGACTATTGTTCACTTCACGCTTCTCACACGCGTTTTGTGACTTTTGAGGGGACCTTTTCGGAGAAAAATGTCAGCAGGTTAATCGGATACTCTTTCACGAATGGACGCATCCTTTGAGCGGCGAGAAAAAGAGGGAGCGAGTCGATTAAAACAACTTTGAAAGACGTTTTAATCGAGCAGTTTAGTGCTCGAATGAGCACAGATCGGTTGCCGTAAATAGAATTTGGATGGCGGGCGGGCGGGGGTAGTGGGAGGCAAATCGGGTGGTTTTCGACTACGTAAAAGGTACTGCCGGATGTGTCGGGGGTGTCGTGAGTGACCTTCCGAAATCAGGAGGAAGCTGAGCTAAAAAGAGGTAAACTGAAATCTCTATTTTCTATCGCGTATTCATCAATAATATAAAATGAGCGGCTAGTCTGGGAGAGAACGAATACTTGGGATTAGAATGCTCTAATGATAAATTCGCGATCTGTGAGGCAGAGCTCAGTGAGCCGCGCAAACCTGATGAGTGCCCTTCTCGGGAGCACAAGAAGATGGAGAAGATGAGGGAGATGAAGTGAGCGACACGAAGAGCCGCGAAGACAAATGTGCTCAGAAATGCATGGATCAACCATTTTTATGTGAAAAAACGGGAAAAAAAACCTTATAGTTTTTGTGCTCCGCTTGCTCCTGACGATCCTTCTGATGACATGGAACTCGGCACGAACGAACTCTCCAGAATCCATTCGTTTCCGATGATTCATGAGCCGCCGGCGACCGGGACGAGCTCGCCGGACTCTCAGAAACGTCGCATAAAACTGACGGATGAAAAATTGGAAAAGCGGATTATATTTTGGCTGTTTTCGGCGACATTGCAATGATAAATTGAGTCTGCGGGTCGGGTCGGCAAAGTGATCTAGAGCAAAACTACAGTATCCTCGGGTTACTGTACTTTGCCCAACGCTCAAGCCTTGTGGATATTCCGATCTCAGACACAAACTACTAAACTATTAGTACCAAAAAATTTCGTCTTCTGAGATCAGAACGGACAGTGGAAAGATGTCCCAAACAAAGGAATGCCGCCTCCTCGCAATCCCCTTCCTCAAAGCTTTTCGTCACTTTTCGATCGGATTTTCCTTCCGGGCTTGACTCCATCCGCCACGCAATTAACTCGCAGTTCTTCCTCTTCTCGCCGCCGTTTTTCGTGTGTGCTCTTTCTATTTTGCAACAAAGAAAATGCATAAATGTATGAAAGAAAGCGACGGAAACCGACGCACAAAAGAGGACATAACACAAACCACGGAAGGATTGGCGGGGATGGACGGTGCGAAGGGAGCCACGTCATCTTTCGATTGATTCTTGACTCTTCTAACTACACTCCCACCTAATCTTTTCTTGATTCAATTCCAACTGAATTAATTAGCATCTCCTACTTCTTTTACCCAATCTATTTTCGAACGAGGATGCTCTCGCAGTCAGTGCATTCCGACCACTTTTTCTTCGTCGTCAGAATCGCCAGAATAGCCAACCAACGTCGTCGGCAACAAACAGACTCGTAAAAGCGCGCCGAAATCTATCCATATAAAGTCACAGAAAACGGGCTTGTTTTGCGGGTAGTGCCCAAGAACACTTTTGCGAGGGAAATCAATGAGAAATACAACTTTGAGTAGGGCGTCCTCGATGGCCACATAAATCGGCCGAAGAGTGAGCCTAATCGGATTCGGAGCCGAGCGAAAAAACAAAAACGTTGATCGACGGGTTTGTGGGGGGTGCTGCATGAATATATTTAGTAATGAAGTTTGAGAACTGAAAATGAAATGCGCGGATGGGATGTTCCGAGAACGGACGATCGGACATCGGGATGATCTCGAGGGGAACGGAGACGTCACATTTTCGAGGAATTGTAAGCGGAGTTCTGCAGAATTACGATGGGTCCATTTGCTCGGAAGTGCTTCATAAATGGAGAAGAGATGATTTTTGATTTGACATCATATAGTGAGAATCACAAATTCATCTCCTCTTTTTGTATTCGAAAAGCGCACATTCCGATTGTTGTTTGAATTCTTCAGATTTCGCACAGATATTCCGCGTCACTCGTATTTCCAGACATTCCAATCTGACATCCGAATCTTTGCTTTTCCCCAATTTCCAAACTGGGGAAAAGGGGGAAAAAGTGACCTTTATTGCTTGTTTTCTGATAAAATAAAGCGATAAATCGTAAAATGACATATAACTCGCAGCAAGTTGATTGACAGGAAAAACAAGGAGAAGAAGCGGGAGCCAATCACCTGGGGAAAAGTCCAAAACTGCGGCAACCGAAAACAAAGCGATAAGAAGGCGTCGGCGCGGAGTAAAACGGATAACTATTGGGCGAGGGATCGCGTGTGTTTAATTTGTTTTCCTTTACTCATTGCCTACGTGGACACATAATTCTGTGCTCCGATGAATAATTGATCGGAAAGAAAAGAAAAAGAAACGCCATCTTCGGAGACGTGAAAATACTTTTTAGGCAGTCTTTTGAGAAAAGCGAGACGCTTCGGGAGTACAAAGATCTTTTCTGTAGAAGGGAGCAGCCCACTTCCTGTTTTTATCGCGGATGTGGTGAAATGGAAACGAAGTCGACTTCCGAAGTCTGGAACTTGACATTTTCAGATTCTGACTCACACGGTCTCATTCGAACAATGATCATTTTGAGGAAAAAAGAGAAGCTAAAAAATAAAATAGAACGGTGAAGGGCGAAAGAATGACAGGATTGAACTGAAATGTCTCCGTGGAGTGCTCCTAATAAAATTATAAATTATGATGAGCATGTGTGTCACTTTTTATTTGCTTGTCTGGCTCAGACCATGACACATGTTTTGTTAATTAATCAAAGAGTTCTTCGAGATCCTTCTCCAACTGTTTATCGATCTCCTCGTCCGTATTGAGTTCTTCCTCCTCTTGCTCTCCGCTTTCTTCTTCTGACACTTCTCCCGACTCTAGTTCTTCTTCGTCTTCCTCTTTTCCATCGGCTTCGGATCCGGCGGTGTCATCGACTTTTCTCCATCGAGCTCGCCGTCCTCCAATTCTTCCGGAACCCTCTCGGGCCCATCCTCCACTTCTTCCGTTCCAGATCGTTCTGCTTCAGTTTCCTCAGCTTCTTCTTCCATTTTCTTTTCTTCCTCCTCCTCCTCCTCTTCTTCCGAACTCGACGACTCTTCCAGATTCTCTCCGGTCAGCACGGCCAGCAGTCGTTTCTTTGACATTCCGTCAATTTCGGCCAGCAACAACTGCTTCACGTCTTCTTTAGATTTGCCTCTCAGCATGCGTGGCATCAACACTTCGACGGCCTCCCATTCGACGGAACTCATCGTGTGCTCTGCCAGTTGATCCGGATGATCCACGAAATGGGAAAGCGAGGCGAGCAGGGGGTTCACTTCGTCAGAATTTGACATTTTCGGGCTGAAAGGAGTTTTGCATAAATGCAGTTCACTTGCCGCTCGCGCGCCCCACCCTTGCCGACAATTACCTGAGATGTAATGTTTCATGTTGCATTAGAAAATAAAGAGACTGAATGAAGACAGAAAATGTTCGAATGAAATTCGGTAACTGAAATACGATAAACATCTTTAATAAAATTTTAAAACTCTAAAACAAAGAACGAAGTGGAACGTCGGAAGGAGAGAAAAAGTCAATTAACCCATAGTGCTAACAGAAATTCTATATTTAGCAAATCAGGAAACCGGGAGAAATGGTTATTTTAAATGAAATTAAAACATGATATGTTACGTATATGAAATCGATGTTTTTGTGACATGATACAGATGGAAAAGTGTTAATTGATAATATATAATTCAAGCGTTTTTGAGGAAATTGTCCACTTGGTAATCGTCGTACTGACTCTCGTCCCACATGCTCGCCAGGTCGATTTCTTCAGCACTGCCTCCTGCTCCTGATGGCGTGGCTCTGAATGAAACGGGGTAAATTTGGAGAGTCCAAATAACTTTGCACTCACTTTCTTGACTTTTTGACCGTCGGCTCCCAATCACTGTTCTTCTCATCTCCGTCCAAAGTGAACATATTCATCAGCTCGCCCGTCTCCATCGTCAGCATCGACGTGTTTTCCGACCCGATGAGCGCATTCGCCGTGTTAAGTTTGAACTTGGCCAGACTCATCACTTTCTCTTCGACAGTTCCCTGCGTTATCAGTCGATAGACGTTCACATTCCGAGTCTGTCCGAGCCGATGCGCACGGTCAATCGCTTGCAGATCTTTCATTGGGTTCCAGTCGTGATCCAGGAAGATTACAGTGTCTGCGCCGGTCAAATTGAGACCAACTCCTCCGACCTGAAATACAGCATATCTAATTAGTTTCAATTGATAAAACGCACGTGAGTTGTCAGCACGAGGACGTCGATGGTCTTGTCCTCATTGAACCGTTGCACTACTTTCATTCGGTCTCCAGCCGGAACATTCCCATCGAGCACCAGATGAGGGACAACACTTCCGAACTCTCCACTGCTCAGTTTCTTGGAGACGAGCTTGGCCGACGCCTTCCATTGGCAGAAAATGAGGGCTCGATGACCTGCTCCGACCTCACTCAATCCTCCAATTTCATCTTTTTCAGCTTCTTCCTCATCTGGATTCTTGCAAATCTCGCATTCGATGAGCAGTTGTTTCAGTGCATCCATCTTTCCAGATTTCGCCGTCCGCGCCTTGTCGATGAGCTCTTTCGGTGCTCCGATGTTTGTCAAGGTGTTCAGCACGAGAACCGTGTGATCCGTCAGTCTTCGCAGAGCAACAAGACACACGAGACTGGAGATGCCCGTTCTGTTCTTCAGCTCTTCCGGATGGGCCGTACATTTGTTGACCAAGAACCGATAGATCTCCTTTTGGTCGTCAGTCAATTCGCATTCGTAATCTTGCACGTTCTTCTCCGGAAGCTCCGTGAGAACTTCTGTCTTCAGCCGACGGAGCACGAACGGAAGAATGAGCTTGTGCAGTTGCTCTATCGCCGCCGCGCCTGATTTCAACTCCTGTTCGTTGGCTTTTGCGAGTCGACATTTCATGATTTTCTTGAGGAATTGGTTACGGAACTTTTTCTCACATCCCAGATATCCGGGCATGAGCCACGAGAAAAGAGACCATAGATCGGCAGGACTGAAAGAAATATTGAAATATCTGAGAGTAAAGGCGAGTCTTACGAATTCTGAACGGGCGTTCCCGAGAGGATGAGTCTGCTGTTGCACACGAGTTGGTTTGCGAACCTCCACGCGCGCAATTTGGAGTTTCGCATGACGTGGCCTTCGTCTAGAACTACGTAATTCCAGACGCGGTTTCTGGAAAGCCCTTTTACGTTGAAGCGCTTCAGTATAGAAAGTGACTCACTGAATGAATGGACTTTTCAAGTCTTCGTAGGCAATGACGCAGATCTCCGAACCTTTGCACGTCTTCGGATTTTTTGAAGCCGGCATTCGTCTCGGGAAAAACTTGTTCCATTCCAAGCACCAGTGATCGACGAGAGTTCGCGGGCAAATGATGAGAGAGCACATCTGCGCAGTCTCCAGATGATCTTTGTCGTTCGATAGGGCAATGGCGCACATCGTCTGAAGAGTCTTTCCGAGGCCCATGTCATCTGCGAGAATGCCGTGCAACCCGTACGTGCGCAGAAAGCGAATCCACGTGATTCCCTCGAGCTGATATTCTCGCAGCATGCTCGGATCGAATCCTCCACGTATATCTTCACGAGCGACACGTGGCAAGTTGCTTGGAGCGCCGAGAACGTTGATAAAATTGGAGTATTCTCCTCGTTTCGCTGAAAGTTCTTCGCTGAGTCCTTCGATTTGAACGCTAGAGTTTTCGACGGTCACTACTGGGATGAGGCGACGAAAAGCTTCGCCAGCGGCATCTCGAACCGACTCGCATTGATCAGTGAGAAGATGGAAAACGAGTGGAGCCAGGAGGGTCGCCCAGCCGTTGAGGAACGTGGTATCCATCATGGAGAGCCGCAGAAACACTTCGACTGCAGAGAGCCGCGAGTTCACGTTGTTAAGATCACGGGAGAGAATGACAAGTCTTCCGTAGCACTTGGACAACGTGTCTCCGCAGTTGGACTTGCAAAAAGTGACGATCGCTTTTGCGAAGGCGAACCGAATGGCTGGATCTTCGTTCGGAACCAATGCGAATATTTTTTCGGTCGATTGATCCGAGAGTCGGGAGCCAACGCGGTGCCACAGACTGTTGTGGAGCTCCAGACGGAGCAGAAACGTCTCGAGGTCGACTTCTTCGCTGAGATCGAAGTGTGAGAAAAACTCGGAGAGCTGGCTTGCATTGAACTGACAGAGAATCTGAACATATGTTGGCTTTCGTTAGTCAAACTGATTAGAATACCGTCATGAGCAACTCGGCGTTCCTGCTCTCCGCTGAAATTTTGCCATTCTCCTCCTCAAATCCTTCTTCCGTTTCGTTTCCCCATATTCTAAGCATGCTTATTATGGCTTCTGGATTGTCCGTCGCCCTAGGCTTCGGCATTCGAATGGAACAATCGGAGAACGACTTGAACACTTTCGCAAGCACTTTTACGTACGGACGAGGGGTTCTCGGCCAACTGAAGACAACAAGAAGAGGGACGGCTCCACGGAACACTTCGGATGCCATCGCGTCGTTCTCTTCCGTCTGCATCGTTTCGACGATCGGACGGATTTGAGGACTCAGCTTCTCGGGGGCGTGGCCAAAGTACAAGAGAGTCGAGGAGAGCAAAGCGTTGATACGGCTGAAAATTAATCAATTTCCGGGTGAATTACAAGAAGTTAAACCGACATTGCATTCGATTTGATGTTAGCTTTTGCATTTTCGATGGACCTCATCAAGCTGCTGTATTTCGATTTGACCGATTCCTGCTGTTTATCCGTCTTCAGGTTCGGAAGGACAGTTTCGTACGCCAGTTTGCTGATTTCTTCGATCGGCACGTGTCCATTCGCTTCGGCAGCGTTCTTGTCAAATCCTCGGATCACGCAAAACTGAATAAAGTCATTGCAGTCCTTCGTCAACCCCTGCACTATCGTAGTCATTTCGTCGTACTGTTTGGGCGGTCCAGTGACGATCGCATCCGCCAATTGAACAATAGTCATCGGCGGCTGCTTTTCCGTTATTTTGGAGTTGCTTGATGCTCTGTATTGAGCCGCCCATTCATTCACAACTATCGAAATTCCGAGGTTGTGCATTATGGATTTCGATTGAAATAAAGGAACGAAGAGAAGTTGGACGGCAACGTCACTGAAAAACGGAAATGTCAACTTGAAAAATGACTAGAATGTACACTTTCTGTTCTTGAATTTCTGCACTGGACTCGTAAAGCGACTCGAGAATGATGGCGAGGAATTTGGCACAGAGGATCTTTCTCGTCAGATAAACTTTATCTTTTTCCCTCTCGCCGAGAAACCGCATCTCTTCCGAGCACATGAGCTCTGTCGGCGAGGTTTTCATACTGGCGAATCCGTCCACATCACACCCGAACACGTCGATTTGCGGATTCCGATGATCGAGAAGAAGGCAGCCGATCCAGTTGCCGATCTTCAGACTCACATCTCCTTTGTCAATCAATTCTTTTCTGAAATCTTAGTTTTTTACTGTTTAACGACGAGATAAACTAACTGATAAATCCGATATATTTTGCTGAACGTGAGAAACGTTTTCTCGAGGTAGGCAAGGGAGTCAGATGGAGGCGAGAAGAGCAGAATCCGATACAATTGCTTTACAATCCGAAAGACGTCGTCGGCTGTCAGTTTTTCGTTCTGCGGTCGATCCATGTCTGCATCCAACAGTCGCACGATTTTCTCGCAACGAACAGGGAACGAGACATCGAGCATCGAACAGATTGTGAGCAAACTGTCCCGAGTGATGCCGGTCTGCTGGTTCCAAGTCAGCCAAAGTTCCACGATCTCGAGAAGATCAATGCAAAGAGCATCGAGTCCTGCCCTCAGCTGCTCCTTCGACGCTTCCAATTCCAAAAGCTTCCAGATGTGACACATCACTTTTTTGACGAGCTCATTCATCTCATCCGCCGGGATCTCCTTGTTAGACAGAATTGACGAAAGCGTCTTTACAGCACATCCAGTGACGTCATCGACAGAGTCATCCAGTGATTGGATGACAAGGTCGAAGCACCGATCGAACGTGTTCTGTTGGCCGTCGTTCCGTGCAATGGCGAAGTAATACTTGAGAATGAGCAACCCTGATTGCCGAACGTTCCAGTTGTTATCTCCGGGTGTCTCGACCATTTGCACGACAATCTGCAGGAGCAGTTCTCTCCGTTTTTGATCTGTGCCGCGGAGCATGTGCACAAGTGCCTGGGCACATTGCTCCCGAACTGGAGCAGTTGCATTTCGGCCCGAGATGAAGTCGTTGAACTTGTCAAGAATGAGCACGTGGATCAGAAGGTACAACGTGGAATCGATTAGATCGTTCGAGAGTCGGTTGAATGAAGTGGTTGCGATGTGGCAAATGGCGATGGCGCTGCCGTGCCGAGTATACCACTGCTGCTCCGATACCAGGTTGACAAACTCGCGCAGTATCCTCCAGAACGTCTTCTTCCTTTCGATCACGGTCTCCGCTGATTCTCCATCACCTTCCGCACTTTCTTTTTTTGTCACTTGTGCCAATTCCTGACTCGTCGCTTCATCTGCTCCGGCAGTCTCTGGCACTTCCGTCGTTCCTATTATAAATTCGTCGTCGCTCAAAAACTTCCGCTGAAATGTCATTTTTCAGATATGGAACAAAAATCCAGCTGACTCACAGAGCTCATTCCTGTTATTTGCGAATACTCGAGGTGCTCATCGATGATTTCTCGTTGTTTCTGATTGTTCAACGGCTCTTTTTCCAACTTCTTTATAGCCAATTCTGATTCACTGTAATTAATCGATTTTTTGGACCGATACGTGAAAAACTCACCTGAGCAAAGGCTTGAAAGTCTGCAAAACTCTCATTACGTTGATATTTTTTAGCTGCTCGAAAGCCGTTGAATCGGTGTCATTCTGAAGCTCGCTTTAGTTAAATGTTAATTTTGCAAAACATTTCCGAAACTTGCCTTTTTATCGTCGAAATCTTGACAATTAAGGAGCACAGCCTGAAGAGCCCGTCCAGCGGAAACTCTGGTATCCCAGTTCTGCGAGGTCAGATGTTTTTTGAGAATCTGCAGTCTATCGTTAACATTTTACGATCACATTCCGCAAACCTCAACGACTTTCCCGTCGAATATGGAGAACTTGCCAAATGCGGCGGCCGCCTCGTTCCGTACGTTGGGATTCTTCGCCTCGAGTAGCGGATTGAGCTGCTGGAGGCGATTCGACGTGTCGGCGCTCATCTGCCGCTGAAACGGACAATATAACTACTGTAAATTTGCCAGATTTGTCGGAAATCGCTCAAATCTCCCGAGCAAATCGTTTTCAGGAATTTTGGATATATTCGCAGGGCAGACAGCAAGTGCGCTCTACCGCACTTTAAAGGAATTCCTGCCGTATCCGCTATTGAGTATTCACGACTGCTTTGCAGAAGACGGACGATATGAAATCAGATGGAATCAACTTTTCAAGAAATGAAAGAAATATCTGCTATCCATTTTATTATTGTCAATTAAAAAGTAATACAATACAGTACGGGGGTTACAGTTGCCGTTCAGGTTGCCATGCGAAATTTATAAAAGGATTTGGGTGGTGAGTGGGGGCAGTATACTTGGAAGATGATTGGGAAGGGACGAAGAGGAGTGGATAACAGATAGAGAAGCGGAGCGCGAATAACTTATTGGATCTGGATTCCAGAGAGCTCGATGTCTCCGGAGATCTGGAGTCCGGCGATGTCGTGCGGGTCGGCACGGTGAGCGAACGAGGCGAAGCGCTCTCCGTTGACGAACACCTGGAAGGCGTACTCCTCGTTCTGGATGGCCAGGTCGAATCCGACTCCCTTCTCGAACGGAATCTTGCCCTCGCGTTCCTCATTTCCCCACTCGTTGGCGGCGAGCGAGTTGCGGATGACGTGCTGAAAAGTGGAAGAATTTCGACGTGTTTGCTGCACTTTCACTTGATCTCGCTCGACACAAACTGTTCGGCAACACAAAAATGATGTTTGTGGAGCAGACGCCTTATTTGCACGTTGGCAATGGTGCAAACACACAGGGGAATTCTTTCTTACCTTCTCATCGAAACGCGGGTTGAAGTGGAACGAGATGTCTCCGTTCTTGCGGAGAAGGTTCAGGTGGAAGCGCTTGGCCTTCTTCTCGACGGTTCCGAAGACCAGAAGGGTCTTTCCGACCGGGAGTCCGTTGGCAAGTCCGCTTTCGTATGGGACCGGGTAGTACTTTCCTCCCCAGTGGACGTGGTTCAGGTAAAGGTCTCCGTCGATCGAAAGATGCGAGATGGACGAGAGCGGCAGGCGGTGCTCATAGTCCTTGAACTCCTTGTGGTCGACGATGATCTGAAAATTGAAGGTTCAGTTTGAGCGGATACATGGAATGCTTTCACCTGGAAGCGGTCATCGTGAGCACGGATGCGGATGTCGAAGGAGTCTCCCTTCTTGATCGGGTTCGACTTGCGCTCTTCCTTGCCCCACTCTCCGTTGGAGAACGAGTTCAGGACAATCTTTCCCTCGTCGAAGCGGACGGAGACGTGGAGCGGGACGTCGTTTCCGGAGAAGTCAGCGGTCTTCGAGTGGAGGTTGATGGTGAAGCGCTGCGACTCGTCGATGGTCGATCCCTTGACGATGAGGGTTTGTCCTGGCTCGAACTTCTCCTGGAGCACCGAGCGGTATGGCACCGGCTGAAAGCGAACAGATTGAGTTGGGAGAGGGGAGTGCAGAAGAGAGAAACCATCTTATCTTCCTCTTCTATGTGCCATCTTAGAATGTTCAGTAGGGTGATCATGTCAGAAAAAGGGACTCGCCGAGCTTGCGTGACACTAGCGAACAGAATAAGCAAGCGAGCAAGTAGCGACCCATGGAGCCGGAAGAGCAGTTATCCAATCTGTCTCGCCAATCTTCGCGCGCTCTCCCTACACATCTGAAGGCGTCGACAAACGTTTTCTTTGTTTGTTTGCTGTGTTTTTTCGGTGCTGTTGCATTTCCACACAAGAATCCGTGTCATTCCATTGTGATAATGGAATAGAAACGACCGAGAAAAAGCGTAGGCGAAAGGAGCGATAACAGCAAAATTTGTCAGTTCCCAGATGATTCTTAAAGTGTTCCGGCGGAAGGTGAGTCATACAAAAACATTTTCTCGAAAGAGAATGGGAATCGTTCCTACTATAGCTTTAAAATCTATATAGGTGTTTGTCGGGATCAACTGAAATCACAGTCACGAGCTTTCCCAATTTGGAACTCAATATATGTGGAATGCAGTAGAGCGGAATTGGCAGGCAAAAGTAATTTAATTAGCGAAAGTCTCTTCAGGTGTCCGCTGTGCTCACCTTCTCCTGATCGTACCAACGAAGGAATGCAGGAGTTGACATGACGAAGGAGGCAGCGAGCGAGCTTGCAGTCAGAGCGAGAGAAGGCGACCGTCCAGGACGAGTGCCAAGCGAGAAACTAACGCCCGGTAACAGTTTCAATACAAGCTGGGAGAGACGCGGACGACGCAGACAACGAAACACTCATAACATTTGCAAGCTCCGCCCACTTCGAGGCGAGAGAACGCGCAGAGGTGAGAGAGACGCGCAGAAGCACAGTCAGAAAATGTTTCTTTTTGTGCGTGTCTGCTTCTCCGTTCACATGTGTGCTCTCTCGTCGACGTCGTCCCAGCAATGATTCATCGGTATTAGGCGGACGAAGGAAGAAAAGAACGTTCTGGAGCAGATCAATCGATCACAAATTCGTGTCCACGAAGTATATTCAATACGGAATTGCGGGCACAAACGCATGAACCTCTTCCAATTGTTGCTCAATATTTGCGGCGACGCATTACTGTTTACCGCCTTTCTCCGACGGTCACGTGCAAACTTCAGAGGCGCGAAACGGCGGGAAATGAATCGAAATGCTTCAAACACGGCACCTGCTATTTCAACTTTGCAGATTTCAACTCGCAGACAAGAGGAATTTGAGCGAGGCAATCGATGCGTGACGCGGATAGGCAGATGAGGTTCCCACGAGTCGTGGCTTCCTGATTCTGTTCTGTTCGAATAATTGCGATTCGACTTTCAAAACCGGAAAAGAACAAGGGTCGAGGGAAGACATGAAGCACCGTTTTCACTTGAATTCTCGGTAATTCTCGGTCGAATTCATCGAAGGGGAAAGAGAAGACCAAAAACAAGCAGACCAGAAGGGCAAAATGGACTATTCGGAAGGACTTTTGTGAAGTAGTAAAGCTGCCGAGAAGGGGAAATTCCATTTCGCATCGAAAGATCCCTTTGGTTGCAAAATTTGATCACTTGCTGCCATAAAACTTGACATTTCGAAACGATCCCGTCCGCTCACTTTACTGTTTTCGATACATTCCCCCGTGCTGATTCAACAACAAACCGGCCAAACATCAATGCACTTTCCGGCACGGGGAACTTTCTAATTTAACATTTCCGTCGGTTTTCTTCTCTCGCCTGCGCATTCTTTCTGATTCACTCATCTCCAGTCGCCTATTGCATCATCCGTCACATATTGTGAAAGCGGAGCGAGGGGTAAGAAAAAACATTGATACAGTACGCTGACTCATCTCGTTTTTCTTCTTTCTTCTCTCTCACTCTCTCCTACTTTCCCTTTTTTCTCCAACTTACGTAGGACTTTGGCTCTTCGGCGGACATTTTCGAAGTTTCTGGAAGCGGCACGGGGGAAGGTTCCTGTAAATGAATTCCAATGATGATTGATATTGAGACGTGAGAAAAGGCGCGCGATAACGAAGAAGACGAGGGCTAAAGAGCGACAACAATGGCAATAAAAGCGGCGCGGACGAAAAGAAGAGCGTTTTGTAAATACGAAGAGACAGAAGAGACAACAGACGTGTCAACAAGGGCTGAAGGAGCAGGCGGCCGGAGGAGACGTCGAGAGGGAAACCATGGTGATAAAATGAGAGAAATGGAGAGCGAGATGTGTTTATGATGAGGTGACACATCGAGAAAGTGGAGTGTCGACATTTGCATTTCCCCATTCATGGAGTACTTTAGGGGGAAGTTTGCACAACGGGCAAGCTGTTTCAGAGCGATGGAAACTTCAAGACGTCCAGTACGAGCAGTACGGCCTAATCGAAAAAGAGCAGTTGGGGAAGAAAAGTTTTCCAACGAGTTTTCGTTTCGAGTGTTTTCCCAGTGTCCTCTCAAGTGCAGATGTTTGCTACTTTTCCTCGTAAACAGACTGCCCGATCACACATGTGGCTTTCATCTGGCGCTTCGATTCGGAAATGTTGCTACATACGCACACATACACGCACCACACCCTAAATTCGTTGCATTTCACTCCCTCAACTTGGCGTGTGTCGAAACAAGTTCAAAACGCTTCAAACATCAAAAATGGATGCGAATAAGCGGTGCGCGAGCGGCGTAGCGGGTGAAATGTGGCGGGAAATCCGTCACAATTATTATACTTTCAAGAGAGTTCGAAGAGTGCGATGCAATCGTTCGGGGCAGAATGCGTACAAAAATTCGGTACGGGGTAGTGTCGATTTGGCCGGGGTAGGGGGGTCTTTTCTGAAGTGTTCTCCATCTCTTTTATCGTCGAAGAAACGGTGGGCGGCGCCGAACCATTTCTTCATCTCGCCCCTTGCCCGCATCTCCCTGCCTCCTCGGCATTTTATTTGCTGACGAATTTGATGATTTATAGTACTAGTACCGAGTAATATCGATACGGAGCACAATGCATTGTTTAACATTGGCTGTACGATTCTTCTTTTTTCTTCAGCAAAAACGAGAGAACGGATTGGGAAAATGTTTTTGTAGATGTGGAGGATGTGAAGAAAACAAAATATTGTAGGGTTCTCTGATTGGAAAATGAATCGCAACGCGTACAGTGTGAATGCACACTTTCATGGAGATAAGACGGGGACTGATAGCGACTTCTTGATATTTACATAAGGTTCTAGCATATTCTAGTTTCTTTTTCAGACTTGAAAAATTCAGCAACTTTTACTGAATTCGTGACAAAACCTTTGGTCGAAAGCGAGCGCCCAAGCGAAACAAATATTATTCAGCTGAATATGGAAAACAGGGAACAGGGAACAACAAGAGTGTTGTCCGGCAATCGTGGGAACTATTGGAATTGACGGACGGCGCACAGCAATCGCAATTGTTGCCAACAAAGCGGGGGACAAAACCGAAAGGAACGAATTTCGGTTGGCTTGAGGGGCGCCATCCACTCTCTTTCTCTCACAAACAACAAGAAGGTGGGCGATACGAGGAGAGAGAAGGCGAAAAGGTCGACGCGGGGGACACTTTGTTTACGCTGTCCCTCGCCGTTTCGAAACTATGTCGGAACCTGTGTCGATGATCGATTAGCCGGAAGGATGAGTGAGCGGGAGAGAGCCACCAGAACTTGAGCAGCCACCTCTGAATGTATCGGATGACGCCTTCTCGCAGCTTCTCTCGTAACCGCAGAAATGCGAAATTTGGAGTGAATTGTGTGCGGCCATTGGCTTCTCGGCGAACAATTGCAGTGTGTGTGTGTGGCAGAGCGAGTGCGTAGTTTATCGGAGACAACTGGAGCGGGAGGGAGTGCTTTACGGCCGTGTCAGTGGCAACTTTAGCAGAAGAAAGAGAAGGGGAAGAAGACGTTTGAGTTCAAGGAAAGGTCGCGTGAAGGACGTCTTCTCTTCGGCCGGCGCGGTTTAATTGGATTCGCTGCTTTGCTTCGGTGGCGCGCGTCGACTCAAGGAGAACGGAATGAATTGATGAGATGGGAGTGATTAAAGAACGAAATTAATGGCTTTATGGAGAGGAAAACAAAGGAAAATTCAGAAAACGTCTTTTGCGGGCGGTCGAAAGCAATCGGAGAAGACGTGCGAAAGCGGAGAAAAGGCGAGAGAGCAGTTGATAAACAAGAGGCGCTGAGAGAAATACGAAACGAGGCGCCAAAATCCCGGCAGGGATCGGGGTTTATCGTAAATCTACACGAATTTTTAAAATTTTGTTTTTGTTGAATTCCGATTTTGGTCTTAAAAAATGTATTTAGCCGTACGCTTTTCCAGATGCTGAAAGCATTCACGGTCAGAACTTCGTTGCAAAGAGCAGCCTCCACAAGACAGCTGGTCTACGAAGGATATGGAAATCCGCCAGAAGTATTTTTAAAGTTTGAAAACGTTGAAAAAAAAATATTTTTTAGGCTATCCAACTGAAAAGAGCTACGATAAAAGACAAGCCGTCGAACGATCAAATTCTCGTCAAATGGATTGCAGCTCCTATCAACCCAGCAGATTTGAATCAGATTCAAGGTGCCCAGTTCAGAAACGCTCTTATTTCTGAAAAATATTGCATTGCAGGTGTTTACCCAGTAAAACCGACACTGCCAGCGATTGGAGGAAACGAGGGATTCGGTAAAGTGCTGAGTGTGGGCTTGAATGTGAGCAGTATCAAAGTGGGAGACCACGTAATCCCCAATAAATCGGGACTGGGAACATGGCGAGAACTCGGTCTACACTCTGAATCTGACGTTTTCCCCATCGACAACGCGATTCCTCTGGAATTTGCTGCTACTTTCCAAGTAAGAAAAGGTTGTCTAGCATCTAAAAGCTGAATAATTGCAGGTTAATCCTCCAACCGCCTACCGTATGCTGAAGGACTTCATCAACCTGAAGAAGGGCGACACAATCGTTCAGAACGGAGCGAATTCTGCCGTCGGCAAACAAGTCATTCAAATCTGCCGAATTCTCGGAGTCAAATCGGTCAACGTGGTTCGAAACAGGGAGAATCTCGGCGAGTTGGTGGACGAACTGAAAGATTTGGGAGCTGATGACGTTATCACTCAAGAAGAACTCTATGGGAGGAAGAAGAAATTCCCGGGAGTGAAACTGGCTCTCAACTGTGTTGGCGGACGCAGTTCCCTCTTCCTCGCCAGTCTTCTCGATCACGGAGGTTGCATGGTGACCTACGGAGGAATGAGCAAGCAGCCGGTCGAGTCGCCCACGGGACCGCTCATTTTTAAGGACATCTCCCTTCGAGGCTTCTGGATGTCGAGATGGTACGATGTTCAAGAAACTCCGCAAAAGAGACATGAAATGTACACGGAGCTGGGGGAGTGGATGAAGAGCGGAGAGATAAAGATGCAGGAGTTCGTCAGAAATCGACTGGATGACCACGTGAAGGCCATCGAGGAGGCGCAGACAAAGTTCGACAAGAAGCAGCTTTTCCTTCTCGATTGACTCTGTATTATTTATAACCTTGTATTTTTTTAGTTTGTAGTCACACGAGTTAGTTGTAATTTATATGCTCTATCTACGTGTCCTCGAACGTGTTTCTGGTCAATTTCCTCGCACAAACACGCCTCATCTAACCGTTTCCTTATTTTGGAAATGTTGAAATCATGCTCAACAATTCGATCGGTTCTCTCGAGATCGATCTCAACTCGTCAGCTGATCTATGAAACTCACGGAGCGCCCGAGAAGATGATTAAATTGAAAAGAGTCGAGTTGCCGGACAAGTTGGAATCGGAGCAAGTGCTCGTGGAGTGGAAGGCCAGTCCGATCAACCCGGCGGACATTAACCACGTGCAGGGGGTGTACGCGGACAAACCGAATCTGCCGGCCAATGCAGGAATGGAAGGAGTCGCCCGAGTCGCGAAGGTTTGTCGCGGTCAGAAGTCGGAGACAACTGAACACCTTTCCAGGTGGGCTCAGCCGTAAAATCTCTGAAAGAAGGCGACCAAGTAATTATTGACTACCATGTCATCGGCTCGTGGGCGGAGCACGGAATCTACTCCGAGAAGGATCTGATTCCCATTGACAACGGCCTTCCGTTGGAGTACGCGGCCTTTCTGAAAGTGAATCCGCCGTCCGCGTACTTTATGCTCAAGGAGTTTGCTAATCTGAAGCCCGGCGATTGGGTTCTTCAGAATTGTGCAAACTCGGCAGTAGGAAAGCAGGTCATTCAGGTGCAGAGAAGAAAAGATTGAAGCTTCTCATAACATGAATCACTTTAAGATCTCAAGAATTCTCGGTTTCAAGACGTTCAACGTTGTCCGTAATCGTGAGAATATCGAAGGCCTTGTGAGGGAAATGAAGGGCTTGGGCGCGGACGAGGTGATCACGGAAGAGGAGATGTTCGACCGGAAGAAGACAAAACTGCCACGTGTCAAGCTGGCGCTGAACGGAGTCGGAGGAAAGAGCTCTGTGTTCCTGGCGAGTGCCCTCAAGCCCGGCGGATGCATGGTGACGTACGGAGGAATGAGCAAACAGACCACCCAGGTTCCCTTTCGTTTTCTCATCCCAATTGACCTTTCACTTCAGTCACCGACGGCTTCTCTCATCTTCAACGACATTTCGTTGCGCGGATTCTGGCTCAAGCCGTGGAGCCATCAGAAAAAGGCCGGAGGGGAGCTGCAGAAAGTCTTCAACAAACTTTCCGGATGGATGAAGAGCGGCGAGATTGTGAAGCCCGACTTTGTGGAGAGATCCTTGGAGGAGCACGTGGAAGCACTCGCCGAAGCGCAGATCAAGTTCGACAGGAAGCAGCTCTTTTTCATGAACAAGAGCAGTTAGCACAGGCGGTCGGAGAGAGCCCGTGTTGAATAAAAGTGAGCACGCACACACATAATCACAATCACGTCGAGTTTTTCTGTGTGGAGCCGCTTGAGTTGAGAGCACCGTTGCCCTGGCGACACGTCTTTCAGAAGAGGGTGGAGCCGAGTGCATTCCGCCCGACTCCTCGCCTTCTGTCGCTGTTTCCAGTTTCTCCCTCCTCTTCGTTCGCTTCTTTTTTCAATTTTTTAATACGCGTTTGGTCTCCAAGGATGTATCCGTTCTTCCACGATGATTGGACGATGACTCCACGAATGACGCATTCACGCACGAGCGATTCCCCATCTGAAAGGAAGTCGTCTTGTCATCTCTGAGAGTTGATAGTATTTCCTCACTTTCACCCAATTAGGACGTTTCGCCAGCTTCGCTAGCCCGAAGACGTCATTCCGTTGTTTTCACGAGATGTCCCCTCTTTCTCCTTGGCTAACAGAGTCTCCATCATCTATTTCTGTCTGATTCGGTTCTTGCAGATTTGAGATGAAAAGTTCTGGCAATTCGAAATCATCACTTCAAAAACCGTAAGTCATTTGAATACAAATCCACGTCTCCCTTGTTTTTTTTTCACGAATTGACCGAATTTCATCGGAATGTTCAATTTATTAACATGAAACCGAGTTGAAAACATGCACTTTTCGAAAAGTGTATTCCCAGTTGTATTCCGAGGAATGATCAGCTGGTCTGTTCAGAGAAACGAGTTATTTTCGTGATGAGAAATCTTTGAGAATATGACTCAGATTCTAGAATTTTCCATTCCAAACCCGCCAATTTCAGTCAAACGATCCGCGCGAGAGCTGGCAGCACGCCGGGCTTGGACAGCCGACAAATTCACTCTCTTATCAACCGGAACAACGCGTTCACTCGCATCCTTTGCAAAGATTCGGACACCGTCGGTGAGTGCGAGAACTTGCCCCGATCTTTCCACCGATCATCTTCACAGACTCGCCCATTCCGACCCTTCCATCGACGCGTTCCTCCTCTGTCATCTCAATTATATCATCGGCTTCTTTTGTCGATGGATCTCAAAGCTCCGGACGGCTGATCAAAGTGGCACCCGCCAAGGTGCGCCATTCGAAATCGGCCAGTCGCTGGCAGGGCCTCTGCCATTCAGTTGTGAGCTCCAAACTTATCTTCGCACCTTTTGAGGGGGTATTTATGTGCACGAGGGGGTGATAATTGAAATCGAATAGGGCCCGGAAGTACAGCTCGAAATGGAGTTATCACGAGGCTAGAGTGCGTGTATTTGGGGAAGCTGTGGCAAAACGGAAAGCCCGTGCACAGATCACAGACACGCCTAAAAGGGCAGCAGGTGTTGAGGGTTCATTCCTCCGTGCATTCTCTCACTTTCCCCCCTGCACGCCTTCTTCCCTTTCCATTCTCTTTTTCTTCAGCAAGACACCGTATCCCTCCTTTCCGATGATTCTTCCTCCCTTTCCGATACTCCAAGGACAATCACCTCAGCTTCGAACATTGAATTCACGGACGACGACTCCCTTTCCCTCGAAACCCTCTCCCCGACCTCCCTCAATTCGCCAACTGACAGTCCTGATGAAGTATTCGAGAAGGTGAAAAGTGCAATCGCATCGGGATCTTCCACCCCGCCCGCCCTCCGTTCCTCGCTCCCATTCCGATCGTTGTACTTGGACGAAGTGGTCTGGCAGATCGACGATGTTGTCTTCGCCTCCGCCATCGACGCCGTCAACAACAACTCGCTGATGTGCCGTCTCAACATCGAGTTTATTTGCGAGATTGCCGACGAGAACGCAGATCACGTGCAAGAGACGAGGTGAGCTCTGTGTGTTTTGTGCTGACTGGACGCGGTGTGTTGTTGTTGCTTTCCAGACGCCAGAATCGTGGCTTCGACTGTCCGTGCTTCTGCAGTCGCGCGAGCAGCCACTTCCGTTACTACCTCTCCTACAGCCTTCCAGAAACGGAGCAGCGGTGCATGCAGGTGCGAAGAGTCTTTTCCTTTTAAAAGTTCCCCTTTTCTTTTTCAGCTGTCCACAGAGGACACCAAACTCAACGAGATGTTTGAGGGATTCATCGACCTCGTTCATCGGGCTCAAAAGGCGCGCAAAAATGTGCTCGTGTGCAGTACACGGGGACGGAACAGGGCTCCCGCCTTCGCGTCCGCCTATCTCATGAAGAAAGAGCTGATTTCGAGACAGACGGCCGTTGCGAAAGTGAGAACCGCCATGAACACTATGAGACCGCCCGTGAATATTTCGGATTTTATGCAGAGAAAGTTGATGAGGTACGTTGTTTTAATAACGTCTAAAAGCAAAAAGTGTCTTTTCAGATTCCAGCAACACATTGGAGTCGACCCCTCAAATGCCTATGATCCAGCTCACACTCTCCCACTTTTCCAAGTGAAGCGCTCCGCGTGGACATGAACTTCTCGCGTGTATTTGGTATTATGCAATCATTCTTCGTTATTTCCGTTTATTGAACGTTGACCTTTTGACCTTTGAATCTTTTGACAATAAATTGAGGCCCGAAACATCTACTCATGTGATCTTCTAGATCCTTAACATTTGGGACTACAATATACCGGTGATTGCGGTTGTACAGAAGGGGTGGAATAAAAATCAGCTTAGTGGGCCTTTCTGGATTCGCTTCTGCTGCCATCGTGTCCATGGAGGGACAGACCGGTTCCGCGCTCTCCCGAGAAGTTGCAGCAGGCCGCCGAAGAAGGAGAAGAAGAGGACGTCCTCCTCCTACGTCTCCCGCCGTCTCCTAGCCACTTTTTGTCTCTTCCCGGCTTCTTCTCCCGCCATCTTTCACGCCGGCACTTCCATCCTTATCAGCTTGATTTTGATTCGATATTGCGCTTCTCGCGGGCGACGGCTAACTAGCTTGCCACGTCAGTCCGTGCATGGTGATTTTTGCTAATACTCGTCAATGATGGATGTTGGTTGGACTTTGATTGTTCCCTGTTTTGCCGTTCTCTCGAGCATGGGAGACCACGTGACTCTACATTCTCCACGTTCGAATTCTCGTCTCTTTTCAGTTTCTGAGTGTGTTTTGATGCTTCTCCTCCTCCCGCCATCTCATAATTTATTCAATTGTCGTCGGGACACCATACCTCCTTCTTCTCCTTCTCTCCGTTCGTCGGAACGGTCAATTATGGGGAGACACAAGGGAAGCTTCCAGAATCCGTCCGTACTCAAAGTGTCCTTTCACAGGATGGGACTGACGGACGGACGGCGCGGCGTGGCGTGGCGTGGCGACGGACGGCTAATGCTAATTCGTGTCGGCTTGCTGCCCGCCGGGAAGTCGCTGGGAGAATGGATGCTTGACAACGGAAGGAATGAGCGAAGAAAAAAGAGTAAGGGAAGAGGATGGCAGTTACAATGACACTTTGGGCGGAGGAGGACACAATGGGGGAATGTCTTCCGGAAAGTTAGTTGCGTGGGTGGTTCTCCCTGATCATCGGATGTTTCAGTAGCTTCCAAAGACCTCTGGTCCTTTCTAAAACAGTCCCATTCTGGTATACTCTTCCACCTGCCATTCCTCTGCACCGTTCTCCTCCATTTCTGCCGAATCTTCTCACCTGCGTCGTGATCAATAGCAAGTTTCTTTTGATTCCTCTTCATCTTATTCTTCTCCTCCTTCCATAACTACCGCTTCTTCTTCTTCTTCTTCTTCATCTTCAGCTAGATAGCAGCGATTGCGTAGGCACCTTGACGGCTTCTCTGCCTCCTTTCAAACGAAGAAAAAAGACAAAGAGTGAGAGGGAGAACGAGACAACCAACACAGGCTATTACGTGCATACGTTTCGAGAGGATCCCTCCGATGATGCCGAAGAGGACTGGTTTTGCGGCGGATGAGGTGTGTGCGGCGGTCCCGGGGAGGCGAATACTAGTACTTTGCTAATTGGCAAACTGAGATTCGAAGCCTACAGTAATCCGCGGGGCAGAAGCCGAAGCAGCGGCTCTTCCAGCCAACCCATCTCCGTCGTTCCCCTCGCCTCCTCGATATCTAGATCCAGGAGGACAAGTCCTTTTAGGCTTCTCTTTTGCCGTTTCGTGTTTGTGTATTGCCAATTGATCTTAATCGCATTGATGCAATAGTCTGGCATTGCTTCTCTCTCTCTCTTCTCCTTCTTCTTCGGCTTCTTCCAGTCCGGTTCCACTCCTTTTTTGCCCTTTCGCTCTTAATTTTTCACTCGGCCGCTCCCCCCGGCGCACGTTCGTTTCCCTCATTACAGTGGATTTCCAAAGGAAGGAGGAAACGCGCGCGCATATTACACAGTCCCTTCTTAATCTGAACCTTATTTCCCTTTTCGGTCACTCGCAAACATGCCTGTTCCGTCCTGTTACGCAATCGGCTAACGATGGCTTCAAGTTGGTCGGCCTCCTCATTCCGCTTCCGTCGGTTTCGCCTCGAACGGATCACATGCCCCCGTGAACGATCAGCTGCTAAGTGCCCCGGCCGGTGGTGTAATGATACTCTGCTCCTCTCTTATCATCTGACTTTTTCAACCTTCTCATTGTCATTACTTCCAGTCTCGACCGGTTCTCCGTCTCATTCTCTTTTCCTCTGTTATGTTATTCTCCGTCACTCAAAGTACACATTTTCCCACCTCTCTTTTTTCCATCGCCGCCACAATTTTTTCACAACCTAATCGTCGCGACCCGTCCCAGTTTCAGTTAACCCACCCAAATCCGCTCTGACCCCCGGCTTTGATCTGACCGAATCGTTGAATTTCATCGAAAACTGTTCAGGTTCTTTATCGCGTCATTTCAGGGTCGTTAAAACTGACAAGACAGTGTGCACATCTTCGGAAAGAAGTGCCGTTCGTGGGATCTTCTGATATACTAATCACATCACATAACCACGGAAGGATGAGCAAAGCGAAAGAGTGAGTGTCGTCTCTGACTATTCTAGAACTGAACCTGAGCAGAGACCTAATCTCTGGTCAGGACCAGCCTGAAGGGAACATGTACAAGTGCACTCCTCTTGCTTCGGAGGCGGACACAATCAATCCTGTTCTTTATCACTCGAACGGTTTTATTCGCGAGATAGCGCCACTAAAAACTGGCAATGATACTTCCGCGCAACACTGTCACTTTCCCCCCACTGATAACCAAAGTAAGCTTGCAGGGATCTCGGCAAGTCGGACAAGCGTCCGCCGTCTTCGCTCTCCACCGGATCCGCCGACAGCGGCGTTTTCTCGTCCGGCGTGCACGTCTCGCCGAGCCACAGCCAACGCAGCGAGGGATCGTCGGACTCGCAGAGCGGACCGCCCAGCCCGACCGCCCAACTCAACTCGCTGATCTTCCAGACGGCCAACCTGATCGCCGTGAACGAGCAGCTTCGGAAGGAGATTGCCGAGTCAGGAGAATGAGAGACGGGAGTGCTCAGAGAAACAGAGACTGATTGCAGGAACAAACAGATCCAGAACATCCAAATGCGCGCGCTCAATCGGCTCTCCGCTCCGCCCGATCAGTCGTTCGTCCATCCGCATCAGACGGGCTTTCCTCACTCGCGTGCGCCACGTGGCGAGCGTCGAATGCAGAAGCCCGAGTCGTACAAGACGGTGATTTGTCAGGCGTGGCTCGAGTCGAAGACGTGCACGTTCGCAGAAAACTGTCGATTCGCGCACGGAGAGGAAGAGCTGCGTCCTTCGAAGTGAGCAGGGAAAGCTGGAGTCGGGGGTGTAATCGTTGAGCAGTTTCAGAATTGAACCACGTCAGAACAATAAGTACAAAACGAAATTGTGTGACAAGTACACCACAACGGGTCTGTGTCCTTACGGGAAACGGTGTCTGTTCATTCATCCGGATCACGGACCCAATGCATACATTCGAGCTGACAAGCTCTTTGAGGTTCCGTTCCGCGGTGCTCGAAACTTATAGAAGTTGTTTCTTAA
This sequence comes from Caenorhabditis sp. 36 PRJEB53466, assembly GCA_946814055.1. NCBI lineage: Eukaryota > Metazoa > Nematoda > Chromadorea > Rhabditida > Rhabditidae > Caenorhabditis > Caenorhabditis sp. 36 PRJEB53466. The sequence goes on from CAMPFS010000002.1 coordinate 7,012,242, forward strand.
TTTCAGGTCTCACAGCGCCATGCTCTCGCCGATCTGAGGGATCAAATGGAGACGCAGATCATGACGGGCGGTCGGAATTCTTTCACCCAACTGCCTCCTCCTCTGATTCCCGAAGCACAGTTCGTCGGAAAACCACCTCAGATGGAAGCGAAGGCCAATTATGGGAATGTGCGGGCTCCGGTGCCCCAGATGAGTTGTGAAAGTGCCCGGCCGCACCCCAGTTGGCCGCTCGAGTCTTCTTCGCTTTTCTCGCCTCCAGAATCCTCGTTGAGATCCAACGGAACGATCAGTCCGTTCGAGCAAGTCTTCCCCGGACAAACCGGAATTCAACAGTATTTTATGCCAGGTAATCTTTCAAAAATTGAAAAAGATTTTCTTGAATTTCAGGGAAACCAGGCGACTTGTTCCACTCGAACCAACTGCTAAATCCGTTGCAATCAGAAGACGATTCTCTGTCGACCATTCCGGGATTCGACCATCTCGCTGAGGATATGGCCAAACATCTGGAGCTGTGGTGACGAAGAAGCAATAATTTATGTTAAATTTAATATTTTGAGACAATCAGTTCTTGATCGATTGTTTGTTTCTTTTCATGTCTGTGTATTGTCCGATGATTATTTTCTTCTTTTTTTTACTTTCGCTTAGATTTTCTCTTACTAATAATCGACAGCCTGAAAAAATGCAAAAATAAGATAATAAGACCAACTGTCGCTTTCCCCCATCCCCCGTCAAACTAATATTTTAATGGTTTCGTCTAATATTGTCATTTTTCTTCTTCTTTTTGAATAAATGTTCGAAGCCTAATGCGATCAAAACGTTTTTCTATTTACTTCACACACGGATAATACACGTTGCAAAAATCCTAAGCTTCTTTCTACCATAATAAATGAATAAGGATGAGGTGGCGCGAAACGGAACAAACCGGAGGGAGAAAGGGGCGGAGCGAGAGGGAGATTAAAATGGAACGAGGGTGCGGGTCAAACGGCAACAAAATTGATGCATACTCACTACGATTACAACAAAACAGAGAAACGACGCGAATCTAGACCAATTCGGAAACAAACAATGTACAACTGAATTGGATGGAACGGATGGATACGTGAGGTCGATCGAGATGCTCCGCGGGCTGTTCACTTGCCAATCCTTTGACGCACTTTGTTGTACTTGTCCGTCAGACGGTCTACTCCTGTCGCAAATCGTCGGTAGCCGTTCTGTAGATGTGCAACAACCGCCAGAATAATGTAGTACGTCTCCTGGGTCAGCTTCACACCGTACAGAATGACGTCTTTCGTCACCGTGTATAGAAGAACCTGTAACAGAATAAGTAAATTAGAGAAATTAGGATAGAAAATAACGTTACAAAGAAAAAACATACCACAGCCTTGGTGATGGCGGCCGAACGGATAATTCCAGAGACTTGCGATGGGTAAGACTGCACAGATTCAACCCATGTGTCACGCTCCCAGACACCAACTCCGCGACGATCGGCAATCTTAGAAGTGTGAATAAATTGACAATTATTTATTGTGCTGAAAAATCACTCACTTTCTCACTCATTAGCAGGCGGCTAATGAGTCTGGAGTAAGCAGGCACCGACTGTAACGCCTTCAGATGCTTCGTTTGATCGGGAGCTGGCACGCGTGCGTATCCACGTCGAACAACTTCCGTATTCAGATTGGTACGGCCGAATGCCGTTCTTTTGACGGTAACATCAGCATCGACGACGTCAGGAGCTCCGTCGACATTCTGAAAACAGTTCCGCATGAAAACATTTAGAGAAACAACCAAAATTTACCTTTATTACGGTAAAAGTGACTGGCTTGTTGGTGAGCCTCAAATCCTTTGCCAGGAACTGTTGTCCCGACTGGGAGAGCTCCACTCCGGCCAGCCGGAGATTCAGCAGACCTGGATTGGAGTTCTTTCGTTTTGGAAGAAACGGAATCTTCATGAGGGGCTCATGTTCAACACGCAATTCTCCGGAAGGGAGCACTTCGCGGACACGCCCCTTCAGTTCCAGTTCTTTGCGAATGAAATCCTTTGGGATCTGATTTACATGTTGGAATTTGTGGAACTGTAAAAATTCGTTGATTTTATGAATAAGTCTACAAATTTTTTTTTACCAATCTCGAGTTTCTCAAGTAAATAATAACTCCAGCGAGACCGACTCCGACGATCGTTCCCTGAAGAGAAACGCGTTGGCTGATTATTGAAACAATGCAGATACTTACCCGAACGGCAAGAGCCGTGTATTTGTCGATAGGATCGATCAGTTTTCCGCCGTCTGAGGTCGATATGGCGGGTGGATTAGCTTGCCCATGGTCCGGGTGTGTGGCGGATGCATCCGCTTCCGCCATTTTCTGGAAATAAGGCATAAAATGAAAAGAAAGAAAAAGAAGAGTCAGGTAAGAGATTGAGTGATTTTTGATGCTCGAAAACTTCGGAAAACACAGCGTCGTCATCCGAAAAGTGCTGCAGCAACAGCCGGCCGGGGCACGAGAATCGCGTCAAGGAACGTAATCGTGCCAGCGAAACCTTGGCGCAGGACGAGGTTCCGACAAATTATCTCGGCCGCGGCCATGAAAACGCGGGAAGCTGAAAATTGTTTTCCCGATTTGTCTTCTTTTTCTCTAGTTCAGTTGCGAATCGGTTCCAGTTTTTAAATCGCAAGCTAAAATGAAATTTTTAGATGAGCGCAGACAAAGATGACTTGCTCACTGCGAAATTGGCTCCGAAAAAGCGAGAAGAACTGCAAATTCACAACAAAAAGTTGGGAGAGGTGAAATAGTCGGATCTAAAAAACTGCTTACTTCGAAATTTCTGTTTCAGTTGGCTCAATGGCTGAAAAATGCATTTCCCAGTAAATACGGAGGCCTTCCGTGCGCACTGTTTCTCACTGGACCCACTGGATCTGGAAAGTCGACGGCAGTTGAAGTGCTCTGCAAAGAAAATAATGTCGAAGTGATCGATTACACGCCGGAATTGTTGTACAACGAGAAAATGGAGCACGAGAAACCCGATTCGAGTCAATTAATTCGATTTCTATCTCGGAGACACGGCAGTTTGACGAGCTGCTCTCGGAAACGTCTGCTTCTCGTCACTGAACTTCCAGATCAATCGTATCAGTCAGTCATCGGAATAACGTCAAATTGATTTTATGATTTCTGTTGCAGTGACGCCGAAAAGTTTCGAGAAGAGCTCGCCGAAGCATTCCAGTCCATCTGGCACCCAGTCATCTTCTGCTTGTCCAATGAGGTCGCCATATGGAAACTCAATCCGATGCGGCTTTTCACCGAAGTTTTTCTGCAAGTGAGCCAAGGAATTCCATGTTGGTTCACTAATCGCTTTCAGAAAAACGGCGTGGACTTTGTTTCATTCAACTCGGTCGCCGATACTTTTATGAAAAAAGCCATCAGAAGGGCGTCCAACCTGCTCAATTACTCGGTGAGAAAATAGGCTGTACAGTAAACATTTTCGTATGTCTCATCGTCACAATTACAGTTATCAGAAGCCAAACTGAACGTGTTAGCAGAAGAAGCACGCGGAGATCTGAGAATGGCGATGAACATGCTGCAAATGAACACGATCGGACGGAATACTGACCGTCAAAGTGGGACCAAAATGATTTGTGCGGCGAAAGCAAACAAGGAAGAGGCGTTTCACATGATCGGACGAATTCTCTATGCGAAAAGAGTCAATCCGAATGCGCCTAAGCCGTCGCGCAATCTTCATAAGAAACGGAAGTCTGCACCGATTCCTGAGCCAAAGGAACGAACAGAGTTGGAGCACGAGCCGACCGATATTATTGCCATGTCGAGCATGTCCTCTGATAAGGTTTTTATATGGACCAGCTCTTCTAGATCATGATTTTTCAGCTCGTCAGTTTCCTATTCGAAAATGAACCATTTTTCTGCTCGGATATGGCCAAATACCGTCGAGTCACCGATTCGTTTTCCCTTTGCGATGCAATGACGGCGAGTGGAGCACAAAAATGGAGCTCCCGGACGAGTATTGCTCAGAAGTCGCAGTTCGCAGTGTGATGTGGAATAACTATAAATGTGGTGAGCTTATAAGCTAAGCTCTTAAATTCTCTCAGAATTACGTTTGTTTCAGAAAGACCGAGAACCCTGTTTTGTGTCCATCGGCCGATATTGAAAGACCTCGAAAAGAGCATTCAGACGACACAATGCGAAATGCAAAGGCTTCCGATTGTCGGAGTCAAATACTTTTCCTCTTTGTACGTCATCTGAAAGCACCTCATAAAACTGATTGATTTTTGCAGAACAGCTCCCTATTCATTAATAATCAAAAAGCTCGTTGATCCGCACAGAATGGAGTGTTTTCTTTCGAGACCAATGTCCATTTCGTGGAAGTACGGACGAGATCAAATTGACGAACAAATTGAGAAAAAGTTGACTATGCACAACCGATATAGGCCGAAGAAATTGAAAGCCGAAAAAGAGAAACTGGAGAGCGAAAAAGAGGAGGAAGAAGAAGAAGAAGAGGAGGAGAAGTTTACAATTGAAGAGTGGAGTGACGACAGTTTCGATGAAATGTGACTAAATTCTATCTCTTTTATCAGCATTTACATGTGCCATTTACTTTCCCAGTACAATCTTACGTGAACATGTGAATTGTGGTAGAGCGCGATTATTCTTCAAATTTATCGCATTCATGAATTCCTTTTCCCGTTGGATACCGTAGATCTTCCTACGAAACCTTTTGGTTCCTCCACCTCTTAGATAGACACAAAGAGTATGACAATCAATTGTAGCGCTATGATAATCGAGAATTGTGTGTGCAGAACACGATATCACAAATCACGCCGTTAATTAGATCAAGTTGTTCGCCACCGGGTGTAGGTGGATGAGAAGAAAGTGATAAGAATGGAAAGGAATGTGTTTATTTTATTAGCATATCACCGAATCCTTCGGTGATCATTATTATAATTACAAGTAGTAGGAGAAGAGCGAAAAAAAGCGAACCCATAAATGACATGTAGCGTAAGAAGAAGTAAGAAGGCGTCGGGAAAGTGCTTAGGACAGCCAGCTGGGAGAAGCGAACACAGTGACCATTGCTCCGTCGGATCCCCAGGCAGGACTGAGAGCGTATGGAGAAAGAACGACGGCAGTGATGTATTGGGGAGAAAGAATGGTCGGAGAGAGAACGAACGGAGAAAGAACCAGCGGACTGAGAGCCAACGGGTTGAGGATAATGGGACCGAGGCAGAAGGGAGTCAGGATGAGGGGGGTAAGGACCTGTGGGGAAAGGATGAACGGAGCGAAGACCAGGGGCGAAAGGACAAAGGATTCATGGATCCGGGGCAGAGAATGAAGGGGTTGAAGGCCAGCGGCGACACGATAATGGGCACCATCAGGAAGGGATTAATGACGACGGGGGAGAGGACACGGGGCGAAAGGATGACCGGGACCATCAGCCACGGCGACATGACCATCACTCCGTAGATGGCCGGAGAGAGGACCAGAGAACACAGCATGATGGGCGAAAGGATCGTCGGTTGGGAGACGGACTGCAAATGTTGGATTTGTGAAGCGACTGGAAAGGGCTTCAACTCACCACCGGATCCAGGATGAAGTTGGTGAAAGTGACCGGCGACAGAACGATGTCGTTCTTTCTCGCCTCGAACTTCACCTTTTCTCTCGCCAAATCCTTGATCGTGCTCATGATGGCTCTGTCGATCTGCGGTCTGCTCAATGCTTTCGCTGTCTCCAAGAACTTCCGATTCTCCCCGACGGACCCCTTCCCGTAGATCAGATCCATCTGATCGTGTCTCATAATTGTGTAGCCAGTTCTGTTCATTTCTTTCAACTGCTCATCCGAATACGTCTTGTCGAGTGCCTCGAACATTTCGATCTTCTTCGCCTCGTGCGGGTACTTCTCCGTCACATTATCCCTCGTGAAGTAGAGGGGCTGTCCTTCAGGCCCTCTGCCCATCGCGTCGTCCTTCAGCCTACGGTACTCTCCGATCTTTTTCTGAAATGATTAGATCTCGTTGGAAAGTTCTTCTCAAACGAATACCGTACTTCTACTCTTGTCATAGCCTCATTCACACCGGTGGCTTCTACAATGAAATCCAAAAAGTCTTGAGAGTCCTTGTTATCGGTCAGAGATCCCAGAAGGTTGTTCAACGACGCCTGCTTCTCAACACCCGATCCGTCTTCATGGAGAGCGAAGAGTGAGGGCGAGAGCACGTCGATCTGCGAAGAACACGATGTAAAGTAGCCCCAGGCTTCAGAAATATTCTCACCTCATTCTGTTTGGCCTCTTCCTCCTGTGGGATCACACTCATAATCCGGGGACTGGCAATTCGCACGACTTTCTTATCAAAGTCCGTCGTATTGTATCCATTCATAGAGAGTCCCAACTTGGCCGCGTTTCTGATCATTTGAATGGGAATGAGCATCATTTTCTCCTGTTCGCTCATGCTTCCCGCCTTGTTTCGCAGCATGTCCTTGATCTGATCGTTGTCAATGTACTGCTCCAAATCGGCCAACTCTTTCAAACTCTCATCCTTCGCCATCTTCTTGTTCTTCTGCATTTTGGCGGCCGCGTCCGTGAATATGCTCAGTCTTTTCTGCATGAAATCCTCCATCTTCTTTTGCTCTTTGATCTCTCTGGCTTTTTCGGAAATGCGTCCGATCGTGTCTTGCCACTTCGAAATCGAGTCCGTCTTTTTAATCATTTTAATCGCACTCGTGAGATGTTTGGTAATCAATCCAAATGGAGTCCTACAATATAATAATGACAATGAAATTGCCAGGCCATGCGCTCACATCTCCTTCTGTCCCTTCAAAGTGTAACTGTCTCTCGTGTGCACCTTGATTTCTCTCTTTGCTCGGAACCGGAACGATCCCACCCACTCCTTCTCCTTCTTAACCTCTTCCACGCTCATCGGAGCCATCGTTGTTTTGGTGACCATCTTGTCGATCTTACGGCGCATGTCTGAAACATTTAAGAATGTGATTATTACTGATTAGGATGTCCTACTTCTGCTGAACAGCTTCTTTCGATGAATAAGTACATTGCGATGAGCGTCTTCTTCCAATTGAATCAGACATTTTGCGTGCTCCGAAAGAGTTTCAGCCTCCGATGAGCACTTCTCGTGGGCTTTTCTCTGATATTCTTCAACCAGTGGCAGTCTAAATTACGGCGGGTTTTTGGAGCAGATGATCAGTTTCTGTGCTCACCTTCTCGTCGCAATCGCGGCCACGACTCCGGAGAATCCCTGAGTGGCCCAGTGTTCGAGGAGCTCCTCTCCGGAGTCTGTCGACATGGGCACATTGAAAACTTTGTCCTTGTAGTGGGGAGACTTGAGAATCTCTTTCTGAGTGAGCCCAAACTTGGTCACGTCGACTTCTGACTTAATTTTGAGGCCGGCACATTGGCAAACGAGAGAGGAGAAGAGAAATAGGAGGATTGGCGGGCCCATTTCGAAACAGAGATCTGCTCAGGGGACTACCGTTGATTTTATGGATCTTCGGAAGCCGGGTGGGCGTGTTCGTTCGAAAGTTCACCTCGAAACGTGGTGGATAATCAGGGATGTCCGAAAAGTGGGCGGAGCAAACTGGCCAACTGATACGCGGGGGGCGATGTTCTCAAAGGGCGGTCACCCCACGTTGATCTGGTTGAACCACGCCGCTCGACCACATTTTGATCCTGATTTCCAACGCATTCAAATGAGATATCACGTGAGAGGCGGGCTTCGGAAACGTGGAATTCGCATTGGTTCAATGATGTTTCTCGTTGTTGCAAAAGTGTTTCTTGTTTTGATTTGCGCCCTCATAATAGCGGAACAAACAACTACTACTGTGATCTTCGTCCGAATTTCGTTCTTTGGGGACTTTTCGGCAGAGAATCGGGAAAAGGAGAAGGAGAAGAAGAAGGTGCAGTGACGTAAAGGAAGACGAACCGGGGTTACTGTAGAGATATGTGTAGGCTGATTGGACCTCAATGTACCTGTTCGATGTTGTTCTTAATTGAAGCTGACAAGAAGGTCATTCTACAGTATGCCTCAAATGCGCTTTGAACTGTGATTAAGTACGTAAACTCTCTGGCTACTCGCTAAAGATGGCTCAAAACCGAAGCCACCAATCACATCGCACCTACCGTAATCCTCCCCCCATCTCCCTTTCACTCTCACCCAAACTGACCTACTTCTCCCCTTTTCGGCCCTCGTTTGCCCCTATCACATACTTATCATGTACCGTACTCCGAGCGGTCATGTTTGTCCAACAATGAACGAATTTAGATGAAACAATCCGACCTCTCCCCTTCGTTCTCCTTCTTTGTCCGAGTGGTGCGCACCAAACATCCCTTCCTCTTTTGCGTTGTTTTCCAGAATAATATACAAGCAGGTTCAAACCGTTTCATTTCGAGCAGAGAACACTTTCCATCTCGGACGGATAGGAGGAGGAGGTGATAGTTCTCTATGCATGAAATGGAAACATGTATCGTCAGATACGAGAAATAAGGTCGAGTGTGTGTTGGCTGCTTATCACTTATCACTTCTTCACATCAAAATGTTTCATGCGCCGCTTTGAATAGTTAATCACATCCGAGAACAACAAAGGATTCAGCTGATGAAATATGAAAACAGATCCTGATGTTTATGCATGCATCCTCCGAGACCTTTGTAGTTCCAACAAAGCCTCTAGGTATTTCAGAACTCTCCCGCCGGTTTGCAGCCAGTTCCCGTTTGCATGTACCTGTTCTTATCATCACATGGCCCCTCTCGGTACGCATTGTATCCGATTTCCATTCTCGTCTTTGCCTCTTCCTGCTTCCAAAACAACTGCAAATGACGATAATCGGACTGGACATTCTCGGATTTTAGGGAATCGAAGAGTGACGTGGCGCGCTGAGATTGAACATTGCACACCTTTCTCAGAGCTTTAGGTTCTGTGAAGAAAATGTGTGGTTCTCACTAAAAAAACGTTTGAAGACCACATAAAAGTGTTCTGCCGAAAAACGGCACACAAGTACCGTCCATTGAAACCAATGTATCTCAGCTGTCTGTGAATGTATCCAAAAGTGGTCAACTAATAAAATGTACAAAATGTCCTAATGATAAATGTGTTTGTTGGCAATGTTTAAGTATCTTCAACGGCAGCTGAGATATATCGTCCAAGAGTTTTACGACTTTCCCGGAGTCAACCAAACTTTTGAAACCAACCGGGAACCCGAAAATTGATTGTGAAAACAAGAGGCTTTTCCCTAAAATGAATCACAATGACTACGATCAACTTCTTTTGTAGTCTACGTGTTGTTTCGAGACCATCGGAAGAAATGAACACGCTTCAATTAACACCCACAATTCGGAGGATGTTTCGAAATAAATCTGATAACAAAGCCGACCAAAATTGCATGAAAACAGTATGTGTTGAATGGTGTTTTACTTTACTTTTTTCAAATTCAATCAAAATCCACGAAAAATACGAGCATGGAATAAGAGCACAAATTGAGAGGAGGGTATTCTAACCTATCAGAACTGAAATTGGGCGGGCGAATGAGATTTTATGGAAGGGAGCGATGGGAACTGAAGAATCTGAAGAAGAGCGGAGAGAGAGAGAGAGAGAAGAGGGAATAACTCGTACTAGACACTGTAAACTTTGATGGGGAAGCTCGACGAGTTTTCTTCTGGTTGCACACATGATGAGAGAGGGGTAGAATGGGCGGGATCTCGAGGCGAATCACGGGAGAGACGGGTATCCGATTGGAAGACAAAGAACTGTTGGGAATGACTGGAAAATTGTCCTAAGATTTAAAGGGCGGTGTGACCGATTGGGACGGAATGGACGAATAAGTTAGCAGGGAATATGTATGGCAGTTGTCGCTGAGAATTGAGAGAATGTGGGAAGAAGACCATGGCTCCTAGTCGTCCGAATCGGCGCCTCCGTCAATGAGCCTGTAGACGGAGCAAGAGGGCTCCGGCTCCTGCGACACTTCGAAAACGAAACAGAGCACCATGAGCAGCTCCTCTGTTTCACTATTGGTCACAATCTGAACAGAGCACAGCATTCATGAATAGAAGATGAAGTAATAAAGTTACCTGTAAAACTGTGAAGTTCTCCAGCACATTGTTCATCGTCTCAATTGTGTTCAACTTCTTCAATTCGGCTATAAACTTGACCATGTAGTCGCACATCGGCGAGTTTGCCAACATGAACGAGTACGATCCGTCCACCTCATTCGGGAAGTATTGCTGAAAAGGAATGAGATGAAGAATCGAGAGGATGTGCTTGGTTGAATGTTACCTCGATCTTCTCAACCGCCTGGCTTCCAAACGAACATGCCATTGTGGAGACCTTTAGCTGGAACTTTTCGCGGCTCGAGTAGAACGAATCGACCGCATATTGACAGTTTCTAAATGATCATGCGTGAGTTTCAACGATCTCATTCGGATAAACATACTGCACATCATCCGAAACATTGATATTCGCCCAGCATTTGGCCAAAAAGAAGACGTCCTTCTTCTCGGAGCTCTCAAAGAGCTTCCGAAGCGACGGCGGGTACTTCTCGTAGAAGAGAGAAATGTCAATGTCATCCTTTTCTAACGTGTTGTCAATCTTCACCAACTCTGTCCTCTGATTCGTTTTGTTGCAGTGCACGTAGGCGGAGAAGCCGAGTAGCGACAGTTTAGAGGAGGAGATCGGCTTGTTGCACTCGGCAATTATCGACTCCGGCTTCTTTGCTTGAACGACGAGATGGGAAAGATCCATTCCGAACGGAATGCCGGCGGTTTGAGGGAACGCCGTCCAGAGGGGAAGGGCTGAAAACGGGAAGAATAGTAGGAATGAGGCAGGGGTTGCTCGCTCACATTGGAGAAGAAGTTGCTGGGAAATCTGATCGGGTTCCACCTTCGGAACGATCGTCGGGTAGTTGCTCCGCGGAGCAATGGCAGCTGCGGCGGCGACGGCAGTGGCTGTGACTGGAACTGACGGAAGCACGGAGGAGGGAGAGAGTGTGGGGACTCCGGGGGGCGAAGACTGCTGAGAGATGCTCGGAGTATCGCCCTGGAAACGAAACGAAGGAATGGTAACGGTAACAGTCCTACAGTAATCCTTACCTTTTTCTTAGCCTGCTCGTCTCTGGCTTTCTTCCTAGCAAGCACCTGAATATGCGATGACACTTGTTTCCGAGTTCGCGTCTTGCCACATCTCAATTTGATATACCTAGCGATCAGTTCGTTTCGTCCTGAAAATAAAAACAATGAAAATGCATGAGTTTCAATCAAGCAGCCGGTTTAAAAGGTTCTCGGCGAGCAGCTGAAAATGCGAAAGCGAGGGAGGAAAAGTGAATGGGAATTGACGCACGAATGGCGCATTTGTGATTCTGGGACTGACGTTTTCTGTTGAATTCAGAAATCTGGTGACGTTTTGGCAGGTGGAAAGGGCCCAATATTGCATGAGAGAGGAGTTTGAGCCAGGAGTAGAAGAAGAAAGAAGCAGGTCAGTTTGACCAGGCCAGAGTTCTTTGCCGACTATGCTCACAGTGTTGAAAAGACGAGAAAAATTTTACTCAAAGACAACCAACTCAAACAGTTTTAAACAGTCAAACCAAACAAAGTATTGTGGTTTGTGACGTGGCTTCTCCCCCTTATATTGTCGTTTTACCAACACAGCTCAATATTCTCTAGTGCCCATCTAAGGATCATGTTGCTCCTGCCAATCCAATCCCTGCTCCATCTCACATCCAAATTTCGGTTAGTTTTGATTGCTCGCGCGAGAGGGTCAAAAAGTCAGCGAGAGAAAGAGAGCGCCGCCCGTGTGTCCCGCAGCGAAAATAAACAAATGTATGGAGAAGAAGTGGCAGGAGAAGCACAGAACCCCCGGGAGCCTAATCCGGCAGAAGCCGCCTTTGTCGGTTCGGTTCGTCAATCCGTTTACATCATCAGAACATACATAATAATAATAAATATAGAAGAAGTTTGAGTTTGTCCTCCCTCCGAACGGGGCAGATGTTGGACAAGAAGCGAAGCGGGCAGATGTACAGTAATGCGCATCCACTTGGCTCCACTAATTATGGACACAGGACACACGCCACTTCTTTGAATGCAAAGAGTACTCACCATACATCTTTCCCTCGTCGCTGATGATAATTTTCCGTCGTCCGCACGGCGGATAAATAGCCAGCGCTTCTTGGAAAGCCTGGAAATTGGTGGAGACGTTGGAGAAGACGGGCCTGGAGGACTCACTTGATCGATGTCTATACTCCAAACACCTTCAGCATCGCCGGAGATGTCGGAAACGGAAGACGTGGATTCGGGAGCCGTGGAGCCGGCCGAGCCGGGACCATCGCCTGCGGGAGGGGAGAGCGTCATCATTTGTCCGCCAGAGTTCGTGGTGGGCGTCGTTCCTGCTGCTGCTGCGGCGAGCCAATCTTTCCGGAAATGATTGTTGGGCGGAGTTCTGTAACGATCTTCAATCATATTTCTGTTCTATTTCGGAGCAACGCATCGAGCAAGATGTGCTCAAGCTCCGCCCACTACTGGGAACATTGAAAAAGAGGAACTGACCCGTTGAGAAGTGTCTGAGCAGTGACGGCGACGTCTTCTGACATCTGAAATACGAGAAAAAGTTGGGTCTACCGTAATCCATCAAAAAAAGTGACTGGCAGGCGGTTGGAGATATGGAATCTCAGGAAAAGTATGCGAAGAGAGTTTGCCTTTTTTTCGCGCGTTCGGTATCTCAAATTGCAATCTGAGGGCTCCGAAGAGCTCCCGCGACAGAGATGAGCGCGACTTGATAATTACCGGAAAAAGAGAAAACCGAGTGGGTGTGACGTGGCGCGGAAAGGGCTGAAAGTCATGTGACTGGAAAGGGAGAAGGAGGGAGCGAGTGGAGCGGGGAGACGCAGAATGGCGAACAGATTGATAAGAAAACTCTTTTTTGAGCAGCAAATCGATGCAATCGGGTGACTCACGTTGTCGGAGAAAGAAGAAGAAGGAGAAGAAGAAGAATAAAAAATAGGGGGAGATGATTGCGTTTTGCACAGAACAAGAATACAATAATCGGAAGTGGAAGAAAGAGAATCGAGTGTGCGTGGTGTCTGTCGGTTTCCAGACAAACGGACGATTGTTTCACGAGATGGACGGTCATTGTTGGAAGACGAGGAAGAGGGCATTCGGACGGGCAAACGAGAAGCGGAAAGTGGCAAGGAGACGTGGCAATTGAACTGGAAAGAGGAGAAGTACCGCTCATTCTAGACAGTATATTTCAGCTGTCATTGAAGATATCAAAACATTGTCAACTAACAAATTGCTCATCAGAAAATTTTGAACATTTTATTAGTTAGCCACTTTGTGATTCCGTTACAGAAAGCTGAGATACATCGTTTTGAATAGACGGTATTGTGGTGCCAAAGGTTGAAGCTTAAAATGCTCCAGTGAGAACTAATCGTAAAAGTGCGGCAACTGGCAGCCGTAACAGGTCTTTTTTGGTCGTCTATGGCACTTGTTGGACAAACAGACCAGACTAAATAAATGAAGCTTTTTAGGAGGGAAGGACGTGTCGGAGGCAGGTGGAAGAGACTAATGGAGTAATTAGTGATACTTGATCAGATTGAATAAAACGAGTAAAAAAAAAGAAGAAGAGGATGAGGAGGAAGAGAAGAAGTTGGTGAATGGATGAGGGGGGATTTAGAAGGGAAAGAAGGCGACGGATGACGCATCGGATCGTCTCGATCGGGAAGAAAGCGAAGATGCGTTCGAACAGATAAACGAGCGAACGAATGAACGAACGGAGGGGGGGACCGGGACGCATCAGCACCGTGACGGCACGTTTATGCGCCCCACGCTTTTCATTTTTTCTTGTGAATGTTCAGAAGTCAAATGGATTGATACCAGAAAGGGAAGTGTACTGTTGACAAATGTGCTCTAATGAGCTAACCCCCGAGGGATTATGCAAACATGCTCCAGTGCCCCGAACTACTATTTAGGAAGACACCCATCCGCCTAATAAACCGAGATTCAATGCATAATTCAAAACAAATCTGTCAGTTTGATTGACTGCTCCTTCTTCTGCTCACTCTGCTAGGTTAATTGGCTTGGCCACCAGTGTGACGGTTATTCAAATGAGTGCTCACGGAGAGCCGAGAAGCCGGTGGGCTCGGGCAGGAGTCATGGAAGTGATTGAGACGAAGAAAACAAGAAAGCAGCAGATGAGATAGGAGACAACCAGCTGTTCGATCAATCGATAATCAGTTGGAGGTGATAAGGACCCGCGAGACTTAGAGTGTCAGAGAGGAAACAGACCGAGAAACTCGCGTTTTCGTGTCAAGAGAGACACGAAACTAGGCGGCCGCCCATCTCCTTCTTCTTCTTCTTCCCGCGGTGATATTGCGCCAAGACAGTGCCCCGAATGGTGACCTTCGCCGCGAAACAGCACGGGGATCGGCGGACACGCAGACATCTCGCGCAAGTTGTCGCATCTTCGGAAATAGTACGGACGAATGGACAAAGACATCATAAAGTGGCTGTTGTTTGGAATGGGGGGCACCACCACCACCACCACCTTGACAGATATTACCGTGGCACTGAGTAATCAAAATGGAAGGAAGGAAAATGGAGGAGAAGGCGAACTAATTGGGATGCCCCCCACCGGAATACAACGGAGATTGAAAAGTGTATGGAAACATTTGTAGGAGAATGAATAAGAAGAAGAAAAAGAAGAAGAGGAAGGTAATCGAGACGGGAAAGTAGGACGACATTTGCAGCTGCTCGACGAATCACGCCTCTTATAGGCTCAGGTAAACTTTGTAAACCTAGAGCAGAATTCAACAATCAAAAGGGTACTTCAAAAAGTGAGCTTCAAGTCGGGTTTTCTAGAAAGACAAGAGTTTGGGCTTCTGATTGAAGTTAACTGTGTACTTCACTCGAGTTACCGTAACTTGGGCCTTCTGAGAGCCCTCCAGAAGAGCTGTCCTTTTAGGAACAAGAAGGGAAACAGAAGAGAACAGAAAAAGGAGAAATAATGGAATGGTATGCAGAATAGTGAAGAAATGCAGATGGCGAGGTCCGGTGTGGTGCGGTCAATCCACCCGAACACACGGACAGATGGTTTTCGAATGGAGTGGAATCGAGCGAGAGAGCGTGCGAAGCGAAGAGGTGGCAGAGACGAGCACATGCTTGTGTATGTGCATAGGCAGGCATCCAATCTATCACATTACTGTATTACCCGCCCGACGATGGGTTCACGGTCCTTTAATAATAAAGAAGGAAGCGAATCGTGAAGGGATGAAGTGGGCGGACAGGTGGGAAGATCATAATTGTGGCCGAGTTCTGACTTATGGCGCCAAGCCGAGAATCTCAGATCCCCTGGAAGACAGTGCCATTGGGCAGAAGTGAAGAGAGACGCAGACACCCCCATCAATTCAGGTCATCACGCGGCGCCGACACCGACGGCGGCTTCTCTCTTATCATCACCAATTTGCCCGATCCACGCCCGAGTGACGTCGGGAAGGGATGCGAACTCTTTGCTCCGTCTGTTTTTGTGATGCTCCTCCTCCTGCCGGAGGAGAAGACACTTGATGAGTGTAATCTTACGAGGAAAAGAAAAGAAAAGAAAAGAAGGTAATGATGATGATTGCGAAATGATAACGCCTGAAATTGAGAAAGGAAAGTACAGTAATCCAATTAGGTAGTGAAGTGCCTCAAGCCGAACCGTTTATCATTTGAAGAAGAAAAAGAAGAAGAAGAAGACGTCAAGAATCAAGTGGTTGATGAGTAATCGGTGTGACGTCATCCGCTCCTTGTTCGGTAGAGCGCGGATGATCAATTGGGAGAAATTATAGAGAAGAAACAAAACGAGAGGAAGAAGAGCAAAACGGTAAGAGTCATGTTCATGTCACTCACGTACGTACTCAAACAAATGATAGAAGTGGCAAGTGTGTTCTTCCGGTCGAGAGTGAGAAAGAGAAAAGTGTGAAGAGAAGGTGAAGCTTCACGGATCTTGGAAAATGAGAACTTCTGGAGCATGGCCACGTGTGAATTCATTGCTACGGGTGTCACATGGAAAGAAATGTAGAAGTGTACAGTATCTAGACTACTGCAAATGCTCACATTCCCGTTGGCTCCGCCGCCCGGAGCAGGTTCTCTTTGCTCCAAAAAGGCAACAGTGCGCGGCGAGGCAAAACTCGCGCATGTCCTTTCTCTCTCTCTCTCTCTCTCTGGCTGCTGCTGCTGCTGTTGCTGGTAGGTAAAAGAGCGGGTCGTTCGTGGAGAAGAAAGAGTGTCTAAAGTCAAGACCACCCGAGACGAGTGTGTATGTTTTGCGAAACACTCTCTTTCTCTCTCTCTATGTCCTCCCGGGAGCGTGTCAGAGGAGAGTGATAGAGGGAACCGAGGGAGAGACGCAGACACTCGACAGTTTCTTCCTTCCCGTCTCGAAACCCGTTCTGTTCATTTCAATTGTTGCTGGCTGAGGCTGTGACACCCCCTCTTTTGCCGCCCGGAGACACTTGTTGGTAGTGGCTCCCTCGGAAGACGGAGGACAGGTGATGGGAAGGGCAAAATGTAGGTTGCAGAAATGAAATGATCAAGTGTCTTCTTTGGCGTTTCTTCCGGGGACAGGTGCCCAAGAAACCTTGAGAAAGAGCCAGACGGTGAGGTTCTAATTAGTGCTGCGCCTTCAAATTCTCCGTATATTCTTCCTTCTTCCTTTCTCACGTTTCCAGCTCTCCCCTCTTGTTTCAAAGTGACATTCGATTGTCAAATGACTCATAAAAGTCGTGTTGGCACGAAGAATCGAATGTTTCTTCTTCTTCTTCTTCTTCTTCTTTTTCTTCTTCCCATCGCACCATCATATAGGTGTGTAAAAACAAAAATATGAACAAAAAAAAATAGGAGAGAAGAGAGCAATATCGGCGGGTTTTGTGCTGTTTTGCAATTACATCACTGTTATTGTGCACAATTCGGCACGTAGTCTAGCTAGAACTGTTTCAGAACTTTTAAAGCGCATTCCGGAAGGATCAATGATTTTACTAATGGTCAGTTTAGTTCTCGAATAGTCTGAAAAGCGGAAAAAACGTGGGGAAGAAGAAGAGAGACGGAGAGAGCGAAAGATGATGAAGCCGCGGAGATAAGAGTGTTTGCCCCCGGGGCCCCGTGTGCCTTTCCAAGTCGAAACGATTATGTATTGTGGAGGAGCGAGGAGGCGAGCAGGTAACACAACATTGTGACGGACGGAAATAGTGGGCGGGCGCAGAAAGTTATGCATTTCGGAAAGGAGCCACCACCTTCTTGTGGGGAGCCAACTTGTTCGCCGGCCAACTCAACCGGGTTACTGTTGACTGACCGATTTCAGTTTGGACTTCCAGACTTGTTTGCTTGTTCTGGTACAAACTTGAATGATTGCGTAACTTGGAACCATATCATTCATATCAGTGCACAAACAGAACTCGCCCCGATCGATTCGGGTCAATTGCATTGCAGAGAGTGCTTTTCGTCGTCAATTGGAGGTGCTAATGACACGTTTCGACAGGAGACACGAACTACTTTGCACCACAACGTTTTGAGTTGACTCATGTTAACTCGTCAAACGTCGGCGGCGACGACGATGAAATATGAGAGCAGCAAGTGACACACTCGGGCGAGCAGACATCACAGGAACAGTCAGAGGCGAATCACGAGAATATCATTCCGGATGAGTTAGGGGATCTTAGGAGATCAAGGTTTCCTAGAAATACAATCATTCTAAGAACATAATTATCAATCATGAGCTACCTGGTTCAGAAGATTTTGCCAAGAGATCAAACGCTTTCCACTTTCCACGAAAAGTATCGTTATTCGAACGTTTATCAAGCTTCAGAAGGAAGTTCGCAGATAGATTTGAGTCCGTTCGTACGAGGAAAACTGCTCAATTTCAGGGTGAATTTAGAGGTTCAGTGGCTGGTAACTTGCCAGTCAATTTCAGAAAGATCTCTTATGTCACCTGTGAGCTTTTCTAGGACAAACTCGATCATGTAAGCTCTACTACAGTATCCCAGCGCTTTTGTCCCGGCTCCGTCGCACATAATGAACCGTGCCGTCCGTCCGAAAAGGTGTCCACATTCAACAATTCTCGCGGCAGCGGCGGCGGCCAGGTGCATATATTTCGTTCCCCAATTCTTTCATGGCCCCCTCGTTCTTTGCCCGTTAATTGAACCCCTCCGTTGCCCAATTTCCCCTCAGGCTACAAAAATGAGAAAATTGGTAATTGATGAAAGAAGGCGTGTGAACGTGCCAGGTCGGCTGAGAAAAGATACTTACGAAAGTTGGAAGGGCAGCAGATTGGGGAAGATCGACGACATCCTCGGAACACTTTCAGGCGTTGGGTGGTTGGATTGAGGCCTTCTGAAAGTCGGACAGGTATGTTTTCGAAAAGGGAAAGGGACGAGAAGAAGAAGAAGAAAGGTGTGTCTCCCATAAAAATATGTATCGAATGCATAAAAAATCAGAAAATAGTGAGAGAAGGGTGGGTGGTCCGCCTGAAAACACGTTATGCATATTAAACGGAGCAAAAGAGCCCGCCCATCCGAGCACACCTTCTCGCCCCGCCCACTTTTGGCGTGGCGGCATTGGCGCAGGGATTACGGTGCAAGGAAGCGTTTGATGAATCCTGTGAATGTGATACTGTGCCAGTCAGTGCTCGAGCCAAGCTAGATGGGAACTGGCTTACGTGCTCATCTCGTCGTCATTCCGAAACGCTCAAAAATCTGCGCAACTCCGTAGAAATTCGGGCGGAAAAGACCGGACGGAGCGGTGAACGAGTGTTGCCCGGGGGGAGCCGCATGGTCCTCTCTAATGGACCCGGTGGCCGAGAGAGTGTGCGTCGCCACGGGACGCCGAGAGAAACTGCACTTTCGGCCGCCCATCGCGCGCTTCTTCGCTCCTTTCTTCGTTTGACCTACTCTATCATCGAACGGCAATTCGGCTCGAAGCGGGTTCCCTATAATTTCGAATGCGGTAACCACTTACGCCATTCGGTGGCGGTGCGGATCTTTTCGAAACGAAATGACATGCTTTGCGGACTACGGTAGCAGATGGATATCATCGGCAAGAATGGCAGACACGAATGGCAAGTTTTTCGTGTTTTATGTTGACATTTTTTCAGCGGCGAGAAACGATGATTGAGAAGGTGATCGGGACTCAAAACATCCACGAAATGGCATTCAACAATGCAAAACAAAAAAGGAATTTCAAGCCCTCTTTTCGACGGTCCAAAATACCATCTCTCTGCAAAAAGAGTCGCGAATCATTTCTCTTTTAAACCGAATATTTCTGCGCTTTTACGATCGTTTTCGGTGTTTTCATCGATGAAGCCCGCGCGCGATGGTTTTGTAGCGAAAGTTTACGAGAATTCGGATTGTGTGCGGGCATTTTTAGTGCTCAATGAGCAGGCAGCCAGAAGCCGCAAACCGTTTAATTGCGAAAACGAAAACCTCTGCGAGAAATGACGAAATATCGGTAGGTCCGTACAGCCGTGAAGCCTGTAATAGAACGACACTACAATAGCGTCTATTCAAAGGGATGCATCTCAGCTGTCTGCGGAGATATCAGAAAGTGATCAATTGATAAAATGTTCATAATATTTCAATAAGTAATTTATTGGTTAGCAACTTTTTCATATCTCCACAGACAGCTGAGATATATCGGTTTGAATGAACAGTCTTTGTGTGTGCAGTTCTATAACAGAGCAATATCCTGAAGGGGGGAAAGAAAGGAACACAATACCGAGACGGACGGTATCTAACTCATCACAGTCGTCGCCGGCGCCGTCTTCTTCCAAAAAAGGCGTCGATGATTCTTGGGGGGCTGAGACGCAGAAGTGTTTCATCATTAGCCGGGTGGAACACTCTCTCTCTCCTTCTTTCCCTCCGTCTCTTCCGTCTCTCCGCTCTCTACAGTAATCAAATCACTGCCCGAATCACCGTTTTGTTTTTGAAGAAATCAAAATGAGAGAGAATCGAAAAGTTTGCGAAATGAACGCAAAATTCCCGTTTTTCTCGACGGATTCTTACACTTGAAGCCGTCGCCGAGGTCGTCGGAAGGCGAGAAATAACAAAAAAAAGGTGAAATAAATCAGAAGTCGTTCAAAAATAAACTGCAGGAGCAGGCCGATATCAGCTGCTTCGACTGACCCCTACACCCTCACACGAATGTGCGTCAATCGGGAAGGGCGCCTGAAACCGGAACAAAGAACTGGTTTCTCTCGTCCGTTTCCTGATTACTTTTTCGGTCAATTTTCATTCAACAGGGATCAGTAATTCCGAAATTGGAAGCGACAAAGTAGAGAAGAGGATGGAAGTGAACAATAGAATGAGAAGGGGGCGCAAAAAAGAACTCGTCGATGAAGAAGATGATGTTGATAAGCCATGATAAGGCAGAAAAGGATGGACAACAGAAAAGAGAATACATCAAATTAGAAGAGGAAAAGACAATGATAAAGTGACAAATGGGGGGAGGCGAGGGAGAGATCCAAAGGGGAATCGTCAGTGGGCGAGAGCAGACTGTAACAAAACGGAGGAATGCGGAGCACATTCTCCAGGATTACACTTCCGAGGAGCCGCTGCAGCTCGAATCGTCGAACAATGGTTTTGCCTGGCGTGCAGTGGCGGCAGCACGTTTTTCTTTGTATTTGGTGGTTGTCTGAAAAAAGGATCTTCTAAAACGTCAAAAATTATTTTGAGTTACCTCCTTGATGATCATGGAACGTCTTCCTTTCGGGAAGTTTCTGACTCCTGGGACTCTTCTCAACTCGGTCGGGCTGGCCTTCGTATCCGATGAGATGCCACTCTTGTACTTGGCCCCTGAAAAATCATTATTATAGGAACCAGGCGATTGTCTACACTCACGTTTAACAGCCGGATTCACGAGAGCGGGAGTTTTGAGAGCGAGAGTCTCCTCCTCGAGCTGCCGATCTTCAGAAGTTCTTTTCTTTCCGACGCCAGAAGAAGTAGAAGGAGACGTGGAGGAAGATTCTGGAGACGCCGGAATAGTGATAGAAACTGGCACTTGGTTTGATTTGTTCATCGATAGACGCTTGTATTTCTGCTCTATTTTCCTTGCAATTTTGTTGGACGAAGCTGTGGAAGACGTCACTCCGAGATGCATTCCCGGCTTCCTGAGTCCCACTCGGATCGAACTTGGTGTTTTCGGTGTCCCTTGCTCCGATCGTTCTTCTTCCTCTTCGACTCTTCTGCGCGATTTCGTTGGCTTCGGAGCAGAGACGAGCTCCTCTTCGTCGTCTTCATCTTCATCGACGAACACTCTTCGAGGCTTGGTTTGTATTCTGGACGACGACTTCTTAGGCTTCTGCTCTTCCTCCTTTTCCTGATCCTCATCGTCACTCTGCACTATTCTTCTAGATTTAGACGGCGTTTTCGACTTCTTCGGCTTTTCTTTCTTCTCTTCCTCGTCGTTCTTCTTCGTTCTCTCACTTCTGGAAGGAGTCGGTTTTGTTTTCGGCTTCACAACTTCTTCCTTTTCATCTTCGTCGTCTTCTTCTTCGACATGTCTCGCTGGTCTTCTGGAGCTCTTTCTTGGCGTCGAAGATTCTGGGACATCGTCTGAAAATGTTTCGTAATATTTTTCAATTCCCGTTTTCTGAATTCCCAACCCGTCGCCTTCTTCTTCTTGCCCGCCTTATCACTTTCCGGCACCTTCTGGATCGCGTCGGTCACCAGTTTTTTCAGCTTTTCCATGTCCACTTTGCTTGTATAATTCGTCGTCATCGCCACGTTGAATATGGTCGTAAGACACGAAATAACGGCCGACGAATGGGTCTACAATTGGATTATGATGGCTACCGGATAATTGAAGCACAATCGCGTGAGCAATCATCACGGCTTCATGTTTTGAGAATCGCGGAACCCATAATTTAGGAATGGCAAACGAGTCGTAAAGTTACCGTAGAGAAGTGACACGAAATGGGTAATGGGGTGGAAAAGCGGAAAGGGAGACGAACCTTGAGTACACTTTGCAAAGTGCCGGGCAGTCCTGAGATGAACTTCTGTTTCGCGTCGAACACTTTGTCCGGGGACGCCTCCAACGCCAGCCAGGGCAGAGTTCCGGTCAACCACATGATTACATTGTACGCCAGAATCTCAACGTCTCCACGGTACGACGGGTTGTTTCCCCGATGAGCATCGGTCGAAGTGAAGATGCAAGTGCCGTTGTGAGCTCGCTTTTTGTCCGGCTTGTCCACATTGTTCGTGGTCCGAAAAGCCAATCCGAAGTCGACGAGCACGGAAGAAGAGAAGACGTTCTCTTTTTCGAGCAGAATATTGGCTGCTTTTACGTCGGCGTGAGTATAGTCCTGAAAAAAGGCTAGAAAGTGTCAAAGAAGTTCAGAATCACTCACCACTTCGTGCAGATATTCCAAAGCTCCCAAAATGCAATTAGTGACCGTCAACGCATCCCTGACTGCCAATATTCCTCCGTTCGCTTCTCTGGCTCCTTCCAACGACATCGCATACTTCGGAATGATCATATACCTCATTTTATCCGAGTTGTATGTGAAGTAACCGTTGGCAATTATGTACGGAAGACCGATCCACGAGATCTTCTTCTTTTTCTTGTACGCCTCCAAATGCTCTTTCTTCAGAATTCGATTGAAAACGACTACTTCGGTCAGGAGAGGTCCGTTGGTCAACGGCTCAATCTTCATGACCATCTGATGCGATTTTCCCTCCTCGGTACACGTGTGAATGCGTCCGAAACCGCCGGTGGCAAACTGTTTCCCGACGATGAACGTCTTCTTGCTGTTGTCGGCGATTTTGGTTCCGACACAAACCTCTGCTCCCAATTCGTGCAGTTTTTTCGCCGGCGCTTTTTTCGGCGGCATTTTTGTTGCTAGTTTCTAAATAAACACGAAATTGAGATTTTCGAAAAGATTTCAAAGCGAAGGACTGGACATAGTGCAAGAAGGCAATCGTTTGAAAACGTTTTTATCAATGATAACGCTTTGAAAAAGCACGGCTTCTGATGAAAATCGATATACGCGTAGAGACGAAAAAGATATGTCTGATTGAGAGGATTCTGTTTGAATATCCGCAATTTCGTAACAACTGCGGTGGAGCGCATTTGCATTTTTTTGTTGCTAACTAAAGTTCCGACATCAAATAAATTTTTGTTTAAACTGACGACTGTGCCGATAAGAAACTCCCATTTCAATCATTTATTACACCAGAAATGTTGGAATTAAGCTCCAAATTACCAAGTATTTCTGAAATGTGAATCGATAGTCAGCTACTTTTCTGTATTAATGAGAAGGGGATAAAGTGGCAATCAATTCGATATAATGGGGAAACAGCTTGCATAAGACAGCGGTGTAGAAACTGAAAAAGAACAGTAATCCGGGGGGGGGGGCAATAGTACATACTTCCGATTACAAAAAGGTGCCATCGGAAGGGGAGAACTCTGAAAATTCGCTCGTTTTCAGAACACAATTCACAGGTGGAAAGGCATTTCGAAAAAGGGAAGGGTTAGTAAGAAAAATGGAAATTTGAAGAATGAAGTAGGTGAGAAACGAGAATACAATCTAAACGGCAAAGAAGAAGCGGAGCAATTGATAAACACCGAAAAATAACTAAACCGGTGGGAGAACTACTTAAGTACTAAACTGAACATGTATTGCTATTCTCAATTTACCACTCTTGCCCCCTTAAGCCTGATTTCAGAAATGTTGGCTTGAGTGCAAAGGAGCAATAGCGGTGTATTGAGTTTACCGCCGACAAAAACCAACAAAAAGAAAAACATAGAATTACACAAAATTATTTGCGACTAACCTGAGAAAAATTTGGGGAATTATATAAATAAAGAAGGGAAGATACCACAGAACTGGCCATATGGAAACAGCGTAAAGGAATAACAACTATGAAACGAATAAAGAGGAGAAATTGGAAAAAATTGCATCTAAACGGGCATCTGGTCATTTCTTCAGAGTCTTTGCTTTTAACGAAGTGGACAGCCCGTCACGCTCCAGAATCGGATCGACTTGCGGGCACGTCCGCGGGCGGGAATGCGACGTTCGTGTGGAAGCGGAGGACGACGGACGGGAAGTGACTTGCCGCGCGGAAGACGGACGCGAGGGCCCGGGCGCGCGGACACGGCGCGGATAGTCGAATGCCTCGGCGTCCGCGTCCACAAAGGACTTGACAGGCAGCTAAAATCAAGAAATGTTGAGATGACGCGGCTTCTTCAGACTCACTTTATTTTTAGTTTTCAGGTAAAACGCCAGTGCTTTGTATATGAACTGGTATTGTTGTTCCGTCTGAACAAGTCCGATCGGTATGTGCGGACGTACTTGACCATTTTGTACACGTCCACCGGGCACAACGGTCCCATTTTCTCGATCTGCGACAGAAGGGCGTCCAGCACGAGGATAGTGCCGGTTCTTCCGATGCCCGCACTGCAATGCACCACAATCGGCCCTTGCGGATGAGCACTGGCGGCTGCCTGCTTATCGAAATACTCGTAATCTTTGTCGACGTCTTCAAGGAAGTTGATAACGGCGTACGGATGGACGGGGCATCCGTGGTCCGGCCAGGTCAAGTACTGCAGCTGCCGCACTTCTCTGGTCTCTCTTCCTTTCCGAATGAGGAAAGTTCGGAGAGTGTAGCTGACACCGTCTCCGTTCAGCTCCTGCTCCGGAACGAGTCCCTTCGCCAGTCGGTTCGCCTTCTCCTGTTCCAATTCGTCCTTCACTTCATCCGAAACCGCACGTTGCATCGTTTTCTCCATCGTTAAAGTCACCGAAATGGGCCCGTAATGTTGAAGTTTTTCCATTTCTCTTGGCCAGTATCTCGCGCACTTCTCCTTCCGCTCGTTCTCCATCGTCGGCATTACAATCACCCGCGAGTTCTCCTGCCAGACCATACGCCAGAAGTCCTCGATTGTATTTTCCAGACATCCTTGCGTGGCTATGAACGACTTTTCGCACGCGAAAGTCACGTTTTTCGTTCGTTGACTGTTCTCGAAACGAACGTAGCTCGCATTTATATAATCACTTCCTGGCTGGTTGGGCTGATCGTTGAGGATGACACGAGTGTGATCAAATGGCACTATGTTCTTGTAGCGATTCTTCTCGATGTTGATCGCACGCCGTCCTTCTCTCTTCGACAGATATTGCTCAGCTGGGAGAGCTTCTTGGGTCAGACGCTGAAAAAAAAGAAATTCAAAATGAAATGAAAGTATTTGTTACGTCAAATTCCTCGGAGATGCCCGTCTTTTCTGTCGACTCTCTGGCATTCAGTGGTCTTCTCAAGATTTCGTATCGATCAACTAGAAGGTCCGCTTCGACGAAAGTATTGAACAGAGGCTGGAATGAATCTTGCTTCGGTTTTGCTCGTCCTGTTTCCCTCAAACCCTACATTTTCTAGGTAGACCACCCGACTGATCCCTCCTTTTTCGACGATCGGATTCTTCGCGTACGAATCGATGAGAAGCCACGCATTCTGGAACTTGGTCCGATCTCCGTCAATGTTGAACTTTCCCGTGTACGGATCCTGATAGATGGTCAGATGCACAACGTTGCCATCCGTTTTCGTCGAGATGACGAGAGCTCCGGGGATGTGCTGGCTCGCTCTCACCAGATAAGTGTTGTTCTTCTCGGACTGCAAAAGCTTATTGGCACTGCTCGCCGGCAGGTTTCCATGCCACCAACGGTACAATTGAGTGCGTCGCTGCTCTTCGGCGCAGCTCTCCACCTGGTACGGAATGGGAACTGGCCTCTTCAGCTCGAGAAACACCCCGTTCTTCTCGCGAAGCTTTTCCGGAAACTCCATATAGAACTCGACAAGCTCGGTGATCGAATTAAACTCGTTCGGAGTCGTCCGCTGATCCTCGAAGATGCTCAACATGTCATTATCGAACTTTGTCACCTTGATATGCAGGATCTTGTCTTCGGCCACTCTGAAACCGTAGTTTTGAAGAGGATCTCGTTAGAGAATGTTTTGACTCACTTGACAGAGATGGAAAAGTTTTGAGTGTTCGATTCGCTATACCGCACCAGAAAGTCTCCCTCGAGGCCATACTGTCTCAGCAGTTGTTCGGCCGTTTCGCCATTCACGCGGTAATAGTAGCTGTATTGGCTGAAATTGAGGTGTTCAGAAAAGTATCAGATATCAAAATTTACCGCAGCGCTAGGCGTGGCATTTGCTCAGAGACGAGGTCTGGTTCAGAGGTGTTTGGAGACTTTCCGGGAGGAATTCAACCTGAATTAGTCGAATGTATGCGATGCGTTGCAGGTAAGCGATTAACGAGAAGAGAAAGCGATAAAGGCGGGATTCAGGAATCCGAGTATCGCTTAGCACCGATATGGGTGGTCTTTATTGGCGAAAAAACCGAAATTCCGACGCGATTTTTCCATTGTTCGAATTTTCGGAACGGCCGACGACGCTCCGAAATAACGGCTGCGCGCAGTTTAGCGCCCAGTCGCCGATGAACATCGGCTTTATTTCGCCGTCGGAAAAGTGCGCACGCATGACTCCGACGCACTTTTAGACCGAATCGGAGATCTTTTCTCGTTTTTGCGATTATTGTGACAGAACAGAACAGAAAAAGGCAAGACGTCTTTAGGAAAGTACAGAAAGCAAAAAAAAAACGGAGAGAAACCTACATTACACATCATATCTATCAAATATGCAAGAGAAATCGGGAGAGAACGAGAGAGAAAACGACAAATCACATGATATCAAATCCGGATTAGACATGTCGCGAGAAATCGATTCGGTCGTCGGCGAGAATCTTGCGGAACTCACGATTCAGAAGCTCGTCGAGCAGTTCGCCGTCGTGCGAGTACGCCCAACTGAAACAACTTTTTCGGTCACTTTTTTGCCAGCTCCGCCCATCGCTTGCACTAAGAAGATGAGACATTCTGCGTGATTACTCATCTAATCTCATTTTTCGTCGTGTCTTTCTGTCTGCACATGGATATATCCCCGCGCGTGAAACCTTGCGCTACACACAAATGAGCAAAGAGATCACTTTCGGTCTGGTGGGATTTGCACGTTTAATCAGAAGAAGTTCAAGATATCACATTTACACCGGATTCGATTCTCCAGAATCTCTCACTGACCTCCCTCCCTCCTGCAGATCGTATCTCTTCGGTCCGGACAACGGACTGGACAGCCAGATCTGTTTGTTCGGGGACTGCTTGTTGATGACGTAGGTGCCTAGAGAACAAAAGTTTCATTCTGGAAGTGCGCTCCATTGACAACAATCGTACCGACGGTCTTCGAGACGGCGACGGTCAGAACTCCCATCGCGTGCGAAACGTCGAATTGTTCAGAGACCGCAAAGTTGTCAGCGATTTGATCAAAGTAATCTGATAACCTGAACATGCGCTCGTTATAAATGTGTTCGTTAGAGCGCACTTCCAATACCTTTCGAGCGTCTGATCGGCAGCCACTTCGTACTCATTTTGACTGAAAACTCTGGCTGAAAATGTTCGCGTCGGAATGTGTGCGAATCTGCTCCGAAGAATACTTGAAATCATCTGAAAAGCCACACTTTTCGTCTGCGAATTCTTAACTCTAATCAATATGATGGAAACTCCGAATCCGAATATCTTATCTGAAAAAAAAACCATCGGCAAAAAACTTAACGAATTTATTAGTGAACTGAACTTCAGTCATTTAAACTCATTAATTATTATCACAAAAGTGCATGATAATATGTGTCTGAATGAAAACACTTCAAGTAAAGATTGGTTTTTCAGATATCAAATCACCCGTAAATGTGAAATGATTAGGGTTGAAATAAAGAATGAGGCTAACTGAGCGAGACCCGAAAAAGTGGTGGATTCTGATGATGTGGACGGCGGGGGAACGAGTTGATCACAGAAAAACTGGGTGGGATCATGAGGAGGATATGATAGGAGAGAAATCAGCATTTGGGGGGAAGGATGCGGCCGCCCCACGCCAGATGGAACACATTGTTGCGCCAGCGGATCGTCGGCACCATCAGAGCTTTCACAAAGACGAGCGGAGCTGAGAGCTCGCGGAGCAGCCAGATGAGCACGAACTGCAACGGCGAGAAGCGGAGCTTTCCGTTCTGAAAACAAAGAAAATTGAAGGGAGAGTACGGTAGCTGACGGCTACCTGCATGCTGGTCATTAACGAGAAATCCATGCTAATCCAGAAGATCGTGTGCAGCAACAACGTCATCTTCATGTCGAATCCGGTCAAGTAGTTGAGACTGAACGTCATGATGAGTCCAGAAGGGAAGCAGTCTTGGAGGGGCTCGACGACGATTATATGCGGAAGCATCGCGATCCGAAGTTTGACCCATCTGCATATCCTGTCGAGGAACGACGAAATCGGGACAGGGGCGGAGTTCTGAAGGGCCGGATGGGTGGAAATGGCCGACTTGTATCCACGGTTGGCGAGTTCGCGTCCGAAGAAGAAATCCTCGGCGAGGTAGCCTCCGAAGCTCGCAATTCCTCCGCACTCGTCCAGAGCCTTTTTCTTCATCATCGACGACATTCCGGTGGAACAGACAAAGTCCATGCAGTTGGCGGCCAGGTAGATTCGGCCGTGCGAGGTACCGAAGTAGAGCTGCAATGCAATTGGGATGGTTACTTGAAAGCGACCAAAATTCTGCTCACCTGCTCAAATGCGGCGTCGAATCCGTCCCGATCTTTGCAGTAGGGCGTCTGTGTCACCAACGCCATCTTCTCGTGACTCATCATCGTCGTCGCCATATCGAGGATTCCGTCCGGTCGCATGAAAATGCCGCTGTCGCTGACGAGAATAAGCGGATAGCGAGCGGCCCGGTACGCCGGCATCATGTTGTTGATCTTCGGATTCAAACCGACGTTCTCTCCTTCTGGAAGCCATCACAGTTCTCGGTTGGGGCTTCAGAGATTCGAGTGACTTACTGAAGAACATCTTGGCGTCGACGTTCGGGTACTTCCGCATCAGATTCATGACCACTTCGACGGCGGCGTCATCAGATGAGTGGAAGCAGAAGAGCAGCTCGAATTTGTGGTATTGAGTGGTGAAGAAGGACTCTAAGTTTCCATGGAGATGACTGTCCGTGCCTACAATCGGTTTGATGACCGAAACGCCGGGAAGGGACGGGTCCGGAGTGACTGGGTGATGTAGCCGATACCTTCTGAAATGAAGACGTGAAGAGAAACAAAAAGCACAATAAGAACTCACGCATAGCAAAGTGCAATGATGTGAATGAGATAGAGGCAAAACACGAAGACGAAGCCGACAATAGCCAACGAAGTGGTCAGATCGAGGTGGGCGGCCATCCGCCGCGTACCGGCTATGAACGAGGGCGGTGGCTGGAGCCGGAGCAACTGGCGGAACGGCACCTCGAGCAGCAGGAACGACGACGATGAGGATGGCTGCTCGGAGGCTGCTGCTGCTGCCGCCGCGCCGATTATCGACGATGTTGATGACGCCACGGCTGAAAATGTAGAGAAATTCATTTGAAGTTGAACATTTGATCTCAATAATTGAGAGAGACTAGTAAATTGGGTCAAGTTCTGACAAATCGGAAAATGTTTAATGAGTGCTAATCACTTGCTAAACTTACATTCCTTGTTTCAGGAGTCAGATAAAAGTGCAGAGGGACGGAGAGAGAGAGAGAGAGAGAGAGAGGGAATGAGAAGAAGGCGCCCGCTTTGATAGGCAATCAATGCATTTTGCACGCAATGAAAGTGAAAAGGGGTTCGGAAAGGATTAGCGGAGCAGGATGGCCGAGAGACTGTCTGCGTCTGGGGAAATGCACGAAAAGAGTTCAGAAAACCGATGATGGAAGAGAGAATGTTCCGTCCGTCTTGCCATCGTTTTATTACTTTCCTTTTTTCAATGTTCGCCTATCCAAACAGCAAAAAGGCGCCATTTTTACAAAGACGGCAAAGTCAAATATGAAGATACGCGAAGGCGTCTGCGTCACGTGAACCTCGCATTGTAAGCAAGACAACGCAGTCGGCAGAAGAAGATTCGACTGTCTTCTGTTGTTTTCAGCCTTATCATACTCAGCTGATGATCGCCGTTTCATGTGAATTAGAGCAGAGAACGTGAGCAAGGACAGACTACGAACTAGACAAAGTGATAACCGGTGAGCACGGTACAAGACAGACGGCTATTTGACGACTGATAACCGTCAGAAATCATGATAGCATCACGGTATGCTTTAAAATTAAGAAATGTATTCTGTCAATTTCAGATCAATTCAAATTTGAAGTTAGAATCACGCCATCCGTCCGTCTGCTAACCCTAATTTCTGAAGAGATTCCAAATTTCGATAGGTCGCCCGATACCCATCTAACCTTAATTCAAACCCAGAAAAAAACGAGGCAGTAGGTCAACTTTTTAGCTCTCTGAGTGGTTTAGAAGTGTGCCGACTCTCTTAAATCCAACGTAATTACCAAAAAGCTCATTTTATCTTTTGGGCGGGGCGGTGCTGCGGGAGCAAAAAGATAAATTTAGTGCGTTTAATTCTTGCAGCGCTTCTTTCATGCGTAACAATTATTGGTGTTGATCTCTGTTCTACGGGAAATTCATATTTGAAAGAGCAAGGAGCAAGGAGCTAGCGCGTCTGTCTATGGAAGAGTCTGAAAGTTAAATTCATAAAACCTATTTCAACAATTTATGATCGAGAGTGATTCATTCATTGAATGAAACATGTTGGCAACTAGTTTATGGAAAGAGGAAAAAAGTCAGTGTGTTTTGAATATGCAAAAAGATTAGGACGACTTTGATGGAGACCGAATCAAACGAACAAAAACATCAGAATAGTTTGTGTTGCCGACTTTGAATTATTATAGTTTTTGAAACGCTTGCTAGAACAGCTGAATACGTGGCGAGAGTCGAAGGGAGCGAGAGAGACGGAAGAGAAATAAAGAGCGAAATGGAGAAGAGTCTCGGTCAGAAACCAGTTATTTTCGAGGCGGAAATTTATTGGACACCAGCCTTTGAGGAGAGAAATCTCAACTTCCAGACACAGAAGCTGCGCCAATAATTCATGCGAATCGCATGTTTATTTATATTCTCTCTGCCGTTTCCTCTCATTTATCTATCCGCTGTCTCTGTCTCCGTCTCTCCGAAGCTCTCGGATTTCTAATTCTCCCAGAGTCCCACCGAATTAAATCAAAACCCAACAAAATTGTGTAAAACTAATTAATGTGCCGTCTAGAGCGTGTCTCATTCCGAAATGCTCCGTCCGTTTGTCTGCTCCTCTCATTCTCGCCCACTCTCGCGCCGTTTCTATCGCAACGCGTCAACGGAGCAAAAACGGATTTAGGATCAGACGAAAGATGCCGAACACTCACTTTTGAGTACTGTCGAGTTGACGACAGAAGAGTTCAAATTCGCCACGTGTCTAGCGGCGTCCATCGGATGCGTTCGAAAAGGGTCGAAGGGAGTCGGGCGGTGGAAGATGGATCGGTCTGAAACCAAAAATGTGGATAAGATGCTTAGAAGTAGGGCTTAGAGAGATTACGCTCAGGACGACTGTACTTTGGTTCAATTCAGTCACGTGTTCACTTTCCAGAACCGACAAAAAGAGAGCGCGAAACTCTCTCGCCGACAAAAGTAATATGAAGTGTGTGAGCGAGTGAATCACACATTTCTCTGCGTCTCCGACTGATAACTATCTCTAGCTGGCGCTCCGTCATATTATAATCATCGGGTTGGAAAACATATAGTTAGCGGCGATGACGGCTGCACAAAAACCACGCCATATTCGGCTGCTGATAAAAGGTGCAAACAGGAAGGATGGAAAAGAGAGAATTTTGAAAAAAGGTAAGAAGACGACGGAAAGAGTGGAAAAATGAAGAGGCAGAGAGGAAAGAGCAAATATAGTAGATATGTAAACACATTGAAATACCGTCGTGAATCACGCATCACAAGGCATTGGCGAACAACAACAAAAGTGCGCGGGAGTTCTGGACGAGGAGGCAGCGGGCAGGGCGGAGAGACGCAGAAGGGGAAAGAGAGAGAGCAAAGGCTCTTGTTTATCTTTTGCCAAAAAATGTTCAAAACGTGAATTATTCACATGTTTTCAATGTGGAAACCTTTTTTTTAATCTTTTCTTCTTGCTTGTTTGCATTTCTAGTTTTAGAATAATGCCAGAAAAGTGAGTGAGAGAGATAGACAAATCTATGTTCATTGAAAGTGACAGATGAAGCGTGACGAGTCGTCGTCGTGACTTTCTTGTTGTCAGAATTCAGATGAGAATGTTCTGGAGTGAGTCGGGCCCGCAACTTTTATAAAAGCCAGACTCCACCCACAATACAGTCGTATTCTTTTGCCGCTTCTGATAACTTTTTCGTATGTTCTTCGTCACAAAAAGTGAGTCATTTGGAATCGGAGCAAAAGCAGAAACAACGAAAAGACCCAGAGATGGCAAATATGAGCCGAACGACGTGGCAATGAGTGCCGAAGGACACAAAATTAGGGCCAGCGGAGGACAAACTACAAAATATTGAGCAAGAAATGATGAAAATACAAATTATTCAGCTCTAGTTTTATGCCCTCAAAATCGGATTCGGAAGACCTACCTTTCTGCTAGCTTCTCTAATTGACACGCGACGCTTTCTTCCTCTCATACACTTTTTTCGATCGATCTATTGTTAGAAATGACGTTTTTTTTTGAGTGTTAGAAAGGAAGCAAAGAAGTATTGTGCCAAAACTGCTCTGAAACAGTTTCAAGTGTCAACTTCCCATTTATTTTTTCTATAGAAATTCTTCATTAAAATTTTGGGGTGCTCGATAAATAGAATATATGAAACTGCATGATCAAGGAGGGAAATCATCGGATTCTAAGTGCACAAAGTGGTGAGGGGAAACCCAGGGAAGAGTTACAAAAGGAGTGGATGCGACAAAGTTATGGAAAGGATCGGAACGAGAGTAGCGCCATTTACAAAGGAATTGTTGTTTGTGAATATTCTCAAAGTATGGGGAGAAATAGATATGGCAAGGCGGGTGCACACACAAATTACTGTATTAATCTGGAGGGAGAGGGGCTCAAAAACCGGACTTAGTTGGCTATTAAATAAGAGAATCGCGCGGTTTCTAATCTCTATCACAATCAATCATCGAGTCAATTTCGGGGGGAATCTATCACATATTCAGAAGAACAGACACTTTAATTACATTCACATAATTTGAACATTTTCATCTAGAGTCCCTCGTTTCCAAGCGGC
Source organism: Caenorhabditis sp. 36 PRJEB53466 (assembly GCA_946814055.1). NCBI lineage: Eukaryota > Metazoa > Nematoda > Chromadorea > Rhabditida > Rhabditidae > Caenorhabditis > Caenorhabditis sp. 36 PRJEB53466. The sequence continues at coordinate 7,045,400 of CAMPFS010000002.1, forward strand.
GGCTGAGGGAGTTCGGGTTCCGGAGGAGACGTTTGATTGGCGGACGCCACACTCAGTTTCGCCAACTGAAGACGTCGAATCGCTTCTCCGAGCTGCTTCTCCAGGCTATCCGCTTCAGCGGAGACGTCGAGTTGCACGGCATTGTCCTGGGTGAGAGAGATCAGCTCTTCTATGTGCTCCACGTTGACCTGGGAAACGGTGAGATTATGGTGGGGATTCCGAAGAATCGGATACCTCTGGACACTGATCTTCGTAGTAGTAGGTGTAAGCGGATAGCAGCATTATGTAGAGCTGCTGTTGCACGAGCGGCTCCAGACATTCTCTCGCAATTTTGGCGGCTTTCCTCAAAATGTCCACGACCTTCTTGCCATTTCTCAACTTCTGCCCGTTCGTCTCCAGCGTTTGGCCGTGCCAGAAAAGTGTCGCAGCTGTGACAAGAGACCTCACTTGATCCGGCTTCTTGAACATCTTGGCGGCTGCGAGCACTGTCTGACTGGCCAGTGGCTGCCAGTTTTCATCCGGCAAATGCGTCGTTTTCAGAAGAGTTCCAACGGTGAGCTGAAGACATCTGACACGGTCCCTCGAGTCGACGACGTCGTCCTCCAGAATCGACATTGCTTTCGAGACAAACTCATAGACTACAGTGTGATTGTCCTCGAATGGCACACGGTCCGCCGTGATCGCCCCGTTTAGGTACAGCTTGAGAGGGAGCTCCGCGAGCTCTGCGGTCGATACGAGTGCTCCTATCGTGCCCATCGCACAGACGAACATCTTCCGGATCTTTGCGTCCCATTTCTCGTCCTCGCCCTTCATCTCTGCGAACTTCAGCACGAGACGGTAAAGCTCGAAGATGATGGGAGGAAGAGTGTAACGGAGACGATGACGACCGCCTTCTCCTAACACTTTGCGAGCCCCGTTGAGCAGCTGAAAAGAGGAAGTATGACAGAATTAAATAACTTTGAATCTAACCAAGTACTGGGAATCTACGTCGTCGGCTCGAATCAAATGGAGCAATCTAGCTACGAGATTCTGCTCATCTGCAAATTCTTCCGACTCATGAGCATTTTGTGGTTGATTGGGGTGATCTTTGAGAAGTGAAGAGATCATAGAGAATGCCGCCGTAACATCTTCTTGTTGCCGGAGAACCGTCTCCTCGTCGAGCATATTCTGCACCATGTACGCGGCAATATTGCACTGTCCCCGGTAGTCGAAAAAATTCATAACTTTAACATATTCAGGAAGCTCGGAGAGTCGCAGCACGTTCTTGTACTCGTCGATCGGGATGTTCAGAAGCTTCGTCAACTCACGGCCGACCTTTCCAAATGCTTCAATTCTGAAAACCGTGGAACTTTTGGTGGATGAATGGGTTATCTGTTTGACGTGCTTACTCGGTGATTCCCTTCTCTTCGATCACTTGTCTCAGTCCCAAAAAGGTCATGTTCGCGTAGTCGAGGCGATCCGGGTAGCACTTGACGGCAAGGGAGACGAGCGAAACGTGAAGAGCCACGATGTCATCCAATGGCATCTCCGGCCGATTCTTGATCAGAGTCGTCGCCTGCTCACTGAAGATCTCGAACAATTGCATCTTCGTCGGCGCAGGTTGTCCTTCTATGGAAGTCGTCGTGTACAGAGCGAGACGATCGACGAGCGCAATCAGAAGAATCTTGATGTTCACTTCCTGCTGCAGTTGTCCGCACGCATTCAAGAACTCATTCAACGTCGCCAAATGAAAGTCGTCGGCAAAGACTTGAATGACGCATTCCATCAGATACTCCTGCGAGATGGCGTCTCGACACGACACAATTTGCTCGAGAATACTCGGAAGCACATCTCGTACGTACATTTCCTCGGTGAGCGCCTCCAACTGAGCCAAACGGACGAGGTTCGTTCCCACGAGAATACGCAGTTCGAGTCGGTCCTTTTCCCGTTTTTCCTTTTCCTTTGACGGTCCTTGATGCTGCATTCGAACCCACAATTTGTTCATTTCGGCAAAATTTATGAGTACAAAGTCGATCGTGTCCTCTACAGTTCCGTCTCGCGGCTTCAGTTTTGGAGCTCCTTTGGGCAGAGTGCTATTGTGAGCCACGAGCATCTCTTCCGTTTCGGGGAAGTCGGGAAGCACGGAACGCGTGCACTGCATCAGGTAATTGCGGAGAAACAGTCCTCGGAGCGGATGCTGCACTCCACGACACATTTCCACGAGGTCTTTGAGCAACTCCTTACGGGAACCCAGGCCGCATTTGATGAAAACGCCACCGATTGTGACGAGGAGGTATCTGAAAGAAAAAATAGATAATTTCAATTTTCACTTTAAAATGCTCACTCACAGTCTGGGAATAATTGCCGACGCGTACTGGACACATTCGTACAAATTGCCAAGTTTGGCCGGATCCGCCGCGTACTCCTGCACGAGATTCACCTCCAGACACTGCAATTCGTGCATCGAGTCCATATCTGAACAGTTTTTTGTTGTTTACAATTACAAATAACTGATTTAAATAATTCTCACATAATCTGTAGTAGAACTTTGGCGACAAATCAGCGGTGCGCATCTCATTAAGCATCTGGAGAGCGTGCTTCAATGCGTCCATCGTCTTCCCCTGCAAGAGTATCGATTTTACACCACAAATCAGCGCATTTATCTTTTTTCTTTGAAAATGTTGGGGAAAATAAAAATTACCTTGTCGAGACATCGTTTCATCTCGAATGACTCGGCTTTGACAACCCGAATCGACATATCGAGACATTTCTCCTGGTCTGATGTGTTCCCCGGGTTTTCGTACATTTTACTGTAAAAATCAACAAATTCACACGAAAATTAGACATTAAAGTGCAAAAACAGTGAGATGAGTCATCAATGTGTTGAAACACCGACGAGCGTCAAGCAGAAAAATCGCCGACAAACACTCGTTGCCAGGAAAATTTAGCGGTTCGGTAGAGCGCAAATGCACCCGCGAAATAGGACCCGAGAAAGAATTGATAAACAAATGCGGGTCTGTGTCCGCAGAATATTGTTTATTTCGAGTTGACGGCTCACACTTATAATAATAATAATTAAATGAATGCATATAAAACAATGGGGGTAAAGGAGGACAGGGAACGTGAGAGAACATGCACAAGAGAGTGGAGTGGAAGACGTACACGTGGCTTTTGCGGTTTAGAAGACATCCGACGGCTCAATGACCTCGTAACCTTAAATGATAAACAAATACCACACTTTGTTTACATTTTGTGCAAAACGAACCAGCGGACACGTAGAATGTCACTCTGGCGTTCTTCGAGAATGTATATCTCTGCACAGTGAGCACTTCGTACCGACCATCCATCGTCATTTCGCCAGTTTGTGTAACGGTCTTCGTCAGAAGGCTACACTTGCCTCCTGTTGCTGCTGAAACCATCATTTAAATACCAGGATTTGTGAGGGGAACAGCTCACATCGGCTGGCTGCGTCCGGCTCATTCAGCAGCGCTTCCTTGCAGTACTTTCTCATGCCCTCGAACTTTTCCGTATCCGCTGTGACTCAATTGTTAGAGCTGGCTCCAATAAACTCAACTTACCAACGCTGCAATTGATGTACAGCTTGAGTGTGGGCCCGGAGGTGGGAACAAAAAACTGTTTTACGAGTGTTCCGCTTCCAATCTTCATGTTCGCAGTTTCCGAATAGTAAACCTTTCTCGAAGTGATCGATATTTCGCACATCTCTTCTGCAATAACCATTTTCTATTCTTAATTCAGAAAATAACCTACTCACCTGGATTTACTGTTTCCTGCGTTACTTTTTCGTTCCGAAATGCTTCTCTCTCAAAGGTTCGCCAGTTGTTCTTTGATATTTTCGGAGTTTCAGAACATTTTAGCGTTTTCTCCAAAGGCAGTATCCATTCTTCTGGGGTGTTAGACGCCGGCCACCAGCGCTCGCTCTCTGGAAACACCTGCAACACTAGAATCTCATTTTTTCATTCTGATTCTGGCTTTTTTCACCTCTTGAGATACAGATTCATCGCTTCTGCCAATAGTTGAACTCCCAATCCGTTCGTTTTGAAATCTGTAAAAGGGCGGACCGACCATCGATCTGCACTACTGCCCCTCGAACCGAATAGACGGCAAGAACCTGAAAGTATTAGAATATTTATGTTTAATTGTTATATTCATAGCAAAAAAACGCGTTCGAAAACGAAAAAATCTAGAATCCCTAGAAAAGTCGATTTGAAAATCTGGAATTCGTCAACTGCCGATTTAAAGGAGCATGCAGATTTGCGCTGGGTCTTGGCACGAAAATAGCAAATTACTGTAATTTTGCGCATATTGAAAAGTTTGGATAAAAGCGAATTGCTTGAACAAATTGAAAAAAAGTTAATAACGAAAATTTATTTTTTTTTCTTGGGTCTTGAAACAGGTTTCTTTTTCGGAGCACTCTTCTTGGCAGTGCTCTTCTTCGGTTTCGTCTTCGTCCCTTTCGATTTGCCTTTCGGTTTCGATCTTTTCGCAGTAGGTTTTTTCGATGGCTTTCGTGCCGCTGGAGCTTTTGCCGGCTTTTGGACGGTTTCTTCGCTACCTTTCATCCGAATTCGACTGTTTTCCAGAACTTCCAGGTGCGGCGACCTGATTTCTCAACAGATTATCCGCGTCAATCACAATCATTTCTTCAGACGGCGCTGCGGAAATATTGCCGACGATTTTAGTGGAAGAAGCCGACGCAGACGTGGTAGCTGTCCCATTTTCCTCTTTCCCAGTGGAGGTAGTTCCGTCTGATGCCTTGCTACTTGCCGTTTCTCCGTTAGTCACAAACTCGACGTCCGATGGTCCTCCTGGAACTTCCACTTCTGGAGGCTGCACCTCGCCCTCTTCTTCTTCTTCTTTGGGCTGACTAGAAGACTCTGACTGCAGAAGTTCAGGATTCAAAGTCTGAATTCAGAACAAATGGAAATCGTGAGTCGTGGAGTCTTGACAAAACCTTCAGAAGTTTTTTCGGATCAGGTTGTCCAACATCCAGAAGCCACGCGTACGAGTATTCCGACAGTTCCAGACGAGCTCCGTGCAACGTGGCACTTGCAGTGACGAGAATCTGCGTAAGAATGAGCCCGCACAAATGGAATCCCAGAATGAGAATCATCAGAAAGTCGTTGACGTTCTGTTCAGAGAATCCGAAGGAGAAAAATGCGCGGTCCATCTCTTTGACACAACCTGAAATTGTTGAACGTTCAAAACTATCCAGCTCTTCTCTTGAGCACCTCTCTTATTGAACCACTTCTCCATTATTTTCACCGGATCCCATCCATCCACCAGAAATTCCACTTTCTGGGAGCACGACGTCGATTTGCAGCAGCTCAACGGGACACTACAGTACTCCCATTCGTTGCAAGACCACAGTCTCGTCTGCGGCGGCAGCTTTTCGTCCACTTCTGACAAATCGACGAGATCCTCGATCGAATTGACCCCGCAGCAAGAGTATTCCATCTGAACGTTTGATGATACATTCATTGTCATGTCTTCTGACCAACATGTATTCGATCGACGAGCGTCTGACTTTCCTTCGACCTTTCATAGTTCAAATAACTCTGTTTGCACACAAGCATGTTATGAATGACACAGTTTTTTGCGTTCACCCACCCTCATCAAAAGACTGGTCATTTTATGGTCAAACTCGGTGGAGAGACGGAGCGAAAGGGCGAAACTGAGCACGCAGAGAACGAAAGAGACGAGCAGAAGGTAGATGGACGACTGGAAGCGACGGTATTCGTGGCGAGACCCGAAGACTCACCGAGTAGTCGCTCATTTCCACGTGGAACTCCTCATTCTCCTGCGAAACCGCCACGTCGAACACGAAAACGAGCAAGGAAACGGAAAAGAGCAAGAGCCCGCCGACGATGAATCCGGAGCAAAGGAACAGAGAATCGTGCTCCCACAGATAGGAATAGACTCCGAGACTGCAAACGATATCGTGGATTCGGATTCTGGAGAGCTGCTCACCTGTGAAACTCACAAATCTTATCGATTTTGAGCAATACTAGAAACGTTTCGAGAAAAATCAAAGTGACGATCAGAACCGCGTCGAAAATCGCGATTATTTTGCGAGATTTCGAAGAGATTCGCATGAGACAAACAACCATTTTGAATTAAAAACTGAGAAACGATTTATGGAAAATGAAGTGAGAAAACAACGAAAAGTAAAGAGTTTTTGGGAGAGAAATGAGGGTACGCGTAAATAGAAAAGAGGTTTCGAAATCAGAAAAATGATCGGGATTGGGTGTCCGGGGTGCGAGCCACTTTAGGACGGCTTCCGAACACGGCGGTGTAGTCTTCCGGGCTGCTGGAACAGAAAAGAAGGTCTAGAGAGCCGGGGAACACTCACCTGGACGCTTCGACGGTGTAAAAGTAGGACGACAAGACTATAGTCTCGTTGGATCCCTTGAAGTCCCCATTGTTGTTGTTTTTCTCGGGTGGCAGACAGTCACGGATCTCGGGCAATGAGGCTGGAAAACCCAAATGTGTTCACTGCAGACAAGAATCAAAAAACCTACGTTTCTTGCTCAGTGATAGTCTGGATTCGTTAGCCTTCCTGCTCATAAACTTCTCGATCAACGGCGACGAGGACTCGGAGAGTTCCTTCCGGAGCAAAGAGGGCGCCTTCCGGGACGTCAGCTGAATGTGTCGCAACGCCTTCATCTTCTGCTTCTCCTTCTCCTCCTTCTCCTTTCGCTTCCGATTCTCCTCGTCCTCCCTCTTCTTCGTGATCTCATCCTGCACCTTCTTGTACTCTGACGCCGCGTCGCTCAGGCCAATGTTGATCATCAGAGGTCTGCGTCGCTCCGTCTCGATCACAAACGTGTGTTGTGACGTGGCAGTGCCGATCCGTCCGTCATTTCCAGCGCCCTTGCGTCCTCTGGCCCCACGGGCGCTCGTCTTGCTCGCCGTCGTCGCAAAGCCCATTCCGTCCTTTGAACTGCCCATCGAATCGTTTATCTGAGAGCCGGCTGCTGCCTCTTTATAGGCCTTTCTGATGAGCAAACGAGCACCGCTGAGCTCGTTGGTCGACGGACGCAACGGGTCGAGCGAGTCGATCTCCCGTTCACACGAACTGCCGGCCTGCAAAAATGGAATGAACGATTCCGATTCTGAGACGATTCTGGCAACGCGGATTTGTAGTTTCTCAGTCAAACGTGCGCACAGATTAGCGGCATTTGAAGCCTGCTTTTGGTCAGATTCGATCGAAAAGCTCAAGAGTTCAGAAAGTCCATATTTCACATTTACATTTCCACTTTTCAATTGTCAGCTGAAAGATGATTCAAAAGTGACCTCGCAAAGTGCAGTGAAATTCGCGGACTCTCATTATCAGCAGCAATAATGTTTTGCACTTTTTATCCGAAATGTCCTTTTCTACCAGTCATTGACTCCCAACTGTCTCCCATCTTATCTTTTACAGTACTCACCTTATCAGCCTCGCCATCTGTAGGTGTTAGCGGCACTCGTGTGTATTCGACTTCTGAAAGTACATACCCGGTTGCCCACGTTCAACACGTTTCTCTTATCTAGACCCTGATTTTAAAGGAAATGCAACTGCTCTTGGAGCGTCCTGGTACCCGGAGAGCCCAGGTGTGAAGCATCAAAAGTACACTCACACTTGAGGTCTCAGGGAGCAGGCCGTGAGCATCTAAAGGGAAAACCAACCGAATCTTAGGGGGATTACTGTAGAGGGAAGAAAGGAATGGGGAGAAGGGAGCGACCGACCGATTGGAAAGGGACGAGTGAGGAGTGACCGTCGTCGGAGTCTGGGAGCGGTGGGGCGGGAAGATGGACGGATGGGCGGAGGAGGGATGGAAGTATGGGGGGACTGGGTCACTCGGCTGTGTCGCGTTTCGTTATTCTTTTTTGCTGCCGCACTCCTCGCTCCTCTCTTTTCTCTGTCTCCGCGCGCGCGTAGCGAAGAGGCGAGAGGGGCGGAAAGCGGGCACACGCAGCGAGCACGGGGCGGCACGAGCGCGGCGCCCTGCAAGTCTCTCCGCGAGGCTGGCACCACCACCGCTTGGCGTCCGTCCGCGTCGCGCCGAGACAGCGTGTCGCCCCGCTGAGACGCAGAGAAGCCCCGCTCGCACTCTTCTTTTTGCAGTACGGGGGAGCGGCGTCTCGGCGACTCGCACGCTCTCTCGTCGCTCTCTGACCTTTCTGGGCGGCTTCGGTGGTAAGCGGTGCGGATGGAAAAGAGAGAGAGAGAGAGGTCGTGCAATTTTGATTGTCCCCTGTGTCCGTTTCGACTGGACAGCTATTGCACCGGCTGGTACTACACACTAACGTTTTCACATTTCGAATTTCGTGCCCAACGGGCCCCGCCGGGAACCACAGCCAATCGGGCGATCGTGGGGAGGTAAACGTCGTTGAAATACAGTATTCGGCGGGAATTTTGGAGAGGAGGCAAATTTCGCAATGTTCTATGGGAGACTAGGTTTGGAGCAATACACTCTGGAAAGTTTGTATTCTTTTGAAAAAATATGCTTGATGACTCTCCTCAGCATGGAAATTTATCAAAAATTGGAAAAATCTGAATAAAACTATGGGGTTATTCAGCAATGTCAGAAAATGGAATCAACAGTGCACGAGTTGCGTTCTTTTTTCCATTTTTTGACATTGCTGAATAGCCCATTAAAGCTTGCATGGAAGTTAGAACAAAACGATATTTTGTCTCAAATGGTGTCCCAAATGCGCTCAGTGAGCTCAATTGGAAAAATGATTCGGAATGGAACAAAGCGAAGAACTAGATAGTTCGGCAATCGAGAACATTACACGAATAGAACAAATTGTGAAACGGGCGAAATCTCGTGATGATCGCATCGCGTGATAACCGTTACCGTATGCCCGAAGTAACCCGATAATTTTGCAAAATTTAGAGCATTAGCGTACGAATTGTAACGATTGTCGAGAAAAAGCCGCGACGTTTTGTTAGTCAACACTTTCGAAATGTTTCAGGGCGACTCTTCTGGCGTCGCTGGCGCCAGAGACCTCTTTCTTATCAGTGCCGACGCCCCGATTGGCATACGACAGAATGGCGAAGTAAGAGCATAAAAAGTACTCGGATGGCACTCGGTTTCTGGCTAAATTTGAATCGGATGGGAGTGGTTGTGATTGAGAATGACCGCTGCTGAGCCACTGCTAAGGCCCATCCGTCTGAATTTAAATGAGACAGGTGCTTCTCTGTGTCCGCTGGCTCCCATGCTCTCTCGTCAGGGGACACAATATTTGGATGGGTTCGAATGAGAAACAGTTTGAAAAACGAAGAAGAAGAAGGAGAAGGAGAAGAAGGAGAAGTCAGGGGATGGCAATGTTTTTGGCGCCGCGTCTCTCTCCGCACGCTCATCCACTTCTCTCCGTCTAAATATTTTCAGTGCTCTCTTCCAACTCTTCCTCTCGTTCCTCTCGTTCTTCTCGTTTTCGGAACACACTGAACACTCTTAAACTTCTCTCTTTCTCTCTCCTTCCTCCTGGATACCCGTTCTTTCTCGACCCTCTTTGTTACCTTTTAGACGAATAAAGAAGCGGGCGCGAGGTGCGGGAGACACAAATATTTTCCTCCCGAGTCACGTCAATTCGATCAGAGATAATGACGAAAGAGGAGACGGAGAGAAACGGGTTACGGTATCCCCGAAAGACGATTGGCAGCGGCAGAAAACGGTCGAAGAAAAGTGAGAATCGGAGGGGGAAAAGCCACGAAGACTTGGAACTGTTCAGGTTATCAGCAGCAGAATCGGACAGCTAACAGAGAGAATGGGCAGGACATGACCATGTCGTCGACTGCCGCTCTTTCTCTCTTCCTCTCTTTCTGGCGCACTCGGAGAGTGAAAGTGAAACCTCCCGGTTATCATTGAGGTGATGGAGCGAATACCGATTGGGAAAGAAATGGAGAGGCAGGAGGAGGAAGGTTCTGGATTGTGGCACTGATTCACTTCTTCCGGTGACGTGGCAATTGTCCACTTCACAGATCAAACAGTTCATCGCTCTCAAATGTTGACCTTTTTCTGTGTGTTCAGCGCCATGACGCGACAATGTTTTCGTAACAAAATCACTTCCTTATCGAGTGAGAGCGAAGGGCTCTCTTTGTTCAGATCCGTACGGGGGTGTCCTTTCCCCCTTTCCCTCCCATTCCCATTCTCACTTTCCGTCGACGCGTCCAGGCACCCGAGGTCGCCCGGCGCCGACGTCTTACGTATGTTTTTTGTTTGATCCGGACACATTTGCGAGAAACCAATTGGTCAGCGGGGGACTAAACTGACCGACTGACCTCAATTTGTGCAAGATGCAAACGAAAATGAAGAGCGAAAAAGGAAAAGGAAAAGGAAAACAGAACAAAACAAACACAACTGTTTTCGGGGGGACGCGGGGGAGTTGGCTAGGCTATCAAGATTCGGTTGGTTTCACAATTGCTACATTTCCCATATTTTCTCTACTCACCTTGATGAACGACGGCGATCAGGAACGGCACGTGTAAATTGCAGAGCGGACACGTTCGGCGGGTCTCGAGACGAATGCGGATCGCGTCGAGCAGTTTGGTGTCCTTGGCGCGGAGACGAATGCGAGGGCACGAAAGGACGGAGAGCAGGAGTGTGTTGTAGAGGGAGCAGGAGGGCTGGAAGAGAAGAGCAACAATATTATAATGAGGTTCGGGAGGAGGATCGAGTTACTGGAGGGGCAAGAGGAAGGAGAGTGTTCTGGAAAAGAGAATTCCACCTTCGCGGAATGCGGAATGCGGGTAGGCAGATAGGTTCTAACTAAATCAATCAAGTTATCTTATTGAAACTAAAAGAAACCTAGTTCTGAATTAGAACTCAAATCTACAATGATAGGCACATCAATCAAGTTAGAAGTTCGAGCTGAAGTTCAACTAGTTGGGAACGGCTTTTCATTGAAACTAGTCTCTTATTCTAGAATTAGAACTAGAACCCGGAGCTTCTACTCAAAAGTAAAGAATTCGCGAAACGCAAAGCGCTCGACTAAAGCTGTCACATAAGAAGCGAATGAGGGAATAAGCGAGCGCCTGGCACAAGGAGCAGGCAAAACAAAACGCGGGAGGAAGCGGCCTAATGAGGAGAGGACGCAGAAGAAGATGAGGAGGGAGCGGGAGCCAGAGAAGGAGGAGCGAGCATCTACTGTCCGCCTGGCACCACGTTTAATTGAAAGTCGGAGAGCATTCATTGCGATAGAAGCGAAGAGCAACTCACGCCGTGAGACATTCTGACGACCAGGTTGGCGATGGAATTGGCGATGGAGTCAGCGAGGCGGGTCATCAGAGGGTGGCTTAGGGACTGGAACGAAGAGATTCGGAATAGATTTGGAAGGAGAAAAATGCATTTACATTTGTGGACAAGTTGACAATCAGAGCCGCCAGATACTCGAATGCGTAGTTGTTGAGCTTTTGATCCAAATGGTTCACTGCCCACTCCAACATCCCATTTTGAATTAGCTCCTTTTGACACGTCGCCCTGCAAATGCAAAACATTCAGCTTTTGCTCCGCCTTTTGCTCCTACCGTATGCTCATCTTCTGCACGCACGCAATCAACTGATCGTGAGTGGTCGAAGGAAGTCGTTTTCCACGTAGAACCGCAATCAGACACGGCAGGAACGTCTTGTGGTGCACTGTGAAATAGCTTCTTCCGCTTGTGTAACTGGCCATCGTGTTGATGAGTCGAGCCATTTGCTCGCGGGAATCCACGCCGTCGGCTCCGAGCACACGAACGAATAGGCTCTGGAAACGGCATTGAGAACTTTACGAAAAATGGAATAAGCAACTCACATTCTTCTTCATTTTAAGCATCAGAGTGTCGTGAGCTACAACCCATTCAAGGGAATCGCGGACGTATTCGTCTAGCGTCGCCACAGACATTTGCTGCAAAGTTTTGATGACTCCCCGGCGTTTTGGAACAGCGACGATTTGCAACTAGCGTGAACTACTTAGCGACAAATTGCATTGAGACGTCGCGGTTTCGAGTTGTGAAATGTCGGGGAACTGTTTTGACAATTCCTTCGCCAGAAAACTGATGCTCACCTGTCTCAAAGCCTGTAATAGAAGAGCAGAAGAACGAGCGGAAGGATGGCCACTGATCAGCATCACCAGCTTCTTGTCGTCGATTTCTCGGAGAAGACATTGGACACTTCTGAAACAACCACATGTCAGTTTTAGGCGAAAATTTCAGTCCGAAGACAACAAAACAATGAATAATCCTTACACTTCTTCACTTTTCAATCTGGTCCTCGGGTCCGGAGGCGCTTCTTCAATGTCTTCCATTTCTGAGCCCGTTCCTGAACACAACTTCTGTTACTGATTCCGAGTTTCGCTTACTTTTAGGGCATGCAATGGTAGTTGTCGGTCGTTTTGTCGGTTTTCTCGCAGTTGGCGGCTTCATTGAAAGCTGCTGGAAAAAACGAGAGCGAATGGATGGCGAAAGTTGCGAAGGCGACCAGAAAGCGATTAATTATAGATAAGCTGCGAGTGAAATATGTAAAAGAACACCTGGAAACCGAGGAATTCCCAATTGGCTTCACTTCTTCTTCTTCTTTTTCTGTCAAGCGTTAAAAGAGCAAATCGGGAGTGGAAGAGGAAGAAAACGCGCGAGAAGAAGAGGTAAACGGTTGTGTGAAAAACGGAAACGTACGAAGCAATTATGAGTAGAGCAAGTGGCTGACAAGTTGAGCTCTCAACCGCTGACAGGTGTTTTGATATACGCGCCAGGCGACTGGCACCAAAAAAGAGCCATTTGTGATAACAAGTAGCACGAGAGTGGGAGAAACGGAGAAAAAGAGCAGGAAAAGAGCGCCGACGGCTTCCGGTTAATTAGCTCAGAGTGCAGTAAGAGAGAGAGAAAGAGCTGAGGCCTATTTGGTTCCTGCTCACAAATGAATCCGTCATTGTTTGTCACTAACAACTGATTAGTGATACGCTTCTGAGAAATCTGAAGGCGTCCTCCTCAATTAAATTGGCTCTAAGAATAGAGAAAGCCTAAAGGGCCACGAGGAAACGAAAAGAAAGCTCAGTCATCAAAGAGCAAATCTATCGAATTCGAAACGTTTTTCTATTTTTTTCTGGTGACGAAGGTAGCCGAAAGTGGAGAACGGAAGCAGGGGAAAGAAAACTGGAGAAAAGTGAAAATCAATTGGTTACGCAGTTTTAGGTCGAAGCGGAGAATCAAGAACAAGAATCCAAGCTGAGGTTGCCGTTGAATGCGAGAAAATGAGCACCCGACGTCATCATGAGAAAATGAGAGTTCAAGTTGAAGTCCAAGCTCTCGGAGAAGTTATCAACAAAAGGGTCGCCTTTCCTCCAAACATTTCCGAAATGGGTGGATGACGAAGAAACGGGCACCGGAATCGGGGGGAAATGAGTGGAATGGGCCCGTAGAAGGTGTGTGCCTCCGTGCTCTCTCACGGACGATTACCATTGAAATGCGGGGCGGCGAGCCGGACGAAACGAGGCGACAATGGTTGCCGTGACGACGTGTTGCTTACCCATTTCATCCTTTATCTTTGCTCACATTCTTGTGGTTTGATTTTTGGAACGAATGTTTGAGCCTCCACTGAGTTCACACTCAATGTTTCTGAATCAGTCGTTGTTTTATGGAAGCGAAAAGCTAAAAGCTAGAAGCCATACATTAAAAGTGAGCCGACAATTGAAACTTGTACTAGTTATAAGTGGCTCAGCTGTAATTTCCATGAAAACCATCAAAACAAGCGGCTCCTCTCTCTCTCCCATGCTTTTCAATAATTAATAGGTGGCCAGTTATTTTGAAAAGCTCTCTCTCTCTTTCTTGTTTACTAGAAATCGCTCGTTTTTTCCGTTCTAATTCGGTATTCGTTTAGTCACGAGCAGTCGGCCAGACACTTGCAAAACATCAGGTGGAAAGAGATCAGCACCGGCGGGGATTCTGTAATTGGGTCAAGCAGGTGGAAAAGTATTCAGGAGTGAATGGAGGAAGAGGACAAGGAGTGGGCGAGAGAGTGTACCGATTGTGTTCAGATGGATACAATGTCTGAAATGGTAGCACAAGCTGACAAGGTTGTGGATCGTATAGTAATAGACGATATTGTTGATGAAGAAGTATTGCGTGCTCTTCTTCTCTCTTCTTTTTCATTCAAAATGCATAGAAAGAGGCGGAGTTCGAGAAAATGCATGTTTATTCTTTTTACATCTCTTCACAAACTTTCTTTCTTCTTATTCTTTGTTTCTTCTTATTCACACAAAAGCTCGATTGGAAAAGGGCACAAAAAGACTATCACTAACCACGGAAAAGGACAAGAATGGGAAGGAAAGGAGAAGGGGCAGAAGATACAAACAGGGAGAGAGAGAGAGAGGCGAATTCAGAATATAAATTATTTGAAGGAGAGGAAATGCTAAATATCACAAAATGAGTGGGCATCAATGGGTATCGTTGGGGCGAAGAAAATCAGAACACAAGTACCACGGGAGAATGGAAGGGAAACGATCACGGGGCGAGCAATCAGGGGAGGGAGGGGTCGGAGGGGATCTCAGTCGGCGGATGGATGTACATATTATGAGAGGAAGGTGACGTGGCAACGCATTTTCGAAATACTGATGGGGAGGGGGAGAAAGTATACAAAGACGAAGAAGTAAAGCGTTTTCAAATCACAGGGATGGTGTTGCGTGCCACGTCACACTGATATTATGCCAAGTTGCAGTCGTCTTCGCCTCATCCCCATCGAAGAACGATGCGGGGAGGTAGGCGGAAAGACGCGCGGAAAGAGTCGGTGACGTGGACTCGTCCGGCGACGACGACGACGGCGTTGGCGGCGACTGAGATTCTCCGGCGCACCGTCAACTGGGCGACGATTCCTGGAAATTGAACGTGAGGTTACGCGACACGAGGCCGGTGCTCACTTCTTCTCCGATCTCGAGGATCTCCGGGTGTCTCTCGATGACACGCATCAGGATTCCGTTAATGTACACACGCAACTTTGGTTGCAAATCTCTTGTTCCCGAAGAGCATCGAGCAGCTGGGAAGAGTCCCCGCCGGCCAATTCATCGGCAAGCGAAGGGGTGTCTGCGATCAGGGACCTGCAAATCACTCATTCAAATCTATTCAAATCACAGTCCCCGAGCCTACCTTCCCCGTTCGACAGAAGTGGCCAACAGCTGATCGGCCATCTCCTCTTTCTCCCTCATCAACTCTGCGACTTTGGCTCTCAGCGCATCCATCTCCTCGTTCATGTCCCCGATGTGATCGGAAATGCTCCCGGACCTGGGACCGTCCACTTTCCTCCTCAATTCTTCCGTCTCCATTGTGAGCACTTCGACCATCTCGCTGCTCGAGTCAATGTCCTGCTGTGCCTCTTCCTTGTACTTTTTGAACTGTCTCTCCAGCTTGATCCGTTCCTCTTCCATTCCCTCGATGAGCAGCTGGGACTCTTCCAGCTTGTTCGCCGTCTTCTCCAGCTCCTGCTTCACTCTCTTCGTCTCCTCGTTCGCTCTTTCGACATCTTTCTTCGCGGACACCAGGTCCTTTTCGAGCATCTGATACTTCAGGTTCCAGCTCTCCGTCTCCAGTTCCTTCTCTCTTTTCAGTCGCGACATCGATTCAGTGCCACGTGTCTTCTCGTCTGAGAGTAGCTGCTTGTACCGGTCCTCGTTGTCCGTCAACTGCTCCTCCAGATTGTGCATCCGCTCCTTGAGCACTGAGTTCTCCGTCTTCAGACGGGTTCGCTCGTCGGAAAGATTCATGTTGCGCTCCTCGAGCTCCGAGTAACGCTTCGTGAACGAGTTCAGGTGATTCATCTGAAACCAAGATTTATATGGAAATGCACTTCAAATCAATCAGAATCTCTTACTTGTGAACTGAATTCGTTCATGGCGTCGCTGTCACCTCCGAACGCAATCAAATCGCTTTCGGAAGAGCTGCCTCCGAGACTGTCTCTTCTCGATCGGGTACCGTATAACCTGGAGGCGACCGACGCGCTGCTCGCCGAGCTGCCTTGTAATCGCATAGGCGAGTCCTGAAAGAATGAAATGAAGAGAGCGGGAATTGATCGTGGAATGAAGGGGGAATGAAACTTCTTCCGCTTGGATCAAATTCCAAAGCAAAGAAATGTAAATGAAATTAGGAGTGATTGACTGATCGAGAATGAGTGGACGAATGGAAGAAACCGTATCAAATTAGCATCTCGTTCCGTTCTCCTCCTCATTCAGCCGTCCAAATGAATTCCTTCGGACAGGAAAAGTAGAAAAAGAAACGAAAGAAGGTGGGTGGTTGAGGACGGAAGCGAGGTTGGCACAGCTGCTCAAATTGTGCTCACTTCCCGTGGAGCTCACGTTGGTTTGCGGCGGCGAGAGCAGGAAAGGCTATTGTTAGAGGATGGATGAACAAGTACTTGTGGTTTGGGAGGCATGTAGGGAGAGGCTGCGAAAGGGATGAACTGGTCTCGGAGGATTATGTTCGATTAGTGGAGTATTGATCCGATGGATAGAGCGAAAAACATTGGAAAGGATTGAGAACTTCACATCCTTTTCTCTTTACTGTGGATTTGTCCTCATTCCAAGACTTCTTAGACAGAGTATACGTAGTAGAGTAACATTAAGAGGAAGTCTAGTTTCATTCTAGAAACATAAAAAGAACATTGGGACAAACATCACTGCATCATCTATTCTACGCGCTCAAACTTACATCAATGAGGTAATGCTTTTTCTGATATTCGTCAATTTTGACTGGGAAGAATCCGCCGGCAGGTGACAAGCCGACAGACCAAATATGAGCCGAAATGAGAGCGGATTGCGAAAGGCGTGCTCCCGATGCTCTGCGTCTCTCAGTTTCCCATACTCTCTCGATTGTAAGCTTCTCTTCGCTTTCAGTCTCGGTTTCTATGACGACTAGAAGAAAGAGACGGAGAGAATGAGAAGCGAAGCGTGAGCGTGAGCGGATGAGGATGACGCAAGTGGAATGAGGAATTCGGAATTTGTATGAAAGCACGTAACGAGGAATAGAAAGCGGGCGGAAACTGAATACCCATGAACTTCACTCGAAACTGCCCTCCGGCTTCCGTTTTCCTCTCAAAAACATTCGCAACATGTCATGTTCTGTGTGACAAGCTTCCGAGACCCACCTGAGCAGTGATAAGAGAGAAAGAAAGCGCAGACGGGGAGAGAAGGTATGAGTCAATTTCTTTGAGTGGCGGGCGTATGAGTCAGAGATCTTTAGACCTGATGCTTTTGGGCTGGAACTCTAGAATTTTCAGCGGCACTCAAAGTACGTCAAAAGTGATGCGTGAGTCAGAGAAAAGTTCAAAAACCCGCAGCCAATTTTTGTTATTTGACACCTTTGTGAGGTCTGCGAGATCACCTGAGGATTAGCGATCAACCAGATCGAAATGGGCACATTTCGAACAAGTTCTGGAAAATGTTTCATACCTCGTATAATTGGAGCATTCGCGTGTTTTGTCGTTGTCACAAATATCAAGTAATATTTAGTTCCAAAAGGGAATACCAGCAGTTTTCACCGCTCTCAATGGAAAATGCCGGGGCGCTCACTCGGGAAGGGATATCAAGTGACGCGAATGACGCGGGAGGCGCTCCGTTAGAGGGCCGGAACACACACACACACAGGCAAAAAACCGCGACGTATTTGTCGTTCCGCACGGTTTTCCGCGCGGATTCCGGAAGGGAACAAAAACATACACACATAGAGAGAGACGCGGCGGCGGCGGCAGAACATGCGCGTTTTTGGAGGGAGAAAGCGACAGAAAAACGAGTGACGAGGATATGACAAAGAGGAACGGTTTGTGATGCCTTTTAGCCGAAGCTGGACACACGCATGGCCCACGCCTGGACTTTCAATCCATTCGCGATTATTCTATCGGACCCAGGCTTCTTGGATTTGAGTTTCAGACCGTTCGGATATTTTGGGCCGGAGATATGTGGAATAGAGGCCGAAAAAGCCGAAAGCTTTGCAAAAACCAGGCCTTTTCGGCTTCTAAGACCCAAAACACTTCAATCCAAGTCCAAAAAGCCTGCAAAGTGAGCCAAAAGTCCAGGCATTTCGCCCAGCCCTACATTTTCTTTGATTTGGTGTGACTAATGGATCGAACGGACACGTAATGCCACACTAACGTCTTGACAAAAAAAGATATTCAAAAATTGGTGAATGGGAAACGAGAATAAATATTTGCCAGTTGTATCACTTTTTTGTGCCTCTACAAAACTCGAAATGGAGCAGAACTCTGACTCATCTCCAGTCGTTACAGACTTTGTTTTATTATCCAATCAACCAAAAGATCAACAAGAGAATCTTCTTGAGTATGCTATTTGTGTTGTTCTCAACACGAAAAACAAACAGATTCAGCCGAGCCGTTCACAAATTCGAAATCATTCACTACTCATAGACTATGACGTGGCAACACATCACAACCAATGATCAGAGAAAAGGTCAACAAGATTGTTCGGCAAATACTTACAGGTACATAGAAGATCTAGAACAAAGAGTGGAAATGAGACTGAGAGAGTGAGAAAGAAAGCGTCTCGTCTTCTCACATAATTATGGACTAGAAAGTTGGAAAGGCGGAAAATGGCCTTTTGCTGACGTTAAGAGGGTGTATCGAAATACGGTTTTCGAGTGGAAAAGCCTCCTGGAAGGGGGAGAGAGTGTGCGGGAAAGAGAGACGCAGAGCGAGAGAGCAAACACGACAAAAGGGATGGTCTTTTGGAGGGAGGAAGACCGTTTTCAGTGACTCATTTGATGGAACGAATGAGGGAAACCAGCGCTGAATGGGTGGGAGTTTGTTTGCAAACAAAAATTGGAACCAGGAATTTATCATTCTGAAAGAGATGCTGAACCAATGGATCTACAATAAGGAACCCTCGGTGTGACGACTATTTCAGAAACATTTTGAACTTACTTGCAGATTCTGCCACTAATGCGCTATAATCTGTCCGTGTTTCTAGTTCTAATACTCTTGCATCTTTTCCCGTTGCCCTTTCACGTACAAAGTCAACACACTTACCGCATACTTGGACTCCTCTTCTGACACGAATTCGGTAGTCATACTGGCAAACGGTTGGGCCGAATCGATGCGCCAAACAACGAAGAAGTGTACTGCGTAGAAGGGAAAAGACCGAAGAAGGAAGGCACTGTTATCAATTTCGAAACCGCCTTTCCTTCTCTCACTCTCTCGGCTTCTCCTCTTCTCTCTCTCTCTCACTCTCTTTCTCCTAGTTTATCTTTTCAGTCACGGTCATCAGGTTGAGGTTGTAAACCCTCGTGAAGGCAAAAAAACGAAGAAGCAGAAGAGAGGAAGGAGGAAGGAGACGATTGCGAAATCAGTGAGGCGAATCCGGTTTTTCGGTGTGTGTGTGTGTTCACTTGTACGTCTTCTTTTTCACAGACTAAGCAAATCGATCGGACAGTTCAGTTCGCGATGGGTGGGAAAGCATTACCACACCCAAGTACACGTGATAAGGAAGAGAGTTATAGGGTCAACACACTTTTGTGAATCAAACAAGTGGTCAGAAGATCGGTAGGAACTATCAAGTTTGGCGTTGCCACGTCATCTGACGCATCTAGAATTGCCAGAAGGGTTTAAAGGTCGATCTAGCTTCAAGATCAGTGCAAACTTCTGATCTGTAGGTTGTATTCATAGAATCTCCTAAACTCGTTGACAGACTTGGCCTATTCACATATAAAGTGCTTGCCACGTCACAACCGATTAGTCAGAAATGGTTTTTTCCTCTCGAAAAGCCTATTTGGAATGGGTTTATGGTCATTAGTCGGGCCGTCCAAAAGTGACCAATCGCAAAGAATGAACCGCAAAAACAGAAAAACGAAGAGCGATTGCTTTTGTTGTGTGAAGAAGACCTCTCAAGAAGATGGTCATTTATGGAAAGATGGAGGAAAGAGTGAAGTATAATTTGAGGAGGATTGGGGACATCTACAATAGACAGACTGGAGATAAAGTGGAGGCGAGTAGTACAAATGAAATGTGAACATTCTCTCTCTCTCTCTCTCTCTCTTTCCGACTCGCTTTTGTTGTTATGTGAACAAGGCTCAGGTTACTTGTACGAGAGGGAGCGAGAGAGTACGGAAAGAGGAGAGACACAGAGAGGGAGCAGGTAGAATAGTCAAGTCAATGTGTACTCGCGAACTGAGCACTGAGATTCTCTCGATTGGGAGCGAGAGTGAGAGCGACGTGGCACGCACTACTGTACTAACTAATTAGTGTATGGATATTGTGTTGTTTTTGTAATGATTGTCTGGGAGGACTAGTACGAAAAATATCAGTGATCCGGCACGCAAATATGTACATGTACAGACCGAAAGTCAATATGGAACGAAAAAGACGGAGAAGCAGTGGTACCTCTCTGGCAGGCGACTCGTAGACGTCGGTCATGATGTCGTCGGCAGGCAGAAGACGTTCGTTCGTGTCGAGAATGGAATTCTGCAACAAAAATGAGTGAAAATGTACAGTACAGCGGAAGAAGGGAGGTACTGAAAATAGAGGGAACAGTACATACAAAAGCATGTTGAAACTACTGGTACTAGAGCAAATATTGGGGGTGAGAATGGGAGAAGAGAGCAAGAGAGAAAGAGATTGTCCTCCTGGAAGAAGCTTTGTGAAATATGTGAAAACATGAATCTCGTTCGGCGAGAATGGGGTGCGAAAAGTCATTCATTCTCCCTCTCTCTCTCTCTCTAGCTTTCCCACTTTTTGTATACTATAATTTATGTGTGTGTGTGTGTGAAATGGAAACGAAATGGAGTGAACGACGGAACTGCGGGAAAACGGACGACGACTACTAGTTTCGGGCGGTGGTGGTGGTCAGTTTTGAGTAAAGTTTGGTGAGGTGGAAACGGAAGAGACCACTTGCCGAGTGAATGGGACTGGGAAAAGGTAGTTGTGAAATATTTGAGGGGTATGAAGTCTATTTCACTACTGAAAGTGGGTCAAAAAACTTTTATATATCTACCTGTGTTCACAGTGTGCTCATGAGAAATTTCTTAATCGACGACTTTTTTATAGCTCTGAAGGAAGCTAAGATACAGCAAAAATTGTATTAGAAGGGTTTCCCAATTCAAGACGATGTATCTCAACTGTCTGTGGAGATATCGAAAAATTGTTCATGGTAAAAAGATAGGTAATGTCTTTCTGAAGAATTTATCAGTTGACACCTTTGTGTTATCTCTTCAAACAGCTCAGATATATTGTCATGAATCAACGGTTAGGAAGACCTATAAACAATCGTTCGTTTCCACGAAATTTAGGGCTAAAACTGAACACGTTCTTTGGCATATGTCCATTTGATACGGAAATGTTAGCAAACTGAACTGTCACGTCATCTAAGCTGAACTTGGCAAGTAGAAATGCTAGAAAGAAGAAAAACATTGTGGAATGCTTGCGCAATTGGCATTCATCCGCTCGATAAAATCTCGAAAAACGGGGGGGGGGGCCGCTTCGCTTTTCCGATTTCATTACACCCCACTGACTTTTCGTCCCATTTTTCCAGATGCAAAAGGTGGAAAAGAAAAAGAAAAAGAAAAGCTGATGAATAATGAATGGAATAGAGAGCGCCATGAGCAGCGGAAGGAGAAGAAGTCATGGCAACTGAGAGCAAGTGGAGAGAGAAAAAGAAGAAGAAGAAGAAGAAGAAAAAGCGAACTTTCGTTGGGAAGTGCCGAACGGATGATCTTGAAGACCAACAATAGCATCGGTCCTATCATCATGAACATAAATGGACGACCAACTTTTCGGAGTTTTTTTTCATAACGGCCAAAGAAACGGAGACTGTGTGAATGTGGCATCTCTCCTCTTTTCCCGCCAAAATCAAACATTTCAACGGCGCGCAGAGAGTGCTTGAGAACGAGAGACCGCGTTGCTCCGGCAAGTAGGTCGAAGGACTGGATTCGCGCCGGTGAAACTGTCGATTGATCGCGCCAAAAGTAGGAGAGAAGAGGAGAAAAAGAGAAAGAGGAAGAGAAAGAGGAAAAGGTCTTCTGGAAATGGGTACTTGTTCAGAAGCTCCCAACTTTTTGTAATTCAAATTGCCAAACTAGCATTCTTGGCTTGTACTAGCTGATTTCAATGAAAAAAGCAGTTTTCAGAGTGAAAAGTCTCAAAAATTGATGATTTTTCTCGAAAAATGTGAACTCGGGCCGATTTTCGACAAGTCTGCTTGGAACTTGGAACTCTTGGAGCCGAAATGCCGAACGCTGTGCGAAGCAGAATCAAACAAGCAAAACACAGACTTCCCACCGACAATAACACCAACACCAAGACACCAAAATATCATTTGGGAACGGAGTTCTAGGAGACGGAAGTCGGAAGTTGGAATTTCGCTCAAATTCACAAAAAAACCGGAGAAAGTTATGAATGTGGTCAGGAAAGTGCACAGAGTACAACAAACCGCACAAAGTTTTGGGAAAGTTTGGAAAGAGAAGAAAAATAATAATAATTCATGTGTGAATGGAAACGAAGAAGACCCCCGGGAAAATGAAAGATGACACTTCTCCCTCTTGCTCTCGGAGAAGCCAGAAGACGACGAACAAACTGTTGATTTATTAGACGGGTGCAAGAAAATACTCGACGCCTTCTGATGATAAAGATCTATAGATCTAGATGGATCGGAGAGACACGTGTACCTTCCTCAAACTTTCACGCACAGACGGATCATCTTTCAACGATGAAACGGAGAAAAAAAGGTGAGAAGCCGAGTGAATTGATATAAAAAGTTGTTTTATCGGGGGGCCGGAAGCTCTTCCTGTTTGCTCGTTTGCTCGCGGAGCCCATGACTCCCTCTCTCTTTCACTCTCGATCTGTTTATTATATACTTCCTCTTCTTCTTCTCTTTCACACGTTTAGGAGCGGTGCTTACCGGAAATTGGCAGAAGTGAACCGCCCCGAAATGAGGAAGAGTCGGATTGGAAATAGGCGGGGGAGGACGACGAATGGATAAAATATGCATTCAACGACCTTACTTCTGAGAATGGTTTTGACGAATAAAACAGAGGAAAACACGAATAAACTGGGCAAAAAGTGGGCAGAAGAGGTGGCAAACCAAATGAAACCGCAATGAACGGGGGCCCGAGAGAGGGATTCTGAAGAGACGCAGTCATGCAAATTACGGTAGACGAAGGTCATGCCGACAGGGAGGCAATTACGGATAAGGAGGGCGATGAATCTATTGTGAGGTGGGGACCGAATGCAAATTCGCTCTGATGAGAATCGAGGAGGAAGCGGGTATACCTCGGTTAAGAGTCGGAATGCCCTTGAGGACCGGACAGGGCCACCTAAAATGGGAAATTTTGTCTCGATCCTCGGTTCTCTCGGTCCACAACACTCTATTCCCGACGCTTGACACCCTACTCATTAAATTTTCATGAAAATTCAAAACGCGAGCCTCGGCAGCCTTCCTTTTTACTGCCACTTCTCGCACCTTTCAGCGTAATGACAAGAAGTGAATGGGGGGAAATGTAATCTGAGTTCTTCTGAATGTTATTCGTTATTTTTGAAGTGAATACGTCAAACAGAATAATACGGAAAACACCTGGACGTGGGCGTGTGGAGCTCGGCTTCTGATTCAGAAAGAACAGAAAACAAGGAAAATGAGTGGCCTGGAAGCGGCGGATGAAGTGAAATCGTGAAATCATGGAATTATGAGGATGTGCGGCGTCGAAATGCGCGCCAATCAACAGCCTCGATCTGTAGATTCGACGGCTTCTGGAGACAATAAATCTCCATTGTTTCGGACGATAATTCACACAAACAAAGCGCCCGCAAACGACCGAGGATTCGGCCGATGATTGCCATCATATTTTGACACAACATAGTTCGATTTGAGAACACTTTTTCGCGTCATTTCTTCTTCATCATGCTATTCCAAAAGTACCTCGAGAACCAATGATTATTTCAAAACAACGTCAATTGCAAAGTTGTTCATAATTTTGTGCTCAATAAGATTGTAGGTAGCCGGACTGCTCAAGAACGTTTCATTCTCGAGTCGAGCGCAGATTCTTAAAACAGTATTCGAAAACTGAACGAATGGTGCAAGTTTGAGCTACCGAACGAGAATGCGTAGAAGGTGTGGGAGCAAAAGGAACTTTGCTTCTCTACCACCTCCTCCCCTCCAACAACACCATCATCATCACCGTCGTCGTCGTCGTCCACAAAAGCGTTGCGCCTCTTCATCGTGAGTGGAATGGAAGAGGAGCGACGGAGGTGGAATAATTGAAACAGTCTGTGTATCGACGGAGAATGGAGGACAATTATTGAGAAACCAGTTGGTTGACGGGCTGGCGGCAAGGAAGGCGACACACAAAAAATGAATGGGGGGAAGAGGGAGAAGAAGAAGAAGAAGAAGAAGACGAGGATCGGAGTGCACTCTGGGGAGTTGGGAGACCTCACTTTCGGGGACAAGTCACACTATGAGTTATAGGTCGTCGCTTGAACTTTCACCATGTTTTGAACTCTCCAGACGATTCGTGTCTCTCGAAACGTCGGAAGATCGGAGAGTATGCAAACTACTTACGTGATGACAAAACAAAACAAAGCAAAAGATTCCCTTTAGAGACCGCCCATAAATCTGGTGGTGTGACGTGGCTTTTACAAGACAAAAGCGAAGCGAGTAAATGGGAAAAGAAGAGGGGAACACGCGCTGAATAGTTCGGAGGGAAAAGAAATCCGTCGGCGACCGAGGCCGGATGTGTTTTATAAACTTTTTGCGTCGAGAAAAGTGCCGCGAGCGAATCGCATCGTAAAATCGGTGTGGAATTAGAAGCACATGTTGCAGAAGGGAAGAAAAACGAATGGAAGATTTGGGAACAGCTTAGAAAGAAGAAGAAGACGAAGAAGAGGAAGATGGAGGTAAAACGGGGGGTCAGTCGAGGTTATTATTTGTCCGGGTGACCCGCTTTGCCTTCTATGTGCCACCCACCTGGACAGATATCAGAGAGCGCCGAGCACACGGAGAAGCAGACGCGCAGAGAAGGTGCTTGAGACGGAAGCATCGAGCGGAAGCGCTCTGCCGCCAGATTAGACGACACACCTTCGTGTGGGAAAGCAAAGAGGAAAGGACTGGATATGGAACGGCGATTGATGTACTCTTCAAAATGCGACTATTCCTACGTGAACGTCATCCTTACCTTATCATCTTCTTCCTCTCCATTACTTGAAAATGCTGACCGTCGTGCGTCGCTTCTCGCGTTCTGCCACTTGCTCCAAGCAAATATTCATCGGACACAACAATATTGACGTCGTCACGAATGTGCAGGATCGCGAGAACGACGCATTCTGGAAGGCGGTATGACGGGCTCCTCAGTCTCTTTTTACGATGTTTCGCTCTCAGGTCGGATCGAATCGGACCGACTTGAAATCAACGGATCTGAAGAAGTTCAAAGAGGCTTGGGGACCGGATTTCCTGCAGACGATGACATTTCTGAAGGACACTGACAGACTGGTCTCATCGAATGCTCACACCGTCTACCGTCCGTTGGAGTCGGAGAAGAAGAAGGGAAACGATGAGAATGTGACGTTCATGGGACACTTTTGGGTGTGTCCGGACGTGCGTGGCAAGCAGATACTCGAGATCAACTCCCAACAGTGCTACGACGTCGGATGCGGCGTCGGCAAGTCGATGGCCTGCTGCACGAAGGCGTCGGAGAAGTGGGCCTCCCGGCTGACCGGATTGGACGGAGGGCAGGAATATCTCATGAAGTACTACATATCTCACTACGATTTTGCGGACTTGCGCATTCCGAAACACTTGAAATTTGATAATATCACTGTGAAAGTGAGCAGTTTAATTGTATTTATGATAAACACGTTCATCTTCGTCTTCCAGAATGCTCGCGACGTCCCGGACAACGACATTCTGAACTACGACGCCAATTGCTTCAAATACGAGAGATCCAAGTACATTTTGGGGCAATTGAGGGACGATTTCGGAAGAGTCGCCTACGACAAGAACGGAGAAGTGATCGGATTCGGGGCCGTGTCGGTGTACCCCTCCGGCGAGTGCGTGATCACTCCGATGTACGCCGATGAGAAGAGAGTTGCTCAGGCGATTCTGAAGAATATTCTGGAGGAAATGACGCTGAATCCGGACAAATACTGGCGATTGCAAGTCCGCTCGAACGACTATTTTGACGACAGTTATGGGTATGAAATGAGGGGATGGATAATAGAGAAGGGAGTGGTTTCAGATGGATCCGTCCGTTCGTGAAGACGATGACGCATCGGAACGAGCTGTGCAAACTGTTCTCTGATCATAAACTCGTCGGAATGGACTTTTCGAAAGTGTTCTGCAACTTCCATCCGACCAATTGTCCCATGTGATTAAAGAAAGTGTTGGCAAATGAAGACCATCTTTTTATTTCTAGTTTAGAGGTCGTACAAAGCAGAGTTTTATAAAACTAAGATTTATTGAGCTACACGAGGAACAACTGAGCGTGAGTCGGACAGTAAACCTTCGAAAAGTCAATGTCTCTGGGAGCCCAGTGCTTGTAGACGAGGTTGCAGACGTGCTCTCTGCTCGGTTTGCACTTGAGGAACGGGGTGATCCAACTGAAACTCGTTCTCTTTTTGTCCTTGCCTATTTTCATCTCGCTTACTGGAAACTGTCCTTGCACAACTGTCCGGATCTCACTTCGAACTGAGTCACAGTCTTCCCCGACGCCCGAATATCCTTCAGAATGCTCGCGAACATTGCCTGCACGACGCGTGTGCTTTCTCCGTACAACGGACCGATGTTGCAGTCGCCGGCCGGATAAATGACCGCCTGAGCAATGCCGCACACCTTTCCGTCGTCGTCGTAAGCCACTTTTCCGAAGCCGTCACGGTCGTGAAGGTGCGAGATGATGTAGCGTTCGCGGTGGTACGGATGGATCTTCTGATCGTACCGGATGATGTCCTTCTTCGGAACGTCTCTCGCATTCTGCACGGTGATGTCCTCCACGCCCAGGTTCTTTGGCATTTGGATGAGATCCGATTTGTAGAAGCTCTTGTATCCGACCTCCATTGCTCCGGATCCTATGTCCTCATCGTCCGGTTTGTTGCACATGTAGTGCCAGAATGCGCGGCCAGGCTCATCTGGAAACAAAGTGAAGCACGATCCGATATCAGCCAGGATCAGACTGACTGATTTGAGAGACAATGTTGGTCTTCTCATTTGGAACCTTCTCCAGACACATCTGGTTGAGCACCGGAGCCACTCCCAACTTGCGGAACTCCTCGTCAATCCAACCGAATCCCATGAACAGAATCGGCTTGTTGACGGCCTTGAGCGGTCGGAAGACACACGTGTGGCTCGTCGCCACCGGCCTCGTCGTCCCTTTCAAACACATCAGCATCCAAGTGTAGTCGTCGTCGAAACTGTTCTGCCACTGAGCAAGGTCGCCGCTCTTGAAGACCGTACGATATTGGCCGTGCTGAAAAACGAATGAATGGATGAGAGAAGAGTTTCAGAGAAAGTTCCAACGTATTTCATGAAGTCGTCCATGTACTTCTCGGGAGGATTCCAGAGAAAATCGACGTCATCTCGAGTCAATCTGGACGGAATGGACGAATGAGAAGAGGAGAAGAAGCGGAGAGAAGACGTCGGAAGACGGAGACGACGAGAGACGAGCATCGCGGAAGAGAATACCGAAATGAGGATGATAACGATTAGGATAACGATGATAATGGTGAACTTTGACGTGAACCGCCGGTGGTGAGAAGTTTCAGAGTTCTGAGGTCAGATCGATCGAACTTTTTTGACAGTCCATCATCAGAAGAAGAACAAAAACAATTATACAAACAAGAGTTTGTTAGTAGTCAGTCTTTATTAGTCAAAACTCGAGTCAAGCGGCACTAGTTGTATACGGCACATTAGCGAACACTTTTTTGTAGTTGACCTTCGGAAGATGGGTCACGTAGCACAAGTATCCCATAATCTGCTTGCGGATCGGATTCTTCACAAACGGCTGGATCCACTCGTAACCACCCTCACAACGATCGATGGATCTGATCTGGAATCTGAGAAGCTTCTTGTCGTCCAGTGGGATCTCCTGCAGGATGCTCTTGAAGATCGCCTGAGCAACCGTCTTGTCATCGGCGTACAACGGAGTGAGCACACACTCGCCCGACGGGTAGATCACCACGGTGCCCAGTCCCACCACTTTTCCATTTCATCGTATGCAACCTAGACATTTTATTGTATTCAAAAAAAAGAGATATTGTCTGCTTACTTTTCCGAATCCGTCTGGATCTCTGAGGTGTTTCAGCATGTACTTGACTCTGTCGTACGGGAAAACCGTCTGATCGTACTTGACAATGTCCTCGTCCGGCACCTCATGCGCACTTTTCACGAATATCCCGTCAAATTTCAGCTCCTCCGGCACTCGCATCTCATCCGGCTGATAGTAGGACACGTACATGGTGTGTCCAATGTCCGCGTGTCCGTAGATCTTGCCCCACATATTCATCGTCTGCGGCATGCACTGCGCCACCGCGTTGTCCGTCACGTTCTTCAACATGTTCTTCACGATATAGTCGGTGATCTTCATGCTGTCCACCCCGCGGAACTCCTCGTCGATCCAGAAGAATCCCTGATACTGATGGGTGGTGTCGACGTGCGGAGCGACTGCCTCGTAGTTGATGAAGTGAGAAGTGTGAATGGCTCTTTTCGAGCCCTTCAAACAGACGAACGCCGTCGTGTAACGATCTTTGAAGCATTCTCGCCACGTGTCGATGTCGTTGCGTTTGAAGTTCAATCTCTGCTTTCCGTACTACAAAAAACTCGGAATTCTCATCAAAAAAGAAGCTTCCCGAACACTCGCCCCTTTCATGAACTCATCCAAATACTCGTCATTGGGGTTGATGACAACGTCCACGTCATGTATCGTGAGCCATTTCCTCTGAGGCTTTCCTTTTGTGATGTACGACGTTCGGACGGCTTCCACGGCTGAAGTGGCTTTCAGAAGATTGCAGACTGGCTTGGAGACGACCATTCGAGTAGAGTTGAGTGGTCAGTCGGAAAATAATGAAAGTTAAAACAATATGGAGAAAGGTTAGTGGGGCAGGGTGGTTCGGGTGGACACGGCCCTTCTTCTGGACGTTTTATATTGTGAAACGTGTCTAAGTGCGTTATCCGAAACTAACCTGATCACCCGGGATCCATAATCCGGGACAATGTTCCGAAGAGGACACGAGGATATCTCAAATGGACGACAGAACATTTCAGTTCAATAGGGCAACAGTTCGACTTGATCGAAAAAATCATCAGAAGATCCAGAGAACAACAAAAGAGAAATGTGGGTTCACATCTTCATTAACCTAGTTCGCAGGCTCTCCTTTCGCCTCTTTCTTCGCCTCTTTCCTCGCTTCAACCGCATCGATCTCCGGCTCGATCACTTCAGCCTTCACGGTGGCAGCCGCCCTTTTCTCGCTCCTGAAAGATTTCATATTTCTTGCTCGTCCATGATCGACTTCACTCACGCATTCGCCTTCCACAGTCTCGTGTGCTTGTTGAAGTCACGGACAGTACTGCACATTCCGTCCTGCAACTTTCACAAATTTTTTCGAACACCCAAAATCAAATCGAGTTCAAAATGTGGTCTGAATGTTCACTCACGAATTTTGTGTGCTTCATTTGTCTGACCCTTTTGAATGCGATGACGTTGTCAACGGAAACATCGTTTCTTGGTCGCTTCGACATTCTCTTCTCGGAAATAATTTTTGTTTCTTTGTTTTTTCGATCCATACAGAATTGCACGTGTTTCTGTTTAACCTGGTTTCTGAAGTAAAGGTCAAAAAGGGCACATAAGGAATGAGAGAGAGAGAGAGAGAGTTTCTTGGCAAAAGGGTTTCCGGAGAGAACGGGCAGTATGATATCATTCGGACAGACGAGGTTCTTCTCGAGCACTTGCCGCAGCTTCGTTTCTTTTGTTCCCGTCGGCCGACGATGATCTTCTGGAGAAGCGGAACGAAAAGGGACTGATCGTGGAGCCCAACTTCTTGTGCCCAATTATTCCGTTGATTTTGGTGAACTGCATCAAGGAAACGGGCACGTTGGACGGACTCGTCGAAGAGTTTGAACAACTCGTAGTCGCCATTTACATTGGAATAGAACTGCCCAACGCGGAGATTCTCGTCGTCGCCATTTACATTGGAATATTCGATCGATCTCGAACTTTTTGAAGCTCGCTAAATCGCGCTTCGAACGGTTTGTCATGTAGAAGTTGCGCGTGAGCACATCGGGAATTCGGATGCACTTCAGAAAGAGATCCGCCACGTCACGACCCCATTGCGGCAGTTTTCTGCAAAGAAATTCGGCATACTTGGAAAAATTCTCGAAAAAAATAGAATTGTGTGAAACAGTAAAAATACTGAGCCGAGTGGAAATGTGTTATCAAGCGTTGCAAAATAGTATCCAATTGTTAATGTTCAAAGGTCGCCAACTTGGAGAACTGCCCGGATTTTGAGAAGAGGTCGGCGACGGAAGGCGTACCTGGAAGAAGGGAAATCGTTGGAGGAATATCACCTTGCTTTCTTTCCCATTCATTTCACCGCAAAAGATGGGAACTTCAACAGTTTCCCATGGCTGCCCAACTGTTCACTTCTCTTTGCTTCCCCATTCGTTCTGAAAATGTTCCGAGCTTCTGGTTTACTGAAATCTTCGCTTCGAACCAGTTGCGGTAAAATTCGTGTCTCTGATCGTCTCGAGGATTACGATGTGATTGTGAATCCCTCTTCTCGACTTGTTGACGTTTTCATGGCAGCGGTAAGATTCTTCTCTTCCTCTAGAAGCTCTGTTTGTACCCCTTCAGCACGGCGGAAATCGTCCAGACTTTAAGAGAGACGACATTGCCACGTGGAAGAGCGCATGGGGAGACGATTACCGTTCGGGTTGATCTTTCTGAAAGGAACTGAAGATCTTGTGTTCACCTTCAACACCGTCCAATACAAGTCTCTGGGCCGGCAGCCAGACTTTCAGCAGTTGGGAATGGCGTGGATACCTGAAAAGTACAGAGGAAAGGAGATTCTGGCAGTGGTGACCGAGTACTTGACACGAGAAGAGGGCATGAAGACACGGAACATGCTGGCCTGCAACACGCACTGGTCTCAGAACTTTTGGAAGCAAGCGACTGGCAACAGTGACATCAGTTCATGCACTTACTACATCACACATTATGACGTGGATGAGTTCCAAGTGCCAAAGATCAAAGACGAAGGAATCGTTGTGAGGGTGAGTGATCAATGAATAAATGGAGATCAGTGTTCAGTTGAAGTGCATTCACAACGAGACCATGAACAATGCTGTGGATTATGATCAGACGGTGTTTCCATTCAAAAGAGACCGCTGGATGAGAGCCCTTTTTGAGGAAGGAATTGGACGGATCGCCTATGATTTAGAAGGCAAAGTGGTCGGAATCGGATGCGTTTCCATTTATCCGTCCGGAGAATGCGTCATCAGTCCGTTGTACGCCGACAGCAAGTTGGTCGCGCAAATGATATTCCGGAGCATTCTGAAGGAGCTTCTTCTGACGAAAAAGAAGAAGTTGTGGAGAATGCAAGTGAGGTCAAATGATCAGTGCAGAGAGAGTTTTGAGTGAGAATTCATCATTTCGTATACACTTCAATACCCTCATTTCAGATGGATCGAACCGTTCCTCAATTGCCCGCTCCGTCGCGTTCACCTCTCCAACCTCAGCTACTCCATCTACCCTCCCAAACACTTTTTCGACTTCTCCAAAATATTTGTCAACGCCCACCCGACCAACGGTCCGTGCTAACAATATATTTGTTGTATTATGAACTTAACGGTCACTGTATATCAATCATGAACACAAATGGGTGTTTACCTCGTGTCGATCTGTCTGCGTACGCGCCACCGCCACGTGACACTGGAGAGAGAAAGAAAGTGAAGGAAGCATAACAGGGCGACAGCCGGCACATGACTCTTTTCTGATATCAAAAGACTTCAGTTTATTTGTTTAGACCAGGCTTTTTCCAATGAGATTTCAATTTATCTTTGAAGCGATTTCAGATCATCGGGTGTTAATTTTTATGTACCTAACCAGTATAATCTATGGTTGTCTCTCTTAGAACCGATTTTTTCGGTTTTTATTTGAAAAATGTGCGAACAGGGCTCGAATTCCAAGCTCGCCGAGCACCAGATGACCATTCTCCATGAAATGTTGCAAACGCGCTCCACCGAACTGGTCATTTGATTCCATTCGGTTCTCCGGAAAATTGGCAACTCCGGGAGCAGAAAAGCCGACAAACGGCTGCTCTTTTTTCGGAAAATTCCCACCGAAAATTTGATTTGTTTCCTCGGCGCAAAAGAGTGACAGAGTCGATCTCTCCCGCCCGCTGATAACCCTATTATTTCGCCCTTTTTTTCTCTGCACACTCTTTTCTCTTCGCCGGTCTTCTTCGCGAACTTTGAGCATCTTGTTCCAGCGGTTCCACCTCGATTCAAACAACTCAAAGGAATGAAATGAACGATGAATCGATTGAGTCTTGGAGGTAAGCTCTGTTGTTCTGAGAAAAGGATTCACACCGAGTTTTCTGTGATTCTTAAAGGCGCAATCCGTCTTCATGACCTTCTGGAGGCATCTGACGACGAGTACGGATTCGTGAGAACTGAAATCGAACGAGCGTTGGACTGCCGAGATGCAACAGAAGAGGAGATAATGAGGGAATCGCCTGCCAAACTTTCTCACAGGGTAGGTGAAGCGAAACACGAAAAACTGGCAGAAAAAGAGTTCAAATGGACTGAAGAAATCAGAAAAGTGTCAAATTGATCTAGAAACGTCACTGGGTGATCTAAATAGAATAACACTTTATCTTTGACGTTTGAAATGCAAAAAAGAGTGCGGAACGTCAGTTTTCCAGTATTGGTCACCCAGGGACCGATTTGAACGCGCTCACATGTTACTTTTCTATCCAATGTCGAAAGAATGGGGTAAAGTGCAGAACGGCGATAAACAGAACGCAATGTCAACAAGTCGGTCTTTCCAATGACCATCGATCGATTTCTGACTTGTTTTCGTTCGTTCCCAAAATTCCACCTCCTCGTTCCAATGTCAGTAATCACTCTCATTCCTCTTTCGTCTACATGGATTCACTAAACCCGAACGAATTCGCAGCCGATCGCATTGAAATCGCGGTGCTCACCGAATCAGAAGAAGAGTTTGTGGTAAGTGTGTCTGCACAAACACACAAAGTTTCGAGTAGGCCTAATGTATGCAAATTCCGATGTTTCGCATCAGAAAATCGAACTTTTTTCCGTTTTTTACGCTATTCGGCTGTCCATCAGCCGTCACTGATAACGGGTTATCATCAGAGTTTCCATTCGATTATTTGTCGATCTGACTCATTTCTTGTTGGTTTTCGCCCAGTGGAAGCGAAGAAAAAACGGGAAAAGGCAAAAAGCAGCAAGTGAAATACACGTCCTCTTCTGTACATTTCTATCCTTCCATGTCTTCAACTTTCCGAAAAGTAATGAGGAAATTCAGTCGAACTGGAGTTGGCGACGAGTATCCTGTGAGTTTTTATTCGTGTTCACCCAAGAAACTACTGCCACAAACGAAAACGTTCCGTACGAATCTCCACGCGGCAGTTTCAAACTGGCGCTCTCAAATCCAATTTTTTTTTCATTTGTTGGATTTTGATCAGAAAATGTAGTCGAAAAGATTTGTATGTGGTGAGTGTTGAAGTTGCGGCACCGTACCGTAGTTTCATCGTGACGCCTTCTGAATTCGCTTCACGCGTTTTCCCATCGTGAGCCTTCGAGAGCGTGAGTCAGTTGGAAGAAGAGCCGCCTCTTCTCACTCTTTTCTGAAGAGCACACACACACGAAAACACGGAATTGTCCTCATCATTCTTGCTCTTTCTCTCTCCGTTTTTGCTCACAGATTCATTCTGTCCTTCCGTCTTCTTCTTCTCTTCTCCTCTCCACAAATTCATTTGCTTCTGCTCTTTTGAGCTCTAGACACACACAAGGAGAGCTCATAAATCAAATGGCTCGTGAAAGGTGTAGGCTCCGTAGATTTGTCATAGTTGGAAAGGCAGTGCCAATTTTAATGCAATTGCACGGGGAGAAAAGAGAAGAAGAGAAATCGAGAGAAATTGAGAAATTGGCTTCGTTTCGAGATTATGCATTTCTTCTTCTGCTCACTCACTCTTTCTGGTTTCTAAAGCGTTTTTTTGCTCTCTGATCATTCTAAAGCTAGAAACTGGATTATCGCGCACTCAACAGGATACGGTTGAACGAGCAAGCTCATCACTTGATGAGCTAATACTTCTGAAACTTTGGAAGGCTCTTCATACTCTCCTTTTCTCTCAATACTGAAAACAGGTAGAAGCGTCTTTTCTGCTTTGCCTCGTCTCCTTTCCCACCACAAAAACGAGCAAAACTCGATTTCTGATGTTTTTCCGGTTCGTCAACTCTTGCCGTCTTCATATTCTCAATTCTCTGTCGTCTAACTCTTGACACGTTCTCTCTATTAATTCGGCATGACAAAAGTGAAAGAGGAGGAGATTAGGACAAGAGAAGAAGGAGATGTTACCCCAGGCAACCTCTCCTCTTCGGCTGACGATGAGAGGTTTTCTGAAACCAAGAAAGCGCTCAAACATTTCTGTCGTTGTCGTCGTCTCCAGAATGCTATTGTTGACGTACTCGAGAGCGGGAGGGACAAACCTAGGTGTCCGTTTTCATTCGATTCCTTCTCCACCTCTTATTTTCTCCTTCACCCCTTCCGTTTTCCTTTTCCGAAGACCAAAAACCCCATTGTTTTTTACATAGGTAATCATAATCGCTGAAAGTAGAAGCCGGTCGAAGGGACGCCGCGAAAAGTGGCTGGTATGAAATGGTGATGTTGTGAAACTTGTGACAAATCAGAAAAATGAGGAGAATTATTATTTTTCCAGCTTCCTGAAGAGCATGTCATTCCGGCGGGTGGCGAGCTTCCGAAAACGTCGTCG
This sequence comes from Caenorhabditis sp. 36 PRJEB53466, assembly GCA_946814055.1. Lineage (NCBI taxonomy): Eukaryota > Metazoa > Nematoda > Chromadorea > Rhabditida > Rhabditidae > Caenorhabditis > Caenorhabditis sp. 36 PRJEB53466. The sequence continues at coordinate 7,080,333 of CAMPFS010000002.1, forward strand.
TCTGGATCTGTTGACGATAGTGAGCAGAAAGACAAAGTGTCGATCGGGTCGAATGAATCGGGAAAGGTATGATTGCTCATTTTTCCTAATCACATTACCATTGTTTTGTTTAGAAAGAAACAAGTTCGGAGCAGAGTAAAATCGGAGCGCTGTTCGATAAGGCTAAAAAGAAAGGACACAAGTTGGTCTCGAGCAGAAAGAAAACCAATTCGGAGTGCGCAGTCAACGAGATCTCCCCGCACGCATCTGTAAAGTCACTGGAGTCGATGAGCAGGTCGGAGGAGAGGATCGCATCGAGGCGGTCTTCCGGAGGATCCGGGGAGCAGTTGAAGCAGACGGCGACAGGGATGGAGGAGAAGGAAGTTGAGGAGGAGACGAGAGAAGAAACAGAGAGAAAAGTGAATCAGGTGGGCAGGAGAGAGGTTACGACGCCTGTGGAGTCAATCATTCAGACACTCGTGGACCCGGCAGACCCCTCCGATCCGTTCCTCATCCAGTCGCTCATTCACAAATGCCGTGTGCTTCCCTTCTTCCGAGCCCGCCTCGTTGTCTTCGGCACTCTCGTCGCCCTCACCATCGCTTCTCCGGGATTCATCACTGGTGTGCTCTGGGGATTCTACTCCACCGTCATCGGATTCCTTTATTTCTTCGTCAGCGAACCGAAGCCCAAGGAGGAAGTGCGCGACGAGTGGTTCGCCGATGAAGAAGTGGGAGAGAGAGCGTCTGGAAGGGCAGAGAACATTGACGATCAGGGATTCGGTTTGGGAGAAGGAGTGGTGTACAGAGGGTGGATGAACGAACTGAGGACGAGATATTCTCCCGCCAACTACCACGTCAACTCTTCGCAATCTGTGCTCGTCCGACTGGAAGGATCTATGCTGCGGATCTGCCGACCCGCGAAAGCAGTTCTCAAGCATGCATTCTACGATGATCCGACACTCAAGCAATCACAACCGTCGATGGTTTCTCAGGTGATATACGATATGAAGGACGCCCAAGTATCCCTTCGTCCGAAACGGCTGGCTCGCCGACGATGGTGGAGTCGGAAGTACCCGATCCACATTCGATTCGCACACTCCTCGAGTTCTCTCGTGGAAATTGACCACTCATCGACGGCAAAGTCACGCGGAATATCCCGTTCCGCTTCGATGGCTCCGCACCCGAACATATCAGAAACAGACGGAGATCGTCAGTTCACGGACAACGAATCCGACGGGTACAGTGCGGAGAGCGAAACGGAAGCGGAAGAGAGCGGAACTGGTGAAAAGCGGAAACTGCTGCGCGCCAACTCTGCATCGGATATCAACGAGTTCAAGGAGAGCAAGGTGCACAAAAAACGCGGAAGGAGCATTTATTTGTTTGTGAGAGCAGCCAGAGAGAAGGAGAGATGGTTCCATCTGTGAGTTTGAATTCGTCCCCGCTTAAACTGACTTTTCTCTTTTTCAGACTCCGAGAAGCGTGTGCTCGTGCTCGAAACAGTCCGAAAACGCGCAGATGCATGTCAATGATCATCAAATCCCGCTCGTCCGCTTCGCTTCCCGGTGAAATCCGGCCAGCCGAAGAAGACGCAACGAATACGAGTGTGGCCGTTGAAGCACTAGTGGCCGAGGTTGTTCCCTAAAAGAGACATCAGATTCACATACGGTTTATTCAATTTCAGAACGAAAACTTCAGCGAGTCAGTGTTCAACTCTCCAAAAGTGACCCGTCTCCCGAAAGAGTACGAGTTCCTCAAGTACCGCAGCAACTACGCGTCGTTCGTCAAGGAGATCGCCTCGATTCTGTCGATTCAAGTGCCGCCGCGTCCCGAAAAGAACAGCACGGTGTCCGTCGATCTGGGAACGATGAAGTGGGCTCCGGGAGCTCAACAAATCTCTTCGGAACTCGTGGACAGTATAAACGTGCTCGCCACTCGCATATTCTTCGATTTCTGCCGCGACGAATTCTGGATTCGTCAGGTGAAGCAGAAGATTCAGAGCAAACTGGCCACCATTCATTTGCCGTACTTTATTGAAAAACTCGAGTTGGGAGAGCTGAAATTTGGAACGAAAGCACCGAGAGTCACTGCGGTTTATACGCCGAAAGTGGATGAATGGGGCACTTGGGTGGACTTTGAGGCAAGCCATAATCTCAGAATTATCTTTGAAAATGATTATTTTCAGATGAAGTACAAAGGAGGCATTCGTCTGGTTCTGCAAACAAGTGTCAATCTATTAAAGCTGCAAAGCGGAGCCCTCCAGGTGAAAACGGAAAACGAGTGAGCCGATGGACGGAATCCGTCCGCGTGACCCGATACTCCGACTCTGACCTACCGGAGAGTCCGGAGAGCAGTCCGGATGAAGATTTCGGAGCCAAGAACAACTCTGAAGGAACGACGAAGGAGAGGACGGGAAAGAAGATTCTGTCGATCGTCGAGCGGGCGGCACAAAGCTCATTGTTCCAGAAGGCAGCCAAACTGCAGGCAGTTGCACGGGTGAGAACACAATCCGTGCTCGCAGAGAATAAAGGTTCTATTTGCAGCTGATAGAAGACGTATCGACGACGCCATTGATGTTGAATGTGGAAGTAGAGGAGGTCGAAGGACCGATGACCTGTAACATTCCGCCTCCGCCCAGTGATCGGTTATGGTGAGTATTGTCCTTTTCCCTTTCCTCCAATAATTTCTCTTCTTCCAGGTACGCCTTCCGTCGCCGACCTCTTCTCAAAATCCGAGCAGTTCCCCAAGTTGGCGACCGTTCCGTCGATCTTTCGACCGTCTCCGAATGGATCGAAACGAAGCTGCGGCAAGTGCTCGAGAAGAACCTCGTCTGTCCGAACATGGATGATATCATACTGCCCGTTCTCTCCGGAAATCCTCTTCTACATATGGGATACAATAAATGAAACTGAAGTCTTCAGAATTTGTCCCTTGTTTGTATATTTATTGCATGCGTTTCCTAACCAATTGCCAGCCGTTCCTACCCATTTTCCTCGCCCATTCATTCCTTTTCGATTACAAACGTTCGGTGTTCCCTGATTGTTGATAGCCTTTATTTCGTCCACTTCATTCCCTTTTTTGCTTATTTCTTGGCCCTTCGCTTTAAAGCCCCTATGAAAACGTTCTCTTTTTTCTTCTCTCTTTCTCCCATTTTTGCTCTTATTGCACATTCTCTTCTGGGTCGTTTTATCGAGCATCCGTATATTGTCTGTTTGTGTAAGAACTCATAAATAAACTTTGCACATTCTGTACTTTGGAAACGCTGAACAACAACAAGCTGAGAAAACGACTCTTGAAAAGAATCCAGAGAATTACAGTGAGTGTGGGAGGTTTGAGGAGAGATGAGAGACTACCAAAAGTGAACGATGATCTAGTGTGCTCACTCGTTTATCTTTCTTTTTCCTGTTGTGCACATTGAGCAACTCTCTATTGTTGTCCATTTCTGTCTGAAAGTGTCTCAAGTTGAGAGGGAAATCGCTAGATTGTTTACGTTTGTGTCGAAACGTGTCGAATTGTAAGGGAGCCGAGAAAACTGGGGGTTCCCTCTGTATGCCTAGCGAAATGATCTCTCAAATGTGTTTTTCCATAGTTTCTCTTACTATTAGTCGCATATCCTCACATTATTGTTGGCTTTCGCGCGTTCTGTAGACCGTAAACTCAGCTCTTTCTGCTTTTGCTGAAAACATGATACTTGCAAAAAGCGAAAAAAAATTGTGTTTGCATCATCTTAATTGGTAATTTCGAGAGGTCCAACTCAGAATCCTGCGCCATTGAGAGCAGAGAACCTCTTTTCAGATCTTTTCAGATCCGTCCTAAATACGGACAGACGCCGGCAATCTGTTCTACAGGAAGCAGTCATGGCTATCTCTGCCGAAAGAACAGACCCACATAGTAAGAATTTGGTGCTTTTGACAACATAAACTTACGTAGGTTTCCACACACTTCTTTCTTTTCCGCGATCCATTGCACTATGTTTAGGGGGCGCAACAAAGGGGGCGTGGCCTGACGAATTTTCTCCCGATTTTCGCGCGCGCGTGTTTGACGGTCTGTACCGAGGTCCCCAAATGAAGTACCATACCCAAAAAGTTTTACTTTATGTAATCGACCATGCTGAATCCAATGAACAACTCCATTTCACGTGAAAACGTACCGTTCTCTTGAAAAACCGCGAAAACGAAAATGGAAGTCAGTCTGAGAGCCTGTGTGGCCAAGTTTATGGCTACACGCGCCTACTTTTAACTGTTTCCGACAGTTTAAGGGATGGGGAATCCGTTTTTGAAGTCAGATTCGGGCTCCCTAGTACCCGAAAGTTTTTACAGATCCTCAAACTGCCAGAAAAGTTAGTGGAAAATTTTCAGCGTTGACCATACTTTTTTATTTTTGGAATCCATAGATAAAGTCAATGAGAACCCAAATATAAATTTTCAGAGCTCTAGACCCACTAGGACCAGATTTGTGCTCGTTTGAGTAGGGCCCATTCGGCCGAAATTGTAGTTTTCGGGAGATTTGAGGGTCACAGGTACCTTACACGCGGCTAATTTTTACAGAATCGGATTCAGCATCAAATTTCCGACCGATCCATGTTAAACTTTCTCATCTACCTAGTACCCAAAAAAAGTTACAGTCAGTTATGTTATGGATTTCAGCCCACAAAGGCACTAATTTCGCAGTTGGAAAGGGCCGCGCACAGCGAGCTTCTCTACGCCAATGGCGGTGGGCGCGCCACCGCCCGGTTGGCGCAGTGGCAAAGTGATCGCTCGGCAGTCTGGGGGTGCCGGGTTCAAAACTTTTGTCCTCGAAAGTTGTTTAGCTTTTTTTAAGAACATCATGCCTGTTCATTTTTTTTGTTGCATATTTGGCTTGGTCCGTCAGAAAAGGACAAAAAACCGCTCGCGGCGCACTTGCTGGCGAAGCTCCGCCCCCTCCTCGACCGCCGACCGGGGAGAAAACAGGCCAACTTTGAAGGGGTGTAACTCGGGATGTACCGAAAATTTTCGAGAAAAAAGTTGGGAGCGTACTCATATAGAGTAGGGGAACACATTCCAACAAGAATTTTGTGGAAATTCGGAGTTTTGCGAAACCCGTTGCGGTACCTAACTATGTTTGCATCGGAGATATCGCAGTTGTTAGTCATTCTAGAAATTCGAAATGGCATTTTTGGCATGACTATTCTTTGATAAGGAATATACTATTATGGGGCTATTCAGACTGTGAAAAAAATGATTGTTTTCCGTTTTTTTCGTTTTTTTACGTCAAAAAATCCAATTCAGCGATGTAAAAAAACAAAAAAAACGGAAAACAAACATACGCTGAATAGTCCCATTAAACGTGTTCCTGCTAATTTTATTTTTACACGAAGTTTATTCTACACAGCCGAAAAGTTCACCTAATTAACGCAACATGTGATGTGACTTTCTGCGCATATATCACCGGCCCGGGCTTTTTGAAGGCATTTTGCCTGGACTTCTGACCCACTCGCAATATTCCGAACGGACCCAAACATTGCAGTTCCAGACACTCAAATGAAAAAGAAAGGTTTATGAAAAGTTAAGAGAACATGTAGAAAACAGAGATTCATGAGATTCACATCTTATGCACTTTTTAAAATCCAAACAATCAACAACAAAGTTGAGCTGAGCCAAAGGCTTTCGGGCATAGATCTAGAAGAATTACAGTAATCCGTGGTGCAGCAGCAGGTTTTATAGTCGTCTCCATCGTCTGAGCAGGTTGGTTGCTGGAATCAGAAGACTGATTACGGTAGAAGCAAAACCGACTCACCGAGCAAATCTGCATGCTCCCGCAGCCATACGAATATATGAATAACCTTGACTTCTTGATCACCTGGGCCTGTCTGGAAGACGTTCCTGGAATGAAAGCGTGCTCCATCGAACTCACTTGAAACAGAAGAAATCATTCGGACAGTTTATGCGTACAATATTCGAAGCATGTGTGTTTCCGACGGTTTGATCCACTCCTGAAGTCATGTATTCATTCACTGTGTCCAAATTCTGAAAACAAATCGTACCTTACCGTAATAACAATCTATTGCTCCGAGCACGGGAAGCATAAAGGCGAGAAAAGCAGAGAAAGACAGCAGGAGATGCTTCATCGCTTCATTTGATGACAAAAATTTGAGAGAAAAAAAACGAAAAATCGTTGTGCTCTGCGCTTTCTTATCAGTATGAAAGAGCATCCACAGCTGAACAAACATGCTTTGGAAGATTGAAAAACTTGACAGATTAATCGAAAGTATGAGGTTTCTATTGCAAACTGACAAGCCAACACTTTTGAAGTGATCTGTGATACATAAAAACGGTCAAATGACAAATGTCATCGCTCTTTTATCAGTTTGTCAATGCCAATGAATCATTCGACATTTGCCCATTCTGTAACCCAAACTTGTTTGCTCCAGACACTCAAATGGGAAAGAAAGGCTTATGAAAAGTTAAGAGAACATGTAGAAAACAGAAACCAAGAGGGCGAGAATAGAGGTCTTCGAGTAGGTGAACCCGGAGTTGCACAGCGTGCCCGAGCAACAGCACTGTCCGTATCCGTTGCCGTAGTTTATGCAACCGCTTCTCTGAAAAGGAACGAGTGAGTGAGAAGAGCTAACGAACGTTTCGAGTACTCACCCCACAATGAAAGTCTCCGCATGAGTAGGTGTTGTAGTTGTAATTGGAAGACTTCTCGGCGTAGTAGACCCTGTGGAAAGATTATAATATAATAGTTTCTTGAAAGATGTCGATGACTTACTTCATACAGTAATTAGAGTCTGGACAATAAAAAGATGACACACTTCCAGTTCTAGTGTTCCCAATTTGATTGATCTGTCCTGAAGTTACGAGAAGTAAGCAAGTATTGTGCACTTCCAACTAACCATAATAACATGAAATGGCAGCAAATGCTCCAGCAGTGAGAGCCGAAAAGAGAACGAAAGAGGCAAGAGCGCCTCTTGTCATTTTCTAGTCTGCCAGAGTCTGAACTAAACTCCTTTATCACTTAAAATACGGTGAAAATCACCTCTTATCACTGCTCTTTTCCTCACTTCTCCTCTCCATTTCAATCGTAAACTTTTTTGCGGCGGTTTTTCACTCTGACAATGTCTGACAAAGATGCATACACACGGTGATTCATTGCGAGGATGCAGTGAGGAGAGGAAGAACGTGTCCGGCGCCCTCTTCAAACCTTTTTCCGTGCGCCAGAACTTCAGATGCGTGCTGTTTGCAGAATACTGATTCATTTTTCTTAATTTTTTGGGAATGAGTTCATTGTAATGGAAACTCACAACAGCAACGAGAAACTCGCACAAATGTCTTGGGATCACTGCCAAAACATCATCTTCGAATTTAACCTGCGTTCGACTCTGGAAGCCGGTATGCACGGAGACAACGCCTCCGGAAACAGTCTCAATTTGGTGATCATCGAGCCGAACGAGACGGTATTTAAGGGACCAATCGTGCCGGAATTCTGCAAGCGGCCAGAGCCCAACGACCTGGTCTACAAGTTCCAGCCGGGAGCCACCATTGATTTCCTTATCATCTAGCCGATCCCTCGTGTGTGTATTCATTTCCCTCAATCCTTATTTATTTTCTCCATTTCGTTCTTGTGTTGTCGCTGATTTTTTTGTTTTTTCGCATCCCCATACACCGTTTTACAACCCTGTCTTATAATTTTTCAATAAACTGCACTAAAATGCGATTTGCAGCTATTTAGAAAGTGTTGATATCAAATTATCAACTTTTTATTGGCTTATTAAAGTTAACATTTGTTTCCGTTAATTTCTCGGTGATTTTTACCCCAAAACCTCGCTCGCCCCAACCCAGAAATGTGCGTGTCGGAAATTGAATCGCCGCGCACAGAGTTAGATGTGCAGGTTAGTGCGACAAATAAGCTCCGCCCACTTGGCTGCAGCGGCGGCAAAATTCGAGTTCGGCGCGCTTTGCAAATCTTTGTCATCACCCTCTCCGTTTCGCACGTTTGCTCCCTCTGTTTCAGATGCCTCATCGCTTTCTTATCTTTTTCCAGCACGGGAATTCCAATCACGTCGCATTTTTATCAGCTTTTACACGGCGTGTTCCAAAACGTCCCTTAGCCACGGGTTGATTTGGTTTGTTTGTTGGCAAATTGTTATTTCGCGCAAATTTTGTGAGAAAACGAACAAGTGGTGAGTTGACTTGTCAGTTTTTGGGCGAACCATTAATGTTTGATAAGTTCATCCGCCGATTGCGAAATCCGCCTAGAATTTCGAAACAATCTACTGTTCTCTGGGTCAGTTTCTCTGGGTAGTTTCTCAGGGTCATCTCCGTTCTCTTGTCCATTTTCCCAGTTGGCTCGCGCTGGCTTTTTGTTTCAAAACCGCTCTCCTCGGGAGCTGTGCTATTTCATCATTGTTTCTTTTTGCAATCAATGAGTTGGCCGCTGTCCGTTGTCTGTGCGTCCAGATGGCTGTTGTCCTTCTCCTTCCACACACCCGCCCGTTTTTTTTTGTCCTTTCTCTCCGCATACACAGACCCGCTTCGGTTGGTTGGCCGAATCGGGCGGTGTTAGCCTACTAAGCCCCCCTCTTTTACCCATCTCATTTCCTTTCGTTCCTTTTCTTCGCGCTAAAATCAATTGTCGCCAACTTGTTCCAATCTTTTTGTTTGCAGAAAAGAATGCGTGAGGTTATCTCGATCCACGTCGGACAGGCCGGAGTCCAAATCGGAAACGCTTGCTGGGAGCTTTACTGCCTCGAGCACGGAATCCAGCCCGATGGAACGATGCCAACGCAGTCAACGAACGTGGGCGAGTCCTTCACCACTTTCTTCTCGGACACTGGATCCGGCCGTTACGTCCCAAGATCGATTTTTGTCGATCTTGAGCCAACTGTCGTCGACGAGATCCGCACCGGAACCTACAAGAAGCTCTTCCACCCAGAGCAGATGATCACCGGAAAGGAAGATGCCGCCAACAATTACGCTCGTGGACACTACACCGTCGGAAAGGAGCTCATCGACACCGTGCTCGATCGCATTCGTCGTCTTGCCGACAACTGCAGTGGACTTCAAGGATTCTTCGTCTTCCACTCGTTCGGAGGAGGAACTGGATCCGGATTCACTTCCCTTCTCATGGAGCGTCTTTCCGTCGACTACGGAAAGAAGTCCAAGCTCGAGTTCTCGATCTACCCGGCCCCACAGGTCTCAACTGCCGTCGTTGAGCCATACAACTCCATTCTGACCACCCACACCACCTTGGAGCACTCCGACTGTGCGTTCATGGTTGACAACGAGGCCATCTACGACATCTGCAGAAGAAACTTGGACGTTGAGCGCCCAAGCTACACTAACCTTAACAGAATCATCTCTCAGGTATACCAGATCGACTCCATATTACAGAAGGATCATTCAACGCTTTCAGGTCGTCTCCTCGATCACTGCCTCTCTGAGATTCGCTGGAGCCCTCAACGTCGATCTCAACGAGTTCCAGACCAACTTGGTGCCATACCCAAGAATCCACTTCCCACTCGTCGCCTACACTCCGCTGATCTCCGCTGAGAAAGCTTACCACGAGGCGCTCTCCGTCAGCGACATCACAAACAGCTGCTTCGAGCCAGCCAACCAGATGGTCAAGTGCGATCCACGCCACGGAAAGTACATGGCTGTGTGCCTCCTGTACAGAGGGGACGTCGTTCCGCAGGACGTCAACACTGCCATCGCTGCCATTAAGACCAAGAGAAGCATCCAGTTCGTTGACTGGTGCCCAACCGGATTCAAGGTCGGAATCAACTATCAGCCCCCAACCGTTATTCCGGGAGGAGATCTCGCCAAGGTGCCACGCGCCGTCTGCATGCTCTCCAACACCACCGCCATCGCTGAGGCCTGGTCTCGTCTTGACTACAAATTCGATCTGATGTACGCCAAGCGCGCCTTCGTCCACTGGTAAGACTGACAATTCAGAGAATATTATCATGTAATCCTCTTTTTCCAGGTACGTCGGAGAAGGAATGGAGGAGGGGGAGTTCACCGAGGCCCGTGAGGACTTGGCTGCTCTTGAGAAGGACTACGAGGAGGTCGGCGCCGACTCAAACGAGGGAGGAGAGGTGGGAGAGGAATATTGAACGCTTCCCACACCACTCTGATATGAACTCGGAATATTTATTATAAACCTTTGTATTATATCCACGAACCTCTTGTTTAATAATAATACCTCATTTATTCGCTTCGACCACCAGAAAATTTACAGAAGAAGAGTGAGATATAAATAGTGGGTGGAGGAGGGAATAATGACTAAAATGACCATTGGCCGGCAATAGCCATAGGTCAAGTAGAATACAATATACAAGAGGGAATCTTTTCTATGCGCGTCGCAAAAGCCTCAGGCGACAGTCTTTCGGGAAACATTTTGGCCACTCGGTTCCATAAGGCAAGATGGGTATGCAAGAAAGAGTCATGGGGTAGGCCTAGAGAGGAGAGAAGATATTTGTTTTTTCTGATTCAGGAAAGTCAAGTTACTTTGTGTATACCGGGTCCCTCCCAAATGTAACAAACGACTCAAAGCAGGTGCTCACAAGTGCCGCAAAAGTAAATAACGGCGATAGGGGTTTAAGGACATATTTGAACAGCTTTGTCTCGTTTTTCGCTGTTTGTGCCGCAATTTTCTTTCATTTGGTAGAATGAGGAATTTCAAAATTTGCAGTCAAAAGAATCCATGACTACTACGGCGGCACAATTGAACGGAACTCCGTCCTCTTCTCCGACCAGTTCGCCGATGGTCTCTCCGCCGATTCCGAACGTGGGCGACGAAGAGGAAGGTGTGGTGCATTTGATAACGGATCTCAAGGACAAGGGGACGAATTTTGTGTTGTTGAAGAAGACTCCACAGATTCTGGAGTTGCAAACCATTCTCAAAGACAAGTTGGAACTGCAATAGTGTCCAGAAAGTGGAGTAATTGTTCAGAACGACGACGCACTCCGATTTCGTGCTCAACGCCGATCGTCTGATGCGTTTGGTGATTGAAGAGGGACTGAATCATCTGCCGTACTCGGATCACTCGGTGATCACGCCAACGGGCTTCAAATACGAAGGAATACAGTTCAATTGCGGCAATTGCGGAGTGTCGTTGTGTCGGAGCGGAGAAGCGATGGAAATTGCTCTGCGACAGTGCTGTTGGAGCTAGGCTGGTCGAACAGGCGATTTCAGGCGTCTGTTTTTTCAGGCGCCTGTTTTCTCAACGCAGGGACGCGGCGGCGCGTTGAAAAAACAGGCGCCTGAAAAACAGGTTCGACCAGCCCCGTCGATAGCTGCCTTCTCGTCCGGGCCAATCGAGATCTACGGCAAACTGTCGGTGACGCGCGGAGATGCGGAAATGGTGAGTTTTCTTCACTAGAAATCATTAAAATATTGATTTTTCAGCGTTCGAATCGGCGTGATGAACTGGAATAAGTGAAGAAACTTCCGTTCGAAAGTGCTCGCCCCGTCCACGTTCCTCTCGATGAACTATACTGTCATCTAATAGGTTTGTAACATTAATAACAAAGTAAAAAGGAAAAAACTAGAAAAGAAACTATAGAAGCTGGTTCGCCAGCCCACGTCTGGGTCCCTGCAAAAGTCTGGAAGAGGAGAGATCGGAATGCATAGAATGCGCGTTGTTCTGCATTCCTAGTCGTGCAAAACTTTCTCTTCAGCTTGTTGTAACGGGCATGCAGTGCCTCAATTCCTTGTTCGCTCGTACGAGCCCAAGACTTGTTCTCTTCGACGAAAGGCATGACGTGCTCCGCCAACCAGTGAAGTTTGGGGGTTACAGGTCTCTCAGCGGCAAACTGCTTCAAATGGTACAATACTTTGTCCTAAAAAAAATAATATGCTGTTTTGTACATCTCCCCGTGTCAATTTTACAATAATCGTGTCCATATCGTAGATCTCTTGTGCGGTAAGGGAACGCGTGACACACAATCGTTGCAATCTTCCCAAATTGACCATGAACTGCTTGAGATGGTCAAGCTCTTTCGTTTTCGGGAAGATGTCAATGTACTGGCTAACAGCGTCCTCGTCGAGAAGCTTCAGAACGTGATTTCCAACGAAATTCTGTTGCCAACAGCTCATATCCGCCCCCAATTTTTTCCATTCGGACTCCGTGTTCTGAATAAATTTTAAAAATCACAAATTCCCTCATTTAATCACCACGAAGGAGGTTTCTGCTCCGTCCCGCTCCGTTTTCAAAATTTCTAGGTTACTTCGATAAAATTTCTTATTCACGACGATGATTCGCTTCAGTTTTCGAACTTCTTCTCGTGTTTCTTTCAGTTGTTCACGTTGTTTTCGGTAAATGTTAATAATGCGAGTGTTCTCTCTCCCCATCTTTCCGATTTCGCACCTGAGGTAGCGAATGGTGACCGTCGGATTGGGATCCGCCATTTCATACGACTGAAAAAGCTGGTCGACAAGAACTAACTGCGAATTAGTTGCATGAAATAGATTTGAGAATCTTTGCAACCCGAAAAACTTTTAAAAAACGCTAAGTAAATGATGAAAGGAAATACTTTATTTTCAGCAGTCAACGTTCGAGTGGAACATGGAAATCGGCCAACCGGTCCGTGGGCAATGCGTCGTTTCCAGGTGAATCTGATGTTTCCTTTCCTAATCTCAAAAGAAATTATTTCAGAACACAGTCCGAGCAAGTTACAAGTCAACAACATTCTTCTCACACGCGTATCGTCGAATGATGAATAAATTTAATTATGTATTAGTTTATAAAAAAAAAACGCAATTTAATTAATTTCTTCGCAATCCACGTCTTCATGGTTTCCTCCTCGGGGGATGCCCCATCACCGCTGCCTGCTGTTACTGTGCAATGATGGCGTGCCGAATATCCACTTCAATTGGGTCGCCGTGTGAGATTTCTGTACCTGAAAATAACAACAATACTCTCGGGGGGTAAATCAATGTACTCTCAAACGGTCACCCCGCTTTCCGACGTACTCTTCGGCGACGACGTCCTCCATCTCCGCTATTTCTGTCGCATTCAGCAGCTCGGTCTTCCGCATTCGCACTGTCTCTCTTCTAAATGACGACGTCGCGGATGTGCTCTGTGCCGGAGGAGGCAGCTATCGACGTGGCGAGCACTCTCGAACGGAAGTTTCCTCACTTATTCCAGTCCATCACGCCGATTCGAACGCTGAAAAATCAATATTTTAATGATTTCTAGTGAAGAAAACCTCACTTTTTGTCCCGAGGTGACCACAATTATCTTTTCGACTTGCACGATCGTCGATGGCGTAATCAGATTTGGCGAAAGCGGAGCACTCTGAAAAATAACAGTTTAAATATTCAAAGAGCAAAGTATCATCATCGCCGGCATAAACTCATTCAAACGTGTCAATAACTTGCGGAAAATCGATTTGGACGATTACGAGTGAAACACACACATTTTCGGTTACCGCACTTCTAATACAGACGAATAATTTACGGAACACGAAAATCATGGCGAAAAATATGTTCAACGTTCATTTTATTGCTCAAAGTGCAGAGAAACAATGCATGAACAGAAATTTTTATGGCGGGAGTTCTGAACGTATCTACAGTCGGATCGTTTCGAGACCCATTCGCCAATTATTCGTTTTGTTGTTGAATGTGTTAAGCTCATTTTCAAAGGGAAACCATGCGTTGTGAGTGCTCAATAAAGAGAACAGCAGTCGTTTATTAAAAGAGGAACACACAAAAGTTACTGGGAAATACAAGAAAACCAAAATAACATCATTTTTTCGGGCGAAATTACGCTTTTTTCGGGAGGTGACAAAATTGTGCTGAAATTGATAGAAAAAAGAAATGGAAGCGAGCACATGCAGAAAAAAGACTGGATCTCGTCGTCCTTCTCGTCCAATTGCTGGTACAGCTTTACCCGCTCCTCCTCGTACAGGCCGATTTGTTCGTGTAACGCGAGAATTGACACACCTGTGCACGTCTGAAACATTCAATTGTTATGGTTCTTATACTGCTTGCAAACTCACAAAGTGCTCGGCGGAATGCGCCTCCCTCCTACTCTATCAGATCCTAATGACTGACACTTCGAAAAGTGGCAGTCACTGCTTGCATCAAGAGTGGGAAGTTTCGTGACTGTTCTTCGCCCTGTTCTTCGTCATCATCTCCTTGCCCTCCTGCTGCTTGTCGTCGGCCTCTCTCTGAATGCGCGAGTTCTCTTCGCGGATGATCTCCTCGTTCTCGCGCATCGTCTGCAGTGCCTCCTCTTGCAGAAGCACCTGTTGTCGGAGCTTCTCGAGCTCCTGCGACACCTTCTGGATCTCGTCGTTCTTCTCGTCCAATTGCTGGTACAGCTTTACCCGCTCCTCCTCGTACAGGCCGATTTGTGCGTGTAACGCGAGAATTGACACACCTGTGCACGTCTGAAACATTCAATTGTTATGGTTCTTATTCTGCTTGCAAACTCACAAAGTGCTCGGCGAAATGCGCCTCCCTCCTACTCTATCAGATCCTAATGACTGACACTTCGAAAAGTGGCAGTCACTGCTTGCATCAAGAGTGGGAAGTTTCGTGACTGTTCTTCGCCCTGTTCTTCGTCATCATCTCCTTGCCCTCCTGCTGCTTGTCGTCGGCCTCTCTCTGAATGCGCGAGTTCTCTTCGCGGATGATCTCCTCGTTCTCGCGCATCGTCTGCAGTGCCTCCTCTTGCAGAAGCACCTGTTGTCGGAGCTTCTCGAGCTCCTGCGACACCTTCTGGATCTCGTCGTTCTTCTCGTCCAATTGCTGGTACAGCTTTACCCGCTCCTCCTCGTACAGGCCGATTTGTGCGTGTAACGCGAGAATTGACACACCTGTGCACGTCTGAAACATTCAATTGTTATGGTTCTTATTCTGCTTGCAAACTCACAAAGTGCTCGGCGAAATGCGCCTCCCTCCTACTCTATCAGATCCTAATGACTGACACTTCGAAAAGTGGCAGTCACTGCTTGCATCAAGAGTGGGAAGTTTCGTGACTGTTCTTCGCCCTGTTCTTCGTCATCATCTCCTTGCCCTCCTGCTGCTTGTCGTCGGCCTCTCTCTGAATGCGCGAGTTCTCTTCGCGGATGATCTCCTCGTTCTCGCGCATCGTCTGCAGTGCCTCCTCTTGCAGAAGCACCTGTTGTCGGAGCTTCTCGAGCTCCTGCGACACCTTCTGGATCTCGTCGTTCTTCTCGTCCAATTGCTGGTACAGCTTTTACCCGCTCCTCCTCGTACAGGCCGATTTGTGCGTGTAACGCGAGAATTGACACACCTGTGCACGTCTGAAACATTCAATTGTTATGGTTCTTATTCTGCTTGCAAACTCACAAAGTGCTCGGCGAAATGCGCCTCCCTCCTACTCTATCAGATCCTAATGACTGACACTTCGAAAAGTGGCAGTCACTGCTTGCATCAAGAGTGGGAAGTTTCGTGACTGTTCTTCGCCCTGTTCTTCGTCATCATCTCCTTGCCCTCCTGCTGCTTGTCGTCGGCCTCTCTCTGAATGCGCGAGTTCTCTTCGCGGATGATCTCCTCGTTCTCGCGCATCGTCTGCAGTGCCTCCTCTTGCAGAAGCACCTGTTGTCGGAGCTTCTCGAGCTCCTGCGACACCTTCTGGATCTCGTCGTTCTTCTCGTCCAATTGCTGGTACAGCTTTACCCGCTCCTCCTCGTACAGGCCGATTTGTGCGTGTAACGCGAGAATTGACACACCTGTGCACGTCTGAAACATTCAATTGTTATGGTTCTTATTCTGCTTGCAAACTCACAAAGTGCTCGGCGAAATGCGCCTCCCTCCTACTCTATCAGATCCTAATGACTGACACTTCGAAAAGTGGCAGTCACTGCTTGCATCAAGAGTGGGAAGTTTCGTGACTGTTCTTCGCCCTGTTCTTCGTCATCATCTCCTTGCCCTCCTGCTGCTTGTCGTCGGCTCTCTCTGAATGCGCGAGTTCTCTTCGCGGATGATCTCCTCGTTCTCGCGCATCGTCTGCAGTGCCTCCTCTTGCAGAAGCACCTGTTGTCGGAGCTTCTCGAGCTCCTGCGACACCTTCTGGATCTCGTCGTTCTTCTCGTCCAATTGCTGGTACAGCTTTACCCGCTCCTCCTCGTACAGGCCGATTTGTGCGTGTAACGCGAGAATTGACACACCTGTGCACGTCTGAAACATTCAATTGTTATGGTTCTTATTCTGCTTGCAAACTCACAAAGTGCTCGGCGAAATGCGCCTCCCTCCTACTCTATCAGATCCCTAATGACTGACACTTCGAAAAGTGGCAGTCACTGCTTGCATCAAGAGTGGGAAGTTTCGTGACTGTTCTTCGCCCTGTTCTTCGTCATCATCTCCTTGCCCTCCTGCTGCTTGTCGTCGGCCTCTCTCTGAATGCGCGAGTTCTCTTCGCGGATGATCTCCTCGTTCTCGCGCATCGTCTGCAGTGCCTCCTCTTGCAGAAGCACCTGTTGTCGGAGCTTCTCGAGCTCCTGCGACACCTTCTGGATCTCGTCGTTCTTCTCGTCCAATTGCTGGTACAGCTTTACCCTGCTCCTCCTCGTACAGGCCGATTTGTGCGTGTAACGCGAGAATTGACACACCTGTGCACGTCTGAAACATTCAATTGTTATGGTTCTTATTCTGCTTGCAAACTCACAAAGTGCTCGGCGAAATGCGCCTCCCTCCTACTCTATCAGATCCTAATGACTGACACTTCGAAAAAGTGGCAGTCACTGCTTGCATCAAGAGTGGGAAGTTTCGTGACTGTTCTTCGCCCTGTTCTTCGTCATCATCTCCTTGCCCTCCTGCTGCTTGTCGTCGGCCTCTCTCTGAATGCGCGAGTTCTCTTCGCGGATGATCTCCTCGTTCTCGCGCATCGTCTGCAGTGCCTCCTCTTGCAGAAGCACCTGTTGTCGGAGCTCTCGAGCTCCTGCGACACCTTCTGGATCTCGTCGTTCTTCTCGTCCAATTGCTGGTACAGCTTTACCCTGCTCCTCCTCGTACAGGCCGATTTGTGCGTGTAACGCGAGAATTGACACACCTGTGCACGTCTGAAACATTCAATTGTTATGGTTCTTATTCTGCTTGCAAACTCACAAAGTGCTCGGCGAAATGCGCCTCCCTCCTACTCTATCAGATCCTAATGACTGACACTTCGAAAAGTGGCAGTCACTGCTTGCATCAAGAGTGGGAAGTTTCGTGACTGTTCTTCGCCCTGTTCTTCGTCATCATCTCCTTGCCCTCCTGCTGCTTGTCGTCGGCCTCTCTCTGAATGCGCGAGTTCTCTTCGCGGATGATCTCCTCGTTCTCGCGCATCGTCTGCAGTGCCTCCTCTTGCAGAAGCACCTGTTGTCGGAGCTTCTCGAGCTCCTGCGACACCTTCTGGATCTCGTCGTTCTTCTCGTCCAATTGCTGGTACAGCTTTACCCGCTCCTCCTCGTACAGGCCGATTTGTGCGTGTAACGCGAGAATTGACACACCTGTGCACGTCTGAAACATTCAATTGTTATGGTTCTTATTCTGCTTGCAAACTCACAAAGTGCTCGGCGAAATGCGCCTCCCTCCTACTCTATCAGATCCTAATGACTGACACTTCGAAAAGTGGCAGTCACTGCTTGCATCAAGAGTGGGAAGTTTCGTGACTGTTCTTCGCCCTGTTCTTCGTCATCATCTCCTTGCCCTCCTGCTGCTTGTCGTCGGCCTCTCTCTGAATGCGCGAGTTCTCTTCGCGGATGATCTCCTCGTTCTCGCGCATCGTCTGCAGTGCCTCCTCTTGCAGAAGCACCTGTTGTCGGAGCTTCTCGAGCTCCTGCGACACCTTCTGGATCTCGTCGTTCTTCTCGTCCAATTGCTGGTACAGCTTTACCCGCTCCTCCTCGTACAGGCCGATTTGTGCGTGTAACGCGAGAATTGACACACCTGTGCACGTCTGAAACATTCAATTGTTATGGTTCTTATTCTGCTTGCAAACTCACAAAGTGCTCGGCGAAATGCGCCTCCCTCCTACTCTATCAGATCCTAATGACTGACACTTCGAAAAGTGGCAGTCACTGCTTGCATCAAGAGTGGGAAGTTTCGTGACTGTTCTTCGCCCTGTTCTTCGTCATCATCTCCTTGCCCTCCTGCTGCTTGTCGTCGGCCTCTCTCTGAATGCGCGAGTTCTCTTCGCGGATGATCTCCTCGTTCTCGCGCATCGTCTGCAGTGCCTCCTCTTGCAGAAGCACCTGTTGTCGGAGCTTCTCGAGCTCCTGCGACACCTTCTGGATCTCGTCGTTCTTCTCGTCCAATTGCTGGTACAGCTTTACCCGCTCCTCCTCGTACAGGCCGATTTGTGCGTGTAACGCGAGAATTGACACACCTGTGCACGTCTGAAACATTCAATTGTTATGGTTCTTATTCTGCTTGCAAACTCACAAAGTGCTCGGCGAAATGCGCCTCCCTCCTACTCTATCAGATCCTAATGACTGACACTTCGAAAAGTGGCAGTCACTGCTTGCATCAAGAGTGGGAAGTTTCGTGACTGTTCTTCGCCCTGTTCTTCGTCATCATCTCCTTGCCCTCCTGCTGCTTGTCGTCGGCCTCTCTCTGAATGCGCGAGTTCTCTTCGCGGATGATCTCCTCGTTCTCGCGCATCGTCTGCAGTGCCTCCTCTTGCAGAAGCACCTGTTGTCGGAGCTTCTCGAGCTCCTGCGACACCTTCTGGATCTCGTCGTTCTTCTCGTCCAATTGCTGGTACAGCTTTTACCCGCTCCTCCTCGTACAGGCCGATTTGTGCGTGTAACGCGAGAATTGACACACCTGTGCACGTCTGAAACATTCAATTGTTATGGTTCTTATTCTGCTTGCAAACTCACAAAGTGCTCGGCGAAATGCGCCTCCCTCCTACTCTATCAGATCCTAATGACTGACACTTCGAAAAGTGGCAGTCACTGCTTGCATCAAGAGTGGGAAGTTTCGTGACTGTTCTTCGCCCTGTTCTTCGTCATCATCTCCTTGCCCTCCTGCTGCTTGTCGTCGGCCTCTCTCTGAATGCGCGAGTTCTCTTCGCGGATGATCTCCTCGTTCTCGCGCATCGTCTGCAGTGCCTCCTCTTGCAGAAGCACCTGTTGTCGGAGCTTCTCGAGCTCCTGCGACACCTTCTGGATCTCGTCGTTCTTCTCGTCCAATTGCTGGTACAGCTTTACCCGCTCCTCCTCGTACAGGCCGATTTGTGCGTGTAACGCGAGAATTGACACACCTGTGCACGTCTGAAACATTCAATTGTTATGGTTCTTATTCTGCTTGCAAACTCACAAAGTGCTCGGCGAAATGCGCCTCCCTCCTACTCTATCAGATCCTAATGACTGACACTTCGAAAAGTGGCAGTCACTGCTTGCATCAAGAGTGGGAAGTTTCGTGACTGTTCTTCGCCCTGTTCTTCGTCATCATCTCCTTGCCCTCCTGCTGCTTGTCGTCGGCCTCTCTCTGAATGCGCGAGTTCTCTTCGCGGATGATCTCCTCGTTCTCGCGCATCGTCTGCAGTGCCTCCTCTTGCAGAAGCACCTGTTGTCGGAGCTTCTCGAGCTCCTGCGACACCTTCTGGATCTCGTCGTTCTTCTCGTCCAATTGCTGGTACAGCTTTACCCGCTCCTCCTCGTACAGGCCGATTTGTGCGTGTAACGCGAGAATTGACACACCTGTGCACGTCTGAAACATTCAATTGTTATGGTTCTTATTCTGCTTGCAAACTCACAAAGTGCTCGGCGAAATGCGCCTCCCTCCTACTCTATCAGATCCTAATGACTGACACTTCGAAAAGTGGCAGTCACTGCTTGCATCAAGAGTGGGAAGTTTCGTGACTGTTCTTCGCCCTGTTCTTCGTCATCATCTCCTTGCCCTCCTGCTGCTTGTCGTCGGCCTCTCTCTGAATGCGCGAGTTCTCTTCGCGGATGATCTCCTCGTTCTCGCGCATCGTCTGCAGTGCCTCCTCTTGCAGAAGCACCTGTTGTCGGAGCTTCTCGAGCTCCTGCGACACCTTCTGGATCTCGTCGTTCTTCTCGTCCAATTGCTGGTACAGCTTTACCCGCTCCTCCTCGTACAGGCCGATTTGTGCGTGTAACGCGAGAATTGACACACCTGTGCACGTCTGAAACATTCAATTGTTATGGTTCTTATTCTGCTTGCAAACTCACAAAGTGCTCGGCGAAATGCGCCTCCCTCCTACTCTATCAGATCCTAATGACTGACACTTCGAAAAGTGGCAGTCACTGCTTGCATCAAGAGTGGGAAGTTTCGTGACTGTTCTTCGCCCTGTTCTTCGTCATCATCTCCTTGCCCTCCTGCTGCTTGTCGTCGGCCTCTCTCTGAATGCGCGAGTTCTCTTCGCGGATGATCTCCTCGTTCTCGCGCATCGTCTGCAGTGCCTCCTCTTGCAGAAGCACCTGTTGTCGGAGCTTCTCGAGCTCCTGCGACACCTTCTGGATCTCGTCGTTCTTCTCGTCCAATTGCTGGTACAGCTTTACCCGCTCCTCCTCGTACAGGCCGATTTGTGCGTGTAACGCGAGAATTGACACACCTGTGCACGTCTGAAACATTCAATTGTTATGGTTCTTATTCTGCTTGCAAACTCACAAAGTGCTCGGCGAAATGCGCCTCCCTCCTACTCTATCAGATCCTAATGACTGACACTTCGAAAAGTGGCAGTCACTGCTTGCATCAAGAGTGGGAAGTTTCGTGACTATTCCTCGCCTTCCGAAGATCCTTGTGGGTTCTCGTGTCCGACGTAGCGAGAGAAGAGAGAGAGAGTTTAAGTAGGGTGTGGCAGTTTCTTCTACTAACTAAAATTCTAACATGTAAGTCATATGCGCGCAAGAGGTTAACCCCAAAGAGTGCCCGTCTCTGTCTGCCCACATCCCTCTCATCTCAGGCTTCCTTCAAGAAGTTATCGTTAGGGTCACTTGAAGGGATCTGATCCGTAAGGACCGTGCAACTCCGCATCAAGTACCCACGGTCCGCAGAGCCGCCGCCCCGTAGAGAAGGGGGTCAACCACGCCACGTGTAAGGTGGGGGCGGTGATTTTTTTCCTCCGTGACAGGGGCAAATCACGTCACGAAGGTCACCGCTGTGGCCCTACTCAGAGAAGGACGTACAGACGGATACTCCCGAGGAATACACCTCTTCTAAGCTATTGTAGTCACATAAAAGTTCTATTAATTCGAAAAGACACCACTGGTAGGCAAGATTTTGTTTAAAATTGATCGCAGGGAGAAGAGAATTACTCAGAAATGTACGCAATTTTTACTGTTTGCCACACCCTACACTATGCCCAACTCATTGAGCACCGATCTGAACGACAAAAAGTGAGCATTTGTTCCGGTTTTCACAAAATACATAGGAATAACAGGACGGTTTGTTTCTACTACATATAGAGGCATCCGAGAGTTCAGCGCAGTTTTTTCAGAAACTCTCCCAAATGTGATATCCTGTGAGCATTTAGAAGCAAAATGAAATTTATGCAACTTTTGTCGGATAAGAAAGGAACTTTACAGAGATCACAGCTGAAATAGCTTCGGAATAGAGTGCACTTCACTTCCGTATGGACTTGACATATGAAAGAGAAAATGAAGTAACGGAGAGAAAGGGGAGAAAGAACAAGTGGAAAAATATCGGATCGATATCGATTAGCAGAGGGTCTGGAAAGTCCGCCCGCCCAAAACGCGGGCAGAACGAGACGATCCGACCGTCCGCCAAGTCGGTATGTCCGAATGAATGGCTATTCTTTCCCACGGGGGCCCTTTTATACTTACTCCTCACATATCGAGTAGATCAAATGGCCCTTTCTCTCCATTTCTGTGTGTAGTCTGTTAGGATTATGAATGTGTAGTCTGTTAGGATTATGAGTGTGTAGTCTGTTAGGTCTACTCGATATGTGAGGTGCGTCACGGATGGATGAACTGCTCTGTCTCTCGATAGAGCGATTTTATAGGCTATTAGGAATTTTTTAAGAGCAAGAACGTTAATCTTGGTCTAGTCGCAAATCACATTTATCCGTTTGAAGGTTTTTTTGTTAAAACTGCGTGAATTTCAGTTGCTTTTCGGTAGTTTTCGCGGTTCGAGCGCTCAAAATTCTTGTATTTACGTGATTTATCATTCTCAAAACCAATTCTGTCTGAAAACGGTCAAAAAATCGCAAAATGAGAAGTGCGGTTTTGAGGCGGCGAAGGCGAAAAAGCAAAGTCCGCGAAAAATGCGCCAAAACGTCATTAATTCTGAGAATTAGTGTATTTTCATGGCGAAAAATCACTTTTCATCGCCTTTGACCACAAAAATCAGAGAAAACCTGCTCAATTCATGAAAACGCCATTTGGCCGAGGTCACGCCCATATTGTCAGCTCTGGAGACCGTGAGATAAATTTTACGAGGAAATTGACTCACATTTCGGTCGTCAACGTGTTAGTTGGCTGTAGTTATCAAGCATTTGATGAAAATTGATGACGTTTGAACGGATTTTCTGGAAAAAATTAACAAATGCAAATAGAATTGTGAATTTGCGCTGAAAAAGTGTTCAATAAGTTTGCAATTGCCAGCTTCTACAGTAGGTCTTTTTAAAGGCGCATTTCCAAAGAGTCTTTGACCTCCACCCGCTATCTTTCGATTTTGGCTTCACTCTTTTCAATTTTTCATTTTTTCACTAACTTGTTTTCCGAAAACTTGAGGACCGATGAATCGGTGACTCGAAATTCCCGATACTCTTTTATTTTCTGACTTCTCCCGCATTTAAATGTGGCCCCAAAATTCCAAATATTTACTTTTCCGTTCATTTCGATCACTTTTCCACTCGATTTCCGCCAGAAATTGAACGAACGCGTCGTCAAATTCGGTATTTCATCTCTTTTTTTTTCTTGAAAACAGTTAACTGTTTCGAGATAGGCAACAATTGTTGCCTATCTCGAATCTCTTTCAATTCAATCGTATTACTTTCAGAAGTAACTTTCGTTTTTTCCGGTTTCCTTATAATTTTTCGTGTTCTTTTTGCGTTGCGGTGCCATGAGCTTTCAACGTGAGAATGCGATGAGTACGGAGTCTGACTCATAAAACATTCATTAAACGATAAAACTTTCAAAAATCAATATATTCCAGAATGATTAAAAAATAGCGAGGCGAATCCTCTCATTGGAGGAGCAATTCGACACCTGACCTCTGGGTTGGGTGGATGCTCCGCATGATCGCATCGAAGTTGGCCGCGAACTTGTCCTTGATGTCCTTCACGGACAGCCTCTCGAGGACTGAACCGTCTCTCGTCACCAGTAGATGTTTGTGGCAGACGGTGACGGAGCAGTTTCGGTCGTGACGGTACATCATCCTGAAGTTGCTGGCGGCGGCGTGCAGAAATGCGTCCCTGGTCCGCGATTCCTTTGTGTCGTGGAGCTCGACAATGACGTACTTCTGCAAAGCTTCGTGGTCAAAAACTGACATTCTCTTTTCGAAAAATAAACAAACCTCTACGTTATTGCCGTACTCCAGCTGATTGAAGCTGTCCAGGTGTTCTGAGACGGCCCGCCCGATCTCCTCCGCCACTGCTTTCGGAACCTCCACGATGGTCCAGAAGATTGGAGAGATCGGGTGTTGCCGTCCCCGCGAGGCGTTCGGGAACGTTGCCGCGTGCCAATCCAAATCGATTCTGTAAATAATGAGTGTTTAGTCAGTTTTTGGCGCTTGAAATCATGAAATCTTACCCAAGTCGGCCCAGTATGTCGCCGATTCGTGCTCGGAACTCGTCGTCCGACGGATCGATTTGGAACTCAAGGTTCCCGAACACGATCTGCTGCCGACCGGGCGCTGGCGCCGAGCATCGGGTTCTCTTCTAAAAAAAACAAATTTTCAGCTCGAAATTCCGGTATCGGCATTGCATACCCTCTTCCGGTTCGTCCTGTTCGGGACTCCGACATTCAGCAGAGTCGGTCGAACAAGACGATCCCTCAGATTGTACACCGTCGCCGTCGACCGCAGCGAATTGTTTGTGAGTGCTGGGGCCAGCGGCGACGGTGTCCTCCCGCAGCTTGGTCGTGACGGCGGCGACTGTGGAGACGGTGGCGTGTGAAAGCCTCTGGGAGCTGGCGCCGGCGAGTCATAATCGAGGTCGGACACACGGCGTGGGTGTTGTGGTGTGCCCACTGTATCCGGGTCCTCGGACTCGCTGCTCCGACGCCTTTTCGGTGAGCATGCAGAGTCTTCCTCGCTCTCGTCCCTGTCATCGCCTCCTCCTGGCGCTCCCGCTCCCCGCGCCTGCTCCTCCTGAGCTTCTTCTCCGCGCCGTTGCTCCTCTTGAGCTCTCCGCGGCTCCTCTCTCTCTTGCTCCATCGCCGACTCCGAGTACTCCTCCTCCCGAGCCGTTGATCCACGAGCCTGCTGCTCCATGCGCTCGTCCTGGGTCTCCTGACGGTCCTCCATCGGCCCTGGCGCCTGCTCCTCCTCCATTGGCTCCGCCTCGTCCGGGATCTGAGCGAGCTGCTCGTCAGACTGCCCGTCTCTCGGAGTTTCCGCCTCTTGCGGATCGGATTCTGTTTCAGAGCCCGTGAAGTGCTGAAAGTAAGCATTTTCCGTAAGTTTTATTTCAGAGATTGTATCAACTCACCGTCCGATCGATTTGTGACTTCTGCACACCCGAATCCGCCGTCCCAGCCACTTCTGATGTTGGTGAAGTGACCGAATCCGAATGCACATTGGCCAGCCCTTGATCGTCCGCCTCCTCGCGAGCCGTTTCCGATCCATTCAAAGCTCCCTCCGAGCTCCGAGCGAGCACTCGTTCCACTTCTTCAGCAATCGGCTGCTCCGCCTGCTGATCCGTCTGCAGTTCGTCCCTCGTGGCGTCTCCCGAATCTGAGGCCGAGTAGTTCTGAAAGTAAGATTTTTCGCGAGTTTAGTTCAAACTTTGAAACAACTCACTTCCCGATCGCTTGTTCTCCTGGGCGCTTCCGAATCCGCCGCGTTGGCCACTTCTGATGTTGGGGAAGTGGCCGGATTCGTCCGCGCACTGGCCAACTCACGATCATCTGTCTCCTCGTTCGCCCCCTCCGATCCGTTCGACGCCTGAGCCGAGCTCCGCCGAGCACTCAGTCGTGCTTCGACCTCTTGAAGGCGGCGCTCGAGGGACCTGCGCTCTTCCGCCCGGTTCTCTCGCTCCCTCTCTCCGTCGGCCACCAGACCCTCGATCATGGCCTCGAGTGCCCTGTTCCTGGCGACGAATACCTGGTGCCGAGCATCGAGTTCCTCCTCCCTGACGGCCGCGGTCCTCTCCCGATCGACTCGCTCGTTCCGTTCGGCCGCCAGGGCCTCCAATCTCTCCTCGAGCGCCCGCTGCCTCTGCCGCAGCTCGTTCTCCGTGGCGGCTCTTTCGGCGGCCGCCTCCCTTTCCTCTTCTCTCTGGGCCTCGACGGTCCGCTCGAGGTAGGCACGGGCCACCTGCAAAAGAACGTAAAATTCACATTAACTTGTCTCTAAACAGTTTCTTTTCGTCTCGTTCTCTCCAACATGCATACCTTTTTTGCTTGTTTCTACAAAATCTCTATTTTCAGGCACTCACGTCGGAAGGGCAACTGAGCCCGTGCTGCCGTGTGAGACCGTGCATCACGCGGTGGAGTTGATGGAAACCGCCGCGCCGCCCGTTCTCCCTCGTCATGAACTCCACTATGAACGAGTGGAGAACGGCGGCGGTCTCCTGGTGCTCCAGCATGTGCGCCACGATCCCCTCCGGTTCGTCGACGATCCGAGCGGAGCAGCACCCGCACTGCCACTCCTGCTCCTCGAACGTCGACTCCTGCAAAGCGATCGGTCAGTCGTAAGTCTCTTTTTCACGGTGCCGCACCAAATGGGAAACTATCGGAACAGAGTTCCAGTTCGATAGACTCTTTTTGGGGTGGCATCTTTCTGGCCCGCCCCAGCTTGACAGTATTCCATCTTCAGACGTCCGTTTTACATGAGACTGTCCGAGTCTCACATAAAACGGTCCGGTGGAGCTGGAGTATGACCCTCTTGTTTGGTCGGACCGTCTTCCGGCCTCAGAAGTCTGTTTGATTAGAGCTTTGAGCAAAATGTTCCTCGTTCCACTATGCAGCAGATCAAAGGGACTTCTGGATACCGACAGCTTTACTTTCTTTTTTAAATATTATTCTTTCAAGAAACTCACCAGCACGTCAGCTCGTCCCTCCGCCTCCTCTCGCGGATTTTGGCGCTCCGTCGCCTCCTCCGGCCTTTGCGGCCACCGCCGGTCCTTGTATCCGTGCGGCTCCAACGGGTTCTCCTGGAGCTCGAAAGTGCGCTCCAGAAGACTAGGGCGCCGGCCGCGAAGCGCCACCCTTCTCAATAGCCCGTTTGCCTCGGCGGCAATTCTCAACAGAATTGTGAGCAAGACGCTCATTTCTCGAGCTTTGCCTGGAAAAAAAACAGGTTTGGATGCGGTTTTCAGTTTCAATTTCACAATGTTCGCAAAAAAGCACAAAAAGCTGGTTTTAGAATATCAATCAATAATTTTTCATTAACTACACGGTAGATCAAGTTTGTGGCGCTGTTCTCTTCCCTCATTATTGTCCTCTTTAAGATGTCGGTCTACTGACGGACGGAGAAATAGGCGATTCACATTCCCCAGTATTGTGAGTCCTTTTTCTTTTGTTTACAGTCTCTTTTCTGACAAAGAAAGTAACGAAAATGTCCAGGAATTTTCAGGGATAGTCACGAGGACATGAAGTTGTTGATCCATCGGAAGAACGGAACTTCCGTTACGGAAGACAAATAGAACGAGGAATCAGCAGAAGAGTGCCTTCGAATTGAACATCTGAAAGAGAGCCGGAGCTGGTTCCTTTTGCACAAGAAAATTGGTCGGCCCACACGAATTCCAGAACTCACGATAGGGCGTGGCCTCCTCCTTTTCGAAGATTTTGCGGTCGGAAACTATACTTCGACAGAAAAAGTGCCAGTTATCGCAATTTTTGACATTTTGGTACATTTTCTGCTGAGCCCAAGCACGTGGCCAACAATACTGCAGTCAACAATGTTTTAGGCAAAAATCTTCAAACGGGCTTGACCAAATTCGAGGGCCTTGCGCTTCAAAAATTTCGTTTGACCTACTCAATTATAAGATCGCAGCGCAAATTGGAAATTGACAAGTTTTCGCGGCGGACTTTGCAAAAATTGCAAAAAAGTAAAATAAAATTTGAATTTCGCCTTTGCGTCGGCCCGCTGATAGACGGAAGAATCGGTGATTCACATTTTTCCCGGGGTTGTGAATCCCTTTTCTTTTGTTCACAGTCATTTTGACGATACTTTTATTCGATTATTTTCTCTTTTTATCAATCGGCGCCTCCGCCATCGTCTTCTTGCTCCAATCGACGTCGGGAGTCATCTGAAGAGTGTCGTACGTCGAACTGTCCGCCACTTTTGTCGCCTAAAAGCGAAGAATTTCCGAAATAATCCAATTTCTTCAGTTATTTACAGTGTCGCTGGGCGGATGAATGTCCGGAACGCCGGAAATCGGATTCCTCGGCGCCGGATTTGCACCGGGCGTCGGGCCGAGAACTGTGGGCGGTCCGTGCTTCGACAAGTACTTTATTCCGTCGTCTTGAGACTCGAAAGTCTGAGTGATGGTGCGAGTTTTCGGGGCAGGACCCAACAGAATACGCGAATCTTCGTCGGAATTCTGGAAAAAATAACTGAAAAGTTTGAAATGTTCAAATTCTGCTCAAAAGTTCCCTGTTTTAAGTTTTCCCGTAAAAATTCCCCGCTTAAAGTCGCGTATTCAACAAGAACCTACATTTTCAGACAAAAACGGCGCAACAAGTGATATAACCAAACCCATTCTTTGGCTGTTTGTTTTAAATGCGAAAAATGACAACACCCCGCCCCAGCACTCAAAACAAAACGTCTATCTTCGGTGAAAAGTTCACGAAATATCAACTTTACGGCAAAAAACAGATCTAAAAGTTTATTGAGAGTTAAAACTGCGCAGTGACATACAAAAACATGGCTTTTCTATTCAAGAAATGGGGATTTTCGAGAAACGAACCGGAAACGTTTATTCCTTCCTTCCGACGGCTTTTCCGTTCTCCCAGATCGCGAGCCTACTCCTGTTCGACCAGCCTAAACCTGAATAAATTGCGAAAGAAAAAGGTTTCTAGTTAAGCTCGCTGATTGGTCAATCATACGTCAATTGCAGCCTAACTGCGCGTTTCCCAATTCGCACTGTATAATTGATCAATCCGCTACTGTCCGGCTCGCGGGTTGATGTATCATTCGTCTATCATTGGTCCCCCTGTATAATTCGTCAACCGCAGTTCACCCGTGCAGCTACGTGGCAACCAGAGTTGAGCGGAAATGGACTTTGAAATCCGGAAGACGGTGGACGGCAGACGGAAGAAAATTTTTTTACGAAAAACGGAAGACGGAAGACGGAAGAAAACCTTTTTCCCGGAAGACGGAAGACGGAAGAAAACCTTTTTCCCGGAAGACGGAACAAAAAAACCACGGAAGACGGCAGACGAAATTCCGCTCAACACTGGTGGCAACTATTAACTGTTTCAAACTCTGAAGATCTCCCCCGGGACCGCTGGTCATTGAAGTTATAAATGGCTCATTTTTTGGTTTTCCAAAAATTTGTGTGCGAAATTTCCGGATTCTCAAAAGGCGAATGATTGGATTTGGGCGACGGCCAACAAGTGACAATTTCGAATGGGAAAGTGTAATGTAGGCACAGATTTGAATGGATGTCTCCGGGGAAATGAGGATGAAAACGTCTCGAGAAGTGTGAGTTTTTGGAGGAGAAAGTTTCGGTTTCAGAGTGGTTTTGCGCTGTGAAAACGTTGACAAGTCCCTATGCTCCGGACTCATAAATCTTCGCATTGATGTGTCTGTCAGTTTTTGGTCGAACGGGAATACTGCTCAATCAAAGATTTCTCGTTCTCGTCTCAAAAAATAGGCAAAAAAAAAGTCAGCCAAATCGTGTTTTAGGACAGAAATTTGCCATTCTAAGAGTGTTCTGCTGAATCGGTCGTGATGGAGCAAATTTCATCAGGCCCTTCGAGTCCAAACCTTGTCAAAGTGGATATTGCAGACATTTTCGAACACCTACCGAATGGATACTGTCGTCGAGAAGAAGAAGTTCGTACCTCGTTGTATACCCTTCCCGGCCCGTTTCGTTCTGTCCACAGTTGTCACTACTCCCTTCGGCAGCTCATAAATCTTCGTATCCGCCTCTTTTTTGGACAAAAAAACTTGAAAAAGCGCCGGAGGGTGTCATATTTTGGAAGCGCAACACGTCTCCTCCTCGCCTAACCAGCCGCTAAAATCTGCAATCTTCTCCGCCTTCTTCCATTTGCCCACGTCTTCTTCGTCGTTTCTCGTCTCTGGAGACCATGAAGACATTTTCGGACGGCCGAAAACTCGGAAGAGGAGTCACGGGCGGCCCGCTCTTCCGCCCGTAAACAGACGTTTTTCCGCCGCCGCCGCCGCCGTCTCATTCATTTTCCTCATCAACGCTTTCCTTCTTTCCTTCTTTCCTTCACCAACTTTTCTTTTCAAAAAGTGTAGGGTGGGAAAGAAGACGAAAAAGAAAACGAAGAAACAGAGTATTCGGCGCACCTATTTGCATAAAAAGCGACGTCCAGTACGTCCAAAAGTTGTGTGTGTGTGTGTGTGTGTGTTGAGAGGGGCAAAAATTTATGGGTGACATTTCTGTGGAAACTCTGGAAGAACACGGACGAGCTACTAGTTACGCATTCCCGGAACTTCCACCGTTTTTTTGGCATACATAAATTCGTAGGCTCCTCGTCAGGAGCATTTAAAATGAAATGGTTAGTGGTGCTTTCGGAGGGAGGCGTAGGCGTCAATGGCGTCGCTTTTCTATGACGCGACTCTACCGCACAGTCCGCGGCGGTGACCGAGTTTTGAGAGTTGGGCCAGAAAGTTTGCGTCTAATTGAGTGTTGTACAAGTACCCCTACCGTACCACTTCCACTTCTTCATCCTCTTCTTCAAGTCGCAAATTTCAAATGGCTCCTTTATCCAATTAATTTGTTCCCTTTCCCTTTTCCCTCCCTAAACCACTTACCATTTTCTCTGCGCCTCCGTCGCTTCTTTGTTCCACTACTTCTTTTTATGCATAATTTTGTGTGTGTGTGTGTGCCGGCATTGAAGAGCAAAAACAGACAGGAGCCGAGGAGGACAATGGGACTCTCTTTTCTTTTTATGCCGTCCCATTCTTCCGAAGACGCATCTATCTGTGAGCTTTTGGAGTCGGTAAACAATTTGTGCGTTGTCTGAAGCCCTAAAGTGACAAGAATGTTATTTCATTTCCCAACTCTTTCTCTGTCTTTCTTAATCTAATAAGGTTAACTCATAATAATGAGCTCTTCGCCAAAAAGAAAGAGCTCTGCAAGTTCTCTTCCTAATACTTCCTAATCCGGGTTAAGCACTTCTTCCACTTTTTTGGCGGTAACTTGATACTCGTGGAGCACCTTTGGCTTTCCCTCGCTTTTTGCTCAAATCAAATGTTCGAACGAGAAAAAGAATGGAAAAGCTTCGACTCATTTCAAAGTATTATCTTAGGCTCGCGCGGACCGGACGGGCGGCTCAACTTTGTTTTTTTCTTCCGTCCCGCCCATCCTTTTTCGTTTCGTTCTTTTGCCCGTCGCCACCACTTTTTATGGGTTAGGGATTTGCAAACGAAGCCACTCCCGACTTCTTCTTCTTTATTAGTTTCGTTTTTCCACTTTCACTTTGAGCTTCTTGAAACGACCGTATGACTGCAAGTCCGAAAAGAGTAGGCGTTGGAAATGTTTTTACATTTTCGAGAAAAAAAAAGGAAAAAGCGGAGGTGCTCGTAGATTCAAATTATAGACTGCCGTCCTTCCGACACCACAAAATGATTAGGGGTTTCTTGGGAACTACCGTGTTCTTATCTGCTCCACCCTTGAATTGAAAGCAAAAGAGAAAGACGAGATGAAAGTGTGAAGAGTTTCATTCGAAGCACGAAGCACAATCAATCAACCATCAGGGACCAACTGCCCCCATCTCTCAATGTTCCCGATCGTTTTGATTGAGAGAGCAAGATATCATTGGATATATATCTTAATGGGTTCAACATGTCTTTTTCCCGTTCTCTTGTTGCTTCGGATCGCTTCTGGAAAGTCCTAATCATGGGGCTTCCGATGCGATTTCTCAAAACTTCACTTTTTTCAATGAAAGGTTCCCCGCAACGATGAGCACTGTGAATTTGCAGGCGCTCTTCCATTCTTGCCTAATTCTAAATAGGTCAGCCGCCTGAATTTTAGAAGAAAAGCGTTTATTTTCCGAAGAAATTCAAATTCCGTGGGTTTTTGGTGGCGTAGAAACGCACGCGGCCGCGGCCTGAGCAACAGCGCACGTTTGCCCCCAAAATAGAAACACACTGAGAACTCTACAAGCAAAACTGCAGTTTTACTACTCAAATCTCCCGCACACTATTGAATGATTCATCGGATTCGGATTAGTTATCAAAAATTACGAGCCGCCTCGCTTCTTTCTCCGTTTCGAGCATTCCCACGAGTTCCATCAATTGCTGCCCGCCCGAGAGATTCCATTCAATTTCCCATCCATTTTGCCCGATTAAATCGGTGCTCTTTTTGCGTCCCCCTCCTAGATTTCTGTGCATGATTCTCGGCAGCATTTTAATTGAAAACGGCTGCATGCGTGTGTGTGTGTGTGTTTTTTTGTGCGAACCAACCAACATTTCGACTCGCTTCTCTATTCGATTGTAAGCCGATTTTCTCTTCTCGGCCTTTGCTAACCAATTTCCTCGTTTTTCAGAAGCCGATGATCTGAACGTCGTTCCGCAAAACGAAAAAGATTCAGAAGACGTCACTCACTATGGTCGGCGCTTCGTTGCTCCAATCCGACGATGATTCCGATGTTCCCGACTTGGACCTGCGCGGATCCAACTCCAGACGCCGAAACTTCTTCAACAAGTTTGTGGCTAATACGTTTTCCTGTTCAAAATACTCGAAATTCAGATCGGGCGGTGGTGACTACGAAGAGATTCGGCATCGACGCAAAACGTACAAAACCATCTTCCTCTTCAGTTTCTTGTTCGTCTTCCTGGTCGCTCTCTACTTTTGTATACAGCGGTGGCACGAATTCGAGTGCTTTCCGATGAAATCAAAGGTTTCTTTCGATATTATGACAGTTTTCTAATGAACTATTGCTTAGGACTGCATCAAAGTCTGGAAAACGTGCAGGAGATTCAGCTCGAGCTGCGAAGGGTCAGAATGCAGTTTGAAGTGATTCGGGAGGGCGAGATGGAGCGCAGCGAGAACGGGACGAGAGGAAGTACGACGGAAATGATCTACGACAAACTGGCGAACATTTCCGGCAGATTCGACGTGCTTTCCGATGGATTTCAGAAGGTGAGAAGCCGTCTGGATATGTTCCAGATTCAAATATTCCAGAATTCGATGAGCATGGAAGACGTGACGTCGCGGATGTCTCGAGTGGAGAACAAATGTCTGGCAGTGTGTCAGCAACATGAACCGATGGACAGTTCGCTGGAAAGATCGGCGGTGCCACGTGGCAGGGAGCAACCACGGAGAAGGCAGGCGGCCGGGAAACGAGCAAAGCAGGAGGAGGAGACGAGATTGTGTTCAGGAGAAATGACTGATGCTTCTTCATTTATACAATTAATTCGGGTCACCCAAACATCGCTCTCTCCCACTATTTTGCCAACTTTTAAAATTCCTTTATTATTTATGTACACAACCAAGGTCCAATTTCCAACTTACATTTGTTTTGAATCGAATAAAAGATGAAAGATATATCTTCCGGCTGCCCGGTTTCACAGCTCTATGTACTTGATGTTCTCCTTTGCTCATTTTGGAATCGGACCCGATGGTAGAGCGTCAGCGATCGGATCCATGCCTGCTCATTACCCCACTTGATCTTGTACACCCCCGATCCGGGCATCCGCAGTCGCAGGTAGTCCACAGTGGGCATTCCTGAAAGAATCAGGGCTCTGCGGGATCACCAGCTCAACCAAACCTGGATAATCAAAGTCCGGAGCCAGCTCCTTCATCTCTTCCAACTCCGAATTCTCGTCGTTCCCATGCCAAATGCCCATGCCGAACGTCCGGTCGCAGTATCTGAAATAGAATCATTGGGGGAATGATCAAAAGTCGCTCAGATGCTACCTGTTGATTACTATGTAGACCGGTTCGGTGACGCTCGTGTCCACAATGTACGTGAAAACAGCCGACTTGCCCGCTCCGATGTTCGTGCAAACGAGGTCGTTGACGGCCGGCGTCTCGTCGTTCGGCGTCCAGTAGAGCTCCTGGGGAATCGAGTCGAACGGGATGTTGAGGATGTCACGGCACATTCCGTCGCCGTTCTTGTCCACGAGGTTTCCGCCCCAGTGCTTCGGAATGTTGTCGATGTGCGCGTGCTGGAAAAAGGAAATGAAAGAGGGAAATGAAGAGAGCCCACCTTTTGCACGGCGGATTTCCAATCGGAGGTGCCTGCACAAATCCTGACCTTATTACGAGTTCTCTCCGGAAGAAGCGGTCCGATCGCCTGGAAGTACCACTTTTTCCGGAGCTCCCGACAATTTGTTCGACTTACCTTCCAAATCAGTGACATAAACGACGGCGTTGATGAGGAACAAAGTGTTGATCCATTCCGGGTAGGCGGTGTAAACGGACGCCCACAGAATACGGTACGGTCCTGTCACGACGTTGAGGAGAGTTGGGTCGAATTTGAGTCCCTCCAGATCCAGAATGTAGATGACCGAGCACTGAAATAATCCGTTCTTTTAGTCTCCGCATCCCCTTTCCCTACCTGTGTTCCGTGTTTCCTCTCCATTTCGTTCATCGCCGCCAACATTTTCTCTTGAAACTTGAACCTTCAAAATACTCAAAAGTACACGGTAATTGGAGTCAATCATTGCGTACCTCTGAATCAGAAAGTCGGACAAGTGGACCGACTTGAGGATGCCCATCAGGTCGATTCGGCCGGCGCACTCGATCACGAGCAGCTGATTGTCTTTGCCAGTCTCGCCTGAAAATGGAGCGAGTTCTACGGCAGAGGAGGCAGTCACGTACCCACTAGACCAATCGGGAAGTACTTTTTGAGGATAGGGTGATCCTTGACGTTTGTCAGGATGTTGTCGAGGTCATAGTACTGACGGAAACGAAGATGGCGACGGAGCTCGGCGACAGCCTCTTCCTTATCGAATCCGTGCCCTTGAGCCCATCGGAGCAGGTTGAAGTCCGTGTCGTAGTACTCGGTAAGCAGGTCTTTGCACTGAAAACTCATTTCCATGCCACATGATGATTCTTCTACACGAAAACATACCTCGTGCCGAAGAAAATCGACAAATTCACGCTCTCGCTGGTTCATTTCGGATGGATGATGGCGCGGTGGTCGACCTTCAAAACTGATTTTGTTTTTGGAAATGGGAAATCCATTTGAAAACTACTGATAACGATTCAATTGAGAACAGCCGGCAAAGGATGAGAAGAAGAAGAAGAAGAAGAAGAAGAAGAAGACAGAAAAAGTGCAAAGTGGAAATGAGAATTGGGAATGGGCGGGAGTGATTCTCGAGAGAGAGAGAGAGAGAGTGACGCACAAGACAAGAATCGAGGAAGACGATGGGATGAGCGGGACAACCAGTTATTTCAGAGCGCCCGCGCTATTTTGAAACTTTGCCTCTTTTCGTCTTCCATTGGCAAAGAGTGAGACGAGATGGGGCGGACGAGATTAGTTCTGCGCGTCGAACACAAGCACATCAGATGCTGTTTTTACCTGTGGAAAGTGAGGCAGAGATTGGCATCAAAAGAAGTAATGTGAATGGGGAGGGGGTCAGCTGGAACCAGCTTTGGGGGCTTAGAGAGTACTTCCCCCAATCATTTGAAGGGACGAACGACGATCAAGAGAGGCGAGGACTGTTATGACCTAGTTATCCGTCCGTTATCACTCGGTTCGGGTGTGTGTGTTTATCATCTGTAAAAGACAGAATCGGAGAAAAGAGATGCGAAACGGATCGAAGATTGACGCGGTTCGAGTGTATTTTGAAGTGGACGCTTCCGTTCTTGATCCTCCGTGAGCAGTCATGTGAGACGGGTAAGTAGGCCATCAGACAGGTTGGATAACACTTTTGCCCATTGAGGAGAAAGTTTTATAGTTCTTTTTGGCTGAGAGCGTTGAGAAATGATGAAGACCTGTGTGAAAGTGGGAAGCGGAAGTAGGAAAAAAGCAAAAGTAAAAAATATTTTCGATCACACTGTTCATCTGATTGATTCTCAAGATAACGACGTCATCCTCGGCGGTCGGGGACAAGTTTGAGCATGTTTTAGGCAACCTTTATCTAGAAATTGCTTGAGCGTTGCCTGAGGTTCGCTCAAAGTTTGTTATATATCACTCGAAAACAAAAATACAGTTTTCGACTTCATTATAATCTGCCGCAAATTCATCCGCCATTCTTTTCACTCGTTGCCGACGCCTTGCTTCCGTAGAGCTCGCAGTGCCGTGCCTTGTTCACCACCATTTTGTCCGTCGGTTTGCACGTGAATGCCTCGGCGAACTCGTCCATCTGCGACATGACCGAATTGACTCTCTGATAGGCGTTGAGTGCGGATCCATCGAGTAATACTTGTTTTTGAGCCCGTTCTCTTCACAGAACACGACGGCGGCTCCGTAGAAGAAAAGCTGCTTCTTGTCGAGCGCTTCATAGTTTTCCACTCGCGTTTTCCTCTGATACGCCTTCCGATAGAGGTCCCAGACGATTCGGTAGGCGGCCATGTCGGCGGCGTCTTCCTCAAATGTCCGACGAGCGTCACAAGTCTGAAGTGAACTGATAATGAGAATGGCAGTGAGTGTTTACCGCAGTCGGGAACGTCTCGCAAGTCTTCAGATTCTGTTCCTCAACGCATTTGTAATCCTTCGTCCAAAACGGAACCAACGACTTGTTACTGGCGATGTCGAGGTCGTCAAACACAAAAGTGTGCATGATTTCGTGGGTCAACATGAAGCCCACGCTTCCGTACTGAAACAATGATATCTGGAACGAAAAAGAATGGAAATTACCAGGTCAGACAGGTAATCTGTGTTCATCAGGAGCATGATGTCGTTTCCCATGTAGACGCGATCCTGAAAACAGTTTAAACATGAGCAGAAAACTAGAAACTGAATGGGAAACCCGTACATCTTTAGAATTGAACACACTTATGCGGTCGGCAAGAATCTCATCCCAATCTTGCGCGTAAATTTTATCGATCGGTCTGTGGAGAGCGCGTTTGGCTGCTCCGGAAGCGATCACGTCGCAGATGATGTTCCTCCTCTCCTCGTCAACTTCTTCTCCCAATCTAAAGGAAACTCTCAAATGTAATCCCATTGTTCACTTACTGTTTTAAGCACTTTTCGGTTATCGAAGAGTGAATCTGAAAGGCCGTCGTTGAAGTGTTCCGTGCATCGGCGAACGTGGTGAATATGATCTTGTTGAGTGCGTGCAAGTACTTGCTGACTGCTCGATTGTTCTTCGCCCACGGGGTTCTCTTGATCGCCGAACGCACCGCGTTTTTCAGTTTATTGTAGAAAATGCGAACTTTGTGATCCAACACATGCGCCTGCTGATTGGCAATGTGGGCATTGAGCGCCAAGGAGAGCTCTCGACGCGTGGCCTCCTGAAACATTTGAAAGATGGAAATACAGGGCAGAACAGGGAACGAACGTAGAGAACGGCCGGATCCTCGAGATCCGTTACCATTTTCAGTTTATCCTCACAACTCATATTGTTGAAGGTGTCCAGACCCTCCTGGTCTCCAGGATAGATCGTGACGAATTGGCGGGAAAAGTTCGACATCACTTTCTCGCTGACTTGGCACAGATTTTTGAAGCTCCGGGATTTGATTATTCTTCTCAGAGTCTCTAATTTCTGCTCGAAATCCGCAGCATCCCTTCGCTGATCGCTGTGCCTGAACTCTCCGACTATTTTCGCTTTCAAGGCGGCAAGTTCCACGAAGAATCGTCCTTTGGTCGAGGCTGGACACACGTGGGCGAAGAAGTCATCGCAAGGATCCACGGAGAAGTCGGCGTGTCTGAATGCATCGTATTCCGGAGCTAAATAGAGCAAAAACGTACTGTTTGATGTACTCTTGGACAATATTTTTGGGAAGATCGGGCGAGGAATTCGTGTTTTTCGATGCGAACGCACGTGGAATGAGGATGGGAAGAAGGGCGAGAAAGAGGAAAATGCGCGCATTTCGCGACGGAAAGTGAGGGGAATCGACAGTTTTAGGGCGTTTTATGAGTTGCTCATTCGATTAGGCGCGTTGGCGGCAATGTGTCTGGGAATCTTTGGAAAACATGGAAAGGGACACTTTTTATTTTTTTTATTTTTGTGTAAGTTGTATCTGGTAGAGTTTCGATGGATGGTCTGTTCAAAGGTCCCCTCGCATATCTTCAGTGAACAACACATTTCATTTCAGAATCACTCCTTCTTCTTCTTCTCAGTGCAACCCGGATATCCATTGCATCAGCCACTTGCTCGCGGAGCATTACGAAACGTCGAACTCCAAAATCCATCTCTTTCTCTCTTTCTCCCCTGAATTTGTCGTCATTGGAAACTTGAAAGCGCTTTTCCCTTCACTTTAGTTCTCGATTGTTGCTCTCGGTCAAAGTGTGCGTCATCCTCGCGAGTTGATTGTCATCCGAAGTATCCCGGTTTCATGATCAAAGCCCATCGCCCCCGAGATCCTCTGGTCTCTCCCATGTGTCGTTGAGAAGAACATTCCGGAAAACAGAGAGAGAGAG
Source organism: Caenorhabditis sp. 36 PRJEB53466 (assembly GCA_946814055.1). Lineage (NCBI taxonomy): Eukaryota > Metazoa > Nematoda > Chromadorea > Rhabditida > Rhabditidae > Caenorhabditis > Caenorhabditis sp. 36 PRJEB53466. The sequence goes on from CAMPFS010000002.1 coordinate 7,118,072, forward strand.
AGAGAGAGGGTGTAATGCAATGCGAATAAATCCGCGAGGAATTCCCAATCAACAACTCATTTATCTTGCCAATTGGCCCATCGAGGAGCTCCTCGCCGATGCTCGAAAGTGTGCCATTTGGCTGTGTGTCACGTAACCTCGCTCACCGTTTTTCCCTCAACGTTTTGTTTTGGTTTTGAAAAATGGATTTCAGAATGATAACCACCCTGCTTTGCCTATCATTGGCCACCTTGGCATCGTGCCAGGGAAACGCCGCCGATCCGAAAGAGACCAATTACAAGAAGTTCATCGGAGAGCAGGACTACGTGAGTACGGGGGAGAGTTCTTGAACATTGGGTCATCTTCAGAAGCTTCCGTTCAAGACCCGCGTCAGTGAGCCACTGGCCGTCGGACAGACCATCCACGCAGTCGGAACCCTCTCGGACAAGCCCACCAGAGTCGACTTCAACTTCCACAAGGGATCCGGCAAGGAGGCCGACCTCCCACTCCACTTCTCCATCCGTTTCAACGAAGGTATCCAAAAAATCCAGTGAGCGGTTCGATTGAAACCGTCATTTAGGACTTCTTGGAAGCGGAAAGCTCATCTATAACACTTTCGAGAACGGAAACTGGTCGGAGAACGAGCAGAGAATCAGCAATCCGTTCAAGGCCGGACAAGAGTTCGACCTGCGCGTTCGCATCCTCGAGGGCAAGTTCCAGGTTTTCGCCAACCGTGCCGAGATCGGAGTCTTCACCCAACGCCTCCCACTCGACGGAGTGAGTTGGACAATGAATAACTTTTGAGCGTGGGCGTTTCACATTCAGATCGACCACGTCTCGATCCGCGGAGATCTGTCGAAGCTCCGTCTCTTCCACTACGGCGGCAGAATCTTCCCGAACCCGTACATGGCGGTCGCCGGACTCACTCCCGGAAAGAGACTCGACATTTCCGCTCTGCCGAAGGGTAAGGACCCTGAATCTGACGATATCGATAATAATAAGTGCATTTAAGGAAAGAGAGTCAACATCAACCTGTACCGTGAGAACAAGGAGTACGCCCTTCAGGTCTCGATCCGCTACAACGAGGGAGCCGTCGTCAGAAATGCGATGACGAGCAACGTGTGGGGCAAGGAAGAGAGAGACGGAAAGCTGACTTTGGACAAGAAGCAAGTCTTCGACATCACCATCATCAACGAGGAGTTCTCCTTCCAAATCTTCCTCAACAACCAGAGATTCACCACTTTCGCTCACCGCGGCTCTCCGTCCGACATCAAGACTCTCGAGATCGACGGAGACGTCGAAATCCAGACGGTCACCATCAACGACGCTCCGGGAGTCTAACTCTCTAACCTCTTGTCTTTTGTTTTCTGCAATATTTTTCGCTAGTTCGCATAAAGTATTCTTTCACATTTCTTCTGTTTCTACACGAATTCCCCGATTGCATTGGGCACTCCCGTTTTGCAATCTTCTCGCCAAAATCTGCAATTTTACGTGTCGGTGCAAGGTTTGCAGAACACCGAAATTGACGAGCTGAGCTCCCGTGTTGCCTTTATTGGATTTCAGCGCTGAATTCAAATTTGAACAAAATGAAAGTTGATGAAGTTCTCATCAACAACGCCCAAAAAACGATCGATCGATTGATCAGGCAGTTGACAGAGATTGACAACGAAAAGTGAGTTATTTTCAACGTTTTTGACGAGAAACCTGGAATTACAGAGACTCACTCAGCGAGAAAGAGTACAAGGAATTGAGAGAAGACACTGTCAATCAGCTTGAAGTAATCCATTTCTATAAAACGCATCTACCGGAGTTCTGCTTCAGGAATTCGGAAAAATAGTGGAACGCCTTCAAGGCGGGGACGTTTCTCTAATTGATAACCTGACGGCAACAAAAATCGCTATCCGAGCAGCCATCAGCAAGGCGTTCAAGACTCCAGAAGTGATGGCTCTTTTTGCAGGAAAAAAGACCGGCTTGCTCAGGGAAAAGCTCATGATGGTGAGAAAAGGATAATGAAAATCAAGCTGACAATGAATAGTTTCAGACGGAAAACAACTATCGTGCACAGAAGATCTCAAAGCAAGAGTATCTGGAAAGGAAGTTCGAGATTCTGATGGCCCTGCGTCGGCTTGAGGAACCTCTGACTGAAGAGGAGAAGAAGTTCCTGAGCGAGCGACTGGAGACCCCTGAATTCCAGTTGATTGAGGCAAATGCCAATCGGGTTTTCGGCGGAAACCTTTGAGAAATCCAAAAATTGTTGTTCTGTAAATACATAAACTACTGTTATTTGCTCTTTTGCTCCCTCCGTCAATTCAATTTTTCCGACAATGGCTGCTTTTCCCATCTTATCTTTAAACCACAATCATCTGTTTTCAGTCTTTCATTTTCCGTCTAACTTTTTCTCTATTGTTTTTATCATTTTCACTTCTTTTTTGAATTTCACAGTTAGGAATATCGGAAAATGACTGAGAAAAAGAAGCGATTAGATGACGAGAGTACGAGGATATCTCCGCCGTGGGAAGCGTGGTTACACCTCGAGCGCGACCGCGCTTTCTATTTTAACCGGGAAACGAAGGAAACCACGTGGACTCATCCGAAGGGTCTGAAAGACGTTCCGAAGGATAAATTCTATAAAAAAGAAAAGAAAAAACAGAAAAAAGGTGACGAAAGTCCGATCAAAAAAAGAATCTGAAGGCTTGTGCCGAAGTGCCAAGACAAGAAAAAAGATCGCTGAAGAGAAGGGCGAGAGAAGAAGCGACGGACGCGGATGATAAAATGGTAAGCGTGGAATCAGAACATTCCGGAAATGTTCAGCATTTTCTAGGAAGTTGATGATGCTCTCCCGCCAAAACGAAAAGCAGCATGGGGTACGGAGAATGAGAACGAAGACGACGAAACGGTCGCCAAGAGAATAAGAATCGCCGACTTTCCTGTCATCCCGATACTTCCCCGAGTGAACGCACTAGTCCCAGATGCTCCAGCAATTCAAGTACGTTCTGCTCTTCATCTTAATCAATACAAAGCCAAAATCTTCCAGACTGTTCAGAAAGCGCATCCAAAAGTGTCATGGGCTTCCGAGACGCATTCGTTTAACCTGGTTCCCTACAAAGGCTGCGTCGTCTTTGACACCAATTCTCTCATCTCCGAGCCATGCATTATCGATGACGCTATTCAGAGTATCTAAAAAGATCTTCAGCTTTTCCCAAACAGTTTTTTTTGCAGATCAAGTACTCGTAGTGATTCCGTGCACTGTGCTCAGTGAGCTCGACGGGCTTAAAAAAAACGCAGAACTGCAAGAATCGATAAGCAGTGTGTCGAGAAGAATTCGAGCGTTGGCCGAAGAGAAAAACTGTTATTTGCACATGGAGACGAGATCAGAGTTGTACATGAAATTACCGGGTTGCAACGTCAATATGGCTGATAATGACCACCAAATTATTAAATGTGCACTCCGAATTAAGGCCGAACGTAAAATTTTTGCATACTTTCAACTTTTAACTTGTATTTTTTCAGTTCTTTCGCTTAAACCCTGGCTAAACATCAACGAAGAGTCGATTTTCTTTGTCAGCAATGATAATAATTGCGCCTCCATAGCTAATGGCCTTGGCGTCAAGACGAGCAGCACTGAAAAGTTTTTGAATATAATAAAAGGAGTGGAAGAGAAGAAGATCAGCACTCCGATTCCTCGTCGAGTGTCCCCTGAAAGAGAAGCTCATCGGAGGGATGTTCGGGAAGAGAAGCGCCACGATCGGCAGAGTGAGAGACGGAGTGAACCGCGCAGTGAACCACATAAAGAACGACAATACGATTCACGGGACCGACCGAGCAGTTCATACTGTAGAAGATCGGAAGCGACGACGACGTCCACAAGGAGTTACTCGAACGAGTACGCAAAAGAATACGGAAACGATTACGACGCCAGAAAGAGATGTATAGTTCAGCAAACGCGAAAAGACAGAGAAATGCACGATTGGATCAGAAAATCGCTTAAGAATAGTGCTGCGAGAGAGAAGAAATTTGAGAAAAACGAGAAGATGGAGTAGGAAGTGCCGGGGGCAGGCTGGCCGAACCAGCCCCGGCCTCCTGTCCGAAGGTCTATGGACCTTAGCCAAGAAGACACGGGTTCAGTGGAACAGGTTTATTGTGGATTGGACAATCAGGGAACCGCCTAGTCGGCGGGGCATGGGGAATTATATAGGGGCGGCTGGAATGTGGAGCTGGCCGGAAGTGACGCGGTGAGATCGGGAGGGCCGAGCGGAGGCGGCTGGAATGTCGGCGCGGAGATCACGTGAAGCGGCGGGATCGTGGGCGAGCCGGATGTCGGAGGTGCTCTGGAATGTGATCGGTTTGTAGTGGGTGAGATCAGTGGATGGTGTGAGCTTCCGGGGAAGGATCGGTGGGTTGGGGAGGGCGAGGGACGAGCCCTCATATTCGAAAAGTGGGCCCTGGCGTATGGTCCGGTTACCTGTGGTTACGGGACACCTTGGTCCCTTACACCTCCCACCTTTCGAATAGGACCGTCCCTGGTCCGGTGTGAAAATGGCGGAGGGCCGGTGGGTAGTGGAGCGGGCCGGCGAACAGGAAGAATTTGAAGCAATTTGGGAGACAGCGTAACTGCGCCAGCTACCCTCCGAAGAGGATATGCTCGCGCTGCTGATCCCTTGTTGCCTCCTCTGTTTTGCACCGTGAAGGTGTGCTCGGTCCACTACCTATCTGGTCATCTCCTGGATACGCCGCCAATAGGTTGTGCCGGCGATGACCTCTGCGCTGGCAACCACGAAACACCAATCTTTGGTGCGGCTGAGTGCGACGTTGACGCGTCGCGGGTCGTCGATAAACGATGATTGTCCGTCCGACCGTGTGAGCAGGACGAACACGGTGTCGAATTCTCTGCCCTGGCTGCAGTCGACCGTGCCAATGAAGAGCTCGCTCCGTTCCTCGTGATGGGACAGCGCCTTCACGATCACCGGCTTCTGGGCTCCGTAGAAGGAGAGGACGGCGACTGTTCCGGTGTAGTTCGAGGCGAACAGTGCGTCGATGTGCTTCGTCACGATCTCGGCCTCCTTCGTGTTGACCAGGCTGCTCCCTGCCTGACGATGTGACCTGGCGGGGATCTCGATCCATTGCACTGACGAGCGTGACGTGTGATTGCTGAGCTCTCGTGGCAGATGTTGGCCGTGGTCGTTGGCGGATCGCATAGCCCGCAGTTCTCCCGAGTAGAAACTCTTCGAGAGTACGTTGGTGATGTCTCTCGGGCAGCGGAAACTTTCACGGAAGGCGATCGTGGGGAATCGGTCTCCGTCCGATGCGTGGCTGAGGGCTGAATCCGTGCCGAGGCGTGAGATCACTCCGAGTCCGCTTCGCTTCTTGTCGGTTTCAGGCGTCAGTGGTGGTAGTTGCCGGCGATCTCCAACCATTGTGACGACCGCGTTGGGGAACACCAGTGTTATCGCCTGGTAGGTCGCGACGGGGATTTGTGAGGCCTCGTCGCATTGCACGAGCTTGACGAGCTTTGCCAAGTCCGGTGCGTGCTCGTGGAAGAACGTGAGGGCCGATGTGATCGTGGCGGCCATGATTCTCTTGTTCAGCTGGCGTAGGTAGGCGACGGCGACGGTCTTGAATGATGGCCGCTTCGGTGTGTGCTGCTTCAACGAGTGAACCCATTTGTCCGTGCGTGGAAGTTTCTTCAGCAGGCCGCGATGGAACCCGTGGATGAGCAGGGTCTTCTCGTTCTCAGTCCACTCGGATCCGGGGGGCGCGTCGTCCAGGTTTTTGACTGCCTCGCCAATACGTACTGGGAGATCGGCTTTGGTGATGAGGTTGAAGTCGAGCTCGTCTCTGTGGCGCTCCGTTATGATCCGCACCAGTCCGGAGATTCCGTGCTTGTCGGCGACCTGGCAGAGGTTGACGACTGCCGCATTTGACGTGGCGAGGAGTAGCTGGCAAGCGTCGCCGGGGAGTGTCCGTGCCGTGATGACCATTGTGGTACTCTTGCCGCCTCCGAAGCCGCACTCGGCGATGAGTCCTCTGGTCTTTGAGAAGCGGATGGTATTCACGTATCTCGCCTGGCTCTCCGTCAGGTTGTCGGGTTGGAAGAGGGATCCCGGCGTGAGCAGCTCGAGTGGCTCCGAACCGAAGAGCGCTTTGTTGACGGCGAAGTTGTCGTCCTCGTGGTTCATTGTTTCCTGGGCCAATAGGACCGTGACGACCGGGTTGTGGCTCGGCTCCTCCGCTTGTTGCTGCATGATGATTACGTTGTCCGCGCTCCGGAGTAGGATCGTTCCGAATCGGTCGCTGTTGAATCGATTGACTACCGCCTTCAGCTCCATTGACTCCGTGCGGTTGAAAATCGGGATGCCGGATGTTGCGGGGATGACGAGCTTGTCCGACAGCGTGAGGTCTATCTCTTTCGCTTGTCCCCAAGCGACCTTGTCGGGAGCGATTCCGAAGAATCTGGCGACCAATGTGAGCTGGATTGTGCCTCGGCCGGTCTGTCTGGAGTCGATGATCCGAGTTGTGTACGGGCGCAGGTCCGCAGGGCCGTTGACGAGAATCTGGACAGCGTGGGTTGCCAGGGCTCCCATCTGGCGGAGGACGACCTCGTTTTCGGGAGCGGGGTCGTTGAGCGCCGAGAGGATGGTTCGGGTGACCTTCTGTGACTCAGCCGGGAGGTTGCGGATGTTTCGTAGGGTCCCGCGAGCGAGTCCGTGCACTGGGATCTTCGATACGCTTTTCTTCGCGCGGAGCTTCATGTTGAGCGATCCGAGGAAGCTGTTTGTCTTCACTGGCGAGATGACGTCGGCGATCATGGGTCGCATGGACACCGGCTTCGGGAACTCGGCCGCGGGTACTTTTATCTCCGAGAAGATTCCTTGCGCGACGCAATGCAGCGTCGTAGTGGTCTTTGCCGTCGGGTGGCACAACACGTCGCGAACTCTGAGTCTTGGTAGCAGAATGAAGGACTTAACCGTGTAAAGCGTTGTTGCGTTCGCGTCAGCCGTGTTGGACCACTGGACCGTTTGCGGCTCCTCCTCGAAGCGGGAGTTCCGGTAGAGGGCTGTGATCCAGACGATGTCTCCTTCGAGTAGCAGTTTGGGTGAGCCGATGTCTCCGTTTGGCTGGAGTGGGCATCCGGAGCGGGATGTGATCTTGACGTTGCGGACGTCCGGGCGGTCGGTGAACGTCTCGTAGAAGATCGCGGCTGCCGTGTGCGAGGTCCCGACGGCGTGGATGATGCGGTAGGGCGCACCGGGGCCTGGAGGAAGAGTTCCGATCTCCATGGGCTCGCCTTTCGTCAACGCTTCGACGCTGTCGTCTCGTTCCAGCTCTCCGTTGTCGACCACTTCAGCGATAAATCGGGCGGCGTCCTCTGTCGAGAAATTGGCTTCGACGTCGTTCACCAGCTTCTGCGGGTTGTCGGTGTAGTCGTCTTTGAGGGCCGCGACTGATGTCCCGTGCGAATAGTACTCGTACCATGGATGAGGTGGGATGAATTTCACCGTCGGCTCCGCTGCCATCGGGTCGTTGTCCGCTGCTTGCACGACGAGTGGGGCGACCGGTGTCTGTGTGGTGGAGGCGTCCACCGGCTCGGCGTCCGGGCGGAGGAGTTCTTCTTCCGGGATCAGCTCCTCTGTGGTCGGGGCTTGTTCGTCGACGTTGACGACCAGGTCCTCTACGATGTCCTCGGTGTAGTCGAGTTCTTCGGGCACCGGGTCGTGTGTTGCTAGTGGAGCGAAGGTGATTTGCTCCGGGGCAGGTCCAGTGTCTGCTCCTGGATTGTCCTGGGCAACGGGGTTGTCTTGCGGCTGCATGGTGGTTAGGTGACAGAGTTCGGAACCGAGGATGCGGGCCTATGTGAGCAGGGTGCTACACTGGGACACCGCGGGGAGAACTGAGTTGGAGAAATCGGTTTCTTGGTTGGGAACTGACCTAAGTCGTAGTAGGAATTCGAAATGTTGGGGGAAAAGAGGCGAGGATGCGGGCCTATGTGAGCGGGTGCTGCACTGGGACACCGCGGGGAGAACTGAGTTGGAGAGGGGGAAAAGCGGCGTCTGATTGGAATTTTTTTTTTGAGAGAAAGTTCAAGGACGTGCGCTTATGTCTGGTAAACAGAATGGAATGACGAGGTTGGGTCACCGCGAGAGGGCGGGACGGGGCGTGGGCTGGACTGTCCGGCGTGCGCTGTTACAACGCGCGTGCTTTGTCGTTCGATGACGTTGTGGTCGAGCCCTGAGATCGCTCCGCGGGGAACGGTATGGTTGTAATGGTCAATTATCTAATGGTGGCGCGGACGCAGATTGTAACGTGCGGGGGTGTTTGCAGGCTCGGCTGGGGGCCGGGCTCGAGGTGACTGTACTATGACCGGAGGAGGAGCGGGGTGAAGGCGTGGGCTGCGGCGGATCACCTGGGGGTTTGGCGGTGGCTCCTGCACGTCGGTGAACGGGGTTTCCGGTACTGATGGGGGCGGCGTGGTGGATTCAGGTTTGCGCTCAGCCCGAGTGTCTTCCGGTTGCTCATCTTCCGTCTCGTCTTCCGGCGTGGTGTGGGCTGGCCCTTCGGGTTCCACGAATTTCTTGATTTGGTCGAGGTGGACGGTACGCGTCGGCTTCGTGGGTCGTCGGATGTCTTGGATGGTGGCCAAGGGACGATTTACTTTAAGTACGCGGAATTGACCCTTCCATGGCATTACCAGTTTTCTGGACAGCTTGGTTTTCGCGCCGTAGTTCTTCATCAGCACCCGATCTCCTGGTTTGATGTCCGATGGTTTCACGGCGGTGTCTGCATTCGCCTTGAAGGTTTCCTGAGCCTTGACGGCGTGCTCGCGGGCGGTCGTCCAGGCTTCTTGCAGTGTCGTTGTGAGTGACTCGCGGAGTTGTTCTGCATCGATGGTCTTGAGCGCCGTTGGTTCGGGATTCAAGATCCTGTCCACGTGAAATACTGGGTCTCTTCCGAACATCAGGTAGAACGGAGTTTCCTGCGTCGTGGAGTGAGTGGACGTGTTGTAGCAGAACGTGATGGCGGGGAGGAGCAGGTCCCAGTCCGTGTGTTTCTCGTTCACGTACTTGGCCATGATGGAGTGGAACGTCCGGAAGGTGCGTTCCGTGGCTCCGTTGCCTCGGGAATGGTGTGGGATGGAGACGTGCTGCCCTAGCTTGAGGAGGTCGCAGAATTCCTTGAAGGCGGCCGAGGTAAAGTACGAGCCGCCATCGGTGATGATTTCCGACATCGCCCCATACTTGAGAACGCACTCGTTGAGTACTGCGCGTGCGACCGTTTCTGAGCGACAATCGGGTAATGGGACGGAGATCACGTATTTGGAGAACCAGCAGATGAGGTTTGCGTAGTACTTGTTCCCGCGTGGTGTGGATGTCAGGGGTCCTGTCAGATCGATGCCAACCTTCTCGAACACTCGCGACGTGGGTACTGTTAGTAGCTCTTCGCGGTTGGGTGGGTTCGGGTTCCTTTTCTCCTGGCATTTGGGGCAGGCGATGCACTTTTCGAATGTGTCGCGTCTCATTCCGGGCCAGAAGAACCGCTTCTGCATTTTGTGGAGGGTCTTCCGCCAGCTGAAGTGTCCTCCGGCCAGTGCGTTTGTGTGGAACGCTTCGAAGAGTAGCTCAATCAGCTTGGTGGGGATCACTGTTTTCGGCAGGTTGGCAGGAGGGAAGGAGACGACGAGGAGTCCTCTTGCTGAGATGCTGCAGTATTCGATCAGTGGAAGCCACGATTCGGGGAGCTCCTCGATCTGGGCTGTTTTGTTTGTGAGGAATTGCCTCACTTTCCCCAGCTCGGCGTCGTCTTGTTGCTCCTTGAGCAGATTCAGCGGTCTGCCGTTCCTTGGCGTGAACGCTGCGATTTCTGGTAGACGTTTGGCTTCGAGGTCTGCTGACGTCATGCACACTGGGAAATCGATTATGTCCTTGAGTTCGACTCCGTCCAGGGGTGCGACCTCGTCCTTGGCTCTTGACAGGCAGTCGGCGACGGTGTTTTTCTTACCGTCGATGTGGACGATCGTCACGTCGTATTGTTGTAACTCGATGAGCCACCTGGAAAGGTTGTCGTGGGTCTTACTTTTGGACAGGAGGTAGCTCAGCGGCTTGTGGTCGCAATGTAGGACGATCTTCGACATGCACACGTAGGGGCGGAACTGACGTAGGGCAAAGATGATGGCGCCTAACTCCACTTGGATTGCTGGCCATCTCGTCTCGGTGTCAGCGAGCGTGCGGCTAGTGTAGGCGATGACGGTGTACGACTTCTCGTCGTCTTGTCTTGTCTGCATGAGGGCTGCTCCTTGGGCTACTGCGCTAGCGTCGGTGAAGATGTGAAACGGCTTGTCGTAATCTGGGAAACCGAGGATGGGTTCCTCGACCAGGGCCTTCTTCAGTGTTTGGTATGCGTCTTCTTGCGGTTGGTCCCACTCGAACTTCACGTTCTTTCGTGACATCTTAGTGAGTGGTTCCGCGATCCCGGCGAAGTCCTTGATGAACTTCCTGAAGAAGCCGGCCATTCCTACAAAACGCCTCACTTCTTCCGAATTTTTGGGAGTGGGGAATGCTGCTATGGCTGCCACATTTGACTTGAGGGGGTAGTAGCCGTTTCTGGTGATCTCGTGTCCCAAGAATGAGATGGTTCTTTTTGCGAATTCGCATTTCTTCGGAGAGGCTTTTAAGTTGAACTCGCGGAATCGGGCCAAGACTTTCTCGATGGATGCCAGGTGTTGGTCGAAGTCCTTGCTGTACACCAATATGTCGTCGATGTAGACCAGTACTTCGTCGTCTAATCCTCCGAGTACTGCCTTCAATGCTCTTTGAAAGTACGAGGCTGCCGACCGGAGGCCAAAGGGAAGATGGGTGTATGCGTACACTTTATTCTCCGTCGTGAATCCGCATTTGTACGATGAACTCGCGTCGAGTCGGAGTTGCAAGTAGCCGTTCGCCATGTCCAAGCTGGAAAAATAGCTACTGCCTCCCACCTTTTCGAGGATCGCTTCTATCCGTGGGAGTGGGAAGTTGTCGGGGATCGTTACTTCGTTGAGCCGGCGGAAGTCCAAGCAGACTCTCATTGATCCGTTCTTTTTCTTGACGAGAACCAGGGGAGAGGTCCACGGCGTGTTGCTCTCCGTGATCCTTCCTGATCGCAGTAGGCCGTTGATGTGCTGCTCGAGCTCGGCCTGGAACTTGGTCGGTACTCGGTACGGCCTTCCTCTAATGGGAATTTCAGTGTTGGTGTAGATGTGCACTGGATCTGTTCTGGAACTCCCGAGGTCGTAAGCGTTTCTGGAGAAAACGTCTGCAAATCGTTCGATTAGCGCGCTCAGGGCGCTTCTTTCGTCGTCGGAAAGGCTGTTGTTTTCGAGGTTAACGTGGAATTCGGGGTCAAGTGGCTGAAGATCTTCTTGGTCAGTCGGTGAAGCGACACTGTGCTTCTCCGAACAGACCGCGTTGATCTCGGCGCCGCCAATATACCAGGTGGCCTTACCTAGGACTTCTTTCTCGTACAGGGTGATAGCCGCGTCTGTGGGGTTCGTTACTAACAGACGGGGGTGCCAGGTATCGAAAACCGCGGGGGTGACTACTAGGTCCTCTCTCCCTTCTTTAACGCTCTGGGTGGTCATGACTGCTGGGTACACGAACGACATTAAATCGGTGGCGCACCTAACGAACGCTTCGGAATGCGGCGGGACTACCGTGGTTCGTAGTGCCCGTACCTTGAATTGATCGTCGTTGTTCCGCGGGTGTGGTGAGTACCAGAGGTGACCGAGCGGGATGTGGTGCTTTCCTACGATGAACCGGTTGGCTGCGTAGTCGAGATGGAAACGCGGCAGGCGGCGTAAGAAGTCGTTGCCCAGGATGACGTTGTAAGTCGTTGGTCCTTTCGGGATGCAGTCGTTCTTGGTGAAGTGGACCTCGTGTTGGTATTGTGTACCGGCCACTTCGATGCTCATTGCTGCCATCCCTGCCATCTCGACGTGTCCACCTCCGAACGCCACGGCCGATTCCGTGGGTGATGTTGTCAGTTGGTAGACGCCGAAAAGGGGACATAAGCTGGCGCTTGTGACCGTGAAGCTGGCGCCGGTGTCGACCAGAGCCAAAATTGACACTCCGTTGCACTTGAGGGGAATGTGCGCCGTGAAGAATCGCGGGCGCTCCGGGACTGGTTGGGCGATGGTGTTGACAACGACGATCTCCGAGTAATCCACGACCGCCCCGATGTGGTTGGGTGGTCTCTGTGTCTTTTTCCATGGCGTCGGGATCCGTTGCATGATTGGAGCGACGTACTGCTGAGCGAGGAAGGAGATCACCATCGCGGCCACGAAGAGTGTGACGACGATGTTTGTCGCAACTGTCCAAATCGTCAGCCCGATTTGCCACAGCCACTGGACGCGTTCCCAGAGGGAAAGGATTTCCTCCATTTTGTGAGCTGTGATCGGTCCGTCCCGAGGGTCGCCGTTGTGGCTCACGATCCTGGTCAGTGCTTCGGGGTTCCCTTGAAGTGCCTTGTAAAAGTCCTCCACGTGGCGTGGCGCTGTGTCTTCCGAGATTGTGGCCATGATGAGGTTCGAGAAAATGGTCGGGGCCACGTCGGCGTCTGACGATGTCAGGCCATCCACTGTGAACGTGACCGGGAGAAAGTCTTCCACTTGTGTCCTTTCGAGGGAGAACGGGTTGAGTCTCGACAGTTTTCCGTCCGAAAGGAACTCAAAGTCGGTGGTTAATGCGCACGGGAGTTCGTGAGCCCGTGAGGTCAGGATGCTGGTGACCGGATCCAGGAACATGGTTACCGACGTGTTTCCCAGGAGTTGTACTTTGGCCAGCGGCTTCGAGAAGCACTTCTCCTCGAATGGCAGCAGCTTGAACGCAATCGGAGGGACTCGGTGGCACTGTCTAACCGCCAACACTCCGTCTCCGAGGTAGTTTGCTGCCAGGTCGGTCCTGTTGAGCAAATGGCGGATCACCAAATCCGGGCTGGACGCTGCTGCGGCGCTGGCTGCTGCCGAGACGGTGTTCAACGATAGGCACCAGGCGTGGAAGTGTCGTGTGAACCATTCCTTCGAGTGTTCGATAGCGGCTGCCTCGGCGGCGAGTAGCTGGGCGGAATGTTGGGTGGAGTAGACGATGCCCACCATCTTCTTCATCTCCGGGTCCAGCTCTCTCTTCTTTCGCATGACGTGGTCCTTGAATGCGATTCCCTGCTCGGTCAGCTGTAGGCTGCGCTGACAGTCTGTTATCGTTGCCGTTGAGTTGGGGAACGAGAGGGCAATCTGCTTGTCCTCCGAGATCCAGATGTTCCCTTTTTGGAATCCCTTGAAGCGGCCAACTCTGATGAAGCGGCATTTCTGGTCGACTGATGGGGACCAGATCAGGGCGGATCCTTGCGCATTGTTGCAGAATCCTTCCTGGTACTCGCATCCTGTCATGATCGCCACGGTGGTCGATGGCTTGGTGCTTCCGAAGTGGGCAATCACTTCTGTTGGCATGTAGAAGCAATTGAATGTTTCCGAGGTCTTCGTCTGGAAGGCTCCGAGTGGTGCTGATGGCCATTCCATAACGTGGTCGTTTGTTGTCTTGTAGACTCCGTCAATCTCTCTCAGCTCTCCGTGGTTGCACTTGTGATGTTTGGACATCTGTCTGCATTCCTCCGGTGAGACGATGAGTTCTTGGTTCGATGTGTTTTCGTGCTGCACTCCCACCAGGTTGATCCAGTACTCCGAAAAGGTGCGGACGATTCGGCAAAACATTCCCGGTGATGAGTATTCGACGGTGTTGGGGCGGTAGAGTGTCAGCGTGCGTGTCTGGAGATCTTCCGTCTTCAAGTCGAACAGCGGTGAGCAATCGATCGTTGGTGGAAGGCGGTGGTACGTTTCCTTCGCGGTTGGTAGACACAACAGGGGGTCCGATGCCGATGCGACACAGACTAGCGCGCAGATTGTGAGCCAGAATGCCGGTTTACTTACGGCGCTCAACACGTTGATCGACGGGTGGTATGCCGATGCGGCCAACTCCTCATTCCTTGCTTTGAGGGCTTCGATTTGCTGGAGCATCAATTCTCTCTCCGACGTGTCCATTCGTTCTCCGATGGCCTGGACCTTTCCGTATGGTTGAGGGGCCACCCGGTGGTTGAGGGTGGGGTCCTGACGTTGGAACTGCGGCTGTCGTTGGTTGGACTGTGGGTTGTTCTGTGCTCGCTGGTAGGTTCCGCGTTCGATGTCAATTGCCTTCCGCCGGCAATCGATAGCCAGATGTCCCTTGATTCCGCAATAGAAACACGTGCGTGACTCCCTCTGTCCGTAGTTGCCGGGGTATTGCGGTCTGCTGTCTCCTCGTTGCGTGTTGTCTCTGCTTGACCGCTGGTTGTTCCACTGTTCTCTCGGTCGTCGCTGTTCGGCCGTCTGTTGCCGGGGTTCCTCACTGAGTTGTTGACGAGCTAGGACTGCTTCGATGGCTGCGTACGGTCTCACGGTGTTCGTCCTGGCTGTCTCTTGGAGGAGGAGCTCGTATTGCAAGGCGGCGGCCAGTGCTTCTCTGAGCGTTTTGGGGGAACGACCTCTGGTGTGGAACTTGATGTCCGGAAGAAGGCCATCCACGAAGGACTCCATCGTTTTGTCCTCGACGACTGATCGGTTGCCTCCGTAGGCCGTGTAGGCCAGCTTATGGGTCCTTACGCAGAAGGCGTCGACTGATTCACCGGCGGCCTGGGTACAGATACGTAGAGCTTGTCGAGCTATCTCTGCGCGGCACGGATCCGTCGATTCCTGTCGAAGGTGTTCCACCAACTGCGTGAACGTAGCGTTCGCGTTCGCTTCCAAGAAGTCCTCGGCCATGTCCCTTGCTCGGTCTCTCAGGTAAGCCAAGAGGTAATTCTTCTTGTTGTCGCTGGTGAGAGGCGGGGTGCAAAGTGCGACGTTGTCGTTGAAGCTTCTGAGGAACTTCTCGAATTGCTCGCCTGGTGCGCCCGTGAACGGCTGGATTCCTTGAGTTGGCTTGAGTGGCGTTGTGAAAGTCAGGATCCTGGCGGGGGTCGCATCGTCGGTATTCGTCCCGAGAGCGGCTCGGGTCTTCGAACGAGTGTTGTTGGAGATCGGCTCCTCTTGTCGGCTGCGCTCTTCGGTTTCGGCAATGTTGGAGGACGACGTGCTCAGTACCATATGCGAATTACCAGGGGGCAAGCTCGCTCCGCACTGTGGAGCGTTCAATACTCCGATGACTTTCTTGATGACCGTGTGCGTGGTCATAAAGTCGGTGATCGCTGCATCTCGTACTGCTGTGATGGTCTCAATGTTGGCTTTTGCCTTCTGCGGTATCGCGTCCGCTAGGGCCAGGGTGAAGGCTGGTACGATCGCGCCGATCTGCTCAGGAGTGAGGCGGAAGAGGCCGGGCGGGGTGGAAGCGGTTCTCGAACGCTTTCTTGCCGGTTGCGGTGGGAGCGGTGACTCAACGGTTGGTTGAAGGGTCTGATCGGGGTCGTCGATTCTCTCGGTGGATGCACTCCTTGGCGGTATCAGCGGCTGGTCCATGTTGGGATGGGTAGTTGTTGGTTTGTGGGGAACACGACACGCCCAGGAAGCACTACGTGCTTGCAACGGAACGTACGGATTCAAAAACGACGGGAAACGAACGAGATAGGGAGCTGTGGGACCGACGGGGGTCGAAGACGGTTGAAACAGGGCTGGATGAACTAAAACGAATGACGTCACGAAACTTTCTGAGGCTATCGGATAAGATGACGAGTAATAAAACGTGAGGGATAAGCAAGATATGAACGGAACAACTGATCGGGATGATAACTGGTGAGAATGGCTACTAATAAGGGAAGGACGACGGTCGGATCCTGTGACCCCTGGCATTCTCTCTCTCTCTCCCCCAGACTCTCGCTTTGTCTGGGGGTGTCGCATGATAACGGTCTCTCTCTCTCTCAGACCGGACAAATAAAACAACGGGACCGAGCTTTTGATCTCTCGTGCGCCCTCGCCTACGTCACCTCGGACCTTACTAAACGCTGCTTACCCGAATAGGGGCCGCTTGGGTGGTGGGGCTTGTGCCAGGCTAACATCATGCGACAACTCAAAGTGTCTTTCCATCTGGCTATGCACGGTACAACTCACTACGGGGATAGGGGCTAAACTAACGCAGCGGGGTTTCACATCTGCGGGCGGGGGAAAAGAAACTATACTAAGGAAAGAGCAGGAAAAACGGTGAGCCGCTTACGAACACTTCTCGACGCCTGCAGGGCTTCTCGGGACTCGGTAGACAGGAGAGATAGGACAGAAAAAGGAAAGAAGACCTGATTGTCTCCATAAACCGTCCGGAATTGTGCGGCCAAGGTAGAGGGCTGAATAATAGGTCGATGGACGGGTGACCCCGGAGGTCACCAAGCTCGCTGCTACCAGTAGGAAGTGCCGGGGGCAGGCTGGCCGAACCAGCCCCGGCCTCCTGTCCGAAGGTCTATGGACCTTAGCCAAGAAGACACGGGTTCAGTGGAACAGGTTTATTGTGGATTGGACAATCAGGGAACCGCCTAGTCGGCGGGGCATGGGGAATTATATAGGGGCGGCTGGAATGTGGAGCTGGCCGGAAGTGACGCGGTGAGATCGGGGGCCGAGCGGAGGCGGCTGGAATGTCGGCGCGGAGATCACGTGAAGCGGCGGGATCGTGGGCGAGCCGGATGTCGGAGGTGCTCTGGAATGTGATCGGTTTGTAGTGGGTGAGATCAGTGGATGGTGTGAGCTTCCGGGGAAGGATCGGTGGGTTGGGGAGGGCGAGGGACGAGCCCTCATATTCGAAAAGTGGGCCCTGGCGTATGGTCCGGTTACCTGTGGTTACGGGACACCTTGGTCCCTTACAATGGAAACAATTGAAAAGGTAAAAAAATTAGGTAGCTGAAGAATGAATTAGCGTTTTGTTTCAGAGAACATCACGCCCATCGATCCCACTGGCCGACGAATACTCTCCTTCGAAGCCAGAACCTCAATCTCGCCCTCATACGGTATCCATACCGATGAGAAGTATGAGCACCCCAGCCGCCAGAAGTGTCCAACCCGAAAGAGTTACGAGAGCCCGCCCGCAAATGCCATTGAGCTTGTCCGACGATGAAGAAGCCGGCGCCGACGACGGAATGGATTGCACGTAGCCATCGGTTGGCACAAAACAAAGACGATGCAGTTGTCGCCCAACGGTCGGAGCACCCCTCACATTTCCTGCCATATACACTCCATTAATAGCACTATCGTGTAATCGTTTATTTATTATAAAATGATCTCCCATCCAAAACCCGCATATGTCGCCGTGGGCAGCACAAAAAATGTTTCTTACGGCCAACTCGTCAGATAAGTATGCCATAGGTTTTCACCGATATGGTTGCGCAGTGACCAAGGCTGGGCACTCGGACCCAACTTTACAGGTTCTAGTTTCAGGACGATTCAATTATCTGCTCCGGGGATAAGTTTAATGGATGTACTATAGTGTTTGGAGTGCCTTTTAAACCTTTCAAATAATGTTATTGTACTATCAAAAACGAAAGGAAACTAATTTTCTAGGTATAAACTGTGGTATTCTGCATAATTGTTCGAGAGACGAAAAATTTTGCGAAAGTTAATTGAAAGGAACGGACAAAATGCTCATATAAATACACAAAAACAGTTAGATTATGTCGCGGTTCTATTCTGCGCAGTTCTATTATGTCTCGGTTCTATTGTGTCGCAGTTCTACTCTGCCCAGTTCTATGT
This sequence comes from Caenorhabditis sp. 36 PRJEB53466, assembly GCA_946814055.1. NCBI lineage: Eukaryota > Metazoa > Nematoda > Chromadorea > Rhabditida > Rhabditidae > Caenorhabditis > Caenorhabditis sp. 36 PRJEB53466. The sequence goes on from CAMPFS010000002.1 coordinate 7,135,770, forward strand.
TGGACCGCCAAAAAATTAAAGGACGAATGGCCGAGAATTTCGAATATGGCCTAGAAATCCTATGGCCGAATTATTTTGCGCGACCAAATTTCCACCGAAATTTGCTCAAAGTTTGCTCGCAGAAAGAGCATCGATTTGCTCTTTTCAATTAGTTGTTTTTGTTAAAAAAGCAATTTTTTTTTACTTTGGAAACAATGAATACAAAATCAATTCGCTCTAGATTTCGCAATATCCGTTTTTCGTCATACTCGCTTTGAAAATTCACAAATTGCAAAAAAAAGTTGCAGGTAATGTCAGGCACAGCGAGTTTAGTTCACAATCTGCCGGCCAGTGGCGACAACAATCATCGTGGATTGCATAGTTGTAAGTGAATTGGTTACATTGCGGATAGCGATTGAAAATTTAATTTCAGTGAAGAATCCGCGACGCGCCGCCGACAATGAGCCACTTCTTCGATTCCGAGAAGCGAAAAAGGTTCTGGGCGATGTGTACAGTGAACTGAAGGATAATGTGGGCGAGTTGGAAGGTGTATACAAAGGTTGGTATTCGAAAATTTCAAGTCAATTCAAAAGGAGTTTCAGACATCAAGGAAAACGATTTCGTGAGCGTAGAACAGAGAGAAGAAGTCGAGTCGATAAGGGATTCGATAAAAACAATAATGGACACGTTCCAAAGAGACAACATGAAAGTGGTGTTCTTCGGAAGAACGAGTAACGGAAAGAGTACAACGATCAATGCGATGCTTCACGAAAAAGTGCTCCCGCAAGGAATGGGTCACACGACGTGCTGTTTCTTGCAAGTGGAGGGTTCCGAAGAAGAAGTTGGACACCTTCAACTGGACGACAATCCGCAAAAGATTGATATGAAGAAGTTGGGAAAGCTTGGGCACGCGTTGAGTGACGAGAACTCTGATCTGCCAGCTATGGGGCAAGACTCGCTGCTCCGTGTGTTCCATCCGAAGAAGAGCGAATCGGGAGAGTGCCGACTTCTGCAGAATGACGTCGTCATACTCGACAGTCCTGGAGTCGACTTGTCGCCCGAATTCGACAGTTGGATTGATAAGCATTGCCTCGACGCCGACGTGTTCGTGCTCGTCTCCAATGCCGAATCCACTCTGACACAAGCTGAGAAGAATTTTTTCCATCGTGTTGCGAAAAAGTTGAGCAAACCAAATGTGTTCATTCTCAACAATCGATGGGATGCGAGCGCCTCCGAGACGGAGAACATTGAAGACGTCAAGAAGCAGCATTTGACACGTTTTAGACAGTTTTTGGTAGACGAACTGGAAGTGTGCTCGGAAAGAGAAGTCAACGACCGCATCTTCTTTGTCTCTTCGAGAGAAGTTCTTGAGGCAAGACTCAAAGCTCGGGGACTCGTTCAGAAGGCCTATCAGGCCGAGGGACACGGAACGCGAGCTCTTGAATTCCAAAACTTCGAGCGTCACTTCGAGCAGTGCATCTCCCGTTCTGCAATTCACACCAAGTTCGAAGCACATAATCGGCGTGCTCACGAAATGATCGGAAAGATGCGGCTCAATCTGAACAGCGTGCTCACTTCGGCCGCGGAGCAACGCAACAAACTACAGAACAATTTGAACGAATCGACGCGACTTTTCAATGAATGTCGTGTCAATTTCACTCAGTTTGAGAAGGCATATCGCGAACAAACAGAACGACTTCGCGCGGAGGTTCATCTAAAAGTCTCTGCCGACTTTTTCGAGGAAATAGCTCGTCTCGATGCGATCATCGACCGATTCGATCAGTCGTTTGACGGAAGCTCCACGGGCATGGTTCAGTACAAACAGGACTTGGCAGTGTTCGTAGACAAGTGCTTGAGCACGGACCTGGAAGCTAGATGCACTGGAGGGCTCATGTCGAGAATCTGGAATCTCGAGAATGATATGTTCCGTGAGTTATAGAGTTTGTAAATAGTTAACATGGAAATCCGCATGTTTCAGAATACGTTACAAAGATTCTTGCGGAGCCCTATCAAAATAAACTGGAGGAAGTCTGGCGGTACCGTGCTCCGTTCAAATTCAGCATTTGCGTGGATGTTCCAGCGCTTGTGAAGTAATCGTTAGATTGATGTTGTTTGAACCAAATCGTTTAATTTTCAGCGATTTCCACGAGGATCTCGAGTTCCGTTTCACGTTCGGTCTCCACGCAATGATCCGCCGAATCATCGCCTACCGTAGTGGGCAGCCCGTCACCGCCATCAACACGAATCTGTTGACGCCGCTTTCTCTGAAACCGAACGAGAAGAACGTGGTGCGAGACGCGGAATCGACGGCAGCCGCTGAAGAGCAGGCGATGATGACGCAGATGGTGCTGACTTCGGCCGCCTTCCTCGCGAACGGCAGTCTCGGAGTGCTCGTCGTCGGAGGAATCGTCTACAAAGCAGTCGGATGGAGGGTTTGTCTTTTGCAGGATCCTACAGAATTTTGATTAACTCTTTTTTCAGGTCATTGCCGTCGGTGGAGCCGCCTACGCAGGATTGTACGCGTGGGAACGAATGCGTTGGAACTCGAGTGCCAAAGAACAGCATCTAAAGGAACAGTTCCGTTCGCATTTGGCCGCCCGTATGCAACAAGTATCCACTGCCCACACTCAACATTGCGAGACACAAGCAATGAGGTACTGTTCAAAATAACTCAATTGCGGTGTGGAACCCCTGTTTTACAGGGAAATGGACCAAGTGTTCGACGGATTGAAAGCGACTGTCGGCGGAGTGCACAGAGAAATGAAGAACGATTTGGACGGACAGAAGACGCAGATCGACGCAGTCGACTCGACAATTCGCACGCTAGGAACCATAAAGTAAACGAAATTTCAAAGCTTTCAGAATCTAATTTTTCTCATTTTCAGAGGAAAAGCAGTGTTTCTTCTGCGCAATCTGGAGCAATTCGCCTCCTCGTACCTCCGCTCCGATTCTCCGTCGTCGCCATGAAACTCTTAACTGGTTTTTTCCCTTTTTCAAATATATTGGTGCTTTTCTCTCTCGATTTTAGCTTTTCGTGTGTTTGTGAGCTTGGAATAAGCGACAATGTAGATATTTCGATGAGCTCTCCCTTTAGGTGTTAGTAGACGAACGTTTTAGTGATTATTATAACACAACCAGGTTATTAATAAAGCATATTTTTTAAAACTAATTCTAAGAACTTTAATTAGCTGAGTTATAGGTATTCAGTTTCCACGTATTTTTGTTTTAATTTCTAAAATTTTTGAATAAGAGTCTTTTTAGCAATGAAAGAGGACGAAGAAGATGGCGGAATTGCGATGGAGTTCGATCAGTGCGCACAGGAGACCATGTTCTACGCCTCGTGCGTCGAAGATCGGGGCGACGGAAACATCTCGCGCACCGACTCGGCCGTTTCCATGAACAGAGAACCGCCCCCAGTCGTTTTACAGGTCCGGTTTTTCCTGAAAACCGTACGAAAACCATTCTTCGTGGATTTCAGAAGTTCAACTCGTCGCGGCGAGACCATCACTTGCGCACTTTTCACGAAATTAACGTTAAACGGTGTCAGGCGTATCGGAAAGAAATGGAGGAGCAACGCAAAGGGTTGGGAATTGTGAATTCAGATGAAAAGGGGAGGAGAGTTGATTTTCAGAACGGACACTTACTTGCTCACTCAACAGAAACTCGCCGTTCACCTCATTGACTTCATCGATGTGCCACTTAAGGTAGGCAGTGCTTCTAGAAGTTTCTATTGATTCTCCTCCGGCATGGCTTCGTCTTCTTTGCATCTTTCCCCCGCAGGTGAAGCATCCGGTGTGCTGTGCTTGTTTCTCTCTTCATGATTACATTTCGTGCTCTTCGTCATTTTTTCCATTTCAGAAGACGACTCAACGCAGAATATGGACTGATCGCGTCACGACTCCGCTGTATTCGATGACAGGAAGCGGTTTAGAAGTGAGCGGAGACTATTTCTTCCCTATGGAATCTCCGTACGCGACTATTCAGAGATCCTATGTGAGCTTCTTCTTATTCTTCCTTTTTCCTCAACTCCACCAGTTCAGCTACGTTCCCTGGCCGACAATCTAACCAGAACTTACCGGAAAATTGTCGAAATTAACGAGTTTGTGGAAAAGTGCTCCGAACACAGCCAACTGATGCTTCCGATGCTCATGGCTGTGCTCTGCGACTGGGCGAAAGAGTTTCTCCGAGATCATGCGAGAAGGCTGGACGAACTGAGGGCAGAACGACTCGTGGATCCTCTGCAGACGCTGGCTCGGTTGAATCCGATGGTCGAAGACGTGGAAGTGGTGCGGGAGATGCTCGGAGAAGACACTGGAAAGAGTGTGTGGCTGTGGGAGGATATTGAGAAGTCGTGGAATCGAATATTCTTGCTCACGCAAAGAGAGGCGCTCGTGAAGAAGAGGGAAGTCGTCCGACGGCTGCAGAGCCGATGGATCGGAGCCCTTCTCTCCACTATGGATCACATTTTCGAAGTGGGAAGAGTACCCGCGGAAGCGATTCATTTTGTGTTGCATAAGTGAGTTTTAAAGATTTCAAAGGCATTTATTCGGGGTTTGAGCACATAAATATAAAGAGAAAATAAATAGGAGACATTGTCTAGTGACGTCTGTTTCTGTAGCCCTGGTTGGCGTTGACTGGGGCGCTGTCGTGTCTCTGTGGGCACGGACAGTACTCCGCGTCGGTTCCTGGCTCTCCCTCCTCTCCGGCGGCTCCAGCGGCTCCGTTCTCTCCGTTGTCTCCGTTCTCTCCGCGTGGTCCGCGCTCTCCTGGTGGTCCAGCGATTCCCTGGGCGCCAGTGTCTCCCTGCGGTCCCTGGTCTCCTGGCTCTCCGGTTGGTCCGGAAACTCCTTTGGTCCTGGAAGTCCGACCTGGTGCTCGGTATCGGCTCCTGGCTCTCCGTCCTGTCCTGGCTCTCCCTGTGGTCCGAGTCCTCCGACTCCTCCGAGAGTTCCTGGCTGTCCTGGAGTTCCGTCTCTTCCTGGCATGGCTCCCTGTCCGCGAGCTCCGCGCATTCCACGCACTCCTGGCTTTCCTTGTGGTCCTGGTGGTCCCTGTGGTCCCTGTGGGCAGGTAAAGCATCCAGCGTACTGCTGAGTCTGAGCTTGCGCGTCGTCGGCGTCCTGTCCGTCGATTCCTGGTACTCCTGGAATTCCGTCGATTCCATCGGCTCCTGGGGCTCCCTTTGGTCCGGATGGTCCGGCTGGGCACGAGTTATCAGCGTTGCAGTTGCAGGAACCTCCTGGAGTTGGCTCTCCGGAAGCTGGGTTGAATTGTGGTGGGATTCCAACGACTCCTGGGAAGCCTCCGGGGGTCTGTGGGGCAGCTCCACCTGGGAATCCTCCCTGTGGAGTCGGGTTCGGGGCGGCGGCTCCGTATCCACCGTACTGTCTCTTCACACGTCCGAACTTTTTCATTTCGAGGTAGAGGCTGTCGGTTTCGAACTGAAAAGAAAAAAGAAACTGATAAGGTATGAAAAAGTGAAACGAACCCTCCAAGCATCCATTTCGACGTTCATCTCATTACGGATCTCTTCAATGCTGGAGCTGATGTGCGGAATGGCGAAGAGCACGCATCCGATCGAGAAGAGGCCGAAAGAGATGGCCGTGTAAGCGGAGAGACTCGACATGATGACGAATCTTGACGAATCCTCCCACCTCGATTCCTTTTATATTCAGCTGGACATTGCCATTCCTGTTTTAGGTCTCCTCCCAAATTCCTTCCGCCCGCCCGGCTTTCAAATTTCACTCGCAAAAACGAAAATCTCTGCGTTTTTTAATTTGATTGACGACTGAGATATTATGCAAATTTGAGAGGGTCTCTCATTTGCATATCTGTCATTTCCACTCGGATGACCGTCAAACGGAACCGGGTTGATATGGTGATGAGATAATAAGTGATAAGAAATGGTGTTTGAGGTGTGATAAACAGATCGATTGGTGGGAAATTTGAAAACGAAAACAGAAGCTATTTTCAGTGACTCCAATCCAGAAGCCGAGTTGCTCCTCTGTCGAGATATCACAGAAGTAGGATCCTTGCTCTGGGATGAGCACCTAATCGAGACGATCCTCGAGGCGGCCAAGTGTCGTGTGCGGATAGGAACCATCGAATTCCCACTAAGAACCTTCACTAATGCCTTCCACTCCCTTCTGGCTGCCACCAAATTCAAGCAGGACCTTCTTCCGTTCGACGAGTTCCGCTCTCTTTTCCTGGACACGTGCGTCCATCTGAAAGATCGATTCGCCGATGAGTTGCTTGACGAGTTGCACAAAAACGAGCGATTCGGCAACTTGTGGGCCGATTTAGAGGCACGTAATATTCGCGAACTGATAAGAAAATGTTATCAGTTTGCGTAGCGTAATTGATGTTGAAACGACAATTTTTCAGAACGTCGTAATAGGTTCCATATCTCAACAGTACGCAACGACGGTTTTCCGATCAGATTCCAATGTAACCAACTTCTCCGACGCCTTCTGGCTTGCCTCACGCGACAGAATGAGCAAGGAGAACATGACGCTCTTCTCGTGGATCGCCAACAAATCGGAATTCTCGTGCAAGTTGGATCACTTGCTCGCGTCGTTCATCCGGCCGGAACTGATTGACGTGATGAATCAGTGCATGAGGTTCGCTCACAGTGCCTACCGTACTCGAGAGCTTCTTGTCACAATGGCCAATGACAGTGAGTTAGAGAACAATACTCATTTATACTAATTTCACTTACAGAAGAGCTCATGTCCCGAATGACATGCCCACAATCCTCGTTCGACGTCTCCATAGTGCACAGTCAACAAGCGGAAAACATGAACAAAGCTCTTCGGACTCGCCTCCGATTCTTTGTTTTCACTCTCGAACAGATTGTGTCCCACTTCAGAGAACTTTTCGCTGAGAAGGTCGCAATTTCATAGTGCATCCTTTTCTGACAGAATCACCCTTTCAGGTCCGATACGTATTCCAAACGAAACGTGACGAGATTGTGAATGCGAGCAGTCTGAAAGAGGTGGAGACGGCGGTGGCGGAAGGACATCGCAATCTGACGGAGATAGTCGTGAGAACGGGCGTTCGAAGAATGGTGCACGAGACGATGGACATGTTTATGAGCATGACTGATGAGATACGGTTGAGGTACTGAAGCACACAAAACAAATGATTTATTTTTCTTTCATTTTAGATCCGTCTCGAACACTCTCGATTTGGATTATCTGCAGCGGTGCGAAGAGAGCGTCCGCAAGACCCTCAACACCCTGCTCTCACTCCACGCCAGCTGGGGAAACGACAAGGACTCGATCTTTTTCCACTTGTCCGTTCGGCTCGGAAAACTCAATAAGGGTGTCTAGTCCAGTCCATTTTGTATCTATATCTAATTCTGCCTTTTTGCCTTTCTCTGCTTCGCATAATCAACATTTCAACATGGGTCTCAGTCGAATAATAGTTTTTATCAATACGTTTTATTCCATTTTCCCTTTTTCGTTAACTTTCGCGTTTCCCATACGCTTTTACTTCCTTTCATTTTCACAACTATTCACCTGAAACTGATTCAGATGACACTCGAATTCTACAGTGGAATCGAAAACATTCGAAGAATTCTGAGCCAACATGCGGCGGACGTGCTCTACGTGCATCAGCACAATGAGTTCGGCGACGAGGACGAGGCGAAAAAGTGCAAAAACGAACTGATGACGGACGTGATGGACATGATGGGAACCGACACGGAAGCGGCCATGCTGGGGATGGCGTACAGGGCGCTCAACTTGGAAACCGCTAATATGGACGTTCCGAGTGTACGCCATGAGCTTGTTCTGAAATGGAAACGCTTTTTTCCAGGATGATAGAATGTTGGAGCTTGTGGAAGAAGCAAAGGAGAAAGTGAAGGAAGATGTGAAGCAGGGCGCCAACCGAAAGTATTTCAAAAATATTGTGAAGGAGATCAGAGACGGAAAAGCCGAGGAGGAGGAGATGGAAGTGATGCAGGTGCAGCACAGCCGAAAAGACCCGATCTCGAAGAAGGATATCGTCTACCCGGTCATCAATAAGGTACGGATGACACCAAGGCTGTGCAAACAACGAGTCATTGTTTATTTGCTCTTCGAAGACAAAATGCAACCATTCTGTGTTTTCAGAAGTGCGGCCATGTGTACGATAAAGAGTCGATCATGGAATTCGCGAACAGAAAGAAGACGATAAAGTGCGCGATGCAAGGATGCTCGGAGACCATCAAGATCGCGGTCTTATCGACTATCCAGAGTACTGGAACATCATAAAACAGCAGACCCGTGATTCTCTGCTTCTCCCTCTATCAAACAACTCTAAATTATGAGTATCTCCCCTTCCACACCTCTCATTTCACAACCTTTTCTTCTTATCGATCTGCTTCTCTCTCACTCGTGTTTCTTTTTTGCGTGTCGTTTCATAAACATTCGCTCCTGCTGTCCAGCCGTCCGTCCGCCCGGCCGCTGCCGGGGTGGCCGACAAAAACCAGTTTGTCATTCGTTCGTTCGTGCGATGAGTCGTTGAAATACGAATGCAATACTCCTCTCTCTCTCTCTCTCTCGCCACTATTTTATTTCCATTCTTTTTAGAACACTCGATTGCAGGGCAGATGTCGGCCACGGCGACAATCAGTCCTCCGGCTCGAGAACTCAAAACTTCGTCGATCTGCGGATACTTGCACCGAGTACGGATGGCTCTTTCTCGAAAGTTAATTGAGAACAAACTGCTTACAGATCGAAGTTCGCTCGATCGGCCTGATCACTCGCCGTCGGTACTGGTTCGCTCTGTGCGACACGACCCCCTATCTCTATTGGTACAAAGATTCGGACGACGTGAAATGCATCGGAAGAGTGTCGCTGAGCGGAGCAGCATTCACTTATGACCCGAAAGAGAAGGGACGGTTCGAAATTCAGTTAGTTATCAAATTTTAAAGAGAACTTCATAGGTGCGGGATCTTTGAAAAACATTTAAAATGTCCGGGTCCTAGTGGGTTCGAATGAGTGGAAACTGAACGACAATGACCCATAGAAGTAATTCGGACAGTTAGAACCTAACGACTGCCAATTTTTTTTCCGAACCAGGCCCCTCCCACTCGCCTGTCCGTTACTGCTGGCGCTAAAATCAAAACACCAATGGGGAACATGAAATGACATTGTTTGCAGTTCGAACAACGAAGTGATCGTGTTGGAATGCAGTTCGGATAAACAGCGAAACGAATGGATGAAGGCTTTGCAAAGCACGCGGAAACGGAGTTGGAAAGCGGCGAAGTCGAAGTCCGACTCTTGCCTCGATATCTCTTCGCTCACGGGACGAAACTCGGCGGCCGTGTTCGAAGAACCCAGTTCTCCGTCCCCTGTTCCGCCGCCGAGAAGTCCGAAGCCGAAGAAGCGGACACAGATTCCGACGAATCCAGAAGAATCCACGGAAACTCCAGAAGAAACAGCCGGAGAAGATGAACCGAGAGAAGAAGTAGGAGAACCCGAGAAAGCCGAAAGAGAAGAAGCAGGGAATGAGAGGACAGAATCAGCGCAGACACCAGAAGCATCCACAACTGAATGGTACCTAAATCCGAACGGTCAGCTCAATGAACGGTCGCTTCAGATGCCCAAAGTGAGACTTTGTTTTTCTAAACAGAACAAGTAATCCGGGAAAAAAGTTTAAGACAATCGAAAGCCCGGAAAGTGTGCTGAAAAGGCTGGCCGATCAGAGCATTGAAGCTCCGATGCGAGCGATCCGACGGAATCTGAGCGTCTGGAAAAGCGGAAGCAGCCGGCAGAATACCGGCGATGAGCCGATTGTGAGCAACAGAGTGAGTATTCTGTCTTGCTCAATTCTGGAGACGTGTTGTGAAAGTTTCAGAAAGGAACAGTGTCTTCGGTGGACTTGACGCCAGAGGAGAAGTGCATTGAATTGACGGATAAAGTGACAAGTTTGGAAGAAGTCGTCGACTCGCTCCGAGCGGCACTTCTGTTGGCTCAGAGGAACAATGAAGCACTGTGGGTGTTTCTAGAATCTTTTCATCATCTGAATTTCTATTTTCCAGTAAAAAGATAGAAGATATGGGTGAAAACAACGAGGAAATGAGGGAATATCTGCTGGAAAAGGAGCGACAAGTCACCGAATTGCACATCTCGAACAGTATGAATGCTCGAAGAGTCCGGGATCTCGAAGATCAGAATGTGAAGCTGGAGGACACGATAAACGATCTGCAGCAGTCGGTGGAGGCCTTCCGAGAGTCGCTCCGAACGAAAGAAGAGCTGATACTTCGGATGTGCGAAGAGGAGAATCGGGACGATCTGCTCGGACCCGCGACGAGTGCGGCCAACTCGGAAAGGAATATGAGTTTGTTAGCCGACGCGAATGGAATAGTTTCGGACGTGGAAGTTCCCGAAGGCATTCTGGTCGACGTGACTTCCATCGACTACGAGGAAGCGACACGAAGAGTTCTCGACGAAGAAAACGTAAAGGACATTGGAGAACTGCAGGATCTTGTGGAGGGATACCGCACTCAGAACCAATTCCTCAATGCTGAAATCGTCGAATTGCACGCCATAATTCAATCCTTGGAAGACCGCGAGAAGAAACTGATCCGTCAGAATTTCGACCTGGAAGCATGCTACTATCAGCTCAAAAGTCGGTATCTGATGGTTCTGAACCACTTCAAATCCCCAACAAAACCTGGAAAAAGTAAGTTTCCTGCTCTGCTTCCACTTATTCACATAGTTTCCTTTCCAGTAATGGAGCCGGGTGTTCTAAAGGAGCTGCTGGAAGAGTCGGCCCGGACGCCCCGAGAATCTCAACAGAATCTGACCGATCAGCTCGGATTCTACAAGAAAGACCTCATTGGAGAAAGCGACGATCTTCTGGACACGGCCACGTTTTATATGAAGAAAGCGAATGACATTACGGAAGCGACGAAGTTGGAACAATCGGAAGAGTACATGAAATGGCTGCAGTCATGGGATTCCTTCCTCGTCAACAACACCGTCTCCCGACAGGTCGCGATAATGTCGTCGCCCGATCTGAAGACGTTGATTCGGACTGGAGTTCCGCCTGCTTATCGCGGACGCGTCTGGAAGAGCATCGTGACGCATTGGGTGAAGGACGCGCAGGCGGAACTCGGCAACGGGTACTACGGGAGCATGCTGAAGAAGGCGAGCGCCAAGAAGCAGGACGGAAGCTACGATGCCGCCATCAAACAGGTCTGCTCACAATTACTCGTTTCCTTCACTGCTTTATTTCAGATAGACCTCGATCTCGCCCGCACTCTCCCCACCAATAAACTATTCGATGAGCCCGATTCTGCGAACATTGAGAAGCTCCGAAACGTGCTCTACGCCTTCCGATACCACAATTCGCACGTCGGCTACTGCCAGGGACTCAACCGACTCGCCGCCATCGCCCTTTTGTACCTGGACGAGCAGGACGCCTTCTGGTTCCTGATAGCCTGCGTGGAGCACTTGCAGCCGGAAGGATACTACACGAGCTCTCTCATCGGAGCAGTCGCTGATCAGAAGGTTCTCCGTGACCTGGTCGCCGAGAAGCTGCCCAAACTGGCCGCCCATCTGCGGTCCCTTGAAGTCGACCTCTCGCTGTTCGCCCTCTGCTGGTTCCTCACCTGCTTCGTCGACGTTCTTCCGCACTCTATCTACCTGACCATATTCGACGCGTTTCTCTACGAAGGAAACAAAGTGCTCTTCCGGTTCGCACTGGCTCTTCTCAAGATTTGCGAACCGCACGTTCTTCAATGCAAAACTATTGGTACGGTTTTACTTGTTTGCAACATCCTCAATCCTCTCGATCTTTCAGGAACAGTTCATCAGTGTCTGAGCAAAGCGCAGGATCACATAACCGATTTTAAATCGCTGGCGCAGGTCGCCTTCAACGAGCTGAACCCGTTCCCGCAGAAGAGCATCGAAACGAAGAGACAATTGTACGTCAGCCAGCTGAAGGACACCGGCCACTGTATGTAATATGCCCCTCTTGTACATTATTTCTGTAATTTTGATTTCCCCACCCTCACATAACCACTATTCGTTCCGGCATAATCTATTCTCATTTCCTTTTCTGTGTTATCATTCTCTACCATTTTCACTTCCGTCTACGGTTCCACACTATTCGCTTCCATGTGCTATAAACGAAATGGCTAAAATGTGTGTTCATCTGAAAGTCAAATAAATATAAGACATGCTCTAAAATTGAAATATCGCGACTAGTTATTGCTGTTTTTCACATCCTAAACAAGTGAGTCAATTGGAGAAAAGGGAAGACAATCTAATAAATTATCGAATATTTAGAAATTGCAAAAATAAATTATGTCGGCGACTTGGCACGGGGGACAATTTCGGCAAATTTAGGGGCGGGGGGCTTTACTGGCTGGCAACTAGTTACATCTACATTTTATCAGTTGAACGCGGATCCAAAGTCGGCGAAGTTTGCGAATCCAGCAGCTGGAGGAGCTTGACCTTGTGATGGACTGAAAGAAAAACAAATTGGAATCCACTTGGGATGAGAAGGAGTTCTCACGCAAACGGATCATTGACGGGCGTTTCCCGGTTGGATTTCGGTGGCGCAGGGCGTGGCGGAGCAGGTCTTGCGGGTCCAGATGGAGCAAAAGCTGCATCCGCAGGGAATCCCTGGGCGAACGGATCAGCCGGGAACGCGGCGTCGAAGTGGCCGGCAGAACCGAATTGATCCACTTGGGCGAATGGATCGGCAGCCGGGTCTGGAAAGATAGATGGTTTAGAAGAATGAAGAATAGAGGTCACTCACTTGTTCTGGCAGATGCGAACGGATCTGGCGGCTGTTGAACATGATTCTGCGAGGCTCCAGCCGTCTCTCCGTACACCGTATCATCCGAGAGGAGTGTTCCGTCCATTGACGCATTAAGAAGATTCGGATGTCCTCGCAGCGCTTCCACCATTTCAGCTTCCGGTTTCTCGACCGCTCCGGACACTTGCTCGGTCAGACTTTTCGTCTTTTCGATCTCAGAGTCCAACTTGTCCATCTGCAGCTGATCGCGCACTTCTCGTCTCTCGAGCGTCGTCAATTCGGCCACCATCCGCTCGCGTTCTCCCGTCTCTTTGACCACTTCGCCCTTGATCGTCTTGAACTGTGCGTCGAGCATTTCGATTTCTCTCTTCAGTTCTTCCATCTCCTTCTCGTCGTTCGCTTTGCACTCCTCCGCATTCTTCGCTTCCTCGTCAATCTGCCTCATCCTTTTTTCCGTCTCTTCTTTCTTCTCGCTTTGCGCCTTGCACGCCGTCTCTAGCTGCTCGATCTGAGTGTCGTAGTCGCCTAATCTTCTCGTCGCTTCGGTTTTTTGCCGTTCCAATTGTTTGACTGTCGATTCGAGAGTGGCCAATTCAACTTGCAAGTTCTTGATCCGCGAGTTCTTCACAGTCATGTCGGCTTCCAATTGAACGACGGCTTCTTCGGCGGTTTTCCGCTCAACAATCATCGATTGAATGGCCTCCGCCAGCTGCCGCATCTCTTCGTTTTCTCCTTCCAACGCTTCCTTGATTTCCATGGAAGTGGCCTCTGGAAGCTGCGGGGTCGACACGGATTGTTGTGGCTGGTGGGGAAGAGCCGGTGGGAGATCCGTGGGTCGGGAGGAGGGAGGAATGAGATGCGCGGGAAGTTCGACTGGTATCGGCTCTCCTCGCTTCGCCATTTCTAGCAGATGCATTCTGGAAAAAGATTACGGTTGAAGCAATGAATATGTAGATTAGCAAAATTTTCAAAACTCACGTGACTGCAAATTGCTCTAAATTGAGCTGACCGCACTTCTTTGTGTCGGCGAGAGCCCAGACATGAGCCAAAATCTGAGGAGTGAGCCCGGTGGCCATCATGGGACCGCGCATGTCCTGTCCATCCACCAATCCGTCTCTGTTCGTGTCGATTTGAGCGAACTGATCGGCGTGATCGGCTGGGTTGATTGTCCACTCATTGCCGGCGAACGAGTGAATGGAATGAGAAGAGGAGAGCGGAGTGGATGCTCCGCTGGCTCTTGCTCCGTTAACGTGTGCTCGAGACCCCGGTGGCGGCGGCTGAGATCTCGGCATGGTCGCAGAATACGACTGATTCATGTGAACCTCATCCAGAGAGGTTACGGAGCCGGCTCGCGAGCCAAACATCGGACGAGGAGGGTGCGTGGGCGGGGCAAAGTTCGGAGACCGTTGAGCGAACATGGCCTTTGACGGATGGATGAGAGACGGCGGAAGTTGAGCGGGGATCGGTTCCGATTGGAGGGAACGGTACACGAGATGCAGGGCGACGGACATCTCAATTCGGTCCAGGCTTCCGTCTTTGTCTTGATCGGCCAGTTCCCAGATTCGTGCAAGGGAGTGTGAATCGAGCCCAGAATTCATGAGCACCGGACGCACATGCGCTCCCGAGAGCTTTCCGTTCACAGGATTCAACGATTGGAATATCGAGTCGTACTTTGCCTAAAATAGAAGTTATCATAGGAAATGTGAGGATTCACCAACCTGATCGGTGGGAGTGATCGGCCAACTCGGCGGGAACTGAGGAGCATAATGGTGAGAAGGTGAGGACTGCTGAGACGAAACAGCCGAATGAGTGTGTGACGGCTGCGGCGGCGGAGGGACGGGAGGAGCACGGCCGGGCTGAAAACAAAAAAAGATTGAGCCAATTAAAAGGAGAAATGCTGGACTGACCGACGGGAATGCGGGCTGGAAATGGTGTTGCATGCTGGCCGGTGGGACGGGCGGTCCCCCGAAGCGAGGAGCTTGAAGAGAAGAGTCGTAGAGGACGGAGTTCGCGAGGGGCTTGCCTGCAAACGGAAATGCGCTTGAATTTGCATTTTTGGGCGATGACACATGTCACAGAAAGGCGGACACTTTCCTCGTTTTCTCCAGATAATTCTAACCTTGTTGAGCGGCCGCCACCAGTTTCATCGCCACGAACGCGCCTCGTTTGTCAAGTGAGCCGACCTTCTGCGAATCGCTGAATTCCCATATCTGGCCGAGGATCGGCATCGCGAGATTCGACTTTTTCAAGAAGTTGGCGGCGTCTACGGCACCGATTCTGGGAGCCCCGTGCGGATTCATCTGAACACATGTTTTGCAGAACAGAACAGAACAGCTATAAAATAATTAAATAAGTACCTCTGCGAATGCCTGATTGAAGACGTCGTTGTGCGGCGACGCTATCGCATACGAATCGTCCATTTTGGCTGTAAATGAAGAGATTTCAAAGGTTCAAAGGGTGTAAAATGTATTGAAGAAGCGTAGAAAAGGCGGAGAAGAGGAAAAGGAAGGGAATAACGACGAGTCTTTTCTGGATTGCGCCACTTCTCTGCGTCTCCAGGCTCTCACTCCCAGCACTCTAGTACATCGATTTTCCGTCTCTGCAAAGCTCGCTTTTCCTTTTCCGTCCCTCATTCTTGTCGGTTATTTGACCAAACCGAAAAGGAGCAAAAGAAAAGTAGGAAAAGGGAAGCGGAATGCGAAATGTGCAAATGTATCATGTTTCGCAGGGGACCGAAATGATAATAACGTCGGAGGGAATCGATTTCCGATAAACTTTAGAGTGTTGTCAATGCGTCCGTTTATATAAACAGAAGTTTGCGAAGGCGAAAGAACAGAGAAAGATTGTCGAATCCCGAATCGGATGACTAATTGCCGCATTTTCTCGTCGCAGTGTTTGCACACCCTTTCGAAAGATAATCCGATTTGGAGAGCGTAAACTTGAGTTGGAACATCGAACACAAAAGAAGAGAAGCCGAAAAAGCACAAAATGATCTGAAAAGTGAGCAAATCATATTCCAGCAAGAATAAATACACAGTGTTCGTTGGGAACAGCTATGTTTATTTATTACAGTGGTTTTTGAAATAAATGGGAAAATATTGGAATCTTCGCTTTCCAAATCAAGTATTACCGAAAGGAAAGGACCAAAAAGTATACATGCAAAGACCGTTCGTTACTTTTCCGATGAATAAAGTGCATTTTCTGGATCCTGCTCGGTCATCTGTCGCCTGAATCCGATTCTCGATTCGATCGGCTGATCTTCCAGACTCTAGTATATTTTCCTCAAAGTTCCCGATCCCCTCTGATCTTCAATACTCTTACACTTTTTCTCATTCGTCTAGCTGGCGCCTGATTTATGGATGGGGTATAACCAGAGTGACTGGACGAGTGATGATATTTTTAAACGAACTCATTGAGGCCCACGAAATGAGCCAATTTGTGGCGGGAATGAGATTGTTGGGCCAGGTGAGTCAGACGAAATAAAGAAGAAGAAGAAGAGTGTGGGCGAGATTCTGATTCACGATTCCTCAACGAGCCGCTCATTTCCGAGCACTTTCTTGCCAGTCGTTCGATATTCTCGGGAAACATCACCCGATTCAGAACTTTTGCACTTTTAGGAACCCCCCATACATGAAAAACGATGCCGCCCGTTAAAAAACTCGTCACTCGTCTTATCGTCTGTTTCCGTATTTTTATGAATCAGACGAGGTCGCTTTGCACGTTTCGAAACCATTTGCGTAATAAATACTCCACCCCATCCTGTTTTCGCCTTCATTTTCGACATTCCTCCGCGGCTCTGTCATACTTTTTACGAGCGTCGGAAGAGAAAGAAGATCGGCTGGAAAACAGGGAAAGAGGATTACTGTAGAGAGGGTGTAAACCTGAGGGCAAATACTCGAAAAAGTGGTAATCGCGCTGCATTTTCACACTGTTTTCGAGAATGATTAACAAATAGAAATTAGTGGGAGCACAAAACAAGAATCGACTTGATTCCTTGTTTTCCTTGCTTCTTGGATACCTGTCATAAATCAAGTTCAACGGGTCCATCTTGTACATTCTTTCTCTCTCTCTCTCTCTCTTCTTCTTCTTGCCGAGAGAGAGAGAGAAGAGGGAGCAAGAAAGTGGGCGGAGCTTGGAGGATGGCTCAAAAAGTTTCAGACATCGGCTCATCTTTCTCGGGTGTCAATTTCGAGCATTGAAAACTGAAATCCTCTTAAACTCGTCTTCATTCTCTCGTGCCGGGTAAGTGCGACGTTAAGCCGAGAGAGTCTAGCCTACAGTAATTCGTTTGTCATTCGATTCCGTTCACCAGGCTACAAAAACTTTGTACTGAAAAGTACAGGAAGGTGCAAGCAAATAGTTTTGAGAAAGGACATACGTCAGCTGTCCAGCCAGCACGCGGTTTCCTTCTAGCTTCTGCCAATGCCAGACCAGAGTTGAAAGGAATTGCGCCTTCCGCATTCCGTTTTCCGATTTCCGCTTTCCGATTTCCTACTTCTATAACCGATTTCCGTCTTCCGTCTTTCCAAGAAAGCTATTAACCCTGGTCCACACTTTATGTGCAAACACGTCCACGACGAAGTGCACGAGCCTCATACCGTAATCGTGCTGCAAACCGTTTTGTGCTCTGCTCGCTCTACTCTATTCTTCTTCTTCTTCTTCTTCTTCTTGTGCTCTCTTACTATCACTCCTCTCGCTCTTCTTCTCCATCTCTCAATGAACCGATAACTGATAACCCCGCCGCCGGGAAGGGGTTGGGCAGAATTCATGGAATTTGCTTTCGCCTCACTCGCGCTCATCTCGCCCATTTTGACGTCGAAAAATGCGTGATTTTTCGCGCGTCGTCAACCTATTTTAGGCCTTTTTAATGAATTGGAGGAGGAAATGATTGACTTTTCGATCACGTAAACTTCTTGGCTACTTCCTGCATTTCTTGAGCTACAATGCCTATACACCGCTTGCCCGAAAACCAGCTTCTGCCACGTCATAAACCGAAACGAACACATTCAACTACAGTAATCTCCCCCCAAAGCACTTCTTCTGATTTAACAACCGTCTCTTTGTATCTATCACCAATTCTCTTCCCCCCACTTTTATAGCATGTTCCCATAAACCAGCTGTTGTTCTTGTCTACCGTAGTCCGCCTCGTAAATCCACGTCATCTCCTTTCGTTTCTTCCATTTCTTCTCTCCTCCACACCTGCTTCTCAGCCCTCTTTTTCCTCTTTTTTTTTGGGTTTTCAAACGGACACAAGTGTCCGTGCGTTTACTCAAGGCCGTCTGTCTGAAGTACGGAGAACGCACCGTTTCGTAGTAATCTTTGCCCTAATTGGCTCTCATTTTTCGTGGCCTTCTTCTGCTCGAATAATACTCGAATACAAACGTGACCTCCGCCGATTCGCAATCATAAACCTCAAGGTCTGAAAAGTCTAAAAATGGATTGCAAACACAACACAAACTTTCCTCGTTTTGATTGGCTTATCAGCCTCTTTCTCGCCCGTGCCCTCCAAACAATTAGCGACGTTTTTGTCGTTTCCAGACCCAACACACAGTTTGCCACCATGCGGCTCCTGTTCCTGTGCGCGTTGATCGCCGTCGCCTCCGCCTCCATCTACCATCATCATCACAATCGACGGCGCAGTTTTCAGAGACATGTGAGTACTGTAGGCTTCTTCCTGAGCTGTAAGATTCACATATCTGTTTGTTAAAGTCGATGTATCTTAAAAATCTTAAATTGAACCTTTTTATTTCATCATATCACAAGATCAGATCATCCACCAAACGAACTAACAAAGCTAGGATGATTCTAGTTGGATCAATGAGCTTATCGGCTCCCAGACTTTTCAGCCCCGAATATCATAGAGTCTTGCAGCGAGTCCGTTCCCCGGCCGCTCGGATCCACGTGAGATCAGAGCGCAAGTCGGAAGAGTGCCAGAAGCACGAGCATCATCTGATTTGCGGACCCGAACGACACTGCGACAAGACTTGTGACAACATGTTCAGGTGTGTCTGAGCAAACTCAAATGAGCCGAAGAATTTGATAATAGGAAGAGAGTCAGCACAACGGGTCGCGTTGATCACTTAGATTACGGGCAGGGAATTTCAGGAATTTTGCAACATTTTGAGAGATTCCAAAGATTATATCTCAGTTACGTGTTGAGCTATAAAAAAGTGGTCAACTGAGAAAATGTACACAATTTTCCAACAAACAATTCCCTAGTTGACAATTTTTTGGAATCTTCCCCGCCAGCTGAGATATTCGCTCTTAAAGAGTGTTGTTTCTGTTCTGCACTGAATACAGAGCCAATTCTACAGTAATCCCAATTCCAGCCCTCCCCAATGCGTGAACACCCTCCATCACGCCAAGTGCTACTTCCCCCGATGCGTGTGCAATGACGGCTACGTTCGGGACGAGCACGGTCTCTGCATCCGACCCTCGCATTGTCCGAACACCTACTACGAGCCGGCGTCGATGCTCGTCGAGGGCAATCAGGTGAGCATTCTACCGTATGCCCGGCCGTTTCTACGTCAAGTGGTCAAGAACCAAAAGGTGTCAAAACAGAGCTCGTCGCGTCCCCATTAAAATTACCATAAAATTTTACTGCGAATTGCCATCTTTTGGGCTCTTTTTATCGGTCTTCGCTTTACGAGGTGATTCGAAAATTGATGGTGTTTGCACACAGAACACTTCATTCGACGGGCGACTTGCATTTCGAAATCCGATTGCGAACTTTTTGACTTGCACGTGCCGAACATAATCAGCCGAGCACCATATATATAAGCGCCTTAAGGGTGTTAAATAACCTTTGAATGTTCCGGAACTCTTTTGTCTCTCTAAAACGCTAAAAATTGACAGGACAACGACATGATGATCCAGTTCGAACCGGTCAAGTTCTCGCGGATCGGCAACCATCGAGTGCTGAGAATCTCGCGCAAATCGCCTCGCGAATATCAGCCATCCAACCTGAGCATTCGGATTTAGAACGACTCTCTCTTTTCTTATTATCGTGCTTCTCTTTCTTCTTCTCCCTGTGAAAATCAAGTTCATAATATTTGGTAGATCTTCTGTATTTAGATCATGTTCTGTATGTTTCAATGAAATTGTTTATGGCCTCATCGACCACTCGCATATTTGATGAGAGGAATTAGAGTGCAGATTCCGAAGAACATCCACATTTGGAGCACATAACTCGATGTGTCCGAGTAGGAAATTTGGGCGGTCTCAATGGATTCGGCCAGCATTCCGGAGCGGTCGCATTCATCACACAGACTTCTCCTTTCTTGCACCTCCTGTTTTACGCCATATTCAGAATCTTCAGAATCTTTGTGCACTCACACGTCTCCTTCACAATTTTCCGGTTTCCACTTCGAATAACTCCTATGTATCTTGCTCGAATACATCAATTCTCGACCGGCAAACACGACTAGCCGGGTCTCCGAATCACAAAAAGCGAGGGTCCAATTCGAAGGAAGTGGGCATTTCGGATTGCATCGAGCACGTGTCACATAGGGCTTTGTCATGTTCACTGAAAGAGTACTG
Organism: Caenorhabditis sp. 36 PRJEB53466; assembly: GCA_946814055.1. Classification (NCBI taxonomy): domain Eukaryota; kingdom Metazoa; phylum Nematoda; class Chromadorea; order Rhabditida; family Rhabditidae; genus Caenorhabditis; species Caenorhabditis sp. 36 PRJEB53466. The sequence goes on from CAMPFS010000002.1 coordinate 7,156,044, forward strand.
TAAAGAGGGAAGGATTACGGTAGGGTGTACAGGCCGGACAGCAGAATCCTTTGAAGCAAGTGCCCGACGGATGGAAGCAAGTTCCGGAGGTGTCACTTCCGGGAACCGATCCGAGACACTTTTGCTCGTGGCCCACTGGGACCGGGTTGCCAGGACAGAGAATGACATGAGGCGGCAGGCTGTGGAGACCGTCTGCAGGTTGATGTTCAATAAAATTTGAATCTCGCTGCACCAACCAGTATCGCACTTTTCAAAGTTCGCCGGATCGTAGTTGGACAACGGATCCTTCTGGAAGTCTCTTGTGATATTCCGTTCTGGGCATACTTCAGAACCGTTGATAATCGGACATTTCGGCGTTTCGTAGCACTCGGATTCCGTCGAATCGCTATTGTTATAAAGTGCTTTGAGCCATCCATTCGGGCCACAATCGGAGCGGGCTGGAAAGAACGGTTTGCGAAAGAAAAGTGAGGGAAAGGGCTTACAGACGAACTCTTTTCTGGTGTTCAAATTGGAGTACACAGAGGAAACGATAAGCAGATGAACGCATATGAACAACGGGAAACTTTGTGACATTTGGAGGAGAAACTGACTATAAGCGCTGGAACGCTTTTCAAAAGATCACGGAGGTGGTCACGGAGAAACATTAAAACAAAACTTTATTTGCCAAATTCATATAAAAACTTGTTAACCCATTTTGCTGGTTCCGTTCCGGGCGAAATGAGAGAGAAGGAGGCGAGAGATGACCATCCGCTGGATCTGCGAAGTTCCTTCGTAGATCTGATAGATCTTCGCGTCGCGCATCAACTTTTCCACCGGGTAATCGCAGTTGAAACCGGCGCCTCCGAAGATCTAAAACTAGAAAAGTCAACGAGAATCCACGTGATTCATGTCCTACCTGACACGCATTCGCGGCCGCAATGTTGGCAGTGTCCGCGGCGAAGCACTTGGCGATTGAGGCAAAGTAGGAAGAGTTGGATCCGAGATCGGTGTCGACGGCCGAACGGTAGGTGATGAGACGGGCCAGCTCTAAGTTGCTCGCCATGTCGGACAGCATGAACGCCACTCCTTGGTGCTGAAATTAAAAATTTATGAGTGAGGGATGAGAAGATAACTTACATTAGCGATCGGCGTTCCGAAAGCCTTTCTCTCCATCGCGTACTTCACCGATTCGTCGAGAGCCCTCCAGGAGAGACCGACTGCTCCGGCAGCAACTTGGGGCGGGTCAGGTCGAACGCGCCCATTGCAACTTTGAAACCGGCTCCCGGGACGCCGAGCACATTCTCTTTGGGCACACGGACGTCTTCGAAGGTGATTGTGCGGGTGTCGGAGCACCGCTGTCCCATGTTGTTCTCCTTCTTACCTCTCGTGATGCCCGGCGTGTCTCCGTCCACAATGAACGCGGTGAACGCCTTTCCGGCCGGCGTTTCGGGTCGTCCTCAGTTCTCGCGAGCACGAAGAACCACTTGGCGTGTCCTCCGCCCGTGATCCACGCCTTCGATCCGTTGATCACGTACTCGTCGCCCTTCTTCACCGCCTTGTCTTCGTGCCCGCCACGTCGGATCCGGCTCCCGGCTCCGTGACTGCGTACGAGGCGATCAACGGCTCCGCGGCCAGCATTCCCAGATATTTCTTTTTCTGTTCTTCAGTACCGGCCAGGAAAACTGGAGCGACTGCGAGCGACGGTCCGACGATCGCCAGCTGGATTCCGGTGCATCCGTAGGCTAGCGCTTCGACCACAAGACACGTGTTGATTCCGTCCATTCCAGGGCCACCGTACTTCTCCGGAATGATCGGGTTCATGAATCCGAGTCCGTGAGCCTGACGGACAATTTCCCACGGGAACTCGCCGCTTCTATCGTACTTGGCGGCGTTCGGGAGGAGCACTTCTTTAGAGAACTGGAGGGCAGCCGCTTGGATCTCTTTCTGAGTGTCCGAGAGCTCTGAAACATTAGAACTTCAGCGGCGATTCTCAATGAACCACACTTACGAAATGACATGTGCCGCCACTGAACGCCCATTCGGGTTCGAGCGATTCCGGACGATTGGAGAGCGTAACGTGACAGCATTTCCAGGTGGTAATGCGCTTTTTTAGCAGTAAACTGTTGCCTGTTTGAGCATTACAGGCGGTGCCACGCGTGGCGGAGCATGTCAAAGGGCGCCACGCCACTTTCGATCAATGTTTTGTTTTATTATAAAAAGAAAAAGCTTCGCGTAAATTAGATAAATACAATCAAAAGCGGTCATATTTTTCGACGCCAGCGTCGTTTCGTAAATGCATTAAAGAAGAAAAGCACCTAAAAATTGAAAAGGCATAATCGTTCGTCGGTTTGATTTGAAAGAGGCTGAAGCGGAGGCAGAGGCACGACTATAATGAAAGTTGAACTTTTGAGAAAATGGAGAAATTCTAGCAAAGTCTAGCGAATTAATTGAATCGTGAAAATCGTATACATATTTGTGAAGTTGTCAAGGGGACTGAACCATCGTTTTCCGCTTCTAAAAAGTTTGCATTAGAGCGCAGTTGCCTTTCTGTTCACTTACTCCTATAAGGGCATCCGTGTTGGGCGAGAGGCTGGCTCCCGGAATGACCGGATGCTCCCTGCGCGGCCGGATATCGTAGCTCCGACCGTTGGCGCAAAGCTCGACGCGGACACCAGAGGAAGGATACGGGCGGGGCCGGGAAACCTGAATCTTCCTGAGCGACGACGTCGACTTGGACGAGGAGGGCGTGGAGAGAATGCGGCGAGGCGGCCGGCTTTCGGCGGTCAGCGTGCATTTCGAAATCTGGATTCACATTCTTTATTTGATAGAAGATGGTTGTACTAAATTGTAAACTGTTAGATGCAGAATATAAAGATTTTCGGAATGAGTGAAATGAACAACAAGAAGTATTGGGAGCAAAGAAAATTGAGAAAATTGAGCACACACGACGAAAACTAAAAGAGGCATTCGTGAAAAGAGCGTTTAGTAGGAGATTTCGAGATTTGTGGGAAATTTTGAGTTTTTGAGGTCAGCAGATCTTGAGAGGCTGGCTCGTGTGTACAGTGAAAATATGTACAGAATGAGAAGGGGCGGCACGAAACGACAGTCAGAAAAAGAGAGAAGATCATTTGCGCTTGCGCACACTGCTCCTTGTCTGATAAACCGACGGAGCGGTCTGTATGGTGGTGGTATTGGTGATGTCTCGAGCCTTCCTCTGAGTGTGGAACGGCTGTTGTACGGACGAGTGGTTGCGTGGCGAGAGTGGAGCACGATGATGATGAGCAGAAGGCGCGTAGTTGACGAGCGCCGGAGAGTCGGGCGACACGCGAACTAGTCCGAACTGCAACGATACAACACAGTCACTGCCACGTCACGAAATATTGAGAAAGGGATTCTGGAGCATGCAGGTGGAGGATCATGCGAGAGAATGAAGAAAAAGAAAATGAGAGATTACTTCTGCTCAGAGTTAATTTACTTTTAATGTTCTACCCCTAATGCTCACCTGTGGCTGGAGAGAAGTTGCCTGCGGGCCTCGCAGTCTCGTCTTGTACCCGTCAGAGTCCGGATACATCGCCGGCGACATCGGCTTTATAGGCGTTGTCGGCGACAGATATCTCGTCGCTTCGCTTCTTCGAGACGCCATCGACGGGAAAATTGCGGAGGCGGGCTGAAAAAGAAGGAATGAGAACTGAAAGGACCCGGAATGATTGGGCCGGTTAAGATGAAAGCCTTTAGGGTAAGGAAAATGTGAACTGAGGACACACAAAACAGCGGGATACCTCATAAAGCAACGAGTTGTGGAATCTGTAGCTCTCGTTGCCCTGAAACTTGTCTTAGTCTACGGTGCCTCGATATCCTTTAAACATCCCTAAATCTGAAAGTACATACCGTTCTGCTGAGTGCTCCCGCCGCACTTCCCGATGTTGTTCTCGTCCGGTACGCAACACCTCCGTTTGGAGTCGTTCTCAATTGACGGCTTCCGGAAGACGCGGAAGACGTGACTTTCGGAGTCGCTGGCTCTCTGTTCCGATTGAGATACGCCTGACTCGGCACCGTGATCTGAGGGGGCGAGCTTCTGACGTGTCGTCGGCTCGAAGAACTTGTGGGCAGCTCGATAGGATGCTCCTGCTGATGCTTGGCCTTTAGAGCCAGGAGACGATCTCCTTGTGATCTTCCTTGAGCGTCAAGAGCGGTCTCGTCGATTTGAGCACGAGAAGAGGAAGCCGCAGGAGTTCCGGCAGAAGTTTTCGTGTTCTGAACCTGAACTCTTCTCCTCAATATATTCGGCCGAGTGCTCTCTCTGCTCCTCGGAACGACTGCCCTCTCCTCGCCAATGCATATGTCGTCGACCTGATTGACAAGTCTGCGGACGCTCCGTTTCTCCTCCTTTTTCGGCGAGAGATGCACCCTGTTTGACGTGGAAAGTGACCAGCACATCTTCTGCTTCTCCACCAAAAACATTTGCTGCGGTCCGATGACAGATCCGGGCCGGCACACTCTCATCCATCCCATGCATTCGGCAGCAGTCAATCCGAACTCCTTCATCATCCAACATGCGATCAGAGTTCCAGTCCGTCCGAGTCCTGCTTTGCAGTGCACGGCGACTCCTCCTTTTGCGTTATCAACGAGACTGATGAATTTGATCATTATCTCATCGGACGGAGTGCTTCCATCCAAGAAGAACAGATCCACGTGTTCGAAGCCAGCACGGGTGAATTTTGAGGCGTCGTAGTTCTTGGCGTTGAGCCTGACGATTGTGGAAACTCCATTTTCCCGAAAGTAATTGAAATATACTTCCGGAGAGTGGTACGGACGGCCATTCTCTTCTCGGCTCTCATTGTGCGGTCCACAGAAGCTCAGAACTTTTCCCGGAATGATCCAGTTGAAGTCTCCGTTCTCGACTCGCTCGTAGTATTCGTACTCTTCGTAGTCAAAGTCTTGGAAGTCGAGCCAGCCGAATTTGAGCGCCTTTTCGATGCCGCGAAGGACGTCGTGCAGGTGGAGCAAGTACTGTGGATTGCCCATGGAAGCATCTCGGAAGCCGACGAACTTGATGCCGCCCCCAGAAGAGACTTTGAGATAAGCGTCGTCTGCAGAGAATCCTTGATAAATTATCTGAAAAAATGAAAGGGTTGGAGGCGTACAGTGTCTGCTTCTGCTACCAAATAGGCTCCGAGGACATAGGCGGTGTTGACGCGGATTTTCTCATACTGACCGCTCTCGTCTTCTTGGCAGAAGAGCACAACCCTTCGGCCCCTTTTCTCTTCTATCTGCAATCATTATTTTAATCTGATTATTACCATCGTTTGAGAACGTACCTCCAAAAGCTCATCAATTTGTACACAGAACCTGTAGAGGACTGACAAGTTCCAGGGGCCGAAGTCCTCGTAAAATGGCTCATAGTGAAACTTGTTATGGATAGGAATGAATATCGTCTTCTTGGCGATCTTGTCATTCTTGTCGATGCTTGCATCGCTGTGAGGGAAACATCCGAAGTAGAGCTGTCCCGGAAGAAGCTGCAAACCGGGAAATTCAGAAGAAAACTCGATAATCGACTGATTACCTCGGTCAAGTTGTTTTCGGTGATGGTGTATGCATGGGGATTAGTATGATTACTACGCCGTGGAGAATGTTCTTCCTTCATTCTTCTTTATTACAAACTCTTATTATTAGTTGCCGGGGCGGCCACTTCAAAAATACACCTTTTCCTCTAGCAGCTAGCGAACATTGCCTCTCGAAACGCTACGCCTGCAACGAAAAAGTGATTGTGTTTGTGCTCTTGTGCTCTTCTTTTGCGCACAAATATTTAGAAACGGATGCGGCTCAGCTGTTTTCCCAATTGTGTTCAATTCGACAAAACAAGGCACGCGCCTTCGACTCTAAACTCCAAATTTCAAATTTTCGAATGTAAAAAAGGAAAGATTGAATTTGAAATGCTCGTTTGGTTATCGATTAATGATGGGAAATGTGACAACATGTTGGTTGGTGGAAGAGCGAAATAAACACGGGTCGTCTCCCGAATCTATCTATCCGTTTGAATGATGATGCACTAGTACTTGGCCCTGAGAAAACGACAAAACAGTGTTTGAGAAGGCGAGATGCAGGGGAGTTAGAAGAAGAAGCGTTTGGCAGAGTGCCAATTTTCCTGCCACTCGTGGCCGCACCCACATTGACAGTCGCCGCCGATCAATTTGAAATCAGTCTCCGTGGAGCGCACTTGCATTCTCTCTTCCGTCTTCTCCTAGAATCTCCCAGTTTTTTGCATTTCAGTTTTGAAAATGAATCACAAATATTCGCCGGTGGATCTCCCACAAAAGAAAAAGTGGACGGAAGAAGAACGGAATGCTCTTGCCCAAAAACTTGACGATGACCTCGAACAGTTCATGCAAGAAATGGCTTCGAGAAAAGTGAGTTTTTTGAGGATATCCGGAAACAAACTGAATGTATAACTGTCTTAGTCTGAAAAACAAGAGGAGAAGAAGGCGTTCGATTTCGATGAATGGTGCAAGGAAATCGATCAGCATCCGGCGTTCATGACGGAAATGCCGACGGACGGAAAGTACAAGGACACGATCGAAGCGTTGCAGTCAATGAAATACGACAAAGAAGACGACGAGGACAGGCAGATGAATGCGGAGCACCACAAAAACGAAGGGAACAAGCACTTCAAGTACAAGAAATATCGGTGGGCGACAGATTGCTACTCAAACGGAATAAAAGAGCAGTGCTTGGATCGGAAACTGAACGCAGTGCTCTATTTCAACCGTGCGGCGGCTCAGAAGCACATTGGAAATCTGCGATCGGCGATTAAGGACTGCTCAATGGGACGGAAGTTCGATCCGACGCATTTAAAGGGGCTATCCGTGGAGCAGAGTGTCTTCTGGAACTCGAATACGCGAAAGACGCGCTGAATTGGATTGAGAGCAGCAAAAAGGCGTTTGCTTTTGTAAAAGAAACTTCTGACAATCGTAAGTTTCTCGGATATTCTTTAGAGCTTAATGGTTTTTGAATTTCAGCAGACTTGACGGAAGAGGAGAAGAAATATGTGGACGAGTTGGAGAAAGTTCGCGAAAAGGCAGTTGAGCTATCGTTGAAAGAGGAAAGGAATAAACGGAAATCTCGGGCGGAGGAACGAAAAGAAACGGAGGCGAAGAAGAAGTTGTTGGATGCTTTGAAGGAGAGAAATCTGAATCTGAGCCCGAGAGTTCCGTTCAATCATCCAGAGCTCATGGATATGGCCAGGCTGACCGTTTCCCTCCCGCTCATGCAATCGGTACTGGCATACTTAGTTTGTATTCATTATAATAATTTCCAGCACGAATGCGTAAAATTCGACGACGACTCCAACCTAGTGTGGCCTGTGCTTCTTCAGTATTCGGAGGCCGGACAGACGGATGTTTTGACCGAAACGAGCGAGTTGACGGCGGTCGGAACTCTGCTGCAAGAGGTGCTCCGCGAGCCGGCCGAATGGGATCCGGAGCACAAGTTCAAGTTCGAAAATGTTCGATTCTTTGTTTCCGATCAGTATGACGAGTATTTGATGGAAGTTTACGAGTGGAATGATTTCAAAACGGTCTTCAGTATGCCCGGCTATCAAATCAAACAGGGACTTCCCGTTATCATGGTCAGTTTGGGAACGCAAATTTCATCTTCTTCAGCTAATTTTTCAGATACTCACAAAAGAAAAAGCATCAAAATCATTGGAGGCGATTGCGGAAAACGAGAATCGATACGTCGCCAAATAAAATGAAATTGCCCTAATTTGTTACTAATTTACTCGTTGTTCGTGTTGACTCGTCCTGGTTTTTTTCTTTGAACTTTTTCCGAAACAATGCATTCTGTGATCTATTCTCCCGTACAAATGTTGAATGCTCGCGGGTTCGCTCACCGTTTTCACATTCTGACTGTTCTTATTGTGATTCAATTGTTTTTTGTTCATTCTGATTTCAGATGACTGGGAAGAAGATCAAGAGAAAGCTGAACGGAGACGCAAAAAAGCCGAATGCGAAGAGGAAGAGTGCCCTGTTCCCCATCGAAATCAATCCGCAATATCTGAGCCAGGAATATGAAAAGACGTTTTTGAAAGGATTCGGCAATAATGGTTTTAAAAAACAGCATGTGCAATAAAAATTAACCGTAATTTGTAGGAAAAGCTCATCCATTTCCCCATTGGCAACTTCGAAACTTCGTGGACAATAGCGAGAATGTAGTGGAGAAGATTGAAGAAGAACTGCAGAATTTCGAGAGCTGGACTCGAAAAGAGAACGATTTGTACTCGCTGCACCAGACGGACGATCTGAAGTCGCTGAATGAGGCCGATAATCCGGCGATCTGCTCGTTCCGCACTTTTCTGAACACAAAAGTGAAGGAGTGGCTTCAGAAGACGTCGCACGTCGAACTGATCGAACAGGTCGACTGCAACGGGAGTCTGTACGCTGAGAATGACACGCTTCTTCCGCATAATGATTTGGTTAGAAGACAGTGATTATGATTATGATTTTTCAAATTTTAATTTCAGATTGACACTCGTCGCTTTGCTTTCGTCTACTATCTGACAGAAGCCAATTGGGATTCGAAGACGAACGGAGGAGATTTGCTTCTGTTCAATCATAATGGTTTGTCAGAACAAAAAAAACTGTCTCATCTTTTTTTTTCAGAAAATCTGCTTCCAGTCAGTGTCGCCGCCCGATTCGCCCCTCTCCGCAACTCTCTGATGCTCTTCGAAGTGTCCGAAACGTCGTGGCACCGGGTCGCGGAGATGATCTCCGACGAGCCGCGTCTCTCAATCAACGGATGGTTTCATTCGACGCGTCGGATCGAAGTGGAGCAGCCGGAGGTGGAGATCCTGCCCCGATTCGTTCCGACGTTCCGTAAACGTCTCGGCAAACTGATCAGTGCAGAGTACCTCAAGCAAAAAAGACAGACCGAAGTGTCGCAGATCTTCAGCGACACTTCTGAACTCAGTCTGAAGAACTTTCTGGTCGATGAAGTACATCAGAATGTGTACGAAGAGCTGTCTGCCAATCCGGACGTGTTCAACCTAATCGGACCGCTCAACAAAAGAATGATCTCTCGGCTCGACAAGAACAAAGCGAGCAGTTTGGAGGTGACGAACGCGGTGCGAAAGTGTCTCAAATCCAAGTCGTTCGCCGATTTCGTGTTCAAATTGACGGAGGTAAACGTGGCCGACGCGCAAGCGAGCGTGACCGTCAGCCGCGTGGAGCACGGATCCTATTGGGTGCTCGGGGACGAGGACGCCGAGCAGACATTCCACGACGGATACTCCCTCGACTTTCACATTTTCGTGCAGAAAGAAGCGTGGCCAGAGAAAGCCGGAGGAGATGTGATCTACATTGCGGAGGGCGACGCGGAAGAGGTAGAAAGAAAGCTCCAGGATTGGTTAAATACCTAACTTTGCAGTTGCTCTGCGTCACGGCTTCACCCAACATGGCGTCCGTTGTTTTCTGCGAACAGAACGTGCTCTCGTTCCTCAAGTACGCCAACGCAAAGGCCGCCGACCCGTTCTTCCTGTTCACCGTTTCCTATTACAACGTTAAAGTTGTCGACTAATCTTGTTATTTAAATACTTTGTTAAATGTTGATCTACATTGTTGTTTTCGCTTTTTTACCTGTTCTGTTCTTAATTCTATGCGTCATTTTATGAAACTCATTTGTCCCACTCCCACTGACCCCTATCCATTTTTCCTAAATTTCATTCGCACAATGTTCGTTGCAGTATTATTATTCGTCGTCCGATTCGGCCTTTCCCTCGTGCACCGCCAAAGAGTCAATCACGAGCCGCTTCCTGCCCTCTTCCTGAAGTTCGATGAAAATAGCATCGAAAGGAGTGCGCCGAGTGAAGGAATCGTTGAGACGCACCGATTCAGTGAACTGAACCGTCTTTCCGTCCTTGACGTCTCCGAAACGGGAGAGCTGGAAAAATGGTAATTCGGAGCAAACGAACGAAAGAATTTACCGAGTAGGTGGCAGCTTGCTCGGCCGTCAGCTTCTTCATGAACTTTCTGTACCAATCTAAAGTTTTTTGTATTTGAAACTAGTTGCTTGTAATGTCTTTCTGACCATTAGCATCAAAACTCTCTGAAAAGTAGGCCCCGAAATCTGTGTCGCTCTGATTTCGGACCGAATTCTCAATTCCCATGAGGGTGACGTCCACTTCCGAATTGTAATCGATTGGCGGATCCTAATGATTAAAATTAGAATTTCAGTAAAAAACTAGACTTACTTTTACTAGCTTTGCACAATTGATGATCAGAACAAAGAGGGTTAAACAGACAAAAGAAACAGAATGCATGAGGTGACGATGAACACTGAAATTTACAGGTTTTCACTGAATTCGACCAATTTTAAAGTGCCCATTTCGCCCGCTGACAAACTTGTTTTGTCCGTGATCAAATTGAAAGTGCTAAATTCGATGAAATATCAAAGGATCTCCAGTTTTTTGTCACTTTCCGAACTTGCGAATGGGCCTAGTAAAAGTGGGCGGAGCCTAGGTACACACAAAAGATAACGGGCGGCGGAACCCGCGAGGTGTCGGCTGCTGCGGGGAAACGCCTGCGCGCTGGGAACTTTGGGCTCACCCGTGATGAAGAAATTAGATCCAACTCCCAGTCCAGTTGATTCGTCTTCTGGTGCATGCCGATAAAGGCGAACGAGCGGGTTTCCGTTGAATTTAGAATTTTGTTTTTATTGTTTCACACAAACAAATGGCAGAGGAATAGGAAAACAATGATTATTCGGACTTCGGAGAGCTTTCCGTCGTAGTTGTCATCGAGCAGAGACAAGTTCTGCGACACCACAGAAACTGCGTGGCTTGATTCGTTTCGCAAAAGCCAGCGTTCTTCCACGCGCCACACTTCAGAGGGAATTCGTCGACCGCCGTGGAGCAGTCGATGCCCGATTCTGGTGGTTTTGCGCCCTTTCGCAGCTTTTTCAGGTCTTGATCGGCTAAAAATTGAAGATGCTGTTAGGGAATGAAGATTTTGTATGCTTACCATGTAACTCATCCAAAATATGTCCCCTATTTCTCTTGTTCTGATCCAATTTCTCTTTGGAAGTGAGATAATCGAAATTGCGTCCCTTCTTGTCTCCCTTCTTTCCCTTCTTCTTCTTCTTCTTCTTCCTCTTGTCCTTCTTCGCCTTCTTCTTCTTTTTCTTCTTGCTCTTTTTCTTCTCTTCCTCTTCCTCATCCTCTTCCTCATTTTCCTCCTCTTCATCTTCTTCTTTCTCTTTACAATCCATATTCTCAAAATCGTGGTAATCATCCTGAAAATTAACCGTAATCTCTTAAATTGAAGTCACTTGGAATGCTTCCAAGGGATTCAACCATTTCTAAGATGAAACGTTATACAAAAAACTGTTCTTCTAAAAAGAAGACTCACCCGAACACCAGTTACATATCCATTCTGCACCGTCGTTGTCGTTGTCGTCGAAGGCGTCGTCGTCGGGTATCCATAGACATCTGGGTGCGGGTACGGTACTTGGTTCGGCGGGACCGTCGGATGATGCGGAGATTGTGGATCTGGCCGCTGCTGAGGTGGAGGGCACGAGGGCTTCGGCTTCTTCTTCTTCTCTTTCTTCTTTGTCTCTTCTTCTTCTTCTTCTTCGTCTTCTTCATCTCCATCTTCATCCGCCTCTTTCTTTTTCTTTCCCTTTTTCTTTTTCGGCTCATCGTCTTCCTCTTCCTCTACTTCTTCGTCTTCTTCTTCTTCATCTTCTTCTTCTTCTTCACCATCCTCATTATCCGTATCTCCGTCCACTGCCTTCTGAATTTTCACTTCTCCCTCCACCTTCTTCAACTCCCCATTCTCATCGTCTTCTTGTTCTTCTTCTTCTTCTTCCTGATTCTCATCCTCCTTCTTGTTTCCCTTTTTCTTGCTCTTCCTCTCACCTTGTCCTTCTTTCTGCTTTCCTTTCCTGACAGTTCCCTCCTTCTCTTTGTCTTCCTCTTCCTCTTTCTTTTTTCCTTTCTTCGGCTTCTTCTTCTTCTTCTTTCCCTCGTTGTCATCTTCGTCTTCTGGAGTTTCCTCTTCATCTTCCGCTGTCTTATCACCAGTTTGCTTTCCTTTCCCGTGCGTTCTCAGCATCTGAAATTCTGATTTGTTAGTTTCCCGTCTCGTACTGTTTAGAAATTTGATTATAATTCAAAAACGACAAGGTTTGGAGTAAAGTGATCAATTGCAAAGTTATAGAGCACAAAATTTGCAACAAGTTTCCAGTTGACCACTTTTTAAAATAACTAACATGAACTCCTTGTTTCTTGACATCCGCCAGGTCCACCAACTCGTTCTTTGTCTCATCCGCCTCTCCGACTCCTTCTTCTTCTTCTTCTTCTTCATGTTTCATTCCCTCATCGTCCTCCTTCTCCTCCTTTTTCTTGTTCTTCTTCCCTTCGTGTGCTTTCGTCGTCGTCACTGCCGGTTTCCGGGACGTCGGCTCCTCCTTCTTTCCTTCCGAATCTCCCTTTCCGTCTCCCGCTTCCACTTTCGTTCCTTCTCCGTCTCCGGCGAAATCGCCTCCTCCGGCACCGTCCGCGTTCTCCAAAAGTTCCTCGGCTTTGATTCTGACCGGAGCCATCGGAGCCGGCGGACGTCTTCCTCTCCCTCCCGGAGGTCGTCTGAAAATTTCAGTCTGTCTGGTTCATATTATTTTGCATTAAAATGAGAGAAGCAAGCAGTCAACGGATTCGTGGATTCGTGCTCACTGACCTTCCCCTGACTCTCGAAGGCGGCGCTTCGTCGTAGTCTGATCCTTGGCCTTCCGAGTATCCTTCCACGTCGCTGAATCTTAAATGCGCACAGGTGCAAACAGAGCATGCAAGAAAGCATTCCATTCATGCTCCACTCCCCCCTCCCGCCCACTCACTTCTGGTACCACGGCGCTCCCGGTCGCTGCCTTCCTCGCACCCACAAACCGTCGTCGTCGTCGTTTTCGGCTTTCTCGTCGTCGTCGTGTAGCCGGGACGGACGCGATGCGACGGAAGATCGTCCCAAATCAGAAATTGGCCTTCCGACTGGTGCTTCACGTTGTGCACCACCGAATTGACGGACGCGAGCGGCATTCCGTCGGCCCTCGCGTAGACGTTTCGGTAGAATGGGTCTTGATCGCGAGGGTCTTGTTCGAGTACTGAAAGCGATTCGGTCTACGGTTGTTAAGTACGCTACGAGACGCATGTTCTTTTGGCCCAGTTATTTATCTACTTTTCGAACGGACCCAAACTTTGCAGACTTCTTGGACTTGGGCTGAAGTATCTAGACCGATCGGATCATCTGGTCCGGATTGATTTGAGGCCGATTAGGCCAGGTCTAGATTATCCGATCGGTCTGAAACTTGGACCCAAGGCACTTCAACCCAAGTCCAAGAAGTTTGCAAAGTTTGGGTTCGATCGGAAGATAGGGTATGACAACTGGGCCAAAAGTAGAGGCTTTTCGGCCCAAATTACTATATCTCCAGATGATCCGATCGGGCTGAAACTTTCAAAATACATACTTCAAACCCAGACTGACAATATTGCAAAGTTAGGGCCTGCTCGGATAAAGTTCTCGCCCTAAAAGGCCTATGCTCAGAGAAGGGGCTCAATCTCTACCAAGAAAACGTTTCAAACACCTCTAAAAACTCACCGATATTGCCAACATTCGACATTTGGTGCGGTTGACTCTGAACTCGAGCGAACACAGTCACAAGCAGAGCGAGAAACGCTTCCGAATCTCGCATGACTGATAAAATAAATGGGAAAGAAGGAAAAGAAGCGGCTAGTGCATCGAGGCGAATCCTTCGCTTTCCCTCTCTCTCTCTCTCTTTAAAACGGTTTCAGTCGGTTTTGTCGAGAAAAAGAGTCAAGAACGGGACGGAATGTGAGTGTGTTGAGTGCGTGGGAGGAGCGGCTGCCAACTGAGAAAGAGACTCTATTATGGAACCCGTTCATCCATTATCATTAGCGCCATTAGCAGCACGCAGTAGAGGTGTGAAACCGAACGGAGTGGACGAGTTATTCCGAGTAGGAGAGGGACGAAGAAGAAGAAGAAGAAGTAGGAGAGGGAGACAAGCACTCGATCCACATCTTTGTTGTTATTATGAAAATGCAGCCGCCGACGGAGGAACGGAGGGAAAATATGCTGAAAGTGAGAAATCCTACAGCTCTAGAAATTGAACTTTGTTTTTCTAGTTGCCAACTTTCTCGAACAACCAACTCTTGAAGTACTGTAACACTTGAAAGTGGATTGCTTTCAAAATCTGTACTTCCAAGTGTTGCAGTAGAAAAACAGAAAATACAGTTAGTTTTAGAACTGAAAATGTTGTCAAAAAACAGTTTTCACGGCATTCTTTCACTTCCAACAAAACTGGAAGGTTCTGAAAAGTCAATATCCCCCTATACCTGGTCTATTTCTGAAGCGTTCGTCCACACTTTTCCATGCCTCATCTTTCCATGACTCACCATCTCAATCTACTTCCGAACTCTTCCTCCGACCGTATCGCATCCCTTACAGACCATTTTCTTCCACGCAATTGCCTCTTGTTTCCCCCCGTTTCCAATTCCCTAATTGGCCAATACCGTAAAATGCGCGTCATCGTCCCAGTATGACATCATCTTGTTGTCCGGGGTAACATTTTCAACAAAAAAGATGTGCTTTCACACGATGTACTTGAGATGGACTGAAGGAAAAAGTGGGAGAGAAGGGCGCATGGTTGTCACGAGAAAACAGAGCTTGGAGCATTTGCCGGCAAGATCTGAACTACTGTACATTCCTGATTTATAGAAGCACATTATGAAGTATAGAAACAGTGCGACAGTCCCTTAATTTAGCGGCCATCTGATCGGTTTGCACCCAAACCGTGAACCAAACGGTTTCCGTTGATGCGTCTGCGTCTCGCCCCTTTCGGACATTCAAAAGACGAAAAGAAGAACCTATTTGGGAAAATGAAGGCAAAGAACGGAAGACGTGTACGTCAGAGACGACGAACTTGTCATCTTCAATCGTATCGGGACGCACGTTGTCTGGTTTTCCCTCTCTTGCGGGATGACTTTCGAAAATGCATTCGACAAGAGCGTACTTGCTTGCCGTCCGTTCATTTCATTCCATTTGTTATCAATCAAACGAACTAGCACAGCACCTTTTGGAAGAGAAAAACAAGAGATTACGGTAGGTTTGCAGCTGACGGACAAGGTCGGAAAGCCAGTTCTCAACCTTTAAAAGATCTTGTTTCACTTTCAACTTTGGTACATTTTAGAGAACTTCCGATATTGATGCATTTTGTAAAGTATTGTCCATTCAAGACAGTGTGTCTCAGCTGCCGGTAGATATATCGAAAAGTTGTCAACTGACAAAATGTTTCTAAAGAAATTCTGTACATTTCATCTGTTGCCAACTTTTTGAAATATCTACCGGCTGCTGAGATACAGGGCGCCCGAAATTATCTGTGTGCACTCTGAAGAAAAATCAGTTTTTAATAAATTATCAATAAACTTGTTTATTGATAAGACAGGTTCAATATATTGCAGTTTATCAAAAGAAGGACTCTTTAGAATGTAAACCTTTTTATTGCGCTCGTTCATAAATATCGAAAAATCCAAAAGTCATAGTTCAAAAACCTTATCATATGGGAAAAGGTGTCTCAGAGATCGTCGTCGATGGTAAATGACCCGTGGCTGGGAAGGGAAAGTTGAAAAGGGACCGGAAAATATGTACAGACACAAAATTGAGGGGCTAGACGACCAAATGAGCGAGATCGCAAGAGTTGAGCTCTACGGGCGGCGAGCAGTGCACCGGAGCCCGATTCTGTTGGAGCCGCACGAGAGCTTCTTCGTAGGACGGCGGCGGAACGTCGATCGACATCACCTGCAAACGGATCTTTCAGTTCCGTTTGTTTCAAAAGCTCGCGGATCACTCACTTGATTGTAATTCGGCGGCGGTTTACTGTAGGCTCGCAAATTCAACTGTTTGATGATGTCGAAAGTGGTGGAGAACATGGTGTGAATCTCGAGAATGAAGAAGACGATCGAGATGGTGAGCCACACAAAAATGGCCGAATTGGAGGTGGTCTCGGCCATCTGGAGGCCGTAGAAAAGGGCCGATGAGGAGAGAATGATTTTGAGGAGGACGTTGGGCGAGAGGAAGACGGGACGGAATTGTAGAGGCCGTACATGGAGAGAAACACGACGAACGTGTTGATGAAGAACATGAGGAGCGTCATCTGGAAGGGATTCTGGGTTACGGTAGGTTCGAAAGAAGGATGGGGACTTACGTTCGAATCCTCGCCGCAAATCTCAAGTGTCAGAATGACACTGTTCACAAAGTTGATCATGACGAGCATCAGAAGACACATGCGGCTCTGAAAGAGCTTTCTGCGACTGCGCAGCCAGTTGTGCAGGCGGAATCGTGTCGAATGATCCATTTCTGAACGCGAATTATTGTACTTGTATTTGGTTCTGGTTTCGGTTTCATTTCGTTTTCAGCGGCCCTCCAAAACTACATTCCAAACACGTGTTGTCGGAGGGTTTAGGCAAATTTTGTAAGAGCGAAAAGGGAGGACGTAAATAACATTGTATCAGTAACTATTTGAAGGGGAGGCGAAAAAAACAGAACAGCAAAAAGATAAGATGATGTTTTGGTATGAAAAAGATGAATGATGGGATCAAATTGGAGGGCGTGGAGGAGAAGAAAGAGGCGGAGAGAAGGAAGAAGAAGAAGAAGAAGAAGAAGAAGAAGAAGAAGAAGAAGAAGAAGAAGAAGAAGAAGAAGAAGAAGAAGAAGAAGAAGAAAATGAAAGTGTGAGAAAATCGAAAAGGTAACCAAGTGGCTAACACTCGGAATGAACAAGGACATTACCGATAATGACTGCGCACCGCTTTCTGATTAGATGTGTTCGGCGGCTTCTGCCTAATAGGATGAAACAAGAAGCGGAAGGCAAAAACAAGAAGAGGGAGAAGAAGTTGGCAATTTTTCTTTCGGTTTTTTTCATGGCTAGTCGAAACAGTCTCAAGTTTCATTCTAGAGGCTTTGCCAGTTCATTTCAGCTCCGATTTGACAAAATTTACAAGTTTAAGCTTCTGTACTTTCAGATAATCCTGACTAGACTCAAAATGCTCACAAATTCCGATTCTCCAGACTTTGAATGGATCTTTGAGGAAGAGCAAAGGGATTGGAGCATCTCTGGAGCTTAGCACAAAATTCAGGGCCCAGATTAACAAACGAGCTCCACTATATTCAAGATTTCAAACTATAAGTTCAAAAGATATTGTGCAAATCCATGGGAAGTCATCGGAGAGCTCAATTCTGACTTTTGAGGTCCATTTTCTCAGATAATCTCTTAAAACTTGAACGTTTTCTTCTCTTAAATCATTCGAAGTAAACTTTGGAAAAGAGTTTAGGGACTGGATTAGTCAACGCATTCTG
This sequence comes from Caenorhabditis sp. 36 PRJEB53466, assembly GCA_946814055.1. Classification (NCBI taxonomy): domain Eukaryota; kingdom Metazoa; phylum Nematoda; class Chromadorea; order Rhabditida; family Rhabditidae; genus Caenorhabditis; species Caenorhabditis sp. 36 PRJEB53466. Next base: position 7,173,434 of record CAMPFS010000002.1, read on the forward strand.
AACTGCAAAACCTCGTTATAGTAAGGAAAAATTTTTGTCAAAACTCAATGAAAGCCTCAAAGATCTGATCGAGGTAACTTTGAAGCTCTCACGGCGCTCTCAAATACCGTGTGACTCAATGCGAACGGCTAGACACCCCCCATGGAACTGAAAACTGAAAACTGAACAACTGCTCCTCTGCTCCTCTGATCACATGATCCAATGGGAATATGACGGTTAGTCTGGACGCGTGTACGTCCGTACTTCTTCCTCGGAATACTGATCAGGTCGGGAACGTGCAGAAAAGACGACCGACGAAAGAGGTGACCTTAAAGCTGAGATGTCAATTTTCCAGCTGCTTGCTTTTCTTTTCAGCTTCGGACACTCGCGAATCTAATCTAGGCCCACTTTCTTAGGAACAACCCGCGCCGAAAACAGCGAAGAACTTTCCGAGAACTTGTTTTTTTTTTTGGGTACATTCCATTCAATTAGAGAGATTTTTAGCAGTTCTGACGCAAAAGTACAGTAATCAGGAAGTGGAAAGGAAAGGGGTGACAAACAAGTCGAAACAGAATCCAATAATCACATCCGCTCGTGCTCATGCCAATATTTATATAGCGAGAAGGTTCCGGAAGAAAATGGAAGGGAAAGGCAATGTTATGGAATAAAACTGCATCATATTTACGTACACTTCACTTCTCCAATCCAATTCTCGGAGATAAGAGAGCCCAAATTGGTTTTCCGCGTTGAGGGGGCGAGCAGGAACAAAAAAAGGAAAGGGGATTCTAGAGAGAACTTGTGAATTATTCACCACAACTCAGAGATGCGCTTAATTGGAAACGGATGAAATCACACGAGGGACCGAAGGGTGAGCACCCAAATACAGTTTATTCAAATCGATGTATCTCAGTTGTTGTGAAGATATCCAAAAGCTGTCAACTGCTAAAATGTGTAAAATTTCTTAATGAGTAATTTGTTTGTTGACGACTTCTTGCTGCCTCTTCACACAGCCGAGATACTTTGTCTTGAATGAACAGTATTTGGAGTGGAATGTTCAGTTCAGTGCTTCCACAAGAGACCAAACTACGGGAATATCACTCAGAAGTGGATCAGAAGCCCTTTCTCCCAAAAGAGCCAACCTAATTACTTCTCCGCTCTCTTTTTCTCTGTTTTTTCCCATTACACACTTCTTTTTCCGCCTTCAAAACTATCAGTTTTCTGAGGAGAAAAACACGGAAAATGAATGTGCTTGCATTTCGCTGCCACAATTCACACTTGTTCCCGATACGAACGGGGATCCAAAAAAACGGGAAAAAAAGGTTTTTTGTTTGGCCTGCGAGGGAGTTTGCCCTTTTGTGTTTTCAATGAATTCGAAACGAGCACTCGACGTGCACTTTTCTCGCCTTTCAACAATTTCGCCGTGTTTTCGGCGCGCCTGACTCGGAAATTAGCGGTTAATGAGCTTTGAGACTTCTTTTCGAGCGATTTTGAGCTCTCATCGAGTGGTTTTCCCGCATTTTCACACTCAAAATGGCGTGGCTTCGCCGGCCTAGAGAAGAAGAATGGAAATTTCGAAAAGGGGAATTCGGCGCCGAAGGGAGAATTCAATTTATCTTCGTGAAATGCAAAAAGTTCTGTTGGTGCACACACAAAACACGAAACCTGACGCCAAATTGTGGACCTACCGTAATCCTGACTAGCCGAGCGGGTGGGTAATCGAATCTGATAGTTATTGGTAATCAAATCCGGCGGCGGTGGCGGCGGTCATAATTTGACCCAATTACATAAAATGCGTACAACTGGAAGCGAAGCGGATCAAAAGTGCGACCGTACTACTACTATTCGATCCCTTATCTTTGATACAATTTATCTTATCAGCAGATGAAGGAATCAAAGTTGAAAGTTGAGAAATCGGTCGTGGCCCGACCAAACCGGATGCCCTTATATACGCGTGACCCCGGTCGGCGCCGCCCCTTTTCGAGGTAAGAAGCTGCCGTTTCTGTATGCATCACTCCGTCGCCACGTCTTCCGCGCGGCTGCCATTCACTCGTCTCGAAGTAAACCCGGCTGCGTCTCTTCGTCTCGCACACTCTCTCGCCCCTTACAGAAGACTCACTCAGACTCGTTTCGGTTCTTTTGCGGCGCAAGGGGATTTGGAGACGCAGATTTGTATCAGAAACCGGATGGCAGACACGAAGGAAGGCTAGAAGAAGGGCATAACAAGCCAAAGCCAAATGGTTTCAAGTCGGTGTCGAATTACGCGACGACGAGATGAATAATATATATAATACCAGTGGAGAGTTGAATTGGATCTGTAGGAGGCGATTAAACAGATTAGAACGGACCGAACGTGTTGGCGAATCAACGGCATTGTATCGTTTTCAGAATTTGAGCCCAAACGGATTTGGTTATATCTCGGGTTCAACTTTCAGACCGATCGGACTGAAACTAGGACCCAAGATACTTCAATCCAAGTCTAAGAAGCCGGGGCAAAGTTGGATCAAAAGCCTGGCGCCTTCCTGTTTTAGGGTCCAAACAAATTGAATCTGACGTACTCGCTACGGAGCCAAATTGTACAATGATTACAAATCCGTACTAGCAGCTCCACACTTTTGTACCACCACCACCACCAGATATAGCTACAACTGCTGCTATTTTTGCATTCTCAGGTGGAATATTGCTCTGGAAAAGAAGCTCTTCTGGGAGCCGCAGTGTTTTTTGGCAGAAAAAGGGGGTAAACAAGATCAGTTTTGAGTGGAATGTCTGGTCTGAAAGTTCGGACGTTCGTATGGATCCCAGACAGCCTACAAATGAGGGGACGCACGAGGGGCACGGCTACATTGTGACACGATGCGGACAGATGAGTTTATTGGAGTTTTTTGATTACTGTAGCAGAATGCGACGTCATGGATGTAGAAGTCAGGTTGTTTAGTCAGCTCGACCAGTTTGGTTGCTATTATCAATCATTCTGGCTGGCTCTAACTTGGTATAGGGCATTCTATGTAGAATTAGACTGAAATACACCAAAAAGACAAAGTGTTGCTAGAAATACGGGTTTTTTTTAGCTAAAACTCCAGATTAGATCGTTCTTCATACCTTGACTGATAAATGTGCAAAGATAGAGTCGCGAGCGGATAATTTGAATGAGCCAGGAACAAATTGATACCTAAGGCCTCATTATTCCAATATTTCTATCCAAGTTGTTATAAATGCAACCTACCAGGTTAAAAAGGTGAGGAAACTGAAAAAGCCGATGGGCTTGAGTTCAAAAAGCTCAAGACGTAAATCCTGGGAACTTTCCCAGGAACATGATGTCTTCGGGTCGGAAACCAACGTCAGTAAGATACTTTGTACACTTTTTCTTCCCGCGAGTATCCAATTTCAGCATGTGATAAGTGAGTTTGCGATATTATCCACTTCCTTCTCCTTGTCCTCATTCTCATTCCCATCATTCGATTATTGCCTCGCTCATCTTCATCCATCACCATTTTCAGCCCCAAAAAACGGAGAATGATGATTGCATAACGAGGGGGGAATGATAAATAGAAGCGTCTGATTAATTATATTACAAAACAAGAATTTATGTCAGCGATAAGCGATGACGACGTTTGGCATTTGAACGATCAGAGACTGTAAGAGTTTACGGCCTTGACGGGGGGGATTTGTAAGAGTGGAAATGGAGGACGGGAACGGGATAAACGGGCTGAAAGGGAGGGGGTATTTTGGACTTGTGAGATCATCAAATCAGCGAAAGTATCCCTCTTCTTTCACTTTTCATCTTCACTTTTGTTTCCCTCTTCCGCTTCCACTTTCGAACGATTCAGATTCGCTGAAACAAAGGCACGTTCCCATGGAGCCTGTCAACAAGTACCTGTTAGAATCTCGACGATCAGGAGCAGCGAGGCGATGAATGCTCCGAACAAATGGATCATGAATATGGAAGAGAGTTGATTCAAAGTGACAGACGCCCTCGACGGCTTTTCGAAAAGGGTCAGAACGGGGTAGGAGGGTGTGTAGTGGTTGTCGATTGTCTGGAATTTCGGAACAGTGCTGGGCAGAGAGTGATTTGGGTTTACACTGAAAGCTGGAAGGATTTTGATGATCGCCTTGTTCAGTTCTTCCAAGTACGGGAAGTTGGGCCGGACGATGTAGGCAGCAGGGCACACCTGAAAACAATTGAAGTTGAGCGTCTTCATTGAAAGCTTCAGTTTCAATGTGTTATTATAGATGTAGTGGAAGAAAGCCGAAGCATTTCGCAGAAAGATATCTTTACATACCAAGACTGATAATAGAACCAAGTTTGAGGCTAATAGGGCTAAACAAAGGACTTTCCAGAGATTTTCGGAATTCGTATATGGTTTTTGCACAAATTTTAAGATTTTCGAACTTGAAAGACTATAGCAGATGATTTCATAGGGCTGAAACTTTCAGGATAGATATTTTTGCAGATTTAGGCAACCTAGACCCACCGGAAAGTCTTTGATGAGCCACACTTTCGAGTGAAACAGTTCCTGAGTCCAAATTGAGAACTTTGAAGAGATGCGCTGAGCCGGATACCAACCGAACGCAACCAATGGGACTTTCTGCTGCAAAACACGAAAAAGGTATTGCAACTCATTATCCGATCATACCGAAGCCACATAATCAAGGTCATTCAGTTGGTTCAAGTCTCCAAACTCGGGAGGATGGCGGGAAAGAATATCGGAAAAGATTGAGATGCACTTTTCGGTTGAAATCTCCCGAGGACATTCGGGGATACGATCCGGGGAAGTCGTGAACAGGCGGTACGTTCCTTTCCTGGAAGCAAAGTATGTACGCTCAACTCCTGGGACCCTGACCTCAGTTGCTCAATGAGCCCATAAAAGTCCTCGAAAGGCATCTGTTTCTTGTCGGACACGACGAGCATTCCACTCAATTCGGACGTGTAATAGTCGATGAAGACGTGGAACCAGGCGAGCAGCCAGATGGCGGAGAACAACTGAAACACACGCGATTACTGTAGCTGATCGGCACGAGACCCGTCTCGTCTTCCGGAATTTGGCGTCAGTGAACAAACGGAAAAGTACGTGGAAAGCGAAGAACGTCGACTTCTGCTTCACACGGATCTCGACGTTGAAGGTGGTGAGGAGCACTTGCGAGATGCTGTTCTGCACGCATCTGAAAGCTTCGGAGGCATCGGGAGATCCTGAAGATCCATGTGGGACCGTACGAATAGATGGTCTCTCTGGAGGATCGGAACTCGACGACTCGCAGGATGAAAAAGACGACGGAGACGAGGAGAATGGTCAAAGAGAGAAGAATCCAGACGACGGTGGAGAAGGGCCGGAACAGGAAGCCGACATCCTCCGACTTGCGGATCCGCAATCAGATAGACCTGGTTAACCTCGAATTGAGTGGGGTAGGTGAAGGTGACGATGTGAGCACGGTCGGCGGTCATTCGAATCTGCCGCACGCCATGTCGAGACGCCCCCGCTGGATGTCGCCGAGCATTCCTGAACCGTTCCGATTTGAAAGTGGGCTCTATTGGACTCTTCTCGTACCGGTGGCCGTTTGGTTGTCGAGCACGTGTCCGATCTGATTGCTGTACTGCACAAACTCGAACGTCCACCGCAACGCCTTCATGAGTGTCTCGCATTGTTCAATTTCCAGCCCGACCTGATGGCCCACTTTGTACGTGGATCCTGAACTGTTCGGTGGAGCGCACTTGCTTCTGCTCTTCCGCACTTACCTTTATTGTTCAGTGTGGAATCGACGCCGATTTTGAGGTGCGGACGGACATTCATTCCGAATGAGAACTCCTTTCCTTCGTGTTGTTGTTGCTTTTTTCTCTCACTCAAATTTCCTCCGCGAATCTCGAGTTTCATTCAACACAATCACTTAGGCGAAAAGTGAGAGAAAATAGCAAGTGGGTCATTTGATTGAGAACAAGGGATGGAAGTTATAATAAAAAAGAAGAAAGAGAAGAAAATAAACGGGGCCGGGATGTTACACGTAAAACGGGGCGCGGACGGGAGGGGCGAAATCTACGGAGAGCTGCTTCGCTTCTCAATTGAATAGGCACCTATCAAAACCGGTTATTTGAAAAAGTGAAAAGCTAAAGATTCCATTAAAATCTTGGCCATGGTCCTCCTGGTCCTCCGGGTCCGGGCGGTCCAGGCGGCGGTCCTCTCCAGCTGTTGTTCATTCCGCCACGTGGCGGGAATCCTCCGGGCGGTCCTCCACGTCCTCGTGGTGAATCTGAATCAATTCAAACAGTTCAATTAATTAAAATTTTTAAAGCTCACTCTGAAAGAACTTTGGCGGTGGCATGCCTCCTCTGGGCGGTCCTCCGAAGCCTCCTCGCATCGGAGATCCTCTCATCAACGGCGGCATTCCTCTTGCAGACGGATGTGGTCCCCCCCGGAACATGGGCGGTCCACCCCTCATCGGAGGCCCTCCTCTCATCGGTGATCCGCGTGGCGGTCCTCCTCCTCTCGGCGGCGGTGGTGGTCCTCCTCTTCCTCGCATCGGAGGCATCCCTCTGATCAGCGGTCCTGCGCCTCTTCCTCCCCTCATCATTGGCGGCGGTCCTCCACGTCCTCCACGCATCATTGGCGGCGGCATTCCTCCATTCATCTGCATGTTCGGTGGTACTGGTGGCAGAAGCATCTCTTTGCTCTCGTCATCGTCCATCTCCATATCATCTTTATATTGATGTGGCGGACGAAACTCCCTCTGCTCAATGGGCATCGGTGGCGGTGGAGGCGGGCATATCATGGACGGAGAGAACATCGGCGGAGGCGGCGGCACGGGCTGCGGCATTCCTCCCGGTGCTCTTTGAATGACTGGCATTGGTGGTGGCGGAAGAAGCCGGGAGTCTGGCGGCGGCGGAGGTGGAGGTGGCGGCGGAAGTGGTGGAGACGGGGAAGAACTGCGGCTGGTGGAAGCCTCATCAGATTCCGAGTCGTCAATGTCCATCGATTCGCTTGTTATGCGACGTTTCCCGCGCGTCTTCCTCACGTTTCGCCGCTTATTTCCAATGTCGTTAGGCGGAGCAAAGACGGGCGGTGGGACGGGCGCTAAAAAACCTTCGAAAGGGATTAGAATGTCTGATCGTTCATTCTCACCTGGATCCATCGGTCTGACCGCGTGGTTATTATTATCATTCAAATGCATTTGCGGATGTGGGTGTGGATATGGATACGGATGTGGCGGTGGATGCATCGTATTCATGTTCCCGGCGGCTGACGTCGTCGGAACCATCGGATCCATTCTCTCGGCAATGCTATGCCGCTCGTCTTCGTTCTGTTGAGTCCGATGCTTCCTTCTTTCTTCGGCCTTATCCATATCCTTCATAAATCTCTTCTCCATCTCAATCCGTCTCTCCATTTCCATCAGTTTCCGCATGTCATTCTCCAGCGACGAGTTCATCATGCCTGTAGCCGAAACCAACGGATGAGGTCCGCGAATGTGTCCGGGCCCAGTGGCGGATGACATGAGCAGTTCTTGTGGGATAGGAGCGACCATCCCACGTCGGATCGCATCTGCGACGATCTCGTTATCGGTCATTCCGAGTCCTTCTATGAACTGAGGTTGCGGAGGAGGAGGAGGAGGAGGCGGCGGTGGAACAGGCGGTGGGACAGGAGGTGGCAGGAATTGCAGTGGACCGGCCGGGGCGGCGATCGGAACGATACGCGATGGCATAGGAGTGACCTGATCCATTGGAGGTGGTAGCGGAGGAAGTGGAAGTCTCGGAGCAGGATCCATTGGAACGACCGGAAGAATCGGAGGAGGACGAGTGAAATCTAAAGCGGTTTGTGTTACCGGGACCATTTGAGGAGCTGGAGTGGATGGGCCAGTGGAGGCCTTTCCGTTCGTGGCGAGATGAGCTTCTTGGGTGGTTTCTTGCTGCTGCTGCTGCTGCTGCTCCCTTTCTTTGATCTTCTGATCGATTAAATCCCTGATTCTGTCTTTGTCCGCATCAGAAACATCCGGATCATGCATGAAATCGTTTGCAGAAGAGACTATGTCAGCTGAAACATGAGAGATTTTCAAAAACGTTATGAAACGTGAACACTTACAGAAATTCTGTCTGCTGTTGATGATTTGAAGAATGAAATAGACCTTCTTCGACGCCAAATCGTCCGAAGCAGGCGGTTCGACCGGAAGAGGTTCGACTGTGGGTGGCCGATGATGCTCTTCCACTTCTCGTTCAGGCGACGTTTCCGAAGTCCGTCTCCCTCTCCTCTGTCCACTGTCTCTTGGTTCTTGCGTAGATCTCCACGAGGTGAGCATCTGTTTCTCGCGTTCTATCCGCAGCACCTGCTCTTTCATTACTATATCGCTGACACGCACCGAGTACTGGAAGCGTTCTCCGTATTCGGGGCGCAGTACGACGATGAGCATGAAGCAGCTTTGCGCAGTTCCAATGTTGTACTTGACCGGCGCGAAAGTGTCGTGAAGAATTTCGGATCCTTTGTGCGGGAACAGGAAGATCGAGATGATCTCATCGCCAACCGGAAAATCCAATTGGTACACGTTGTCCTGGTCGATGCTGTACTTCAGAACGTCATCGTAGCTGCGAACCGAGCCTGTCGCGGTGAGTTTGAGCACTGCGAACGCGCACGTGTGCGTCTTATTGAGTGCACTCGATGAAGTCGTAATGAAGCTCGGAATGCGTCGTGGGGTGTGCAATTTGAACGTTTGCTCTGCCATCAAACGATAAAAAAGACGGAACATCGGGCGATTGTCATCGGTTTGGGTGAAGATGGGCGTGACGATCGAGTCGAATGGCTTGTCGGCCATGTAGATTCGAATCGGGAAGTCCCATTCTCCACGTGGCGGCGCTTCCTCTGTTCTGGCCTTGTCTGAAGGGCCGTTAAAGTCGTAGATCGGAGTGTTGTAGTCGCCGCCGCCGTAGTCCTCCTCCTCCCGCTGCTGTTCCATCTCTTCCCGCTGCTTCCGCTGTCTTTCCAGTGCTTCCCGTTCGTCCTCCTTCTTCCGCCTCTGATTTTCCTCGTGTGCTCTCTTCCGTTTTTCGTAATCATCCGCCCGAATCGATTCCATGAGAAGTCTGTTCTGTTCTCTTCGCTCGCTGATTTCCTTTTCTTCCTTTTGTTTTCTCAGTTTCTCTTCGGCAGCTTCCAGTTGCTTGCTCTGGCACACTTTGCAGGTTTTCGAAAACGAATGGGACATGTGCTCGGAGGTCGTGTCACGGGTATCATCGAGAATCGCATCGAGCGGCTGAAAAAAAGTTGTCTCGACTACATGTAAAAGGTTGTCAGGTTGCCCTAAGTGTCTCCATTACTTCTATGGGCTATTTTCTTCTAGCTTTGTCTCAATTGGATACACGAGAACACTTGGAGAAAATGTTTTGGCGTTTCTCAAACATCCCGCACCTATGCTAGACAACTCACATTCCTCGCCACAGTGCTTTTTCTCTTCTGCTGAATAGGAATTCCGACTGGTTTCGTCTTCCAACTCGCTGGATTTCTCAAAGTATTCGCGTCGAAGGAGACAAGCTTCTCCACTGACAATCGCTTCAAAACGACCGCAAACACGAATTCCTTGGCACTCTCCGCTTCAAAGTTATGCACGAACTGCTGCTTCCACACTCTGTATTTCGGATGGGAAATGTTGCGATCGCACTTGTCAAAGAGTTTCTCCTCGATTTGCTCGACAAGATCTTTGACCTGTCTTCTGTCGATGCCTTTGATGTGCAGTCGGTCGACGCGTTGATTCATCGCATTTTCCATGTGACTCCGGTTGGTTTGCCGCGTGGATTCCGTCGTTTCGGGCTTCTTTTTGGGGATCGGCTTCGAGAGCGCCGCATTCTTTCTCCTTTCCTCCAGCTCCCGTTCGTGTTGTTCTTTCGCCTTCTCGCGCTCTTTCACAATCTGCGGAGTCTTCTTTTTGACGACTTCTGGGGCAGCAGTGGGCACAATGCTGAACGGCATCCAATGCGGAGAGAGGAGGAAGAAGGAGCGGAGTTCCCGCGTGTACAGGCCCGAATTCACAGTTTCTCCCGTCAACGCATTCATCACCGTCACCATTTCCGCTTCAGGATTCGTCTGGAAGTGCCAATTTCGATCATGAAATGTCCGAAACCTTCCACTCACCCTCATCACTTTGGTAACCTTCCCGGAAATACATTTTACAGAGCAATAGTAGCTGTTCGCGCCCAAATACTTCTTCCAAGTGCTCGAAGGCACCAGTGAGAGCATTTTGTCGCAGTTGACGCATTTGCTGGAATGAATAGAATTTTAGGATGGAAATTCAGGTTGAGTGCTCACTTTCTGAGATGCGAACTGGTCGGAGTGTCGTTCACTGGAGGCGTCCATTTCTTCCGGGCTTCTTGATAAAGAGCGGAGAACGGTCTGGAAAGCAACATTGAGAAGGGTGCATTTAAAGACAAAAGACAAACTGTTTATAAATGAGCAAGAAAGGGCATGCTTCGGAGTCGCAGGTGAGCAGCTGCTCTTCCGGGAACTGTTGAATGTCTTCCAGATAGTTCGGCGGCTGCCCGTACTCTTTGAGCATCTCTCGTTCTTCAATAAACTCTTTGTACTCTTTAAATTCCGAAAGCGGAGCCGCGACACAATTGAACTCGGCGAGCAGCTGTTTTCGGCTCTTTCCGGAGCAGTCGCGTTCTTGCAGCACGACGCTTTTGCTTGCAGACGAAGAAGAGTCACGGCGCGTTCTGGAATGAGAAATCTGTCGAAATGTGTTAATGAAAAAGGGGAACATACGTGATATCTGCAGCGGAAGGGCCTTCTCCACTGTCACTCTCCACCGTATCCTTTCGTTTTCTCTTTCTATCACTCTCCTCCGATTGTTTCTTCTTTTTCTTGGCCGACAATTCTTCCGCCGACCGTCTCTTTTCTGCCTTTTCCTTCTGCTTCCTCTTCTCTCTTGCTTTCTCTTTCTCCTGCTTTGCTCTTTTCTCTTTTTCGGTTTCGTCGTCTTCCTTCTCCTCATCTGAGTCCAACGCCTTCTTCTTTTTCTTAGGGGACATCATCTCGCTGTCAGAATCTGAATCGAGTGCCGCGGGTATTGGAGAAGACGTGCTCTCCTCGTTTTTTCTGCGCTTCTCTCGAGCAGAAGACGTGGGCGTCGATTCCTCTTCTGAAATTGGGAAAAATGTCGAAAATGGTCGTAATTTTTAATTGCTCACTTGTTTTCCGTTTCTTCTCCTCTTTTTTGCTCTTTTTCGCGCTTTTCGGTTCGTTTTTGATTAGCTGACATGCCATCGGATACTGGAATTAAATTAATCGAGAATTGTCTGAATTTCACTTTGAAAACAAGACTTACCGTAGCGAACATCGCATTTCTGAGCACTGAAAATGCTTCTGCAGTCACCACTTCTAACATTACATTTTGATCTGAATCCATTACCTGAAAATTGAAGTTGGGCAATTAATATTAAGCGAGCGGATGAGAAAATAGTCGAGATATGAAACATCGAAGTAACGGATAGAAAAGAGACAGGGAGTCGAAAAAAAACCATTTATATACAGAAAACCGAAGAGAATCAATCGGAATCGGAAAACGAAGAGACCGATTCGCCGGAAGAGTCATAATCGGGAGGCAGCTGAATCTGGAGAATTGACGGCTCATCGCCACGTTGGAGAATCGACGGATCGACGCCTTCTGACGCCATTTTCTGGATGACTCCTGCTTCCGGAACGCCCTGAACAGAGCATTTAGGAAATTTAACTGAAATCCTTTTTTTACCATTTTGAGCATTTTGAAGTACTTCGCGAACGCTGGATCATCCTTGATCAACGCAGTTTGAGACGTTGACGTGGAAGGTTCCGGGGAATTCATTTCTACAACTGCTGGAGTAGTCTCAGCAACGACTTCTGGCTTTTTCGCTTCTGGAGCTGATGTCGAGGCTTCTGTCGCTTCAGACGACGTCGCTGGCGGCTTCTGGACGTTATTTGTCTCTGGTTCCAGCTGCACATCCTCCAGTTTAGCCTCGAGTAGCCGGAGCTTTCGGTCGGCGGTGGTCAGTGAGCTATCGGCTCTTTCCAACACTTCTTCCATTTCATTTCCGAAATGATTGAGAATCTCGAGCATTTTGAGAATGAGACAGTTGAAAGTGACGGCGGTCCGATGATGATCCAATCCAGGAACCTGAAAACCTATATTTCTGGGAAAGAATGTTGTAAGAAAAGGCTCACCTTATTGAGGTCGATATCTGTTTTCGTTTTCCGTTCCGTTGTGCTCATCTGTGAATCATTGAGTGAGTTTGAATTCGGTCGATTTTAAAGAAAAGGTATTCAAAAGGTGGAAAACCTTCGGGAATCCAAGAAAAGAGAAGGGTTGACGGTCAGCAGTTTATGATGGAGTGAGGAGAAGAAAATAGCGAATACTTTAAACTTGAGAAAATAGGGATGAATCACAAGAGAGCAATGAAAATATGAAATTGCGAAGGGGAACAGATCAGTGAAAGGCAGCCACCAGGGCTCAGGAAAGAGGATGATGAAGGGGGGAATCATTTCGACATATCGACCACTCGGATCTCTTCGATCGGCTCGATCGCATGATGACGTGGCGTGCTCTGAAGAGAACTGTCACTGCTCGGAACGGGCGATCGGTCGAGCACGGAGCCGAGGTTGAGAGGGGGAAGACGTTCTTCTGGCACGAGAATCTCGTTGAGCGTCTCGACCATTGGCACTATTTCTTCGAGAAGAAGCTGGAAAATTGAACGTCTCGATGATGAAACTCATAAATTCTTACCTGAATTCTGCAAATGTCCTCGTGTAATTGATTGAGACCGCTCAATGCGCCGACGAATCCGTCGTGCATCGCCTTATGAGCCTTCGTTTCTTCGAATAATCGAATCATTTTCGCTTCGACACTTTTAATGTTGCCCGGAATTTTCGATTGGTCCGCCGCCACTGCTTTTGCATTCATTGCAAAATGCTCTTGGAGACGGGTCGCCAATCTGAACAGTTTGTTTTTTATTCCGAAAATGAAGCTAAAGAGTTACTTGAAAAACGGGCGTGAACTCATTTTCTGATGAGTGTACGAAGCGGCGTGATTAATTTGCGGCTCTTTTTTGCCGATGACTGACGGAATGACGGGCAGAAAACGGGGAATTTCCGAGAATCGCTTGTAAATTTCATCATCCTCTATCTTTTCTTGTGGAATATTGCCGTCTTTCACTGTTACTATGCCTTTCGAGCGTTTTGTGCTTGTTCTTGTGAGAAAAGAGAACGAAGAGGATGACTGCTGACCGGGAGGATTAGAGGCGCCACCCGACGACGAGGCGCTTTGTTCGTTGCCCATCTGAAAATGTTAAAATCAATCGATACATTGTTATCTCGCATTCATTCATACAATCGATTAGTTTTTAGGATTGACGCTGCTGGGTCCCATCTGAATTTGATCGATGCCTGTCTCGCTCCACGTGGTGTTCGGATCTGGCTGTTGACGAGCGTTGCTCGGAATAGCGTCCGCGTCGCAGTCGGGCTCGAATTCACGCGGGATTTGCACTTCGGTCTGCATTTTATCGACTTTTTCGGAGAAATTATGATGCAACAGCTACCTTGGGCAGTCTCTGAAAGATCCACTCTCTGTCCCAATCGAGAAACGTGTGATTCAGTCGAACTTCGGATGGGACGAACGACATACGAGAGAAGTTCGCTCTGCAAGCTGTGACGCTGAAAAATGCACGTATTTTATCGATTTGTAGTAATTTTCCGTTGCTTGATTTTGATGCAATTCAATAACAAACAAAAAACGCGCGTGCAGGCGGGTTTTCCGATCGAACTCGCGGCGATTAGGCGATCGGCCGAAAAACTCGATAATAATGCAAGCGCGCCCCAACGCGATGGCCGAGTAGATTTTTCTAGTCCTCCGTCCGCGAACATCAAAAATTTCAAAACTGCTTATTGAATTTTAACGCTTTTCTGCACTTTTCCGTTCATGTTTCGACGTTTAAATATGAGATGAGCGGAGGAAAACACGGATCGAAACTAGATGTAAGTGAACACACAAAAATGTTAAGAAAAATTTACGGAAAAATCAGTTTTCCAGAATTTCCGAATCATCGAACAAATTGGGGAAGGCGGATTCGGTGTTGTGTATTCCGCGGAACGAGAAAATGGCGAAAAGGTGGCGATCAAAAAGGTAAATGATAATTAACTTGAACAACTATTGCACGGTTGCTCTTTTTTTCAGATATCTCGGCGGGCTCTCCAGTCTCGAGTCACTGCTGAAATTCAGGCGATGAAAAAGATGAAGCACCGGAATATCGTGCAGTATATCGATGATTTCACAGAAAACGGAGAGACGTACGTGGTCATGGAACTCTGTGAACACGGCTCTTTACGAAGTTACGTAAAAGAGCACGGGCCCCTGAGTGAACCGTCGGCTGTTTATGTCTTTCGCCAACTGCACGCCGCCGTCAGCTACATGCACAGAGACAAGCTCATCCATCGGGATCTCTCCGCCGGGAACGTATTCATCAAGGAGATCCGGCAGACCGATCGATTGATTGTGAAAATCGGAGACTTTGGTCTCGCGACGAACCTCGGCCGAGGGGAGATCGCTCAGACAATCGTCGGCACTCCCGGCTACATTGCTCCGGACGTAATGCGTCAGAATTACAGTCAGGGAGCCGATGTGTACTCGCTCGGGAAGGTGCTTTATACAATGCTCACTGCCAAGGATCCTCCTCAAAATGGACGATTGTCGACTGAGGATTTGTCCCCGAACGCTGCCGATTTGATAAAGGAGATGACGAATCCAGACGAGACGAGGAGAATTCGACTGTCAGAGATTGTGATGAGGGACTTTATGAAAGAAAATACCGACGACAAATCTCGACAGTTCTCGAGGGATTCTAAGGATGCGCGGCTTCGCTCACGGTCACGCGACGGACAGTCGCAGGACAGAAGACTTCTCGCGAGGTCGTGTAGTCAACCGGCAGTGCTCTCCGGAAGGGGAATGGGCATCACGAACCGTCCCGTTCATGACAGGGTACGTCGCGGACGCAGTTAGGGCCATTAATCCTTTCGATTTCAGAGACCAACAACATCTGGACGAGCAATGGAATTGGATCGTTACGAGAGAGGACGAGGGCTCGAAAGACCGAGAGAACGGCGGGATCCGGAAGAAAAAGAAGGCATCTGGCCGCTGCGAATGGATCGATTGAGTGGACAGAGAGTGCGAACGGACGGCGGGCGGTACATTGTGGAGATGGACACTAGGTGCCGGTTCGAAGTGGCTGCTAAGGGGAACATTATCAGTCGCATTCTGGTTGTGGACTTTGATCAGCATCACAGGAGGCAAAAGGTCTATGTGCATCGGATTGGAAGGCGACAAGTACGAGAGAGGGAGGAGGGAGACGATCTGATCGAACTGACCTCCGACCCGGAAGTCTTTACAGAGTAAGTGAAGAGAATGGAACTCTAAATCTACAATCTTTATTTGTTTTCTCGAACATTAGGCTTCTAGTATCCTGGCGCGGTTCTCGGTGTCGGGCAGTGCTCGCATCCTCCTCCGCTTCCTGGCTCTCCAGGTGGTCCCGGCTGTCCTGCTCTTCCTGGCTGACCATCTTTTCCGTCTCTTCCCGGATCTCCGGCTGGCCCTTGTTCTCCGTCTTGTCCTGGATTTCCAGGAGTTCCGGGCAGTCCATCTGGTCCAGGAAGTCCCGGAGGTCCTGGTCTTCCCGGCGGTCCTTGAGCCACATTAACTTCATCGCATTTGCCTGGCTCTCCGTTGTCTCCAGGGAATCCTGGATCTCCGTCTTCGCCGGACTCTCCGTCCTCTCCTGGTTCTCCCGGTTGTCCTGGCAATCCTGGAACTCCGGGCAGTCCGTCCTTTCCGTTCCGTCCGTTTTGTCCCTTCGGTCCGAGGTTTCCTGGTGGTCCTGGTGGTCCTACGGGGCAATCATAGCACGGCGGAGAAGCGTCGCGACGTGGCGCCGAGTCCTTCGCGTCGTTTCCGTCCTCTCCGTTCAGTCCTGGCTTTCCGTCTCTTCCGTCCCTTCCGTCTTCTCCTGGAGGACCCGGCGGGCCGGCTGGACCGGACTTGCAAGAACAGCACTGACCGCTTGGGGCCAGAGAGGACTTGCTGCTGCTGAATCCGGACTCTTGGTTAGTGTTCGACTCTGCGAAATCGTATCCCGCCTGCTTTTTCACAATGATTCTTCGTCCCTTGATTCCCGAGGCGGCCTGCATTCTCTCGTACTGAATGAACAGTCCGACAGTTCGGTGACGGCAGAAGTCGATTTCACTGTGCAAGTTAGTCTGGATGTGCTGCATGTAGTTGTACAGAAGAGGGATGGCGACGATGCAAGTGAGCGTGGAAACGGTACTGTAAGACCACAGTGTTAGGATAGAAGTCCCCAGGGGACTTGGTTGTGTTACCTGATGCAAATGCCAAGGAAGGCGACTTTTCGAAGCATGGAAGCCTCATGATTGAGTTCCTTCTCGTCCATGATTGAACTGGAAACGATGGATGCCTGCAACTTCGCATACCGTTCCCTTTATACCCAAAACCGATTCTTTCCCGTTTGTTATCTCCGAAACACTTTTTTCAACTTTTTACCCATTGCAAAACAGAATCTTCTTTGATATAGCCGTGTCTGAGGTTCCCCATTTCGAAATAGGTCACTTCTGGCGTACACCTTTCTCTCCGTCTTCTTATCATTCGAGATCTGTCTGCTAACGTTCCGCTTAGCATGTTTCTCGTTTCACTTTCTTACCTTTTTTGTGTAGTTTTCTGGCGAATGAAAAGAGATCCACAAACATTCCTATTATTTTTGATTCGAATAGAAGAAGAGAATGGATCAAAATCGAGTTACTCATTTTCAGACTGTCTCTGATGCCAGCCGATGTGCGCAATGACTACCAACGCCTTCACAAAATGATAGTCTCGACGTTGCGCGCCCGCGTCGCCAAGATCACATTCCGTCGGCCACCACAGTTCCCGGACGCCATCGCTCAGCTCATGGAGAACGGAAACCTCCGCATCAAGTTCGCAAGATGTACAACCGTTTTTATGCTCCTCATTATAATTCAATTTCCCCCATTTGCAGCAGTGATTGTTCGAAAAGTGGAGAACGGCGAGATCTTCAACTGCATCGATGGAACTCGCAACAAACGGGAAGCGGTGAACGAGGCGACGATGCAGAAAGTGAACGAAGTGTACGATTACCTCGTCCGATTCGAGCGATGTCTCGGCGGAATGGGTGAACTCACTTGCTTTCCGATCGTTTTCAGTGCGGGACCTAATATGTAATACTAGCAATCATTTACAGATTATGTATTCCGTTTTTTGTTCTAGAGGTGCAACTTGTAATAACTCGCCTTCTTCTTTGATGCCCTCTACGTCTTCTCGATTCGCCTTCAGTAACATCTCGAACACCCAACAGTCGCTGATGCCCCGTTCGGCCCCGTTCCTCACGAAACCTCATTCCGCCGCTTCACGTCCTCCGTCGACGGACGCCGCTTCGAGAAGAGGCACGAACGACGAGAACTCGGGCTCCGGATGGATTCCGCCGAAATACAAGTTCAGAATGGTAAGCATTCCACGTGTTTTCGGTGCAGAAATGCGATTGATGGCGACGGGAGATGTAAACGCGCCCCATCGCACATTATTGGTTTCGCAACTGCGGGGAAAATTAAACGGGATTTTACTTTTGTTCTGACTCATTTCACTTTCATTTGTTCGAAAATAAGTTTAGTGAACGAAAAATTTTAATGTAGTGGTGAATTTTGTACTCTTCATACGCAATTGTGCAAAACTCGCGCTATTCTGGTCAAATTAATTCAGATTCACCTATTTTCCCCTAAAATCACCTTTGCAGGATTCCCAACGACGAATAATCTCAATCGAAGCCTCGGACGGTCGAGTTCTCCGACATTCGACCCGAATTACCGATCAGTTCATTTTCATGGATCCGGCTATTCGGCCAGATGAACAGAGGTTCCTGAGGAGCGATCGGGTGCCTGAAAGGGCCGTCGAACTGCTCAAAAACCTTTTGGCACAGCGAAGTAGGAACCCACAAATATAGTAATAATGGTTCCCTCGTCCTTTTTCTTCTCAAAAGTGCCTTTTTATCCTTTGCTCCACTTGATCTCTTTATCCTTTCTGCTCTTGTGAATTCTCTTGTTGTCTTTCTTTCATTCCTACCATCAAATAGCCTTTTTCTACCATTTTTGCATAAAATATTCATCCTTTTAGATGTCTGCTCTCCGTGATTGTCTTTTCATATGGTTTGCCACCTATTATCTTATCTCTTCCCTTATCTATTGTCTTTCCTAACGCATTCCCTTATTTATTTGTTTATTCAGAATGGCGTTCCGTTTCGGCCGCAGCCACTGGCAGGATGCGGACCGTCTCAATCTGATGCTTGTTTGTCAGCAACACCAGCAATGGGATCAGCGGTTGAAAGCGATGAGAGAAATCTACACAAAGGCGAACTACCCACCCGGTTACTTCACTGAAAACGTAAGTTCATCCTCACTTTCTCAATCACGATCGCTTCATTGCAGTCTTGCCGCGAAGAGCTGGAGAGATTGATGAGTCTTCCGACTCCGAACCTCCGTCTCGACGTGTCCACACACTTTGTCTACAGCCGAAAGATAATGATGGAGAAATGGGTAGAGCACTTCACTTCGGAAGTTCGCAAACAACAGAAGACACAGTCGGAAGTGTCGCTCGTCACGGTGCGCAACAACACGAAACTCATACAGGAAGCGTTCGATCCGAACACTTCGCAAGAACGTATTCTAGAATTGGTGACGATCGCGAAACAGTGCGCGGACAAGCACAAGAACGACGGAAACTACAAGAGAATCGTGGGGTCGTTGGATGCTTGCATAAAGGACAAAATGCAGAGAAATGGCACGCCAGACCTGGCAGCCTTCGAGTTGCCGCCCACGAAACCGCCTGGAGATGACGTGAAAATGGGAACGAGAGGATTCCTGACGCCCACCCGTTCCATGACCATGTAAACAAGATTCACACGAATTATCCTGTGAAATTCTGCATTTTCAGCCTCGACTTCAACATGGTTCCAATGCTGTCCATCGCAGACGCAGTCCGAGAAGCCGCTCCGCTCCCCATTCAGCCAGAACCCGCGGAGCCCGAAATTCCTTCATTGTCTTCTCTTCCTTCTTCCTCTTCTATTCCCGATGAAATTTTGGAACCGGAATTCGAGCCGCCAGTTCCGACTTCGAAATCACCCGTAAAGAGCAAGGAAACGAAGAAAGAGAGGGAGAAGCCAGTAGAGAAGGAGCCGGAACCAAAAGAAACGAAGAAAGACATTGTGCAGAAGGAGAAGACGGCCACTCCGGCTGCTTCTCCGCAGAAGTCCGCCGTTCCGGAGTCTCCGAAGCCAGTCAGCCAGCCACTAGTTCTTCAGAAGGTTGCTCCGGCTCAGAAACACCCCAAAAGAAGAAGGAAGTCACGCCGCCACCACCACCGGCAGTTGTCATTCCGGAACCGCAGATGAAGGAACCATCGCCGCTTGAAGTGAAACTTGAGGAGACGTCGATCAAGGAA
The DNA here is from genome assembly GCA_946814055.1 of Caenorhabditis sp. 36 PRJEB53466. Classification (NCBI taxonomy): domain Eukaryota; kingdom Metazoa; phylum Nematoda; class Chromadorea; order Rhabditida; family Rhabditidae; genus Caenorhabditis; species Caenorhabditis sp. 36 PRJEB53466. The sequence goes on from CAMPFS010000002.1 coordinate 7,192,913, forward strand.
GAAGAGGATATTGGCGGGATGACGCCTTCGCAGAACCTAGCCGCCGAAGGTCCAGTGCCGATGGCACGTGGAAGGGGCCGACCGAGATCTGTCAGAACATTCCCGCATCATCAGTCGAATAAGAAAGACGAAATGGTCCAAAATTCGTCTGCTGTCTCCACGCCGTCTACTTCTGCTTCGGCTGCTCCAACCAACCCTTCTAAGAAGTCTGAGAAGCTTCCAGAAAAGGTCGATAAGGGTGAAAAGGCAGTGAAGACCGAAAAAGCAGAGACTCCGACCGTACCGGACACTGCGGAAACCACTCCGGCTCCGATTCCTTCTGTTTCTGCGAAGAAACGAGTCAACGAGAGCTCCACGGAGCCAGCGGCAAGCAGTTGCAAGAAATCGCGTATTCTATTTCCTCGAAGAAAGAAGGAGGGCACCGACGAGCCTCCGAGCTCCTCGACTCCTTCCTCCATTCCTCCGGTGCCTCGATCCGATGGCTCTTTCGACACAGCGTCCGCAGGCCCGGCGACTCCGGGCACTTCGAGCACGACTGCAGAGATTGAGGTGCAGACGGACATCACCATCAGACAGATGATCAGCGATATCTCGATGGGAGAACGTCGTCGGACCTTCGTGTCGGCTCAACCAATCCGCAAGGGAAGAAAGTCTCAGCTGACTGCCGAGTCCGGCCGTTCTCACTCTCGTGCCTCTTCTTCTGCTTCTACTTCAAGTCGACGCGAGCGCTCGCACAGCCCACGCACTACGCGCAGTGCATTCTGTCAGACAAACGTCCGATTCGATCTGGAGAAAGATGACGTAGTGGTGATGAGAGTGGATCCGCTGCCGAGAGTGTTCTATACTGTCTACGATCTGGATACCACCAGAAAAATTGTGGTCAACGAGGAGACGTGCAAAGAGATCGCGGCGGAGAATGCGGCACTCACCGATCACAGCTACGATGTGGGCAAGAGAGCGGCGAAGGTGGACGGAAAGAGGGAGATGGTGTTCATTGTGGAGTCGAAGGACTGCGTCGGACAGAGTAAGATCTACAGAATACGTACAGACTATGATAGAACTTTTTTAGGATTGATAACCGAGAAGAACTACCAGCTCGTGTCCCAAACGTGCGATCTTCCATCTTCTGGGCCGAATGAGTCGCCTGTCAAGCGTCCCCGCCGAGATGAGAAGACGAAGGAAGATGGTACTAATATTAAAGTACGTTCAGAATTTCATTTCTATTTTTATGACGCTCTTCTCTTTCAGTATCAATTGAACAATATGTTCCGTGCTCTTTACGACTGTCCGTGGGCGGAGCCATTCAAGAAGCCGGTGCCGTATGCAGAGACCGGATACGATCTGGGAGTCCGTCAGCGCGTGGATTTGAGCATGATTAAGCGGGAGATCGAGAACGGAGTCATCACGACGACGTGTGGATTCCTGCACAGAGCCTATCGAATGCTCTCAAACGCTCTCATGTACAACGGATTCGATCACGAAGTCTATGGGCAAGCCAAGAAGATTGTGGATCGGGTCATGATTGACATCACGTCTTCGCTGCAAGACGAGCGTCGCGGATCTCAAAGTCGCCGTGGTCGTCAGGATAACGATCAGAGACCGACTTCGCGTTCCGGATCGATGGAGCCGGAGCCAATGACTCCGTTGGGAGCGGTCGGAACGAAGAGAGCCATGTTCCGCAAGAATCCGAACGTGGGCAACCTGACATCGACGTCCGGAAGCATCAAGAGCAAGAAGAGCTCGAAATGAATCAACAGTTTTTTTTTGGTTTCCCATAATAATAATAATACTCTTGTATTCTAATCGATTTTCGTTAAAATCACAAGTGAGCAAATTGCGAACTCCACTTTTTTTTTACATGGTCTTGATGTTTTCTCCACAATTGTTTCTTCTGTCTAAAAATAAATGAACTGAAGATGTCCCGTTAATCTTTAGAAAATTATTTCGTTCACAAAATTCGATAATTTCATACTTTCTTCATCAAAGACCATCGTAACAGGTCCTTTTTTGGCGGGAGGTGGACAAGTGCGCTCCACCGCACTCAGCCGCCACCTTCGAATTTGGCGCAACAACGAGCACGGCGCGGCTTTTGCGACGTTCACCAAACGTTTGATCCTCAGTCTGTGCATTTTGACACGCCGGTGTTGCTCTGCGTACAGTGCATTTTATGTTACGCGCAAAGTTCATTTTTTTTAGTTTTTGATTAATTTTCTCCAAAAATTCATCTCTTTAAAGCATTTTTCTCCACTTTCTTCCTTAATTAGACCTTTTTACAGATTCCAGATGAAGTAATACGCGAAAAGAAGTCGACGCGATGAAAAGAAACGCGTAAGTAAATGGAAGTAATGTTTTATTCAGAAAATATACGATTTCTCGAAAAAAACGTCTCTAGATCTTCTAATCTTTTTAATTTAAAAAGTTCACTAACATGACTGTGAATGTCTTCGAATCAAAAAAAGTAGAGTGACAGCTCGATTTCGCGTAAAAAAATTGGTTTTTTTGCCGGAAAAACAGTGACATTTCGTTGAAAAATTTTTTTCTCAAAAAAACCGTCTCTAGATTTGCTACTTTTTTTTGTTTAAATAGTTCACTTACATGACTGTGAATGTTTTCGAACCAAAAATTAGAGTGACAGTTCGTAGAAGCAAAAAAATTTTTTTTTCAACGAAATGTCACTGTTTTCCGGCAAAAAAACCAATTTTTTTACGCGAAATCGAGCTGTCACTCTACTTTTTTTTCGATTCGAAGACATTCACAGTCATGTTAGTGAACTTTTTAAATCAAAAAGATTAGAAGATCTAGAGACGTTTTTTTTCGAGAAATCGTATATTTTCTGAATAAAACATTACTTCCATTTACTTACGCGTTTCTTTTCATCGCATCGACTTCTTTTTCGCGTATTACTTTATCTGGAATCTGTAAAAAGGTCTAATTAAGGTAGAAAGCAGAGAAAAACGCTTTAAAGAGATGAATATTTGGAGAAAATGCATCAACAACTAAAAAAAATGACTTTTGCGCGTAACATAAAATGCACTGTACGCAGAGCAACACCGGCGCGCAAAAATGCATACCATTTTGCTGCGTATGTTGCGAAAGCCGCGCCGTTAACGAGGTAGAACTCGCACGAAATAGCGTTACGCTTTGAAATTCGCAGTTGTATATTAACGTTGTGAGTTCCAAATCGTAACAGTTCTCTTCCGTGCGAGTTCTATTCTGTTGCTGCGCCTCGAATTTATTTATTGAACGACGTGACAATTCCGTTTTCCTCTACTTCTCGGCTCTTCGCAATGTCATTTTCTATTTCTAGACACTCACTAGCACTGACCAATCACAAATGGACGGAATTCACATCGACGAAATGGCTAACACGCAGCCGCACAATCATATGCCGCAGCATTTCCGTAAGCTCTTGGATTTTCTCATTTAGACCCAAAATCATTTGATATTCAGATCAGAAGCTCGGAAAACCAACGGATTTAGGCCAGAAAACGCCGTTGCGTGCCGGTCTCGGAATGGTCATCAACGAATCGAAAACAGTCAGTGCTGAATGGCTGAAAAGAGAGTTAATTTGAATTTGAATTTTAGCCGGGCGCAAAGTCACTGCAGAGCATCGCTTCGACTCGCAAAGCGCCGTCGTCGACGATGAAGAACACACTTCCGATCGGCGGCTTCGAAATCTTCCAGGACGACAGCTACGAAGAGGAAGCGGAGCCGGTCAGAAAGATCCAGGTGAGCACTTTCGGTCTTCATAAAGGTTCACATTCTTTCTGATTTCAGCCGGAGCGTGTGTGTTCTCCGATCGATCCATGCAATCGATGGGATAATCACGACTCGTTGGCTGCTGATATTGCCGATGATATGCTCGAATGGCAGGACGACGTGAAGCTCTCCGAAGCGAGTCCCACGGGCGTCTATATTGATCCGGCGGGCACGGAGGACGAGGAGCTCGTCGCACTCGAAATCGAGGATTGGGACGAGATTCCGCCGGTGGACACTGCCACGAAGTTCTGCGATGACTTCAATTATGCGATAAGCGCCGAGGAGTTCGGCCACTGCGATGACGCGATTCTCGAGGAGGGCGACTATCCGCAGTTGTTCGCCGACTTCGACCACATGGGAATCGACAAAAAGGACGCCGACAATTGGTTCGACGACAACGCTTCCGAAGTGGACGATATCAGCATGGAGGCGTTGCTCGAAGAGATGAAGAACATTCCAGCAGTCTAACCATTCCTCATTATTTTTTTGTGTATAGTGTGCCATTCTCCTACGGTTTCAAATTCCCCCTTGAGTATTCCTGTCCTATTGACTACTGACATTCTGTGCGATCGCACTTATTTTGAGTATAGTTAACGGTGGATGAACATGTTTTACCATCTTTTTGTGTGGGAATCATTAAAATTTCATTGAAAAGTAAAGTGAACGTGTTTTGACATTAGCTCTCTCGATTTTTGTGTTCACGGTATACTGTTTCACATTCTTCACACATATGGCTGTGCTTCGGAGCGGTCGGAGGCAAATCAAAGCCGTCGTCGATCGACACGTTTAGATCAGAGTTGAGCGGAAATGGAATTTCGAAATCCGGAAGACGGCAGACGGCAGACGGAAGAAAATTTTTTTACGGAAAGCGGAAGACGGAAGAAAACCTTTTTCCCGGAAGACGGCAGACGGAAGACGGAACAAAAAAATCCACGGAAGACGGAAGACGGCAGACGGCATTCCGCTCAACTCTGGTTTAGATGCAATAAATTTTCAAACTACAACTTTCTGAATTGAACCCGGAAAGGTCAAGAAGGGGAGAAATGGAGATGGACAAACAAACGGCAAAATGACTAGAAACTATTGCAACTTTGGGAAGGCAAGTGAGACCAATTGAATAGAAAACCGTATGGATAATATAGAAATTATGAAGAGTAGATGACGTCTAGCTGCTGAGCCAACTGCGCACGAATTCGTCCTTTTCGCATTGCGACTCATCGTCGAACCATTTCCAGACGTTTTCGTACTGAAATTCAACTGTCTCTTGCAACGTTGCTCTATTGCGAATGCTCACCGCTTTGTGCTCGGTTCCGTTTTCGTTGCTCTGCCAAAGCAGCTCGCAGACCCGGCAGACGCCGTTTCGATAACCGGGAGAGTTCCACGGAGCCGTCGTCCACGTGCCCTTCTGGCGCCATTCGAAGTATTCCGAAAAGGCAGTGCTGAAAAGGTTTTGAATTGGAGAAGCCTATCAGGCCGGAGGAACTGACGAATTGGTCTCGAGAGCTCTCAGATGGTCGGCCATTTCACGTGGATTCTTGTAGTCGTCCATTGCGATGAATGACTTTGGCGGCAGAACACTACAACATTTCAAAGTTTTCTATATTGAAAATCTGAACTTTTCTCACTTTTTGTACACTTTTCTCTTCATCACAATCGGTATGCTCGGCACACTGATTCTATTCCAGATCTTTTCGGTCACATAATCATTGCACACCTGCAAAAGTGGGAGAGGTTTGAGTAAAAAAGTGGACATTTAGTTAACCGTATTCTCGATGGCAATGTAGAATGGATACTGTTCAAAGACGTCGAGACATTCGGTGCCCGGCGGGCAGATCGACTTATAGCGCTCGTCCGATGCACACTTTCCGCCGATTGTCACGTTTATGTGCCTGTAAGTGTTGCCACGTGGATCTCTCTCTCTCCCTCTCTCTCTCCTCGACTCACTTTCCGAGTTCCTGAAGCGCAAGTTCTCGTTTCGACGTCGTGTGACAATTGGAAATGAGTCCGAACACTCCGCTTCTCGTCTTCCGAAGTCGTTTCGGCTGCACGTAGAAGCTTGACACTTTGAATCCGCGGCTTTCGGCGATTTGAGTCGGAATCAGGAACGATCCGTACTTGTGAATGGCGTCCGAGGAGTATAAATGCGTGGAGGTCCAGTTGAAAAATGATTCTGGAAAGAAGGAAATGTGCGAAAAGGTGTCTAGACTCTAGAGTACTAGTACCTGGAACTGCGAATCGACCACTGTTATCTGGGTTTCCATCGAGTTGAAAACGAACATTTGTTCCGGTTTGCGAGAAATCGGAAGAGGGAATCTGGAGAGGTCGGCCGCGTGGAAGATGACCGCGTCGGCCGAATCGAGTTTGTGACGATCAGTGTCGATCACACAACGGTCCTGAAAACGACATTTCCTATATATTTCAGTATTCGGCAGTACTGTCAATCCGGGACAATCGGAGAGGCCCAACGGCGAGACGGTTGCCCCGAACACGGTCGTCCAGTAGAGAATCCGCTTCGGAGCCAACTTCTCGAATCGACTGCCAATGCGATCTTTGGAAACTGTCAGGTAGAGATGACGTTGCGGGCGGTGCACCGGAACGTGCGAGCCGTCGTCATAGCCGATGATTCCGTAGATCGCGTAGAGACAGAAGAGTACTCCGATCGCCAAAATCAAGTATCGGTAGAAACTTGCTGGCCGAACCCTCATCTGAGCTGAAAAGGCAGTTGGAAGAGGGGAAAGAAGGGAAACAGAAGGGAAGAAAAGACATACACACAAGGATAGATTCACCTCATCGTAGCAAGAAAAACGAGGAGACGTGATGAAAAATATATGCTTTCATTGTTATCACAAGGTGAGATAAGTTCTTTAAAGTTGATCAGAAGAGTGCTCCCTCTCGGTTGCGCGTGTGTGGTTCTTGATCCTTCGTCTCCAGCTTCTCCTTCTTGACGCGAGCCTCTAAAGAGTTGAAAAGGCTTTGAGCGGTCCATGGAGTGTCCTCGTCCTTCATTTTCTCCTTCGGGAATGCCCGCGCCAAAATCGAGATGTCTGAAATACGATAATTTGAAATTCTGAGCTAAAACTGAAACTAACCAACGTCGCCGACTTTGAAAAGACGCGTCATCGGATGCATTGAGTTCATCGCGAACTTTGGCGCATCGCTGAGTGTCAGTTTGCTGCCCGAGTCCGAATTGCGATCGCGGAGCGGCGAATCTTCGGCGTTCAGCTCGACGCTCTCCAGGGTTGCCACTACAACAAAATACATAAAATTCGGAAACCTTTCGAAACTCTTACCAACGCGTGGCATGTTCGGGAAGCTCGTGGGCGGCGCGGCAATCGTCGGCTCCACAACTTCTTCTTCTTCCTTCTTCTTTGGCGCTTTTCCGGTTTTCCGGAACATTCCGGTCAGCGGACGCTTCAGTGCTTCAGTGTTGAATCCCTTTATCGGATTATCCTGAAATTTCAGAATTCATAAGTGAACTGAGAGAATCCAGGCGAGTACCTTGAGAAAACCAGTAAATCTGGCCTTCCGGGAAGACTCTCCCTCGGCCTGAGTCTTCTCCTGAGCTTTGATGTTCGGCTCGGCGGATTCATCTTCTGAAAACGTGACGTCATTTTCGAAGTTGGGTAAAACTATGAAATCGATACACGTCACGATAACAGAAACGGGTGAAAGTGCGGAAAGTGCTGCACTAAACGACAGTCAAAACTTTCTGGGATGAGCTGGCTCAAAAATAGGCGGTTGTGGAGGTCTTCGTTGCATTTTTAGATGATTTTTCTTGAAAAAAAGTATTTTTTCGACGGAATGAATCTGGATACGGAATTCACGGATTATTACAAGTTTCTGTCAGTTTCAGAACATGTAAATAGAGATTTTTACATAGAAATGAATTAAAGAATCACTGGAATACATTTTACACAATTTCAGATCAGATTTTGAAATGTAAAACTTTTTTCCAGAAAAATATGGTTTTGGTATCAAATTGTAGAGCAGGTTCCGGCGATTCTTTTGATATACTTTTTTCCTGATAAATTGCGCATAATCACTGTGAAATTCGGGCTGAAAGTCGATGAAACAAAATCATTATCGACCGCGACGCGTCCCCTCTCGCGTCGCGTGCGTTCGGGCGGGACTTGGCCGTCATTCAACCATTCAGCGCGCTGCAGCAGGCGGATTCGACCAATCAATGAAGAGCAGCTGTCTCGTGGCGGGTATAAAAGGAGGAGAGTCGCGCGCGCGCGTTCAGTCGCCCAGCTCGGGCAGTGAATGGATGGTCGCTTGCGCTGCGTTGTCGACCCTCCAGCCTCCAAACCACTTGGCGGCGTCGATGGCTGCGGTTGCTCAGACTGTCGAAGATATCAAGCAGCGGCTTACCGCAGCTGTTGAAAAAGTAAGCCCTGTCCCGTCAAAATCACACCTAAAATAAGTACATATCGCAAAAATCGATAATTTCACAATAAAAGAGTGCAAAATCATTGCGGCGAGCAAAAATTGTGCGGACTTTGGGCATTTTAAGCATGTAAATTCGTTTTCAGGAACACACTTTCTCGTATTTTTTGTTCATCATCGATTTCTCTGTATTCTGTCTCAATAAAATACAATTAAAGATTTATTTTTGATTAATCTGTTTATTCAATTTTTGATTTTTGTGTTATGTTTTGCAATGCAATGCCGCCGTCTTTTGAGGAAAGCCTAAAAATCTGCGGAAAATCTAAAAAAAAGTATTCCATTCCAATCCCAATCCGATTTTACCTGTTGCAAATGAACGTGTTTCTCTTCAGGATGATCAGACGTTATGCGAATCGTTGCTCAACGAGGTTCGACCGTTAGTGACGACCCGAGAAATTCTGGAGGTAGGTGATTCCCGTCTGTCTATACGTTTCCTCGTATTTCGTCGGCGTGAAGCCAGCCCCCCTGAGAGAGGAGGCAGCCTCCTCGGACGGGCTGCTTCGCCCCGAATGACTAGTCGTGCCGAGGAGATGCCACTCTCCGTCTCTCGCTCCTCTCGCCTGTCTGCCCTGTACTCTCTCATCGCCCACTTTTTCTTTTCCTCACTCTATTCGTAAACACTAGGAAAAGGCGATCGATGACGGGACTATAGTCTGGTCGGTGAAGATGGCGAGAGAGAAGGGGTTCTAGAAAAAAGAAAATGATTGGTGGATTATTAAAGTTAAGTAAAACTAATAAGCCCCTAAATTCAGGAAACTCGCATCGGATTCATCGTCAACCAACTTCGTCGTCAGTACTTCAAGAAATGGCCAACACTTTTGCGAATAAGTCGAGAAGTGATCAAATCGTGGTCGGAGATTGTGTGCGATGAGGTAATGAATAAAGAAAGCTCTAGAATTGGGACGTCACCTGTCCTTTCCGGCAGCATGCAACTATATGCCAGCATTTCCACCTCATAAATTGCAGGTTAAACGTCCGCAGAGTGGAGCCTCTTCTCGCAACACGACTCCGAATGTGCTTTCGCCGAGTGTCGCCAAGTTGATGCAGAGAGGGAATCACGCCGAACACGCCTGCCGGACGACGAGTCACTTCCACCGGGCTCCAAGGTTTGTCCCAATCAGAACAACGACAGAAGCTGCAAGAATGCATTTAGGCTCACAGGGAAGACTTGTCTCTCCAGCCAACGGCTCCTACGCTCCTCGTAGTCAGGTCTCTCCGGGCGAGGCGACTCCCACGGCTGCTGCCAACGGAATACACAAATCGGCGTCAGTGGGCGGTGATCTCCTAAAGCACGCGTCGGGTGCACTGTCCGCGAAGCCAATTACGCCGAAGGAAAACGGAAAGAGAAAGGCGACAGACGACGGAACGGCGCCGTCGATGAAAAGAACGAAGACGGTCGCTGGCTCTCTTTCGGTCTCTGTCACTCCGGGAACTCCGACGACTGCGGCGCCGTCCCAGCAGACACCGCCGACGACGTCCGTACTGGCGCAGAGACAGGCCGTGCAGAGCACCAGCGAGCTGTTTGCTCAGATGAGTCAGACCCTTCCTGGTCACATCGATATCGGTACGGATATTAGAGAGCACGAGGAGAAGGTGAAGAGAGAAATGAAGGACGAGGAGGTAAAAACGGAGCGAATTGAGTGTGTAAAGTAGTATTTGGTTTACAGCTGGCGCACAGTCTTCAGGCTTCCGCGAGTTTCGTAAACGTGCCGCTCGAACGGAAAAAGAGAAAGTACGAGCGGAAAAGCCAGAAGGGCACCGCGCCGGGCACTCCGGCCGCCGTCGCCTCGCCCATGTTGCAGACTTTGTCGGTCACGCCTTCTTCGCTTTCCTCAAGTGAGTTGTTTTTCTCTGCTCCTCTTCGCGCGCTATTGGCGGCTATTCGTCATTCGTTCGCAAAACATCGCTTCTCTTGTTGAGAAGAAGAAGAAGAGAACAAATGGGTGTGTGAGGGAAAGGGCTCAACCGGTAAACAAGGGGGGAAACAAAGATGATGGAAAGGAAGGATGACGGTTGAATACGAATGAGAAGGAAGGGGAAACTGAACAATTGAGAATAATGGAAGACAATTCGGAGGGAATCATGAACAAAAAACACAAAAAAGGGGCGATGGAAACGCAGACATATAGGAAGAAGGGCGGTATATTGGGAAATGAGTCATGAAATGGAAGGAATGAGAGACTGTCGGGTGACAGGCACAACCGGAAATATGAACTTCTGCAACAAACTTATAATTTTGCAGATGCCAATGAAGAGCGTCTCCCGTCCCTCGTGTTCCGCTTCCCAAAGAACGGACTCACCTCCACCGCCTCCACTCCGACCGTCTCGACGATCAGCCCAGATGACAATGCCACTTCGTCAAAGCGAAAGTACGAGAAGAGCATTCGCTCAATAGCCCGACCGACGACGCCTCCACCAACTGTCGTCGCCAGGAAGGCGGAAAAAGAAAAAGAGAAAGAAAGAGAGCGAGAAAAGGAAAGAAGAGAGGCAATTGAAAGGAAGGCGAAGGAGGAGCAGGAACAAGAGGAGGAGGAGGATTATGTCGAGGAGGAGAAACCGAAACCGGTGCTCAGCAAGCTTAAGGACTGGAAGTCGCTGATTCCGTCGATGGAAGAGTTGCGCCTGCGGGCGGAACTCGCCGAGAAGGAAACCAAAAAGGTGGTGGAGGCGACTGCCGTCGAGACGAAGAAGGATCCGACGAAGGTGCAGCTCGTCAAGAACTTCCGACGCCCCATTCTCATCCTACCGTACCTCGAGAACCCGACCGGACCGGACTTTCTGTTGCACAAGTGAGTTGTGCATCCTCGGAGTGATCATTCTATTTTGTCCTTTTTCAGGTATCCGAATCGTCTACAGTACTACTCGGAAGATAATTTCCGTTTCGGAGAGAAGAGACCCACAGAGTGAACTCCTCGGCTTTCCCCCTTTCCCATCCGATGATTCGTCAATCATCTTCATCGCTTATCACCTCAATTTCAATTGTTTTAATAACTACTCTTCTTCCTCCCTTTTCATATTGTTATCCATAATTTTGACACAAAAATGTCCTCAAAATCAGGGGTTTTGTCCCCGCCAAAAAATAAAAGTACGGGTAACAGCCACCCACTTCCCACTCCCACTGTTGTTTTTCCCTTTCTCCGCTTTGTGTTAAAGTGTTGTACTAATATGGCAATTTCTTTTTCGCCCGCAATTCTTTCCCCCGCTCCTTTGTATGACTCCCATGCCCCTCAATCTCTGGTATCGTCTTTAATAACTGGAAAATGTAAAAAAAAATCAGCCCAAAAAATCGAAAACCGCTCAAAAAAAGTTCGGTGATGATCTCTCTCCTATTCTCGCTTCTTTCAGTCCTTCTGATTCTTTTTGTTGTCTAGCGCCAAATTTTCTATGACGTGGCGAATCGTCTTGCCACGTCTTTCTCCCCTTTTATCACTTTTCTCCTTTTCCATTTTTGTAGATATTCATACCCATTTCGCTCTCTCTTTCCTCCTCCCTCTTCCCGCCTTCCTTTTCCGTCCGCCCTTCTTCCTCCCATTTGTGTCCTACTGATGTTTTATCACACTATTTTCTTCCTAGGTTCCACTGATTTTCCTTCCTATTTCAGCTCTAGGGTTTTCCAATTTCGTTCCCCCTCCTCAGTATGGTTAACGCATTTCATTTCCTTTTTCCTTCTTTTTCTGTATTTTCCTTTCCTCGTCGCGCTCCCACGAGAGCCATCGAGTTTTGTTGATGTGTCTTATAATAATAAAAAACATTTTCAAAACGAGATTTACATACGCAGAACAGAAAAACAGGGCACCATAAAACTCTGACAAGAACTGTCAATTGACTGATAGTGCGAGACATTTCTTTTGGATATTATTGGCCTCCGATTGCATAACACCCTCTTCTTCATCATGCCATAATTAGCCTCACTTTCCCTTTTTCCCTGTCTTGTTTCATCGCCCTTCGCATCTTCTTATCATCCGATTATTCTAATCAACATGTCCTTTTTCGTCGCTTCCTTTCTTTTTCTCCTCTTCCATTCCATCTATTCGGCTCCACCGAAAGGATCCTTCTTCTGGAGTGAGTTCCGATCATCCGAACGCTTTTTCCCAGAAAAGGCTCACTTCTCCCATCGAGTTGAAGCACTGAAGACCTATAAAGATTAGGGTCCGCTCGAAAATCCTGTCTTGTGTTGTATTGTCTGGTCCCGAGATATTAGCGAAAAGTTTGATATATTGAAACCTAAACATCTCGGGACCAGATAATCCAAACGGCCTGAATATTGCCAATTGGATCAAAAGTCCATACTTTGTTGTGTTCCAGCGGATCGTGAGATATCATGTGTTTCGTACGCCGTCAACCAGACCCGTTGCGTTTTGAATCACCCGCAATTGGGTCCCGAACAGAATCCCGAATGTTTCGATGAAGTCGACGAAAACGGAAAGAAGCTGAAGACGTACTGTGCGTTGGGATGTGAGGAATCTCTGGAAGCCACTCTGGTACCGTAATCCTTTCGTTCAATCCCATCCGTTTAATTTCATTTCAGGTCAAGAAGATTCCTTCGTCGAGCCGCGCGTGCGTTCAACATTACACTTATAATCTGGAGCGGAAGCGGCAGGATTGGTTCCTTTGGCGGAACGGTACTTGTCTGGACACGACGATTCGGTTCCACTTGATCTGCGGAACTCCGACCAATCCGAAAGTTTTCTACCGTCAAAACGAGGAGCTTTTCCTTTACGAGGACGCCGTGAACTGACGTGAACTTGTTGTTTCCACTATGATATCATCAATCAATTTCAAATAAAAGTAATTTATTCTCAGCAATCCATTCCACTTTTAACTTACTCAAAAGATGAACGCAACGACGGAAGAAGTGTCCGTACACGATCCGGATTTTGAGCAGAAATGTGAGCACTGCGAGTTCCAGCTCTGCTTCAAATGCGCTCCATTCCAGACACTTACACGTTGCACGTGGAGCTCTCGTTGCAGCTCTTTATGGGTCTCACGTGTGCGTTCATTTTGACGATGGTCGGAATCATGATGGCGTTCCGTTGGTACTACCGTCAGATGCTCGAGATTCGGCTCAAAGAGCTTCAGAGTACCTACGAGCCGGGGCGCATCTTTTGTGAGTTCACTGTGGAGTTCGTGAACGTGAATCGCTTCCAATCATTTCAGTGATCGAGAATGCGGGCAACGAGGTGGTGCAGGTTCGTCCGGGACCGTTGTCGCCGCCGCTCTCCGATCAGACCGAGTACAACGTGGTGGCCGGGTATCTGCGCGACGATCGGAAGGGACAACTCTTCTGATTGCTCACTTTCTTTTCTCGTTTTTATTGTTTTCTATTACACGCACACAAATTAATCGAATAAATACACAAAACCAAGCCTACAATATCGTTTTGCGCCTCGTCACCACTAATCGTCTCTCCACTCGGGATAATAGTGTTGACGGATACGGTCACAGTAGGCACGGACGCGTGGAAAGTCGTCCTCGAGAAGATCGCTGATTTGTTGACGGTACGGCAGATAGAAGACGGCGGCGAGCTGACCGAACACGGCGCAGTCCGTCTGGAATTTGAGAATTGAGTTATTATTGAGAGCACATTTTCTAACCGATGTGATACGATCGCCGAACAGGAACTTCTTATCGCCCAGAATGTCGTCGAGAGCACGGATGTCACGTCGGAGCAGTTCCTTTTGCTCCGGCTCGTCGAGCTTTCCGAGCACCGCATTCACACGCTTCTTGATCTAAAAATGAAACGATTCCGATGTGATCTACAGTGATCCGCTACCGTCTGACTGAATCCTTTGGCGAGATAGTTGGTGATAAAGCCCGGGAGCGGCACGTTGCTCACTTGTCTCGCGAGGAGAAGATGCGCGTTGTTGGCCGATTTGTCAACGAGCAGTGCACTGAAAAAGGAGGAAATTTGAGAATTCCGCTGAATTGGCAGCTTAGGAACTAGTATTTAAAACTGCAAAAGAGTGTTGTCTGTCTCGGTGGGTGCTGTCTTTCTGGACCGCCGTTAGTTCCGGAAACGATACCAGACATCCGGGCGGCTCATCGGCACACATCTCGGCCGATTTCAGGACCCCTGCACAATTCGTCATTGACAGAAACACCCGAGGGTCGAACCCCGGGCGTCTATTTACTATTCAAATGTGTACACCATTTGGTCATGTGACACATTGAGGATGGAGGTGACAAATGGCTGAGGAGAGAGGACGCAGATGACTCAAGGACGTCTCCCCTTAATACCATTTTTAGACCTCAACATGAATAACTCACTAGTTGGTCGACAAGTCAATCATCCTCTCGACGGCCCGGGCCGTTCCCCTCTCCGCGCCTTCGAGTTTGTCGTCGAGCTCAAAATGCTTCTGAAGTTTCCAGACGATCACTTGCGAGTCGGCGATTTGCTGTCCGTTCAGTTCGATGAACGGAAGGAGTCCGCGCGGAGACTGGCGCGCGGTCAGCCACGTGCCAATCACTTCGTGCTTGATGCGATTCGCGCGCAGAAAAGTCTCGAGCTTCAGGCAGAACGGCGAGAGATTCGGTTGCCGATTGGCGGGGCGCGGGAACTGATAAAGGTAGACGACGTCCTGTTTCCAGTTCGTTTTCAGCGGTCCTTTGCCCTGGAGACTGGTGCTCGCCGCGCGGAGCCAAGTGCTCCATTGAGCCGCCGACGCAGTTTTACCCAAGCTCAGAACTGTCTGCATTCTGGAAATATTTAAAATTGGAGCGGATAAAAAGAAAGTGGAATAATATCTGTTCGGGAATAACCGAGAATAATTGAGAATTGAGAATCTCGAGAACAAGACTACTTTGTAAATATTCATTTCAACCCGTTAAGAGAACGTTAAAAAATCAACAAAAAAATCCTACGAAAAAAAAGTCAATAATTCTGAATTCAAGCTAAGAATTGGCCGCTTTGTACTCTTCGTATCGTTGTTTCTGCAGCTCGTACTCTTCCATGTTCGCGTGCTGTTGGATGGCGTTCAGTCGATACTTGACGCCTTCTTGTCGCCGTTCCTTCTGACGTCGTTCGTCCCAGAGAACTGCGACTGAAGCAAACATTTGAGGAAACTGGGAGTACTTCGGAACTCACAAATGGTGACTGTGGTGAAGATGCACGAGGCGACGAATACTCGGAATCCGAACCGATGCTTCGGCGGCGCGGCCGACAACATCTGTAACGTCTAGCTCGGATTTTGACCCGAGTTCAAGTCAATTTCAGTATTGGAATGGGTTCAAGAACCCGTGAGCATCGAAAATACCAGTTAACAATTGAATTTATGTTCAAAAATACACGAAGAAAATAGGATTTGAAAGCGAATTGTTCCCAGCACATGCGCAATAACTGAACCAAGTAAGGATTGTATCACAGGGGACCGGATAAAAGGTAGAAAAGACTAAAGCATTGTTGGATAGAAGAAACTGGGTAGGAGGATGAGGAGAAAATGACATCATCAAATGAAAACGGAAAGGAATTTCTGATTGCACACAAACACACAAAACACTAGACGAGAATGATCACCAGTTCCTAAATGAGTTATGTTAGAAAAGGAGAATAGAAACTGAACAGAAGACTAGTCCTATAAATGGTGAAGAAGCGAATACCGGTGATGTTATAAATGTGGATAAGAAGATGTGAAATAGAATTACAGTTAATCGGGGATTCTCTCCGTATCGAACAGAGACTTGGTCCACGCCACGTCGTTCAGCGTTCGCTTGTTGTGGTCGTAGAGCTGTTTGGCGCGGAGCATTTTGTCCGCGAGACGACGTGCCACTTCGACGCGACTACACCAGACGTGGATTTGACGGAGACGAACGTCTTCCATGTCCAGACTCACTTCTGCAATTCCTTCTCACTTTGTTACCACTTTCTCTTGCAGAATAGCTCACCAATACTCGCAAGACTGTTCTCCAGCGGAGGTCTCGCCACGACATTCTTTAGGAATTTGTAGGCGATGCGTTGAATCACAATCGAGTTCTCTCCGTTCGTCTTAAATGAGCCCTCAAGTTTCGATTAGAATGGGAAATTGTATTCTGAATGCTTACCCGTCGACAAACATAGCATTGTTTCGTCGAAATGAGCACGTACTGCCGAATGACTCTGTCTTCACTACTCGATTCCACGTGTTCGAGACACGTTTCCAAATCGAGCAGTTGTTCGCGCGACGAGTATCCGTTGATTCGGAGGAGCTCAAGTTGAGCATGAGCCAGATTTGTGTCGTAGGCGGGCAGGAGGTGGTAGAGATTACGACAGAGACGGGGAATTCGGACTCGGCTGAAGAAAATCAAATATTGATTGGACTAGCTTTGCTAATTGAAATTACCTTTGAGCCGTAGCTCTTCTCACTCCGGTCGCCGGCATCGCGAACTCTTTCATCGCCGACGCGGTCCCCTCGACGAAATCGAAAACTCCTTGGACTGGCTTCGTCACTGTGTCCACCACTCCGGTCGCCATTCCCCACACCATTCCCTTCATTAATCCGCTCTTCCGACTCTCCGACGCGACATTCGTGAACATGGCAGTTGCTCCGCCGAGCACTCCGACACCGAGTCCTTTCACTCCTGAATACAGATGAGTGAGGGGTGTCGAGGAAGACGAATGCGAGCGGATCATGTTGTGCCGTCTTTTCTGTTCGTGATCCTGATCGAAAGTGAGCGCTCCGACTCCGGAAGCCATTGACGATGCGACTTTAGAGACACTGTTCGAGAGTCCGTAGCCGAGTCCGGCCACGAATCTTTGGACGTCTCCTTCGATGAACAGGCCTTGAAATGAGTCTTTGAGGTCGGTGACAAGACCGAGCGGGTTTCCGAAGGCATCGAGTGTCACAATGATGCTGAGCGTCTGCTTCTGCAGTTCGGCGAGATAGAACTTCTGAAGGGACTCCAGAAGGAAGGAGGACGTCTCAAAATAGTGGTATTGACGGAAAGGGGGCAGGGCGACGGAAGCGTTCTCGAACGAGATCAGTTTCACATTGAACTGCTGCTTCAGAAGACGGAGATCTCGGGGAAGACCGGATTTCGGGACAGTTACCACTGAAAATAGGAAACAGATAGAAAAATTAGCGGAAAGAACTAACCACTCAATCCAACGTGTCCCATTTCGAGATCCAAAGTTCCAAAGTACCATCGTCTCGTTCGGAGTGGATCGTGTCGCTCGAGTTCTGTGTTCGGCGGCAGGTTGAGAGCACGCTGTTGAACTGACGAGGCTACGTCCGACGATTGAGCCATTTGGACAATCTTCCAGAGAAGAAGCTCATCGAGTTGAACACTCATGTCGCACACTTTCAGACGGAAACACTGAAGTGTAGAGGGTTCTAATACGTGCAGTACTACAATAAATCACTGACATCAAACGAATCATAGTGTTTCATAGAAGTGCAGTTCATTTCGAGTTCAAAGCAGGCCTGCCAGTGACCGGAACTCCAGCTGGCAGCTCAATTTGATCGTCGTAGTTTTGTGCGGTGTCCGGTTGGCAGTAGACCACTTGCCATCGATCCGAGGAGAGCAGTTGGTTGTCGATCTGAATGACGTTCACGCTGCACGTCATCTGATAGGTCTTGTCGACGCGGTGCGCGTTCACGGCGATTCCGCCAAAGTGTGCGTAGATGAGCTCTTCTTGGATACCGTTGACGACCGAGATTCCGAGACCTCCGCGCATTGTGATGTTCACGTCGAGCACGGAAATCTTGCCCGCTGCCAAGATGGTCGGTTCGGAGATGGCTCTTGTCTGCAGCTCTCGGTCCGTGATTCTGATGACGACTGTCGGCCCGGAATGGAGAAATTCCACTCCCAAGGTGCCACTTCCGGGTCGCTGTCTCTGCACTCTCCATATCTGCGTCACTGCCACGCCGTCTTCTCCCTTCTGCGCCGCTCTGTCCGCTTCCACAACCACCACTTCCGTCTGCTTCGACGTCATCATGAGGTGCGGGCTGTCGAGAAGACACAGCCGTCCGTCGGGCATCCACGTCCACCGCTGCCAACGATTCCGCCGCTGATCTCTTTCCATCATCATGAGCCGACCGCCCGTTTTCTCGAGCACATCGAGCACGAGTCGGGAGTCACTCCGATTCCGCAAACTCATTCCGACGTTTTCGATGCATCCATCGGGGCACAGTCTCCACAACTGATTTCCTCCGTTGCCGTCGGTTCTGCTTTGCTTGTTCAACATCACTTTTCCCTTCTGCATTGTTTCGAGAACCAGTTCCTGCTCGTCCGTGAACCCGCTCATCGACAATCCACTTTTGAACTGGAAGCTGTGAGCAAGCTGAATGAACGAGTTGTTCTCATAAGTGAGCGGATCTGCTGGCCCGGGAACTCCGGTTTCGTACGATTTACTTCTGTTTTCGAACACTTGGAGCACCATTTTCTTCGTTCCGTACAGGTCATCCCACGCGTAGTCCACAAAACTTTTCGATTTGCAAATCGTTCGGAGATGACGGCGAGCCGGAGTGTTACTCTCTTGCTGGTAGAGCACCGGCACATCGGTCAGATTCTCGATACGAATGGCGGTGGATAGAAGTCCGCATTTGTGAATGTGATTTGGAAGAGCGCAGAGTTGAGGATGATTTCGACGCGAATAAAGCGAGGCGTCTCGTCGGCGTCTCTCATTGTGACATGGAAAGATCCGATGCGATCGATGCGGAACGGACAGCTCCAGTGCTTCACATCCGCCCGTCGCACACAGAGAATCTGGCGACCGGCGAACTTTTCGTTCCAAGTGGTCGACGACTGTGCCGCCAGGTGCACGTGCTCCTTTTCCTTGTCAATCAGATCGTTATGACAAACGGAGAGGGCGACGGACGATTGATTCTGGAGCACGAAGCGGGAAGTGAGCAGGACGACCTGCGTATCCTTGTACCGTCCGGTGCCTGCCCGAACTTCCACTCCGACATTGAAGAAGATCGTCGGCTGGGTTTTGTGCTCAACTCGCAGCTTCAGTGCTTGAACTCCGGGCGTCAACGTGAATTTGTCGCTGAGCGCCGGCCGGTATCCTTTCTCGCGAATGAATGCGTTTCCGAGTCGAACTCGACACGCTTTCGGGCAGTTCTCATCCGCAAACGAGAACATGAGCGGATGCCTGTCCTTTGCTTTCTCATGCTCTTCCATTTGTCCGGCTGCTTCTGCTTTCACGGCGTCTTGTTGAATGATCAGCGGCAGTCCCGACTTGTTCACCACCCAATAGGGGACCCAGAAGGAGACCAAGATCGCGTGAGCGACTCCCAATCTCACGTGGCAGTACATGTCGAGAAGGTGTCCGTTGCAATCGGCCATTTTCGTCGAGAGAAGCGCTCCCTCTCCGATCGCCGATTTATTGATGAGCACAGGAGTTTGGGAGGTGAGCCGATCCGTGGCTACCGTAACCGAGAGCTCTTTGGTGATGTCCACAGATGTGATGAGCATCGACTTGCCGGCTGCTATCGCGAACACGTTGTCCTGGATCTTGATTTCGACATCTATTGGCAGCAGATTCTGGAGGGAAAGCGGTGCGACGAGATGGATGGAGTGACCGGGAAGCGATTCGAACTCGTGCTCCGGATAGTACTCCCTTCGGATCGCCGTGCACACCCAATAGTATCTATTGAGGTTCGAATCGGAGCGGGTCTTCAGTTTCTGCGTCTGATTGACCACCTCCCCCGCTATCCGCACTTTCTTCCACGAGAGTTCCGCACATTCGATGGTCGGAACAGGTCCGAGCGGATAGGAATTGAGTGCACAGTGCGCGTATTCGAGAGGGATCGAGATGACTCCGTTCGGTTCCACGTTGATCATTTCTCCTTCTGGAACTTTGAATATGGTTGAAAACTTTTTTGTGTCTCGCTGCGGAAAACTCACTGACTCCTCCCTCGGTTTGCACTGCGATCGGGTGCGGAAGATGATTGGTGACGTCGATGGACGACTTCAGAGTGACCACTTTCTTTCCGTCCTTCTCCATCGTCACCGAGATCAGAAGACGTGCATTCTTGAGTTCTGGTCGAATGGCTTTCACCACTCGGAAGTACGTTCCGCACGAATCCACATTCACCGGCGATATTTCATCCCATCCGGCCACTCGGACTATCAGTTGCCGCGGAGGTTCTCTCTCCAGATGAGAGTAGAGAAGAAGGCGTGCGGGGAACTCGAAGTTCTGCTCTCCACCTCTCGCCACTGTTCTCCACCTCGTCGTCGACTTCCGCTGCTCCGATCGCGCGGAAAGGACGTCTTCGACTGCCGTTGTGAAGTGCACTTCGCATCCCGTCAAGTTCTTCATTACGTACGGTAGATGGTCGCTGCTCGATCGTGTGCACTGATTGCGGAAATCGTCGCGTTCGAACGAGGCAAGAATGGCCGGCAGTTTGGCGTTCCACTGGATCGACTGCTGAATGAGCTGCTCGGTGACGTTGATGTTCAGCGTGCACTTCGTCTCTGCAACCAGCTCGACCGTCTGTTTCATATCTTTCCATTTCGAACTGAATCGAAGGATTCTCCACTCTTCGATGACTGGTTCCCATCCGAAGATGCGTTGATTGAAGTAGTCCATGGAGACGTGGAAGCGAGATTTGATCTCTTCGCCAGTCTTTTTCAGTTCCAAATCTGGAAAGGGGATTTTCAATGAAAGATAACAGCTGAAATAACTGACTGGCAACGGATAATCTCAAAAGAGGGATCGAGTTGGATTGAAGATCATCGAGAATCCACAGATCCGCGTGCTCGGTCTCAATCGTGTACGTTTCAATGTCGAGAGCTGAAAATGGAAGAAATTGTACTGCCTATTCCGATTTCGGTTACGTTTCGATGGCGGCGGAGGCACAATTATCGGAATGAGCGACTTTCGCTGAACTTCCACAAAGTTCTTCAGGTATCCAGTGACGATGGCTTTCAGAGCACGCGCATCTTTGTACGAAAGCCGACAGATCATTTTGTGGACGTCGATCTGAATGTGTGGAAGGTTTGCGACGAGAAAGAGAGGGTGTAACTGAGAGTGTAGGACCGAACTGAACAACATGTACATCCCAGACTAAACACCCGAAAATTTTGAGACTGAAGGTGAAGATGAACGAAAAAATGAATGGAAAGTTAGTAAAGCTGCCCAATTTTTCGCTGTGATCTTCACAAACCTCTACTGAAAATTTCAACGGAGTCAGCTGCTTGTAATTCTGTATTTGTACTTTTGGATTGACTTATAAACTTTCCACGATACAAGCTTCTGAATCTTACCTTAAATGCGTGTCTGACCGGCGGCGTGATCGCCACTCCCTTCTTCTGATGCGCAGAGATCACAAAAGAATCGGCTTTGAGCGATATCGTGATAGAAAAGTCATTGGAGCACAGGTTCCGTGTCTGCTTCTCGTGCTGCATCGCACACCATCCGAGTCGCACCGACTGGATTTCCAGATCGGCCGACATGTAGCCGCCCGCGTCGTTCATGTTCAGCACCGCCGTCGTCGAAGCTATCAGCGCAAAACTGTTCTTCACCGACGGATTCTCCATTATGTAGAGATCCGAGTCTCGGAGCGTGATTTTGACTGAAAATGTCGGCGCTCCGGGCGTCGTCTGCACTTGGAGCGGAGCACTGTGAATTCGTTCGACGATGGTTCCGTCGTGAGTGGTTGTGAACGCTTGACGACGTCCCGAAGTTTTTGTCTCATACGAAATCTCATCGGAATCTGGAAAAACAAAGCAAAATAATGATCATGGTTGGAAGGAAAAGGGCACACATTTTGGAACAAAATCAGTGTAGAGCATGAGGAACTGCTTCAGATCGTCGAGCCAATCGTAGGCGAGGATGACTCGGGCGTTGCAGAGCACAAGAGTGAGCACCGGGCACTCGTCCTTCCGCATCATGATGTGCGTCTCGAGCATCAGAGAAGAAGTGATGGAAGAGGTAGCAGGAGTGGCGGGACGGGATCTGAAACGGAAAAGATTGAATTAATGGTCTCAAGTGGGTCACAAACTGTTTTCCAGTGTCCGTGTGCTGCAGAATGACCGGGAAAAAGTTGTTAGGTCCGGTCGTCGTCGTGTCCATCAATTCCACTTTCTCGCAAATCAGATCGAGCTCAGATTGCCCGTCATCGAACGCGTCGAACGATATCCGAGCACTCTCCAGTTTGACGTTCGCAAACGGTTGCCATTCTCCGTTCGCAATAGCTTTTGGCTGCTCTCCGAGTCTTTTGGGGACCTCCAGATTCAGATCGACATCTTCAAAGACCATTCGGAAAGAGAGCGTCGCGTACTTGTTGTGGCTCTCCACTTCGACGGCTTCTGTCGGCAGTTGGAGGATCTCGATGGGAATCGTTTCCGGATCTGGGATCAACGGCTCTCCAAGGTTCTTCTCAAGGACTCCGCGCATGAGCACGTAGAACTGAGTGCTCATTCTCCATTTCAGTCCGCTGATTCGAGTGATTATCGTCAGATCGGGAGCGTTCCGAGAGAATACAGAGTCGAGGTTGCGGAGAAACTTGTTGTTGAGATCGAATCTCCTGGAGAAGACGTTGGGGCTGGTGAGCACGAAGGCAGTCTGTAGGAACGCTTTCTCTCCGACCATCTTCAGATGTTTCTGGTTGTGAAGACGATCAATTTGACGGGCTTCGTGAGCTCGCACATTCGAAAGGAGCATTTCTCCGTAGTCGAGAAGACAGTCGACGGCGGCGTCAAATCCGTAGTCGGTCTCCACCGAATACTTGTCAAAGATATCCATTCGGAGGGCGGACAGCGTCTTGAAACTGTTCTTCAGTCTCATCGAATCCGCCTGCCACAGAAGGATGTCGGGCGACGTCGAGTTCATCGGCATCAGGAATGACGTGGCACATTGAATGTCGACGTCCAATGCGCATTTCGCTCTCGCTCCCTCCTCAATATGCAATTTTTTGCTCTTCGAAACCAAATTCATGAGCTCGTTGAATTGCATCCAGAAATCCATGAGACCACAGAAGAAGCGATGGGTGTGAACGTAGTAGAACTTCTGATTCGGCGGCACGAAGAATCGGATGGAGACGTCGCACTCGCGTTTCGAATCTTCGCCGGGGTACTTGACGACGTCGATGACGATTCGTTTCGAGTCCTCCAGACGTCTTTTCGGCGAGGAGCCGAGTCCGAACGCGTTGGAGGACTGCTCAGCGTGCTCGTCGAGCATGATAAGACGTTCCGGGTACAATTCTGTAAATGGATCGGTTCGAAGATGAAATAAACATTCGAGCTTCCGCCCCCGTCTTTTGAATTTCGAGTTGCATAAATTAGAGGACGAGGGACGATATATGTATAGACGCAAAGGGTAATTAGGTTTTAGATACAACTGGTGGCTAATTTGGGGTTTCTGGCTCTACATGTCAAACTTTCTTCGTTTCAATCTAACCTGAATAGCACGGTGTACAATCCTCGATGCGCATTCCGTCGACCGCCAATCTCATCGCCAACGTGTTCGAGTTGGTCTCGTTCAGTTCCATCGTCGACTCCACTTCTGTATTCGCCAATGAAATCACGCCCAATCTCGTGCGACTCCTCGGGAACGGCATTCCGAGTCGCCAGTTTTTCGCCCGCAAAGTGCATCCGACTCTGAACGATCCCTTCGACGTCGCCGCCTTCTGAGCTTCGGCGTCGGGCAGTTCGTGCTCGTCGTCGCCCAGAATACCGCCCATCTCGAGAAGCGCCGTCCACGTGCGTCGATTCATTTGCATTTCCATCTCGTCCATCTCAATTTCGATTGAACAATTGCGCTGCAAAAAGAGAGGTTCTGTCGTCATTTTTACACTCATTCCATATTCCACGTATATATGTTTGTTTCATTCTTTTGCCTTCCCTTTTTTGTTCCCCCTCCCATTTCCCTTTTATTCTTCGCCCATTCATCATCATCCTTTGACGAATGAAGATATTTTTGGTCACCGGGTTCAGAAATACGAAAATCTCGGGGGTGGAAACGTCGGATTTGTGTGTGTACCCTTTCCGAGAGGTCCCTTCAATGTCATTTCGGGTGCTATTTGACCGTGAAAAATTGCCGCTTGGTCGGTCTGAGGGACGAGTCTTTGCATGCTAGTGAGGCTGGTCAACAATATGCGAAGGCGGACCCGGAACAGGATTTCATCCGACATTGTGACACTTTTTGGACGCGGCTGGAAACAGATTGTACCCCGGGAAAAGTTTGTACGAGAAGCCCAACGAATCTTCGTTTATTCTGATGTCTCCAGGCGGGAAATTAGGTTTCCTCTGCAAGTTCCGCTTCTGATTCTTCTAAATCTGATGCCGATCATAGTCCAGTCTCTATCTTCAATGTATTCCAACGTCACGGAGTGTTTCGATGCTCTATTCTGATTTTTTGGATTAGAAGATCCGAATCGCTTGTGACCTACTCAACCTACAAACCCAGCTCAAATCCGCTTCAATCTCCAGATTCTGTTAGTCGAGAAAACAAAGAGCGAACACTCCGTCTCCAGAATGACATCACAACCATCATCATCATTCTTTCGCGCGTGCTCC
This sequence comes from Caenorhabditis sp. 36 PRJEB53466, assembly GCA_946814055.1. Lineage (NCBI taxonomy): Eukaryota > Metazoa > Nematoda > Chromadorea > Rhabditida > Rhabditidae > Caenorhabditis > Caenorhabditis sp. 36 PRJEB53466. Next base: position 7,217,555 of record CAMPFS010000002.1, read on the forward strand.
ACGCACACACAGGCTCCGCCCCTTTCAATTCCATCGAAAAGGGGCGGGACTTAGGAGGGAGGGTGGCTCGGCGACTTCTGGGCTCACTTCACTTTGGTGTCACTATCTGTACACTCCACACTCCTCCTTCGTCAGGAATCATCCTCAGAATGTTCTCGCTCAATCATCTCATCTGCCTCCTTCTTACTGTCGCCATCGCTTTGATGACAACTTCGTCAGCTCAGGTGAGAAAAGCGAAACCCATTCCCGTGCTCTTCTTTGTTTTTTTCAACAAAAAGACCGAACTCCTAGAGACAAAACGAACGGAAGCGGGAAAAATACAGCCGACACTATTACATTAGGCGGTGGTCGGAATCGAATCGAGAAATTAAAACCGAATTTCTCGTCCCCTAAAATGCAGTCGTGCGTCCACTTTCCACTTTTTGCTTTTTCGTCTCAAACTTTACAAGAGACGGAAAAACAGGATCATTATGGGGCGTGACAATGGGCTATTGTGATCCGATGACTGGAAATGGGGAACTTGGGACCAATCAAGTCATCATCTCAGGGTTCTTTTCGAGCGCTCTTGACGATTTCCGAACTTCGAACCCTTTAAATTATCCGATTAGGCACTTTAGTACTACTAGGTGGAACCGGAAATGCGAAATGAAAAGAAGGGGGAGGCGGTGGCGAAACCGAACATTATGGAGATTAGTGGCTGCGGCGTAGGCGAACGGCTGCAGCGGGACAAATCTCGAATCTGCCACTTCTAATTAGGGGATGACGTGGCCGAAAACCCATTAAATCGAGCAGCTCAAATGGTCGGGATCACAAATGAATGTGAATTTGCAGCCAATCGACACGGACCGTCCGATATTCATGGAGCGTCGTGAGGCGTCGGCTTTCGGCGACATCATCGGAGAGCTGAAGGGCAAAGGGCTCGGCGGACGAATGAGGTAATCCTAGTACTCTACATGTCATTTCCGACGCTGCCCAATCCCTTAGAATCGGAATTTCCGGTCCGTTTCATAGAGTCCAGAAATGCTTTCAAGCGTGGTGCCGAAATCAAATTCGAACCTCCCAGGGGGTGAAGATTCAGAAGCTTCTTTCTGTGAAGAATCTCTCTCATTGTCATGCATTTCTGACAACGCGCAGTATTTGTGAATTCTTTTAATGCATCGCCACCTATTCTTTGTTCGCGTCAAAAACAAAACAACTAAGAACAAGCCAATCATCGAAAATGTTCAGATTCGGAAAGCGTTCCTCGTCGCCCGAAATGAGTCTATCGGAGCTGCGCGCCATCTACGGCGGAGGACCGTTGGAACTGGTTCAGTATTGAGTGGCCGACAACGTTCCCACCACGATCATCCTCTCCCCGACCACCCCGACCACCATCCAGCTCACTTCTCCCTCCACGAATCCATCTGTGATTTGACCAGTTACTACTTTTCCCCGCCAAACCAATCCAAAAAAGCGCTCTCTTCTCTTTTCTCTTGTCAGTTTGCCGTCGATTTGTGTCAGTGTACAGACATACCACCACTTGATAACCGTCTCTTTTCGAATAAATCTTCGTGTGTTAATAATAATATGAGCTGCTTTCTTTTTTCTAAACTGAAGCACAGACGGGCGGTGACATAATCCCACCATCATCCGCCGTCGCCCTAAAAATGAATTTCGTCGGAACCGAGGAGATTGTTTGCTTCTCTTTGCTACTCACATCCAAACAAAAACATTGCGTGTATAATTTTATCCGCAAAGAGGAAATGCTTTAAGTATGCATAGAAGAAGTGAACTTTCGGGATAATTAGTCTCTTCTCATGATGCGATCGACGGGGATCACCGTGTCAACAAGGTTCATGCTCCCAAGATTACTGTAGGTCGAAGCTCGCTCAATTCGGCATTGCAATCTCTCATACCCACGCCTCTTTCCCTTCCAAGAACGAACGAGACGATGTCTGAACGCGTCATGGTACTACAGTACTTTAATCCAACATGAAGTTCTGAAAACAAGTGTGGGAACTCTACGTTCTTGTTCTATTTTCGAAAGTGAGTGAGCACAACAAGTCTCGTTCTCTGGACATGACCGCGCTATCACCAAAATACTTTTGAATTCTGCGTCTGGGTCGGCGGGACCCAGTTCAGATGAGTTCGGCGCTTCAATAGGGTCACGTACACCGGAAATATTGGATTATTTCGAGTTTTTTTTGCTGCGGGAGAGTAGAGCATGATGTGGCATTACAAAGGGAAAGGTCATGTGGAAGAGGTTGACCTCGCTTTCTAAAAAACTCGTGGTCCATGTACCTTGACATCACTTTCTACCGTACTCGTCTCCGCGCGCCGTCTGTTATCAGTTATCGCTCGCCCGTCACATCCTATGATCAGTCTTGTTAATTTCCTGTCCGCGCACGCATTTCGGCGGAAATTGGAAAATTGAGCTCGCGGCTCCCGTCGTCGTGTGATGATCGGCCCTCGTTTGCCTGCTGATCGTTGCCGTCATTCGGCAGGAAAGGGGGCTAAATACCGGAATATCATCATCGGCAGGCGGCCGCCTTCGGATTCCGATAACGGAAGAGTTGGCAGAAGAAGGGTAAACAGTGGGTTGGTCAGGGACCTAGCAACTAGAAAAAAGATTCCCTGATGTTTGAAACTAAATCGGAAATTATATCATTGAAACTTTAGTGATGTGATTTCGTAGCGTGAATGGTTAATTTCGCCAAGACCTTCTAGGATTGTCATCACCAACCTTTTTTTCTTTTTCCTCTTCCTCGTAAATTTCATAATGCATACATTAGCTACACTTTTCAGTACTAATTTTTGTTTGTAAGCGAAATAGCCCATTTTCCGAATTCGTTTAAACACACGTTATGTTTTCAAGAACGATTCAAATCTTTAGATCAGTTCACAAATCTTGCATCTGAAAGACTTTACCGCGAAAACAAGCGGGACAATCTGTCCGGATCTCAATGCTAATCTCTCAAACTCGACGAATACTCGGAACCGAACAACATCAGTGTCTATTCTATTTTGAATCAGTCATGATGTTGAATCGGATGTCAGAAGGGAGACACGGGTACATCCCGATCAGCTCAGAAGCTGCCTGCATACATAATGATACCTTTTTGTACTTTCGCTCGAATTGCGCGTGCTGCTTGTCAACATAGGTCGCTTTGATCGTCACTTCGGGCTTCGCAATCTGTCCGCCATTTCCTCCGGAAGCGGGAATCGGGGGCGTCGGAGCGCCCGTCACCGGCGGATTGTCGACTGAAGTGGCAGACGTGATTGTCATCAGATTCACTGCAAACGATTGGAAAGTTCTCGATGCGGCGGAAGCTGGTGGAACGTACGTGGTTTCGCATATTCTGGAAAAGTGTGATCTGGAACCGAAGAAGAGACGACTCCTGGATAGTGCTGATGGGAAGATTTCGATGATTTGGCCGGGATTGGCTTGTTGTCAGCCTTCAGGAAATCGGGACACGAATTGGAGAGCGTTTTGAGTTGCGAACATTGAGAAGTGGTCGTCAGCAGTGGATAAACAGTGTTTTCGATCATATCGCGCATTTCCACGTGGCCAATTACGAGTTTCAACTGGAAAAAATGAATTTGTCGATAAAGTTCCGTAAACTTACAATAGTCAAATGTTGTTCTCTTGAGACAACACTGAAATTGAGTCTATCCGCATTGAGACAAGCGATGGGCTCTCCGGGCTCCCAGATGGTCGTCGGCCGCATTTCTCGTTTCGTCCATCCCCGCCCACGCACTTCCATTCGGACGGCCGGCAGCTCCAGATTCACGAATACGTGCGATTCGATTATGGATATCTGCTCACTGCTCACTTTCATATCAATCAACTCGTCTTCCGTCGACGCTTCCTTCAATTTACTCTTGAGGATCTCATCGAACATCGTGGGATCGTCAGTGAAAAGTGTGGAGAGTCCGTCGAGAGCTCCTTCTTCGTACACAATGCTCACCGGCCGGAGCCGACAGTTGACAGTGTGTCGGACGATGAGTCGGGGCGCTTTTCGACTGTAATGCATACTGAACATGGGCACTTTCGACGAAACGGCGTCTTCTCCGTCCCTTCCCACTGTCAATAGCATCTTGGTGCTTTCTGCGGTCGAATAGAGCAATGATTCGGTGATCTCGGCGAGTTTGCTCTTCGGCCGCGGATGTCCGGATCGCAGTCGTTGGACACTCATATCGTTGACAGTGAGGTCGACGGAGATGTAGTGCTGCTTGGGACTGAGCTCCCAGCGAGAGCTCACTCCGGAGAGCTCTAAAGCCAGCACTCTCTGTTGTTCAATTCCATCGTGCACCTCTCCGTCCACGAATCGTAGTGTCAGGTGCTCTAAACGAAGCGAGATCTGAGCCAACAGAGCATCCCTTCTCAACAGTGTCACATCATCCCATGATTCGTGCAGCACATCCAGAATCTCTTCTTCCATCTCCTTCACGTTCTCTTTCAGCTCTCCGACGTCCACATTTCCGAAATCGAACTTGTTATCCTCCGGTTTCTCGTCCTGTTGCGCTTGTCCGAAGAATCCGGTAATCCATCCGTAGAGTCCTCCGCTCGCCGGTTCTGTAGCGGCAGCTGTCGGCTCTTCCACCGGAATCTCGTCCGGAGGCGGTTCAAGTGATTCGAACGGCTCTTCGGAATCCGTGTTCGTCGACGCCGCCACTATTCCCAACTCCAGCTCTTTTTCTCGAAGAAGTCGCCGGAAGACTGTTTCTCGGAAGAGATGGAGCTCGTGGTACGTGTAATGGGAGTCCCTCTCTATCTGCTTCATTATCACGTGGCATTCCGCTGAAGGCGTCGATGGAATGCCGTTGGAACTGGCGGAAGACGGTGGAATGACGGCGAGAGCAGTGGAAGTGGACGGGGCGGAAGAGGAAGAGGGATCTGTCGGCGGTTGCGTCGCATTCGGATTGGCGATCATTCCGACGAGTCGTTTGCGGTAAGCACGGCAGTAGGCGTTGAAACGGGCGGCTCGTTCGTGGGCGAATTCCCAAGTTCGGTTCGCATTCGCTCGACGACTCTCCTCGAGCACACGGTTGTACGCGAACCTCCACCACTCTTTTGCGCTGAAAATCACTTTTTTTCCGATATTTAACTACAGTAGCCCACTTTTCTCCGATCGTGCACAACGGTCTCCACTTCCTGTGCTGTCGTGCTCTCTCGAATCGCGCCCATTCTCTGTTGACCGCCCGCAATTCGGTCATCTGATGTCTCGTCAATTCGCAGGCGATTATGTCGGGTCTCATGAAGAACTTGAACCTCGGAATTTTCGCTTTCAGCGGGAACTTGCTCGAATTCTTTTCCATTCTCAACTCGGCACTGCACGGCTGAATAATGTAGGCGTTCGAGGAGGTTTCCGGTGCCAGAATGTCCTTCAGCTGCTTCGAATCGTCGATGTTCTCCGTCATCGCCGCTTTCGAGTTCCAATAGATGCTGAATCCGGTCAATTCGAGCTTTTTGAACGTGTTCACTCCTTTCTGCGGCTCTGCGAATCCGGGTTTCCAGTGTGCATTTGTCGTTTGCATTGTCATTTTCTGAATTCGAATTCCGCAATTGAAGGTTTGGCCGTGAATTGTCGAGTTGTCTTCGTATCGAATGTGCACGTTGTTCAGAATTAATTGAATATTATTGAGCACAGTCGAAATGAGCGATGCTCCCCACCACGAATCCTGAGATTCGGGCAGCGGAATCCCGCACAGATCGAGCAGCGCCGTTTTGTGTCTCAACTCGAGCTCGTCGAGCATTTGCTCTTTTCTCTGCTGCTCCACCTGCTCCACAGCTTCCACGTCGTATCGTTTTTCGCTGGATAGCGGCCCGACAATGATGAGCACGTCGCTGAGCTGGAAACAAGGAATTGCGAAGGTTAGGGAAGGCGGAGGGCCGCACCTTGAGGGTCCATGGCTCGGATCGGAGATGTGTGATCGGGACGGAGAGGGTCAGTTTGCCGAGAAGACCGGATTTTACTTCCAGTGGAAGATCTAGTTTTCGTAGCGCTGTCTTTTTTAGGGGCACATTTTCCAGTTCTACTTGGCCTAAAAATCGATTAAATGAAGCAGTTGAAGCTGTTTTCCATCCCAAACCTGATAAAAGCGCCACTGACAACTGATCGGTGTTCAAATCCTCCAAATATTCGCCAATGTAGTTGTTCAACACCCACGCGACTACATTTTCCAACATTTTAGGGTCTGAAACTGCATTATGCCCATTTTTGTTGCGAAATTCCACAATTGCTCACTTTGTTTGCACTGTTAAAATGTTGTAACGATCAGCATGAATAATCGGGCAATTTTCGGGTGACCGATGACGAAAAATCTGAAAAGCAGTTTGAATTAAATGGGTTTTAGCCACGTGGCAGAACGGATCACGCGTGTTTTGGAGAGTAAATCACGTGCAAACGAGCTGTGACATGTGTGTACTTTGATGTATTCACAAAGGACCGACGGACGGCCGCCACGCATTGTGTGGCCGGGTGGCCGCCGGATTTCACGGCCATTACGCTTTTTGGACATTTCTGAGCTCGCTCTGCTGAGATCTGGAGCATTTTTGGCGATATTAAAGTCATAAAAGATATAGACACACGATCCAGAAGCATCACACTATAAAAACTCGAAAATCGTTTCCACAAATCAACTGTAACTTTTATTTGATTCGGACCAAGGACCAATTCTCTAAGTGCACTTTTGGCTTGATATTTACACTCTAAAAACAGAGAAAAATGAGGAAAAGAGCACTAGACAAAGGGAGAAGAAGAAATTAGAAGGTGAAAAATGAAGAGAGAAACAATAAAAAAACGGTCGAGACTACAGAAAACACTATTCGAAGGGATCCGGATGGAGATGGCTGCTTGGACGACGAAGGTCGATTCGATTCATACAACAACTGCGATCAGTCGGAGGAAGCTGTAAAAAATGTAATTGGAGACGGGGCCAGTGGCGCACTTTGTTTTTATTTCTGAGAATTTCTATCAGAAAATCTAGGGATACATAATAAAAAAATGTTGGCAACTCCTCCGATGGTCAACTCGGCTCAGCTGAGAGAAATTTCAATAATTTCCTAATCCTCCCCGCGTTAAACATGAACTCACAATCACTGAGCATAGTGTCCGTGCTGCTCGTACTGGTCTCTCATGCGCAGAACATGCCATCTGCCGTAATCGACCCAGGTGGAAGAGACTGGCTGGTAGCTCCAGCCCTTGTAGTCCCATCGTTCACCCTCAAGATGCTTCACACGCTCCTCGATTTGTCTGAAACATTTATTTCCATTGTTTTCAAACAAAAAGAACACCTACCTCCATCTAGCCAGAATGCCCTGCTTCTCGTAGTAAGCCAAATTTCTCTCGTGGTGCTCGACATCCGACACTCCGAACCATTTGGCCCACCATTGGCGGATTGGCGTGCGCTCGAATTGCCAGTGGTGTGGAGCTGGTCCCTGAAAACTCATAAAACCTTCAAATGTTTAGAAATAGGCTCAAAACTCACTTCAGTCGGATAATCCTTCAGTTCGCACGATCCGTAGACGATGTGGTTGTAGGCGAGGCACAACAGAACCGGAAGGAAACCGATGCCGACGAAGTAGAAGTGACAGACGTCCTATAAACATTTTCGTGAAGAATTCAATCCAAAAACATCAGTCTTACCTTGATTCTGTTGACAATCAACTGTCCGGGACGCTTTCGGAAAACAGCAGCGTGAGAGCTTCGAATAGCCGGAATCAGGCTCGTCGACGGCTTCAGAAGACCGCTGCGGCAGTAGCAGACAGCCGTCGGCGCCATTTTACTCATCAACGCCATGCTCGCGATAAGCCAATCACCTGAAAACTTTAAAAATTGTGGAGAAACAACACATTTCATGTAGAGTTTGTTTTAGAGGGCTAATCGCTTATTTTTTCGGGCGATTACTTGCTAACTTATTAGTTAAAGAGTTTGAGTATCATAAAATCAAATTATTAAAACTAAAACGTATCAAAAACTTTAAAAATGAGAGCTCAAACAATAAAAAAAAGAATTCCGGTTGCGGCAGGGTAAAGGGGGCGGAGCAATCCCATCTTTTGCAACGCTGCGGCACACTTTTTACCACATTTTATTTGCCGCAGTGTAATAAAATTTTTATCGTTAAAGAAGGCTTTGTTCCCTGTTGTTGGGGTCAAATCTTTGTTTTCCGGCCGCAACATGTTTAAAAAACCGTTCAACATAAAGAAAAACACAAATCAACGAAATTCCGACTCGTAAGTCATCAAGTTTTTTGCAGTTATTCGAAAACTTTTCTTGCAGACGAAAATTGTTCAACAGACTGAAAGATGAAGTGAATGCAAACACGAATATCAATAAAAAGGGGCAGGTAAGCAACGAGAATGTTTTTAAAAGATATTAACTGTTTTTCAGGTCGCCCAAGTGAAAATCATGAATTCGGAAGGAACACAAATGCACATTTACACCGTCGACAAAGTGCCGATGCTTTTCGATTTCAGCGAAGCCGGCAACATTTATCCGACTATATACTATCTGTGGAACAATCCGAAAGCGTTTCCAGTGATAATTTGCCACGATCCAGTGTTCGGTTACCTAGAGAACGGCGCCGATTTGATGCTGCCCGGAGTGATTCGTTCGGCCAATTTCCGCTTCCCCAGTTTCCAAAAGGGCGTCCCTCTCGCCATCGCCTTCTATTCTTCGGAAAAGGAAACAGTGTCGGGACCTTCGGCGGTCGGAGTCTCTTTAATGTCCTCCGAAGACATGTTCGCGTGCGGATTCAAGGGAAAAGGAGTCCAAGTTCTACACGTGTTCAGAGACCAACTCTGGGAGTTCGGACCGAAAGGACTGCCGCCAGTTTTGAGCTTGGAAGAGTGGTCTGAGATTGGAGAGGAACCTTCAGGGGACATTTTACTGGAGGAAGAGGAAGAAGAAGGATCTTCGGCGGATAAGGACCAAGAGCCAGAAGAAGAGCAGAAAAAGGAGGATACGGATGAAGATGAGATAACAGAAACCATGGAGCACTTGCTCACTCGCTGTTTCCTGGCAGGGCTCAAACACCGTTTCACGCGTGGGCTCCTTCCGATCGACGTCGGCCAGTTCTACACTCAATGCGTTCTCGCGTGTGTTCCCGACGGCCGGCGGCTGGATATGAAGAAGACGAGCTACAAGAAATTCGGAACGTTTCTGCAGGAAATCAACAAGGAGACCGACGAATGGATCATCCGAACGGCGGCGAGCAAAGATAAAAAGGGGGCGGATGTGGTGACGGAGGTTAACTTTTCTAATAGAATGTTCCGAGACTTCCAAGTGAGCGACGAGCGGATTGTGGACGAGGCGCCGGATGTGAAGCGAAAGTTCGAGTCTCCCTCCATTGCCGAATGCTTTTCGATCACCGAACCTGTATCCGCTCTCTTCCGAAACCACAACAAAGGGGACATTGTAACTTTGAAGGAGACCAGAGAAATTCTGACGAAATATATCAATGATAATGTAAGAATGAACTGTTGGCGTTAAATCTTTCAATAACAAATATATTCCAGAAGCTGAATGCTGCGAAGTCAGTGCGTTTGGATCCGCTCCTCAGCAAAATCACGCATCTTCAAGGTGAAACTGCGGATTGGGTGGATATCATGAGCCAGATCCACATGAGAATGACCGCCACGTGGTACATCAGATGGCCGGACGGAAGAGAAGTCGTCAGAAAGGTAACGTGTCCGAAGATCGAGTTCAAGATTGAGAATCGAGCAGGAAACAAGAAAGTGACGCTGATCAACGGACTCGCACTGTTCGGCATTGATATTCGAGCGATTTGCCATCATATTCAGGTTTCTAGAAGCTTCCGATCGTTCCATTTCCACGTGTCCTTTTGCAGACAGGCGTGGCAACGAGTGTGACGAGCCAGTGGGGCGTGCCGGGCGTCGAAGGACCGCAAGTGCTCGTGCAGGGAAATCAGATCCACTTCGTCTCGGACCTCCTCATCAAATCTTACAAAATCGACAAAAAGTTCATGAAAGGCCTCGAGTTGGCCGTCAAAAAGAAGAAATGATTGTTATGTTATTACTTGTTCTATTTGTATTTATCTCTCGTTATTCTCCAGGGTCTTTCTATTTATTTTTTGAACACACACACACACACACAAATACTTTTCCTGTGTACCTCCTCCCTAACGGTTTGATAAAACTTGGCATATTCCCTAAATGTTGAAGTTTAAAAGTTCGATATGTTTTCTTGCATGCATATTTACACTCTTTTCGATAATTTCTGCTAAAATCTTTCCCCAATCCCTTCAGAAAATGACCGGAAGTACCTGCAGTTGGCGAAAGAGATTGTGAAGAATTTCGGAACAAAAGGCCAATTCGGTACGCGGCCGGAGCCGGGAACGCGAGAGCCGTGCACGCGGAAGACGGAAACATTCGCGTCGAGTTTGAGGTGGAAAAGGACCAGACGAACCACTTCGAGACGCTGCACGGAGGCTGCACTGCCACGCTCATCGACAACTTCACCACGGCGGCGCTTCTGCTCACCAAACAGGCGCGGCCGGGAGTTTCCGTCGACTTGCACGTCACGTGAGTGTGCCTAATCGAATTGTAAGCATGGGAATCCGATGCTTGCAGGTATCTGACGGCGGCGAAGATCGGAGAGACCCTCGTGCTCGACTCGACCGTCACCAAGCAAGGACGCACTCTCGCATTCACCAAGGTTAACAATTGTGGAATTCTGAGCCATATTTAGGTAGAAACTTTTCAAATAAACAAATTTCAGGCGGAACTGTACCGCAAACGCGACAACGTGATGATTGCCACCGGAGTGCACACGAAGGCGTTCCCGGCGATGAAGAAGAGCGAATAAGCCGAAAATGTTCATAAGAATGTTAAATATTATTATTGGGGCACCGGACAGAAAGGGCGCGCTGTTCGCAATCTGGCCGAATTTCTAGGCCGCGAAGTAATTTTCTACTGAAAACATGGCCTAACTTTTCAAACTCGGCCCCGAGGTCGCTAAATTTGCACTGCAAAAAGAGTTTCTCGACCGAGCGCCATTTCTGTGCGGTGCCCCTATAATAGCACGTAATGTATTCCCGACTGAATTTAAAACGTTTTACTTATTAATAGTTAGAAATAGAAATCCGCTAAATTTCTGAGCTGCCTGATAACAATCGAAGGGCGCTTTGAGAAGTTTGTCGTTTTGTGGAGAGTAATCTCCAGTTCTTCTTGCTCTCCGACCTCATCGCATTCTGAATCTGAATTTCTTTTCACTATCCATTCGGTTGGGGCCTTCTGAATAGTCGTGTTCTTTAGAAGTGAGAGCAGTTCCGGAAGCGGGCAGTTGATGACAATGTTGTACTGACTTATAAAGGGAAGGGCTTCAGATCCAGATCGAGACTTCCAGCTCTGAAAAGAAAGAGTACGATGATAAGTGTGACTTTCAAAAGTTTATACTTGGAGAAAGATAGCGAAATCTTGAGCAGTCAGCTGATTCGCCCCTAGTTCCAGAAAGTTTCCTCGGAATTTTCGGAACTGATCACCGGAAAGTGAGCGATAGAAATGACGAGATTCCTGGCCGCCGACGGTCAGAGAATTCAGCTGAAACCTCAATTGCCGAAAAAAGAGGCAATGCGCCAACCTTTCCCATGTGTAATTGCTCGAAAAAGTTCTCTGGCACGTGGAATCTCCAGTCGACCAGCAGTTCCGTGCACTTTACCGACTCCATGAGCTTTGTCAATTTGTCCACATCACATTCCATTCGGGAGCTTCCCAATTTCATGCAATTCACACTACTGAAACTGGGGATCAGTGACTGAAGCACGGAGATCGGCTCGTTTCGGTTCCGATCGCTTCCAGCCACAGTAGGTCGATCTGGGCGCCGCGGAGAAAGAGATCCACGTGTTCGGGGCTCAGAGAGCACACTTCCGACGAGTTGACCAGCGTGAAGCTTACCTTTTCCTAAAGATTTGATAAATCCAAGAACGGCGTGGCTTTTGTGGCTTACAGGAGTCACGAGCATTTGTCGGATCGGAACAGGAAGCAGATACTTCTTGTACACTTTTATGAACTTTTTGACGCGTCTCGACACACACTTCATACTTTGAACGGTCCGGAATTCCGTCTGAAAACAATGTGTCTCTTTCTGTTGACGACGCCCGCTATCATCACTCGGGGGGTATTCCCCGAGTGAAAAAGAAAACAAAAGGGGGTGTCAGGTGGCGGAGTACGATGAGCGAAATCATGTGAAACGGAGAGAAGATCTTCGGGAAAACCGTTGATGGTTTGATTTTTGGAGTGATCTCAAGGAAGTATATGGTAGTTCTGTAGAGTTCGAACGAACGGAAGAATTGCGAATCAGTTCTTCGCGTACTTCCGTTTCAAAAAGTCTGGCAAACGCGCTCTATTGCTCCACACGCGGCCGTGGCCGAGGGATTGCGAGCGGCAGAGTTCTGCGACTTTAACAATGTGCTTTGTCGAACATTTTACCGGAAGACTGTCATTTCGTGTAATGGCTTCTGTTTCGAATTGTTTTTATTTTTTTATTTTTTTTATTTGACTACTCATCCACATTTTTACATCTCCGACTAACCTTCTTCAAAATCTCCAATTGCATTTCGTTGGGAAGCAGCTCGAAATCGAACATTCTCGTTGTTTAGTCACTCGCTCACTTACTCACTCACTCAAAAAGTATCAACTCAATGGGAATCTGATGCAATGCCGTCGAAATCGTCGGAAGAGAAGTGGGCGGAGCCTGGCCGATCGCATGCTTCGAGTTCAAACGCTTAGAAAATGTGAGATGACTTCGATCTTTCGCACGTCGGCACGGTCAACATGTTTAATGATGGCCTATAAAGTATCGGGAAGGAACGGGCTGAAAATAACAGCGAACGGGCGGAAACAAAGATCCGAAAATGGAGTTCCTAGGAAATTTCTTATGCATTTGAAAGCAATGCATGACAGGTCCAATAGCGATAGAATCAGAAAACTTCAAAAAAGTTTTCAGTGAAAGCCTAATCAAGAATCAAAGATCCCAAAAAGTTTGCTTGTACTTTCGCATCCAGTACTTTGTTTTTGTGTTTGACAATTGTTGTGCCATCACTGGCAAGATATTTTGTAGCCCATTTCGAAAGTCATCGCTTTTTGATTTACAATATGAGCTTTTTGAAACGAAAATGAAAAAAATTAATAAGCCAAGGACGTAAACGCTTGGAAAAGTGCACATTCTTATGCTCCAAATTTTTCAGACAAACCTCTACGTGCATTAGCTCAATTCAAATCCACCCGAAGATCTTGTACATTAATCGTTCATATTTAACAATGTTTGTACTTTAAAAATGCTGAAAATCGCTCCATATTGTAGGCAATTGAAAAGTGGGCGGAGTCTCGCGCGCTCAAATGATAGCGGGCAGCGGAACCCGCGAGACGTCGGCTGCTGCGGGAAATGACCTGCGGCGGCGCGCGCGTGCGCGTGGCGATGACGATCACAAATCCGTGTTTCTGACGAGAGATTGACGATGGAAAAACGGCTGAGCCAACATTTTTGACATTGATAAACCTGGTCAGAAGGATCAGGATGAAGTTAAGCAAGTTTTCTGAAAAATGTAGTACTTTTCCGGGCAATCCCCAAATATTTCCCAGTTCTTTTCCGTCGGTCTTGTTCTGCCTGACTCATACACACATCGCCGTCGTTTTTTTTCGCACCTCCATTGTACGGAAGGCAAAAATGGGTGTGGACCGGTGTGACGTCACACGGATAGTTTCTGGGCAGAGAAAGCAAATAAATACGGGGGCCAGCGGAGCGTGTATTCGCTCGCTTTTCCCCCATGTGTTCATCCCTTATCTGATGTGTTCTCTGCCGTTTTCCTTCTAAAAACGACGACGTCACACAAACTTTCTCGTTGTACTAGCCTACAGTATGACTCAGAAGGAAACAACAAAAAAAAGTAATCACGATCGGTCAGACAGTTCATTCAGATGAGTACGATGATAAGAAAGGCGTCCAAAAACAACTTTTTTTTTTGTTCCATTCGAATTGTACAAATTCAAAGTGCGCTCACAAAGTACCAATTTTCTCGTCATTCTCGGCATAAACTGGACGCAATCGACTGGAAGAATCCGTGTAATAATGGACGGAATATTGCGAATAATTGGATCTCGCGCGATTTTTATGAAATCGTTTTCTTCTTCTTTCTTTCTTTTGCCTTTCCGAAGCGATTTCTGGACTGGATTGCCAGGAATGGCCGCCGTGTTCGGTTCGTCCCCGAACCGGTCCTTTCGACCACCGATTCGCCCCCTTTTTCCCTTTTTTACTCCATTTTCTGTCATCATCTCTTCGTCGTCGTCGTTGGCAGCCGTGCAGGTCAATTACATATTCGTTCGTTCGCTGCTCTTCGCCCTTTTTACGACGGAAAAGCGAAACGAGGAAGAATTCGAAAAATGTTCCCGAAAGATGTATATCTTTTGCCCATCAGCTGCTGTCCTTCTCTCTTTTTCTCTTTCTGTTTCTCTCGGAACCGCCGCGATTGCACGCATCTGTTTCGTTCCGTTTCCGATCATTTCAAAGGTGAATCTCTTTCGAAATTATCCGGTTTCTTCAAAAAGTGTATGAAAAAGTTTAGAATTTTGTATTTTTGGACGTTTTCTCACTTGATTTCCTGAATTATTACTTAAACATTTCAAAAAAAAAACTTCAAAATGAGGCTCTGAAGCGTTTTTCTTGGAAAAATAGTGATCTTGTTGCAACATTTCGCAAGCGCGGCTTACAGTACGTTTAAAGGCGCATAACGAAGTTTCGGCAAACTTTGCAGGTCTGGCCTGCAAGTGTCGAAATTTCCAATTTCTCAGAGCTTTTGCAGCGCTAACGTTCCGTGAATGGATAATATAATCGTGTCTCTTCCTTCTCCTCCGCTTCTCCATTTCCCATTTCACTAATTGAGTTCATTTCTGCAGCATCTTGCTCATTTCCCCCTTTCTCTCCGTCTCTCTCCGTCGCTTTTACCGTAAAATGCGTCCACTTGAGGGAATATAAAGAGAAAAAGAGAAGAAGTGCGAATGAAGAACGGAAAAACGGGTGAAGAGCTCTTCAAAAAAAGACACAAAAAGTGAGCGGAAAGAGGAAGAAAGCGAATACTTTGCATAACATAATCATGGTCGCTTTGGTCGCCTTGACCTTCCGCCGCATCCGTCTCCGTCTCGTGATCTCTCGTCGCATTCAGAATAAGAAGAAGAAGAAGAAGAAGAAGAAGAGGAGAGGCAAGAATAACTCATCTTGAATGCATTCTCCCCTCCTTCTTCTCTTTGTCTTCCTTCTCCTAACAAGCCGTCTCTTCCTTTTCGCCGAATGGCAAATGCGTAAAAGTGGGACTCTTAGACTGTACTAGACTTTTACTTTTTTTAGTTTCTTCCGTCTCTTAGTTCACTTTTTCATGTCAAATATCAGTTTTGGTCCCTGAAAGTTGGATTTAACCTTAAAAAAATGCGTGCAGAAGTGAACTCTCTAACTTGACCAAAAATAGTCACAATTCACCGATTTTTTAACGCTCCCCTACAATATCAGTCCCATCCTTCTGAAAACTGCTTTCAAACTACAAAAAGAGTTGCTCGGGATCTCTTTCGTGCTCATAATTCACGAAAACGAGGTCTTGAGCCGGCCCGCCGGAATAATTCATTCATTTCTCCTGGCAACGGTTTCCGTGAGTCACGAGCACAAAATGATGTTGTTCGGTGCTCCGATGAACTCGAAACATTCATTCATTGTTTTTTCTTTTTTTCAAAAATCATTCTCTCCGTAAGTCGCCGCACTTCCAAATGCATATTTAAATTCGAAATCGAATTCAAATTCAAATTCCATTTCGCCCCCCCAACGCACTCTTTTCTGTTTATTTCCATTCTCTCTCTCTCTCTCTCTTTTCATATATTATCTATCCTTAGGAATAGTAGATCAGAAAAAAGAATTCCATCCCATCGCATCCTTTTGCGCCGCCGTTATTGACAGAAATTTGGGCGCGCAGAGACGATGAGATCCAATTAATTTCCTGTCTTCGTTCTCAATTCCAATTGCTTCATTGTGGCGCCAGAAGACGTCGCGTCGCTCCAAAATTGTTTTTTCTGAGTTCTCCATGGGTTTTATACTATTTTTGTAGTTGATCACTTTTTTGTGCAATCATTTCTAAAGCTACGAACAGCAGCAGCGCACTAAAAAATATTGTCCATTCAAGACGATGTATCTCAGCTGTCTGTAGAGATATCAAAAAGTTGTAAATTGATAAAATGTGCAACATTTATTGATGAACAATTTGTTAGTTGACAATTTTTAGATAACTCTACCGACAGTTGAAATATATCGTTTTGAATGAACGGTATTCAGGTGCTCTTCTATTTCAGACTTCCAAAAGCCGTATTAGCCTTAAGAATGGTTGCACAAAAAAGTGATGAACTACAAAAACAGTGTAAAAGACCTGCCAAATCTATACAAAATGTTTTTGGAGTGATGTAACGTCTTCTGGTTACAGTACGATCGTTCAACTTCCCTTCAAGTACCCAACCTTTCCCTCTTTCTCTCTCTCGCTCTTTCCCTTCTTCTCTCAACTTCTCCTCCGATTTGTTACCAAAAACAAACAGAAATCCGCTGTCCGCCGCCTCCTTTCCGCATTGTTTCCGCTCGTGACCCCTCTCCGAACCGTTTTACGTCGTTCTCTCCGCTCAAAGTGCACTTTCCAGACGCTTCGCCCACTTTTCCATGGCTCACGGCGGTTGACCGAAACAGATTTTCTTCGGTCAGTTCGTTCTTACCATCAACGAAAATGCGCTTTACGGTAGAGCGCATTTGTCAAAAAAGTGTTCATCAAATCGAATTTGTGTGTGTGTGTGTGTGCCTCAAATTGTGTTATTCTGTTGCATTCGCGGCAAGCGCCTCTGCCCGCTTTTCGCCTCTTTTTTCGCAGTCAAAACAATTTTCGGAGGCTCTTCTTCTCCGTCGATTCTTCAACCGAAAGAGCCCAAACAACGGGGCTCACACGCAGTTGCGCAAACACGAGCCATCCCAAAACGTCCCTGCTCCATAGATGGAATCGTTCCAGAGACACTTTTAGTTGTTAAGGGATCAGGAGATTTAGGAGTGACGGGATTATATATACACTTTTTTGTTTCTGTAGGGAATAGGGGGCCGTGTTGACTGAAAGTAGAAAATGTCGAATTCGGAACCACCCAAGTACAATAGCGTTCGTTCAGAAGTATATATCTCAGCTGCCAAAAGAGATAAAAACACGTTGTCAACTGAAGAATTGCTCAGAAAGACGTTGCGCACATTTTATTAGTTGACACCTTTTGGATATCTCCACTGACAGCTGGGGGAGGAACAACGCGATGCACACTGTACTTTTCTAATCACTTTGTTTTCTGTCTTACTCTATGAACTATCCAGTGAGATTTTAAGTTTGCACTAGCATGAAGATCATGATCCGATTTGAGTCCAGTCCAGATTATCCATACCAAGTGTTAGAATTACGGCGGTCACTTGAACTTTTGTTGCTTTTGCTCAAAGTTTCCGCAACTTTGGCTGACAAGATTGGAAGGGTTGCTCAAATGTTACAGAGGTAAAAACTTCCGTTTCCGTCGTTTTTTCTTCTTTCAGCTCTCTCTCTCTCTCTCTCTCTCTCTCTCTCTCTCTCTTTTTCTCTTTCTCTTTCACATCCGAGAGAAGCTGCTGAAAAGCTGAAAAGACGGATTTGGTGTTCGGCTTGGGGAAGAGGGTGGGAACTTTTGAAGAAGAAAATCTTGAGACACATCGAAATCTAAAGCTCTTTTTTAGCTGCCGGTCCATGCTTTTGCGAAGGCTTTAGGCCTCAAAAAACCGCGGTCCTGATTGTATTTAGTGTATATAGCAATGGATCAAACTTTGTTTCCGAAAGTGTCGCGAACTTTGTGCACCTGCTCCCTTCCCCGCCGATCCGTGCGCATTATTTTTTGGCGAAAACTCAACAAAAATGTTCGATTTTTATATGTTTTCGATGGCCAAAAACGTATATAAAACTCGTGTTCTTCTCGCCTTCCCCCTCACTTTTCCCATCGTTTCATTTCTAGAAAAATCGTCGCGAATCGTTTTGAAGCCCGAAAATGCTGGAGATTTCGCCGTGGGAGACGCTCGTGAAACTGCTCACCGACTCGCTGCTCAACTGCACCGGAGCCCATGAGGACGTGCCGCATTCGAAGCATTTTCTCAGATGTGAGTACGCCGCCCGCGGCGAGCTCTCTTTTTGAACTTTTTGGTGTGTTCAGCCCTCACGACGACGTACATCGCCTCGTTGGCAGTGGCGACGGCGGTCACGGTGGGCACAATCTGTCTGGCGGTCCTTCATTTGGTCTACATCTCCTTCTACATCACACACTCGAACCGACGCCTTCTGATTGTCCTTCTGGCATGCACGGCGCCGGTAGGGACCGTCTAAAACTACAGTACTCCTCCCATCTCCTACTTCTTCTTCTTCTTTCAGCTCGTCTCGATTCTGGCGCTCGTGGCGATGTACATGCCACGTGTGTGGTTTCTCTCGCACCTCCTCTCGTTTCTCTACTTCTCCTTCGCCCTCTGGGTCATCATCTGCCTCCTTTTGCACATTTTCGGCGGCCATCACGCGCTCGTCTCGAAAATGATGCAGCGGTTACAGTACGTCGAGATCGCGACACCGCCGTTTTGTTGTCTGTTTCCGTGCCTGCCCAAGGTCCGGCTCGAGGGGTGAGTCAGCTGGGAACGCGAAACGAATGACATCATTCCGGTGTTGTAGGAAGAAGATCCGCTGGTGCGAACTGATGGTCCTGCAGGCGCCCGTCGTCCGTCTCTTCGCCACACTCATCTCGCTGATCATCTACTTTGAGTATCAGGATCAGGGTCTTGTGTAAGTCGCCCACCAACCACGGACCACTTGCAAATGGCGCTTTTAAGACCGCTCAAAGTGCTCGACTTCATCACCCTGCCCTCCCTTTTGGCCGGAATCTACGGCACCCACATGCTCGTCACGACCGTCTCCCGAATGGTTCGTTGCCTTCCTCTTTCGCCCTTTCCCACGTACATCTACCGTAATCTCAGGATGAACTCGTCTCGTACCGGTACGTCGTCGTCTTCCGACTTTTGGACTTCTTCTTCATGGTCTTCGGTCTCCAGCAGCCCGTCTTTGATTTTCTCGCGCGATACGGAGCGTTCGGCTGCGGAACGGTTCTGCCCGCCATCGAAACATCTTTCTGTAAGTACGCTCTACCGAAATCTGGGCGGAACTTTGAATCTGTCGCAAAAAGAGCCGCATTTATATATTTTTTTGATGGAAAATTGAAATCTAGCACTGAAAATGGTTGAATTTCAGTGTTCGAACACTTAAAATGCCTGTTTTTGTTTGAAAATCAATCGATAACACGTTGCAGACTGGAAGAACTTCTTCACGGTGATGGAGGCGTTCTGCGTGACGCTGATCAGCACGGTCCTCCTGCAGCCGTCCAAGTCCTCGTTCTTTGACAAGCACCCGTCGTGCCGCTCGATGAGCTCCGCGCGGAGCACAATAACCGAAGTGGACACGGACGAGTCGACCACTTGAGAAATGGAACAACTTCTCCCTCCCCCACCGCACTCTCGCTCTTTCCTACTGCATTTTCTAGTCAACTGATTGATTGTCCTCTCTAGTTTCCACTAACTTTTCCTGTGAAACCATCTCACTCAAACACACCAACTCTCTGTCAAAAGACTGGCACCCCCATCGAAAACGTGTAAATCTTGTGTGAATGAAAAAGCACATTTTGCGAATCACATTCGAAAATGCATTATTCATATTGTGCGCGCGGAAGAAAACAAAACAGTGCCAAAGAAATACGTGCCATATCAAGAAGAGCGTAGAATGGGAAAACGATGGAAGTTAGCAAAAATGAGGGAAACAATAAAATAATCTACCAGTGGGGAATTCGGTTGTGTATACCGTCTGGACGGGTTTTGATTAGGAAGCTGAAGTGCTAAATTATTGAATTGGGGGGAATGGACACGTAATAAAAAACAAGAAAATGAATTGAATTGGTATCAGAAGATCAACAGACTGTTTCAGGAAGGAGTATTAGAGACAGAAAGGGTACATAGAATAATGTAAACGACGAAATCGTAATAAATAGAGAAGTGCGTTAGGGGGATCGGCCGGGTCAGATAATTTCACCGCAATTAGTGGTGGCTTCCAGCATTCTGCTGCTGGGGCGTTCCTCCGTGCTGTTGCCAGTAGTTCGACCACTGCTGCATCAGTTGGGGATTGTTGTAGTACTGGGCGTAGTACTGCCAGTACTGGCTGTTCGCGTTTGAGGCCTGGCCTTGCTGCTGGCTTTGACCACCACCTTGAGCTCCGCCGGATCCTCCGTAGCCAGAGTATCCGGGGTATGCCTGCGAGTTGCCACCGCCCGAGCCGTGACCTCCGTATCCGTAGCCGTAACCGCCTCCAGATGGCTTTCCCGTCTGTAACTTTTCGATATTGTTTTCGGTCGACTCGCGCACAATACTTACATCTCCTGTCTTTCCCCAGCTGCAACGGATCTGATGACCGGAAACCTCCTGATTGTTCATCTGCACGATCGCCTTGGCGGCAGCGTCCTTGTGATCGAACTTCACGAAAGCGTAACCTTGCATCTTGAAGATGCGAACCTCCGAGATGCGTCCGAAACACGCGAACGCTTGACGAATCTCGTCCTCCGACAACGACGCGATGTTGCCGACGTACACGGAAGTGTTGTCGGCCGAAGTCTGATTGAACACCTCGTCGTACGACTTCTCGTTGTGCAGCGTCGGTCTCTCCGAATCTCCCGGCTTTCTCGTCGCCCAATTGGTTCTGATTGTGCGCCTTCCGAGCCACTGTCCGTTCATTTGCTCGATGGCTCTCTCGGCTTCTTCTCTTTTCGGATACGAGACGAAACCGTATCCTTTCGACTTGTTCGTGTTCGTGTCGCGAATGACTTTGGCGTCAGAGACATCTCCGAACGGCAGGAATGCCTCGCGGAGCTTCTGGTTGTCGACTTCCGAAGAAAGATCTCCGACGAAGACATGGAAGTGTCTGGTAGTATCCACTCTCGATTGCTGCTGTCCTGGCTCGACGGCCCAGTTCACCTTCATTTCCTGCAAGAAAAAATTGACCACTGAAATTCTGAGCTAAAACTCACTCTGTCGAGAAGAAGCCGCTTGTTCATCGTTTGCAGTGCTTGCGACGCCTGCTGATGATCCGCGAATTCGACAAAGGCGTATGGATCATTCGAGCCCTGGAAATATCAATTTTGTTGTGTCAATCGAACGTTTCAAACAGTTTTCCTAGATTTTCAAAACGCGGTGTTTTCACACTCAGACTGAACAAAAATTAATTTTAAATGAAAAATTATATACACTGTCTCAGTGTCGGTGTGTTGGTTGCCGCCTTGTGCATTTGTAGCCAGGTACCCCTCACCAAGTCCTGTGAAATTAGAAAAAATCAGTTTAAAATTTGTCACAGAGGAGAAAAAATCAATAAAAGCGGAGGAAAATTGCACGTACCGCGGAAATTTCTGGTTTTCTGCAATGGTTTAGTGGGTCAAGGCTTTTTCGGCAAACTCACGTCAAATATCACTTTCGTCTTGGTCACGGCTCCTATCTGGTTGAACAGCGTCGATATGAGATCCTCAGAAATCGAAGGATCAAGATTTCCGACGTACCTTAAGAGCCAAATCACCTACGTGTTTTGAAAAGCCAACTTACAAGGTTCTCGGGTCGTCGGAGCCATTTCCGAGATGGAAGCCTTCCTTCTCGGCCAGTTTGGAGTGAGTTCTCGGATTATATCCGGTGTACTCCTCATGATAGCCCGTATTCACACCGAAGAATGACATGTTTGAAGAGAAATTGACCCTGCAAATATTGGAACGTTATGAAGGTAAAAAACGGAGGATTGCGAATAAAATGAGTCGAAAATAACGAACAGAACCTCTTTTTCAAAGAAAAATGAGCGCATGACCCAAATAAATCGATAAGAATGCGCGAAAATGGGGCGGAAACCGACTGCGAACAGAGGTTTTTGGACTCAAAACAATGCGATGCGAGTGCCGTCGCACGCGCTGCGGTCGCGCGACGCGGCAAACCTGCGTATCTAACTCGGATTTCGGCGGCAACTCAAACACAACCTCCTATATTACGTATTTCTGCGGAATTTACAGGTTTCCGGCCCGTTTCTCCATAAAATGGTGAGTATTCATTCGAAAAATTGAGATAAAATACAAGAGAAAAATAAAGGAAGCCAGAAAATGTACGGAAATGCATTAAAAGTGGTAAAAATAATTTTTTTCGAGGCGAAGAACTCTCCGAAGCGTTCTTAATTGGCAGGAAAGTGTGAATGGCGGGCAAAATGCTGTTTTCTATAATGTATCTGCAAGAAAAGGATTAGATTGAGCGGGAACCGGTAGATAAACTCACGGTGGAGGATAACGAAGATTATTAGGCTAAAATTCCTAAAGTGAGTAGAAAAGAGACCAAAATGAACGAGGAAACCAGGAAAATTGGTCCGAAATTCCGCAAATCCGCTTTTCTTTGTAATATTTATAATGGCCATCCGGCATGTCTCTGAAATTCCGAAATGAATACCAAAATTCCTCTAAATTCTGAGACTCACGTGCCAAAACTGACAACAGTAGAAGTTGCGGACCTGTCTGACAAGTTATCCATTTTCCGTCCTAAACTCGTAAAGAAATTTGAGAAATAGTGCCAAATTCTATAAAATATGCAAAAAAAGGACGGAAAGTGAGTCATACCGCACACAATTGCGTTGCTTTCTTATCAGCTGAGAGAAAAGTAGAAGTGACTAACACGCTTTGTATTTATATTCGAACCAATTTCAACGGAAAATAAACACGCAAAATGTCATTTGCAGGTGCTGACGGCCGAGGAATCGGCTCTCGTTAATCAGATCGTCAGAATCGCTTCGCTGAAGAAGGAGGACAGGGAGAAGCCACCGCAGAGAATCCCACAGATCTCTCCGAGATCATACAGAAATGGATTGGCGAGCAGGTTCGGAACATAGTTTCAGAGGAAACCTTAAAAAGAAAACATTTTCTTTCAGCATCCACTGAGAACAGAGGCGGCTGTTCTTCACGGATTCTGCTTTGTCGCCCACAGAAATGTGGTTGTGCTCTGGAAGAAGGCGAACCAGCTGGCAGACCGCCTGAAAGAAATGGATCTCACCGTACGGACAATTAAACTGGTGACAGAGAATCCGGGTCTCGTTGAGTGTGAATTCGACCAGAAAGTGAGGACTGAGCAGCTTTCGTTGATAAACTGCTAAATTATCTTTTGTTAATTGCAGAAGCTGTTGAAATTCACGGCTGAAAGAAAAGAAATCACGATAATTGATGCGACCGCCGTCGACTTTTTCCAGGCTTTCGGGGCAGTCGACATGGCCGACGATCTTCTCCCCGGAGACCCTGCCGACTATGATCTTCGTAAGCGTTTCTTTCCAACAACAATCTGGATAAAAGGTGAAATTTCAGTTCTCGAAGACATCAGAAGAGCGTCAGCGACGCCCAGCTCCCAGGAGCCAATCGACGAGCAGGACGCTCTTTCGGACAGCGAACCCACTTACGCCGATCTGTTGGTTTCTTCTAAATCACTGCTTTTATTCGAACATTTTCAGGAGCATTTGGTGCAGAGAAGAGACCGAGGGAGTGGAGAATCTGAATCCGGGACCAGTTTCCTGCTCCTCATCTCAAGAGGCATTGGATTCGTACGATTCTGGGCTCGGAATGAGCGCCCTCTCTCTTTCGATGTAAGAAAACGATTCGTGATGTATAAAATCAGAAGTTTTCAGCGACACACACTACCACTTCCAGCAGCCGAGGTCCAGTGCCGAATCGGATGCGAATTTTCATCAGTACTTTCAGATTTTTGAAAACTTGAAAAAAGTGTTTTGCAGGGACTCGCCACAAACGAACATGATGCTGACGCCAGTCATGGAGTCTCCGCGTGTGCCGGGAATTCGAGGATCTTCGAGACGAAGGTAGATAAGCTTTCAGTTCGGATCAGACGGGAATTCTCGATTTCCAGAACACGCTCACCGAGCCAACATCTTTCACCGATTCGAGAGGACGTGGGCGAGCCAGGAGAAGTCGATGACGTTGAAGAGGAAATGTAATACCATAAAACTTTATTCGATTTTGAAAAAAAAAAGGATTCAGAATCTTCAATCCGCCGGTTACTTCAACTCCATTGAAAAGGCGAGAACAGCGCGTAAAGCTGGAAAAGAAAGAGTTCACTCCGGAGATGATTCCAAAGAAAAAGCGACGAATCGGACAGAAGAAGGCGAAAAAGAAAGAAGACGGCGTGAAGATCAAAGAGAAGAAGCCGAGATCGAAGAGAGCTACCAGAAGAGCCAGCCTGCCGCCACAACGAGACGAACCGGAGGATCAGGGACCGGTTGATGAAGATCCTGAAGTGCCGGCGGAGCAAGACCGTCAGAGTCCCGTGACCGATCGTGATGGATCCGTCGACCGAGTTGAAATGGCTCGCGACCCTGACTTCGACTTTCACTTCCATTTCGATGCGCCAGATCTTATGGATGTCGACCAAGCTCCGCCAATCGACGATGAGCACGTCCTGCCGCACAGTCGTCAGAGAACCCCGCCAAATCATGAAGTTCTCCAGAATCCGGACGAAGAGTCGGAATCTCTTGACGTTTTCATGGATATTGCCCACGTCGACGATATAGGGGAGCCGTCAGAAGCTCCGCCAATCGATGAAATGCGGCACAGTCGTCAGAGGACTCCGTCAAATAGCGACGAAGTTCTGAAAGATCCAAATCAAGAATCAGAATCGCTCGACGTTTTTATGGATGTATTGCACGTCGACTTGGTCGGGGAGCAGCCGCAGCCAATCAACGAAGAGCAGCATACTCGTCACATAACTCCTCTAAATTACGATGAAGTTCTGCAGAATCAGACTCCGGAGCCGAGTGAAGAATCGGAAGTTTTCGACGAGATTAAACAGAAAGTTCTGAATGCAATCAATAAAAGCGACGAAGCGGTGAGCTTTTTCTTTTTTTTTCTCACAAATTAGGCCATTAGTCCGTTGAAAAATGTGAAATCCGACCCCTCCCCTCCTACTTAATTCTGCTCATTTTTCAGCTCATTTCCTTCTCGCCGCTCCTCTTGAGCATCTGTCCACAGCCCAACGCAAAATCGGCGGCTCGTGGCTTCATGAGCATTCTGGAGCTCGCGAAGACTCGTCAAATTGCTCCGCCCGTTCAAGAAGAGCCATTCGGAGCGATTATGCTCTCCGCTAACCCGACTAACCCTCCTTTACCCTCTTCTTCATCATAAATTATGCTCACCCTAATAATTCCTCTCTAACATTTGGTTTTTTATGTTAAAATTGAAATTCCTGTAAAATATCTATTGCTTTACGTTAGGAAATTGCCCTCGCTGACCCTGTCCACCCTTTTCCCGCGTAGTTTTTAGGCCACGGCAGGTTCAATCGATTTTTCACTTGCCCGCTCGGTTTGCCATGTTCTCAGGCCCCCTGTGCTTTTTCGCATATTTTCCCGTCCATTTTCCATTTCCTGTGTTATCGATTCGGTTACCGCCCGAAAAATCTGGTGTCTGCGCAATAACTATGTACTTTTTGTGATAATAATGAAAAAATTGTGGTTTTTTCGTCGTTTCCCACTCTTTTATGCGTTTTTCCAACGTGTCAATATATTTTTAGTTTGATTGCTTTTTGTTATCCCACTCTTTTCATTGAAATGTTCACTTTTCAGATGGTTCGCAAAATGAACAACCTGGCGAAGCGTCTCGCCGCCAACTCAAAAAGACAACGGCAACCGGAGCCCGAGGTGAGCAAACTGATTCTGTTTTTTTGCTAAGATTTGAGTCCAGAGCGATTCCGATGGCTCGGATTTCGATTTCGACAATGCGATCGTTGAGGAGAAGGCGATGGGAAAGCCGCTGGACGAGATGGAAGTCGACGAGGATTCCGACGGAGACGAAGAGAAAGAAGTGAGATTTAAAGAAAACAAACGAGGTTCTCAACGCAAAAATGTTTGTTCCGGCGAAAAAAGCGCATAAAAACCACAGTTTTCTTCCGATTCTTCTAAGGAATATGTTTTCAGCTGCAAGCAGCGTTCGCCGCCGGTCTTCTGAAGGATGGACTCAACATCCAAGTGGCCAAGAAGCGGCCGATCATCAACAAATCGGCAGAGATGAAGGAGAAGTTGGCCGAGATGACGAAAGATCTTCCGTGGGTGGAGACGCTTGAAGTGGTCACTCCGCACGTGGAAATGGACAAGAAGGTGGAGAATGACGACTTTCAGAGAGAGCTCAACTTGTGAGTTAATCCATTTCCAGAATAATTCTAATTAAAAATGATTTTTAGCTACAAACAAGCGGAGAAGGCGGTTCAAATTGCGTATCCACGTCTTCTGAATCTGAATATCAAGGTGTTGAGACCGACGGATTACTACGCGGAGATGGCGAAGACCGACTTGCACATGCAGAAGGTGCGGAAGCGTCTCGTTGACATCCAGGAGATGAAGGAGCGTCAGGAGGCGTTCCGACGCATCCGAGAGGAGAAGAAGTTCGCGGTGAAGGTGCAGAAGGAGGCGATCGCCAACAAGAATTCTGAGAAGAAGAAATTGGCGGACGCGGTGAAGAAGCACAAGAAGGGAATGAAGCAGCAACTGGAGGACATGCTCAACAACGTGAAAAGACACGGTCTCGATCAGGACGACGACGAGCGACCGTCGGGTGGAAGGGGCGGACGAGGCGGAGCCGGAGCCGGAAGGGGCGGGTCGATGAGAAACGCCGGAGAGCTCAAGAGGAAACTCAAGTCGGACAAGTTCGGATACGGTGGAAAGAAGAAGGGAATGAAGAGAAACAACAAGGAGAGGTAGAGATTATACATTCACGAAGGAACACCAATCTATTCTTATATTTTCAGTTTCAACGATCTGTTCGGAGCCCCGCGTGGCGGATTCGGTGGTCGTGGTCGTGGTGGTGGACGCGGAGGCCGCGGAGGACGCGGAAGACGCTAATATCCCAATATGCATCATTTGTTGATCCTTTTTATTGTCGTTTTGTTGATTTTGTTACTGTTATCATCTTTTTCTGCTTTTCTTTACCCCTAATTGAAGTTTCAATAAAATTTTGAAAGTTTTTCAAATTCTACCGACGGATTCGTTCCCAACGATATTGTTATTCCTTTGTCGCGTGAAAAATGTGCGCAAAAAGCGAGGCTTTCAGAAAATGCGCTGAAATGGAGCAATTCCTGTTCATGAGCACTTCGGCGTTCGCCGTCTTCATCCTTCTGCTCATCTCTACCTCCATTCCGTACACTTTTCTGCGAAACTGTTGTGTGTGAGTGGAGGGGATTCCGAATTGCACATAAAAACCGCTGATTTCCGTTCAGAAATGCCTCGAAAACGTCGATCTCATTCCTGGGATGCGCATCGTGCGGCGTCTTCATCGCCACGTGCTTCCTCGGCCTCGTTCCGCACGTCCGACATCAGGAGATGCATCTGAGGGGAAATCAGACGATCGCGGAGACCTACGGATGGATTCCGTCCACCGATCAGCTCGTGATCATCGGATTCCTTATCATTCTGATCACCGAGCAGGTAGACGACTTTTAGAAGACATTTGAGCCCGAACTCTTGCAGATAATCCACGGAATCGGACATTCGATCGGCGGTCATTCGCACGGAGAGCATCGGCCTTTGGCGACGGGCGAATCGATAAAAATGAACAAGTTTCATCATGATGTACGTGAAATTTGAAATTTAAAACATTCCTGGAATTGGATTTGCAGCAGACTTGTCACGGGCCGGGTCTATATTTTTTTTCCAATAGAAGCCTATTTTAGTCTGGTTTTCAGGAAGAAGAGGGCGAAGATCACGTGCCGCTGGTGGCGATGGACGACGACGCCGACGACATAATCTTCCGGCAGAACTCTAGTCCGCACCATCATCCGTCCTCTTCGGGACACTGCCGCTCCTCGCCGCACGGCTCTTCGATGAACATCCGCGTGTGGTTCCTGTTGCTCGGAATGTCCGTTCACTCGTTCTTGAAGGCGTCGCGCTCGGCGTTCAAAACGACACCAACGCCTTCTGGCAGATTCTGATCGCCGTCCTCTTCCACGAGGTTCTGTGCTGTGTCTCGTACGGAGTGCAGTTGGCGAAGCACAACGCGTCGAGAAAGTACGCGTGGACGTCTTCCATATTCCTGTCCGCCACGATTCCAGCAGGAATGGTACTGGCGACTATGGTAGGGGATCTCGGGAAGCTCGGAAAGTTCAAATAAAACTTCAGATCGATGGAATCGAGAATGACATGTGGCAGCGGATGGGACGGTATTGGCTGGAAGGACTGGCCGCCGGGACGTTCGTCCACGTGGCACTCGTCGAGTTGCTTCCGATGGAATTGCATTCGGACGAGGACGGAGAAGGAGGGCACGGGCATTCTCACGTGAGTCTCGGATTGGACCACCTCTTGGGGGACCTAGACTTGAGAATGAAACCTGCTGCAGAACTAGAATCGGTTGAAAATCGTTTCCTTGCAGAACGTGATCGCAGACACCTCGTCTTCCCATCCGAAATCCGGCCACTCTCATTGGAATTCCTTCTTCAAATCGCTCTTCGTCGCCGCCGGAATCGCTCTGTTCGTATTCATCAAATCTTTGATCGGAGACCATCATTAATTTTATAATGTTTACCCCTCCCCCAATAATTTCAAAGCCATAATTTGTTGTGAATTGATATAGTCGTGCATAATTTTGATTATTGTCGTGAATTGATCTCGGTTCGGTACGAAAACAAATAAAAATGTATTTTTTCTTGGCGAATATTCGAAGAAATTGTC
Source organism: Caenorhabditis sp. 36 PRJEB53466 (assembly GCA_946814055.1). Lineage (NCBI taxonomy): Eukaryota > Metazoa > Nematoda > Chromadorea > Rhabditida > Rhabditidae > Caenorhabditis > Caenorhabditis sp. 36 PRJEB53466. Next base: position 7,246,367 of record CAMPFS010000002.1, read on the forward strand.
GATAAAATCTCTTTAAATATATTTTCAGACAAAAGCGGAAAATACCAAAATCCAATACCAGATGTCCATAATCCACGTGGAATCCGAGTTTGCGATCATCGACGAGCAACAGTTTTACGAGAAAGTTTTCGAGAAATCAAAGTGGGCGTATCTATCTCTTTTTTCTAGAAATGTCTCGATTTCAGCCTAAAAATGCGTCCGGAATTCTTCGAAATTCACTCGGAATTCATGCCGGATTCGCAATTTGAAGCCATCAAAAAACGGGGAGTCAGCACGGGTCGGAAGCGGACGAATAGCCAGACGCATTCAGAAGACGTCACGTGGATTCGCGAGATTTCGACGAGAATACGCACGGCCGGACAGGATTCCGGATATTTTAAGAGCAGAGAACCGGCGACGGACAACAACAAAACGGCGAGAGAAGCGGCCGCGCGGGCCGTCGTCGTGAGGGTGCCTTCTGGAGCAATGACGTCATCGGAGCAAGTGGTCGAAGTGGAGAAACGGGAGCGCGTGGAGGATCTGATGTGCAACGGAATGATCAGCAATTGGATACGATTCCAGAACAACAGTCCGGTGGGCATCATTAGGAATTCAGGTTATAGTCTCGGCGAATCTCTCCAATACTTGAGTACTTTCAGACGGAATCCAGTTCTTCCTTCCGCCAAATTCCACTTTCCACGTGGGCGACGTCGCCGACATTGAGCAGTTCTCCGCGATCCACGACGTTCTGTTCGACCTAGTCGTCGCCGATCCACCCTGGTTTTGCCGATCGGTCAAACGAACGAGAATGTTGGAAATCCTCCAGAATTTCACGCATTTCTTTTGAAATTCAGGTACGACATGAACGAGCAGGTGCTCGAGCGACTGGATCCGTCAAAATTCGCCGCTCCGGAAGCGTTGCTCGTTTTTTGGGTGACAAATCGGCGAGGCATCGAGGAGGAAATGGAGAAGCGAATCGAGAAGTGGGACATGGAAGTGATCGCCACGTGGAAGTGGCTGAAAGTAACGTTTTTTGATGGAAACTTTGCAATAAAACCGACCATTTTTGAGGTGACCACGCAAGGAGATCCGGTGTACAATTTCGAGAATCCAAGCCACAAAGTTCCATTCGAAAACGTGATGTTTGCAATGAGAAAAGGCGCAGAAAGGCCTTCGAAGTTCGCTCTTCCCGAGAAGTTCGTGTTCGCCAGGTAATTCACGATTTTTGAAATTTTACACAAGTCTGCTTTTACAGCGTCCCGATGGCTGTTCACTCGCACAAACCGCCACTTTTCGATCTTCTCCGACACTTTGGCGTCGAGTTCTCCAGGTACTCAATCAAACGATCAGACCCCTCCGAACCGTCCGTCATTTTCAGACCGCTCGAATTGTTCGCCCGTTCTCTGCTGCCCGCCACTCACAGCGTCGGATTCGAGCCGTTTCTGTTGCAATCGGAGCGCGTTTTTGTGCTCAAATAATTTATTTCGTGCCAAAAAAGAATGTAATTTCCTCCAAAAAACATTAGTGAATGAATTGGGGTTGCGCGAAAAGAAAGGGGGCTTACAGAATAGGCGACTATAGAGAAACACAGCTCTGCGTGGGGGGAGTTTGGGTGGAAGTTGTGAACGGAACGAATAAATTAATTATGTATGTAGTCGTGGTGTGGTGGTGGAGAAATATTGTGCAAATAAATATAAATTCAATAAATTAGCGCTGTAAGTGACAGAGGGAAGGATTGGGGGGAAACGACGGAAAAAGACCAACTACGCCCTATGGATAATGGAGGGATAAAAAATGTGTATTGTGGCCTAGTAGGAGTTGAGAGAAAAGGGAAACTACGCGCTTTTAAAAGTTCTTTTATTGCGTTCGGAATCGAGGAATCGGGAACGGATACGGATTAGCAATTGCACTGCTGCTGAGCTGGCTTCTGGGTCGGATTCGCCTCGAGTTTCTGTCCCTTCGGCTGCTGCTGCGGGTCCTTGTCCAGGCTCTCGGCCATTTTGTCACAAATGATCTCGACGAGCTTCTCGAACACCGCCTTCACGTTGATGTTCTCTTTTGCCGAAGTTTCGAAGAACTCGAGTCCTGTAAAGAAAATAGTTGTTTTATTTTGAAGGGATATTGTGGGATACCAAGTTGATCGGCCAGCTGACGTCCTCTGTCCATGGACACCACTCTCTCCGCATCCATATCGCACTTGTTTCCCACCAAAACGACCTGCGCGTTCTCCCACGAGTACGTCTTGATTTGAGTGCACCTACAATATCTCTAGTTTCCCTGAAAGGGACCAAAAAGCTAGAAGACGAACCAATCCTGAACACTGTTGAACGACTCCTCGTTGGTGATGTCGTACATCAGAATGAATCCCATCGCGCCTCGGTAGTAGGCGGTCGTGATCGTGCGGTACCTCTCTTGTCCGGCCGTGTCCTGAAAAGAGTACCGTCGGTTTTCGGGGACCGAAGGATTATGGTACCCAGATTTGAAGCTTGACACGTTTGTCGCCACGGAACACGGTCTTGACTTTGAAGTCGATGCCGACGGTGGAGACGAACGCGGAGGTGAACGAGTCGTCGCAGTAGCGGAACAGGAACGACGTCTTTCCGACCGACGAGTTTCCGATGATCAGCAGCTGAAAGCCAACACAAAGTAGCCCTTCTTCTCGTTTTTCGTTTTTCGCTCGACGGTTCGCTCTGGTTTGTCAAATAAAATATGAAACCAGAGACTTTTGGCGCGCGGACGCCACCACCACCAACCCATCGATTTTGGGGGAGAGTGGCGGCGGCGAAGAAAGAAAAGTGAAAGTTTTTCACGAATTTCCCCCCCGCCGCCACCGCCGACGTCTTCTTCTTTTGGGAGCCGAGCGAGGGGAAGAGAAAAGAGAGTGGTCGAGTGGAAATTGGAATGGGAAATGGGCGTCAAAAAAGAGAAAGAGAGGGTGTAATTAGCGCTCACCTTGAACATGTAGTCAAAGTTCTGATCGGGTTGTCCCGGCGCAGCGCCTTGAGGTTGTCCACCAGCCGCCATCTGAAAATGCTCAAAGTTCACTTGTTTTACTCTGTTTCTATCGCCCAGAACGCGATGAAAATATCTAATTTCCCCAGAGACACAGACACGAAAACGAAAATAGTTATTAAAAAAATGATCGGGCGAGACGTGTCGCTTATCACTCATTTTATCAGCTGTCTCAACGGAGACAAGTGTCCGACTACAACTAGGCGAAAAAAAAAAGAAGAAGAAGAATGAAGGAAGAGTGAGTGGGAAACGACGGAGCTCTCTGGCTTCTCTCTCTCCATGTGTGTGTGTGTGTGTGTGTGTGTGCTCGTGGGGGCCGAGCCCATGTGTGAAGCTGTTGTGTGGTGAGCCCAGGCAGCCACGAATGGATCGATGCGCGGCCACTCGCATGAGGAGCTCACCGAGCATGCACAACCGCTTCTTCTTCTTCTTCTTCTTTTCCTTCTTCTTCTTTTTCAATACACTTGTGTGCGTGTGCGGCGCGGGTTTCGCAAGAGAAAAGAGCTCTCTTGGGTGCGTGTGTGTGTGTGGGGCTCCGAGAGCACCGAGAGCACCGATTTAATAGGGGCACCTCTTGCCTTTCTTTCATTTTTTCACTACTCCATTCCTTTTTGCAAACGAACGGAATGGAAAGGGTTAGAAGCAAATAACCAAAGATGAAAGTTGTGTACCACACTCGAGTGCATGTATAATACTAAAAAATGGATAAATGTATGCCACGAGCAGCGGACGAAGGCGACGGCGAAGAAAAACGAAAAACGAGGGGAAAGAGATTGACGGGCCCTGCGGATGACGTGTCCGAAGACGACAATTACCTCTTCGGCGGCCTTCTTGCACCGATCACACTGGCAACCGACCGATTTCGACTTTTTCAGCTTCTTCACCTTGTTCTTCAGCTTCTGGTGCACCTTCTCCTTCTCCTTCTTCTCCACTTTCACCTCTTCTTTCAGCTCCACCGACATTTTCAGCGGAATAGGGGGTTGAAGGGTTGCAAGGACGGAGCGATCGGAAGGAATGGAACCGTTTGTTCTTCGCTTTCCGTTCCGATTTCCCATAAAACCATAAAAAAGTGGGGGGAATCGGCTGGAATTGCACATGATGCACGCCCCCGGTTCATGCGATTCCGATCGTTAAAATCGCTCGCTCTTGTGCGGAGGACGTTTTGCGGAGCGGAAGGAAGAAACATGAAGAAGGAGTGGGAGGCGTACTGTAGAACTGATAATTTCCGAAGAACTTTTCATAAAACGGAATTTGCTTAGTGCTCATTGCTGCACAAGGCACCATAAATACTGTAATAGTAGGACACTCTAGTATTGTCCATTCAAAACCGTTTATCTCGGTTGTCAGTAAAGATATCAAAACGTTGTCAACTAATAAAATATTCATCAAGACATTCTCTACATTTTTTCAGTTGACCACTTTTTGATATCTCTACTGACAGACTAGATACATTGCTTTGAATAAACATTACAGTGGTTGCGGTAACCTAAAATCATGTTTCAGATGCGTTTTATAGATCGGCAACAAAATTGAAGAACACTTTTGGAATGAGATTTTCGTGGTACTGTTTCACACTGTAAATTAAGCACCGTACTTTGCTCTAGAATAAATCTCTCAAAGATCTCATCTGCAATTCAAAAACTAAAAATGCATACTCGTTGGCGGGCCGATGCGATGGCAGCTTGTTGATTATTCATCTCCGTTTCCGCCTGAAATCTGTCACATTTCTAGTATCGCGTCTTCCAACCAAAATAGTAAAAAGTGTGGACACAAAAACGGCGTCGGAAACAGAATTGCTGAATAGGAATAATCCAGCAGGGAAGGGGGGCAAAGTGAGTGGAAATCCGAGGAGCCGCCCGAAGGAAGACCGGATTTGGCGGCCGACGAGCACGAAAACGGAGAGCCGAAAGGCTTTTGTTTCGCGCCATAAATCTGATAAAAATTGTGAGCACGCGGCGAGAGAGCATCGAAAACGGAGAGGACGCAGAGAAACAGAGGAGGCGGAGAAGACTCGGAAAGGCAAGGCATAAACGACTTCTTCTTTTCCGTCGAAAGAAAAAAGCAACGAAACGTCGAATCGATATCAAAAATTGTGGAGGGGGGCAAACGAACAGCGGAAAACAGTGCGAGTTTCGCACGAATCATCACTTTGCCGCTTCGAATATCAAATATTTATGGATTCCTCTCTCTTTCGCTCTCTCTCTTTGTTTCGACTATTTCGTAATCAAAACTCACGTCGGAAAGGTTCGAGCATCGGACGAGATATCCATTGATCGAGTAGGTGAACTCGGCACACACCATTTCGGAAGTTGCGGGGTAAAAAGAGAAAATTGAAAGGGGTGATGATGACCAGGTTATGGGGATTAACCCATTTATTTATAAGTTGTAGTGTGTACAGACTCAGGCTTGGCTTTTTTTGAGGTTTGAACGTTTAGCATTGAAGTTTCTGGATGGAAGATCAATAAGACCTCGAATACCGTTCATTTATGATATCATATCTTTGCTGCGGGTAAAGATATCAAAAAGTTGTCAACTGAGAAATTACTCAAAAAGACATTGTGCACATTTTGTATGTTGACAACATTTTGATATCTCTAAAAGCAACTGAGATACATCGTTTTGAATTGACAATATTTGGATGCCCGTGTTTACAGTATTCAGGAAGCAGATAATCTGATCGTTCTGATGCTTGAACCCAACAAACATCAAGTCAAATTCAACAAGCCTGCAAAGTTTGTTCCCGATCGGGAATCTGATTATCGACAGTGGACCAAAAGTTAAGTTTTGGACTGAGAAAGCTGATCTTGTTCACTAAAACCCCAAACTTTTCCGTTTCAGGAAACTTTCAAGAACTCTCAATTTTATCAATTAGACTGTTAGTTCATTTTTGGACATAATATTCGCAGAGGTCGTTTGCACAGCACGCCTACAGTACTCCCGCCCGTCCCTTTCTCTCTCGCCACCACATTATTCATCCCATTCCATCTCGGCCGTCGTCATAATTTGAATTCCCGCCGGTGGGGGAGGGGGGGGGGGGAGAGCGTCGCGTTTTACAGGGAGACGCGGTGATCGATATGCACAATTGCGGTCCGAGCGTATTCGGCCGATGTGCTCACTCGCCCCGCACTCGCGCATTCCTCTCCCTTTCCTCTCCCTCCCAACTTTGATCGAATAACGCATTTTCCATCGATTTTCCCCCCTTTTCACTGGTCGAATACAGTAATCGAGAGGGCATTCCGTTCGCTGGTTTTCTGTGAAATTTGCAGCCAAAACGTTTGTTTTCGTTTTCAGATTAACTATAAAACCAAATCGGAAATACATCGAAATGCCCCTGCAATCAAGTAAGAATCGACAACTTGATGGCGTCAGACAAGAAAATGAGTTAGTTTTAGCTCTTTTTTTTTTTTAGAGAAATTATTCAACATTTTGCAGAGAAGTCGAAGTTGTGAACCAAGGAATCGACGAGAATCAAGTGCCGGAAGCCGATGTTCCGCCAGTTACGATCGAGAGCAAGCAGGCGCTCCAGCGAAAGGCTCAGGCCAAAAAGGAGCAGCAGAAGAAGGCGATTGTCGAGATGGATTTCGTGGGCACAACGTACCCGGGGATCACAGTTTCCGCAGTGACCAGAGACCATCTCAAGGTGGAGCACTTCGAGCCGAGGAACGAGCAGACTTCTGCAGAGTTTGTCGCCGAGGAGGTCGAGAAATGCGTCATCTGCCACAGTGTGGAGAATGAGCAGAACGAGGAGCTCATCGATTGTCAGGGACTCATGAACGGAGCCAGCAGACGGATGAACTGCAAAAGCAGGTTCCACCAGACCTGCATGATCGTGAGTTGTGACTCCTTTCATCCCTTTGCGGAACTTCGATTAATAGGTATCGTTTTCAGAACTACAATCACGGCGGCTTCATGTTTCAATACTCCGCCCGTCCGGAGTGCCAGAACAAACTTCTGTGCCCTCTTCACAGCTGCGTCGAGTGCAGCATCGTCCACAAGAAGCAAGCGGCGTACGTCGGAGCCATCGTCGAGTGCCTCGTCTGTCTCCGAGGCTTCCACACCGAGTGCGTTCCGGTCGGCGCCAAGATGATCACCGTCGACATTCCGTCGTTTGAACGCGGATTCAAGCTGGACATGATGGTTTGCCCGTCGCACGCATCTCTCAAGTCCACCGGCAGCAACATTTCGGTGTGCTACGATTGCGACGAGAAAGACGGCGTCCTCATCAAGTGCAGTACGTGCCTCCGCTCATTCCACGAGGCATGTCGCGAGACGAAGCAGCTCGACGGTCAAGCTCTGGACTCGACCCGCTGCTGCTTCTGTCTCTGCGCCGACACCGTCAAGGTCGACACGCCGGTCATCGCCAGATGGAGAGGGAACACCTTCTACCTCGCGATCACTCGGGACTGGAAAGAGTATCCGAAAAGTCAGAGATCGTCGGCGACAAAGTTCAAGACGCTCGGATACACGGTCGTCGAGTGGAAGAAAGAGGGAAGCAAATCGATTCTGCCGATCAGCGACATCTGCAAACTGACGACAACCAACGTGAAAGCGGCGGCGAAGGAGGTGGCCGAGGAATGGCAGGAGGCGTTGAACGAGCAAGCCAACAATCTGCCTCCGGTGGTCTACAAAGAAGTCCTGAGAACCGGACAGGTGAGAGTGACGCTTTGCACTTGACAAGTGTTGATGTATAAACCCAAATTCTTTCAGACATCACGCTACCTGAACGGAAAGCCTCCGAAGACGGACGAACGAGTCGAAGAGGTCGGAATCTGCTCATGCACCGGCCCGAATCGGTGCACCACCGACGATTGCATCTACTTCGCGATGAACAACGAATGCCCGCCAGAGTGTGGCAGAGACGGGCGCATCTGCAAGAATCGGAACGTTTCCGACAAGAACCTGCACCCGCACATCGAGCGCAGGGAGACCCTCGACAAGGGCTTCGGCGTCTTCGCCACGAAACCCATCCAAAGAGGCGAGTTCCTGTCGGAGTACGTCGGAGAGATCATCGACAAAGCGGAAAAGGCTCGACGGTGGGATGTGATAATCAAATCGTCCGACTTCGAGGTCAACATCTTCATGATGGACCTCAAAAATGGATTAACTGTGGATGCGGCTCGGTACGGAAATATTTCGCGGTACATAAACCACTCCTGCGATCCCAATTGTGAAGTGGACATCACGCACATCTTCGTGAGGGAGGAAAAAAATCACAAATGGTACGAGGAGCGGGCCTACATAAAAGCAGCTCGGCCCATCGCGGAAGGTGATGAAATCACGTTCAACTACGACTTCGACACGAACATGAAAACTGTGTGTTACTGCGAAGCCGAGAATTGCACCGGCGTGATCGGAGCGGCCGACAGAAGGCAAAGAGCGCGGAAACGTCAGAAAGCTCCGAAGAATGCCGTGCAGCCGACGACTTCTTCCGCTTCGAAGCGGCGCATCGAGAGGACTGAGGAAGAGCAGCCGGTCCAGAAGAAGAGCCGCACCGAGAGAACGGTTAGTTGATGCGTTTCATTGCATTCTATTCCATAATTCATGTTTCAGGCCCCGATCGCACCGAACCTTCTCCACTCGAACCGTGCGAGACCAACAGCCGCCACCCCGATCGAGCCGAGAACCGTCTTCGCAGCTCCGCCGCCGGCTCCAGCTCCAGAAGTCGCCACTGTGAGCCCGATGGCTCCGAGACCTCAGCGCCGGTCTCAAATCCGCGCACTAGAAGTCAGAAGTAGACCGGTAATCACCGGTAATATTGAATATTTTGATGTTTTCCCCTACCACTCGTTCCCTGTTTGTTGATTTCCCCCCCGTTCCCCGTTCCTTAGTATTAGAATTTAAATTTTCATAGTCGAAATCCGCTCGCCCACCCACCTAGACTTTTAAATCATTTTTGAAACATGTTAAAATAATAATAGAATCGTCGAGAAACAGTGTAGTTGGTTTCTGACCCGTTTCCATTGTTTTGCCCCCACTCTTTATTGTGTGTGTGTGCTCCGTGCTCCGTGCTCATTTCCCGTCCATTTCCCCCCCCCCACCAATAATTACTGTCGTCGTGCCGAATTCGTTCCATTCAGCTGTTTTGTGCGCCGGGCCTTATCCATCACCGAATGAATTGACTCTTCCGCTCGAATGAATGGTTGCCAAAAACGGCGAAACGATTACTGTAGAGAGTTGCACGTCATCCGCTGCGAATCGTTTGATGATTATGACGCAAGTTTGCGGAACGCTAACAAGTCAAACACATAATGGGCTGACGAGTTCGAGTGCGCTCGGCTCTCTTTTTAGGGTGCCCGATTGCGTGCTCCCCAGAAACGTTTAGTAATTGGAGAGTGTGACCACATGTCAAGTCAATCGACCTACCGTACACCTCACAGAATCCGCTTCATTTCCTCTCAATTTAGTGTCAATTAAAGTTATCTAAGCGGTTGCTCAACGAGTGAGCAATTGAGCCGGATCACTCGTCAAATACACACGCTTTCGCCCGCGAATTACATAATCATCGAGGTGGTCGTCGTGTGTGTATATTTAGCACATCTGTTGGCTTATCTGATTACTGTAGACGGGTGCGAATGATTGGCTCACAGAGATGTTTGCACTTGAAAGAACGGCAACAAATGGAGAGATGAAAAGGTGGTAATTGGGGTGAAAATGTATACATGAAGGCAGAAAAGTATGTAATAGCAGAGCGCCACAATATTGTCCATTCAAATGATGTAACTCAGTTGTCTCTAGAGATATCAGAAAGTTGTCAACTGATAAAATGTGCACAATGTCTTTTTGAGTAATGGCTCAGTTGACAACTTTTTGATATCTCTGCCGGCAACTGAGATATCTTGTCATGAAAAAACAGTACTGGGATGCCCTTCTATTACATTATTTACAATAATTCAAATTTCAGTTTCATGATGTCTTCACTTATTACCTGAAACGTTCCGATCATTTCAAGAGTACATCTTTGTACGCTATTCAGTGTGGTTGCGAAATGGCCTAGTGGCAAAGTGTCTCGTAAATCACAAGTCAAACATTGTGGGTCTCGAAACGACAAACAGCTTGACAGTACTGTAGGCTACAAAAGTTGTTCGCTTTCGTGTCGAGACCCAGAAAATAATGGATTTTACCGTAATTTCCAGATCTTTCAGATTTCAGGGTCGGATTACGGATTCCAGTTTCAAAGAAGACAAAGTGACTTGAAACCGAGTTTCCCGATTCGATGGAACTTGCCGTTATCGTTCCTCCCGCCCGAATGCCACGTGTCACCCGCCCGTCTTCTCGTCGCTCTAATCTGCGCGCACTCAAGTGTTCCTGTCCGTAATTGGAGGATGATGTAACCAAGTGTCTTCTGAAGAAAACTCTCGAGTACACACACACACACACACACACAAACTATCCGGTTACTGTAGATCCCCTGGCACTTCACCTAATTAATCTGATACCTCCTTCTTCGTCATTGGATTAGAACAGAAGCAAACAAGAAAAATGGGGGAAGAGAGGAAGAGAGAGGAAGAGAGAAAGAGAGGAAGAGAGAGAAGAAGTGTCACGCAAAGGATGTCTTCTGATTCCACCTGCCATGTCACGCAATGACCCTGTTTTGGGATGGGTGGCAGAGTGAAAGAATGAAAAGAAGATCGATGATGATTTGGTATGCAGCCAAATATTGTACACTTCTTGGAGAGGTATCAAAACAGTTATAGAGCAACTTTTATTAAATGCTATGGAATCCGTCAGTGTGAAAAACTGAAAAATTTGAGCGATACCTGAAACCGAAATGATTTGTTATTGTTTTTGGGACCGTTTGCATTTCGTTGACTATCAAAATACTAAACTTTTATCAGAAATTCATTCAATTGGAAGAGGACAGCGCATCAGATAAATTATTTAAAAAAGTAGTTGAAACACTTGAAAAGGTACTGAAACTGTAGTCATGTATTTATTGTATTTATAGAATCTGATATTCTTATGCATTCCACGAACTCAAAAATTTGGTACTTTGGCTCCGAATAGGCTGAATAGTGATGATGCAATAATTCTGAAACTAAAACTGATATCAGGATGGGAAAATGTGAAAAAATGCACCGAATCATCATTGCGATTTGACAAAACTGCACGGTTTCAAGTGTCCATCTTTGTTCCCCTTTCCTCAATTGTTAGATGAAAGGATGTGTGCAAATCATGCCCTCCGGTTCGAATGTTGTCAGGGAAAGTGTGCCAAATGAGGGAAATTCATGGGATTACTCGCCTGTTTTCGCTCCATTCATCGCCCTCCGTGAGCTTGTAATCCGTGCAAAGAAACAATGGAGCGAGTGATTAATTTCGGGTCGAATAGCTCGCAGACTTGCTAATTATGGAGACACTGTTTACTGTTTACGAGCCCCTCTGAATGAACGATTCGATGGGCTCCACTTCGGCTCCTTGGGAAACCGCTTCTGGAGTTTCGGTTTCAATGAGCAAAATGTCATCCTAATTTCAGCTTAGCAGCATGATATTCTCAACAGAAACAGTTCTTTTCAATCTTCTCCCGGTTTTCCCTCAATTCCATCCGTCGCCTAATGATCTCCCGTCGTTCGTCCGATCGTATCTTCGCTCGCAACATCATAATTCGCGTCGTGCCGGCACTAAAACGGGCGGTGCCTTTAGTAACACGACCCGCTAATGTACTCGTTACCCAATCGAGAAACGAGATTCCAATCAGTTTTGGTTGAAAGTTGCCGCATGCCTATCTCGGCACTTAATCGCCCGCCGGACATGTGTTCGTCTCTTTGCGGTATCTCGATGATACCGGAAGTAAATCAGCAGTTGTTTTTGCGACATGTCCGATCTGACGGAATGTTTGTTTGAGATAACCGTCTTGTGAGCCGATAGATACCCTTCGATAGTTATGAATATAAAGAATGAGTACATGCAAGTGGAAAATTACAGTTTCAGACTTCTCAGATACATGAGTCTACGTTTTAGCTCTTTGCTAGGATTCGCTAAATGCTTCGTGGTGAGACCTTACAATCCGGTATTGTAAATCTCCAAAACAGTAACAGTAAGCCTTTCGGAGCCTTTGAACAGTACATAGGTCTCAAACAGTTAGTTCCACACTTTCCCAGAACCAGATGACTTGTTTCCCTAATCCAATAACGCTCTTTCAACCTATTTATCTCCAAAGGTGTCACATTTTGTCACTTTTTGCATGTCATACCATCCATCCACTCGTGTGCCTGTCGTTTTCTTGTAAACATGGACATGAGAATGGATAATCAGCTGCTGCGTGCGCGGGAGCCATCCGGAACAAGAGAGAGAGAGACGGAGTGTGTGTGTGTTGCGGGGAGACGCAGAGAGTGCACCTGCTTGTACAGACCCATGTGTGTCCGTTGATTAATGCGTTGTTCCCCTACTGAATAGTTATTTGTTGTGGTTCCTTAATGGCTTCTGCCCGTGTTGATCATGCAACGGATCGAATGACCTTTTATGGCACATTTCGGACCACAAAATACAGGTCGACCTGCGCGCGCATCTGTCCGCGAATTTGTGTGCGTGTGCACCGGAATATGAGCACAAAAGTTGTTACTCTGCTAGTGAAATGTGAATTGGAGAGTAAAGCCACCGACCACTTTGAAACTGTAATTGCTTGACATGGTAAGAACTGTTCAAGAACGCATAAAGTGTGAAATTTGCAATGAAGGAGCCTAACAGAAACAGGGAAATCACGGTCTCCAGAGCTGCTGACAATGGGCCCAATAGAGCGATACATTGGCGCGAAATTCAAATTTTAACAGAAAAATTTGTGCTTTTTGCCAGATTAGCCACGAAAAACCGATAATTTCTCATTTGTCTCTCGTTAGACCGATTGTATAGGCTATTACGAATTTTTTAAGCGCAAGAGCGTTAAATTTGGTCAAGTCGCAAATTAAATTTATCCGTTTGAAGGTTTTTGGCTAAAACTGCGTGCATTTCAGTTGCTTTTCGGTAGTTTTCGCGGTTCGAGCGCTCAAAATGCTTGTATTTACGTGATTTATCGCTCTCAAAACTAATTCTGTCTGAAAACGGTCAAGAAAGCGCAAAATGAGAAGTGCGGTTTTTAGGCGGCGAAGGCGAAAAAGCAAAGTCCGCGAAAAATGCGCCAAAACGTCATAAATTCTGAGAATTAGTGTGTTTTCATGTCGAACAATCATTTTTCATCGCCTTTGACCACAAAAATCAGAGAAAACCCCCTGCTCAATTCATGAAAACGCCATTTGGCCGAGGCCACGCTCAGCTCTGGAGATCATGGATAATGAAAGTGGAATTGAGAAAGAGATAAAGTTTAGAGCTCTTGAGATCTCCCCGAAACGGTTAAGTTTGAAAATTTCTCGTCAGTCAGTCGAACTGGCGTGATCAGGATCAAAATGACGGGCCCTTAACTTTTGGCCCACTCAAAATCTACATCAACCTCTTGAAACACACACATTTTTTGGGAACCTTTAGTTCGATGTAATTGAGTGTAATAGGAAAGCGTCTCGGCAATATAATAACAGTTTGAAACATGAAATTATGTTGTGGGCTTGTCAGAATAGAGCCGATGAAAGTGTTAAAGCCCTTAGAAAACTTTGCAAAGGATTTTTGGCCACGATCTGTCAAAAAAAAAACGAATACAGTTTCACATTTCTCATTTAGCACCGAGATAGAGCCCAAAAATCTGGTAGGTATGTGTTAGGAGGTCCAATCTGTGCTCCCGAACCCGGCACTCAGTGAAATGAAAACACAAGTCAATGTAGATCATAAAACCCTTCAATCGCCTCCCTCTTCTCCTTTTTATTCGTCTCTATTGTATGTTCATGACCCAGAAATGGTGCCAGCCGTTGGGCACGGATTATTAATAAGGTTTCCCCTCGGGGAGAGGGGGTCCAAAGACACCAAGGTCTTTCGCCATTTAATAGGCTAATAGAAGTCGACTTTTCTCGAGATTATACGTTTATAGAGCGGAAAAACAAAAATAAACAAGCAAACGAATGAGGGACCCGTACAACAAAACACCTAAAAGTTGGGAAAAAAAGGCACAAAGGCGAAGCTATATCAGTGATGGAAATGAGAATAATTGACCGTGGCGCCGGTCGGATAGCACATTTGAGTGGGCGAATAGGAAGAGGAAGAAACGGAGGAAGTTGGAGAGGAAGTTGAGGGCGAAAAGTGATGCGAAGCGCCGGATTGGCTCATCGGGACCTGCTGCGGCATCTGGTAGTTCTGCGGCAGGTACATGGAGAACTCCTCTTTGACCGGAAAGTGCGAGAAGTTGGAGGAGGAGGAGGAGGAGCCGGACGAGTTCATCTGGTAATCCGTGGAACTCGAGGACACTGCAAGGAGATGAAGGGTTACGGACTGTCCAAAGATCTAGTGGATCTTACCGGATGGCTGTTGTGGATCCGAGTTGAGCAGGTAGGCGAGGTGTTTGATGTATCGGGCGGCTTCTCGAAGCGTGTCCGCCTTGCTCAGCTTCTTGTTCACATTCTTCGGCTGGACACGGTCCCGGAGCACTTCGAAGCCGTGATTGACCTGGAAAACGGTCGAGTTTAGTTAGGTACGGTGGAAAAAAGTTGAAAAAAAAGTGACAAACCTGATGAACTCTCTTGCGTTCCCGTTCATTTCTCGCGACTTGATTCTTCTTGGCCATAGCTTCTTTCGGAAAAAAGGAATAGGAGGAAAAGGGTGGAGTGGTTGGGTGTACCGAATGAATAGGCTAATGCACGGGACGGGAAGGCAGGGCCGGAGGAGGAGGAGGACGAGGAGGAGGAGGGCGGGAGAAAGTGGGCGGGGCTTATGGGACGGGTGGACACACCACGGACACTGTACGTTGTTGCACCAAAACAAAGAAAGAAGAGCAGAGAAGTCGGAAAAGGTGCTGAATTTCAATTTCAGGTTACTTTCTCGTCGTTTCGTTTTTAACGAACGAAGAAAAGTGGGAGAAATATTACATGGTCTAGTTGAAACAGAAATGAGTTTCCACTCAAAACCAAACAGAACAGGAGTGATAGATAATCAGAAAATCAACACTGTATGGGATTCGAGCTATACAAAATACGGAACAGGAGTAAAAAACGACTCTTTTCGACAGCGCGTTAAACAAAAAATGAACGCCCAACTCTTAGGATCATTTTGAAACTGTACAATTCTTGAAAATCCAAAGACCAAAGAAAGGATAATTTTTGTTGAATTTGAGAGGAAGTAAGTATCCGAACCATCTATTGTACTTTTACAGTTTCATGAACTTTACAAATTACCTTAAACTTCAGACTAGACTATGTAAAATGCAATGCAAAAAAGAATATTCCGATTCAAAATCTCATTGAAACTGGGTGACAAGGTCGCTCATTTTGGGTCACTCACTCCTCTTTCCAAACTGTTTTCCTTCTTCTTCTTCTTCTTCTTCAAACACCGCAAACTGATCAATCGTTTTCCGCTCCGAGAATATTTCGAAAAGAGGAGGACAAGGACGCCGAACCAGCGGATCCGTGATTATTATTTTTGCGAAGAAGAACTCTTTCTTCCGTCCACTTCCGTGCCCTTGACTTAACTGGCGTTTCATTGACCGCCACGAGTTGTTACGTAATCCGGGCGGGCGGCAAAACCGAAATGAAACATAAAAAAGTAGTTGAGGAGGGGCGGGCGGCTATGAAAAGACGGGCGGCCGCCGGTTTGATGTGTGGGTGTGACACGTGCAAAGTGCTGTTTCTGGAATGTCACTTGAGGTTTGAGATATTGTTGTAGGTTACGGTATAAATTCAGTTTTTGAAATGAAAATAACGAATTGCAACGAATTCAACTTGAATTGAAAAAACGAGTTGAGGACATTTTGAAACGGAGAAAATCGCTTTTTTCGGTTTCAAGACGTAAAGAAGTCAAAAACTGAATTACAGCCGGCAGTTGGTCCGCGAGGGATTGTTCGTGCTTGACGATGTTCTGGAACCTTCTATAAGCTCATTTTGTATTGAAAATGGACAGAAACCTTCCATTCCATTCGGTTCTTCTCCAGATTTCAAAAAAGTTGCATTCAGCCTCGTCAATCTCCTTTTACCGCCCAGAGACGAAACGGAAATCCGCAGGAGACACCGAAAAAAGTTCTGTTTGGCGGGAGAAATCACATTTCCGCCAAAAGAAGACCGATCGAGGGGTGAAAGTGATTGGATCGGGGCAAATGTGTCGTTTCGAATGAAAAAGTTTACTCAAAAACCGAACTTGATCGGTTTTTCCTAGTTTCTAAGACTCAAAATAATCACGCAAAATGCTATCGACTGCCGATTTCAATTCAATTTTTGAGTTCTAGACATCTTGAAACCCAAATGAATGTGTAGCAAAAATTCAGAAAACATCATCAACCGGAATGGTCGGAAAGCAGGATTTTCAGCGTTTTTCAAATACCAGAAGGCGTGACTTGCAAACGCAAGCAAAAATTCCAAAAACGCACGACTTTCTAACCGACACGAACTTCTTGCTTCACATTAACGGTTTCATAGACTTCAGAAGTTCAGAAGTTACTGTAAAAACGACTGTAGTGTATGTTTCTTCCCAATCCACGAAGAGCCGCTGATCCAAAAGGCACCGCTCCACTTCAATTTCTTGCAAAAACGTCCTTGGTGCTTGCGATGGGGTGGACCAACCATCCCGATGATTTATGGCTCCTTTCCCCCCTCCCTGTATAATTTCTTCATCACAATGGAAATGCGCGAAAAAGAAAACACTTGAGAAGCGGCCGGGAGCCTCTAATTATCGGGGACCGGGTGGGTGCCGCCGCGATCATCTAGCGCTCCGTGTTGTGTTAGCAAACAGTCTTCGATTGGGGAAAGAAGAGATCAAAGGCGGTCGGCGGCCAATCATTTTGGATTTTACACGCTTCTCGGCCCATTTCGCGCCTTCCGCAGATGTCGTTTCGACGCGAAATGGAGTGAGACCATCGAAATCAGAAGGCGACGGCTAAACGAATTATCATCTGCTGTCGGTTCGGCTTAATTTCGATTCGATCCGAGGAGAAGACACGCACTTATCCGCGTGTCACTTCACATTTGAATTCAGTCCAAAATTGGCGTGTAATCCGATTGCGAAATCGGAGAAAAAGAGGAGGGCTAGGTATCCGAACAGCTCTAATACCATACATTTAAAGCAGGTTATCTCAGCTGTCTGTTTAGATATCAAGAAGTTGTCAACTAATAAAATGTACAGAAAGACATTTTGTACATTTTATCAGTTGGCCACATTTTCATATCTCCATTGACAGCAGAGTTGAGCGGAACAGCTCAACGGAAGAACACGGAAGAATTTTTATCTTTTTTAGAAAATTTTTTCATGAAATGTGATCAACTGACAAAATGTATAGCAAAGTGAACTCTGCTCGTAAAAAAATAATTGTAAATTTAGCTTTTAATACCAAAAAGTTAGGGCTAACGGAAGACGGAAGGACATTTTCACGCAACAACTCGCATAACTTTTTTGAATGAAAAGTTAAATTTACAATTATTTTTCTATGAGCAGAGTCCACTTTGCTATACATTTTGTCAGTTGATCACATTCCATGAAAAAATTTTCTAAAAAAGATACAAATTCTTCCGTGTTCTTCCGTTAAGTTCGTCCGCTCAACTCTGATTGACAGCTGTGATACACCGTCTTGAATGGACAGTATCAAAGTTTTTACTGTAACTGTGTTAATAGAGAAGCCTAGATCTGGAATCTTTGGAATCCAACTATAAGACCTCAGTCAAGCAGATATCCCTCTAGCTTTAAGAAAAGTTGAATCTACAGTACTTTCATAGGATCTAGCCGACCGAGAAGTAGACAATATTTACCTTGTGCATATCATACCACTACTGTTAGCTAATCCAATCCGATTCTGACCTTTCGCTTGTCCTCAGATGACTTACCGCATTGCGCAACGCAAAGCCACCGTCCTCATCCCGCCTACCGTAATCCCCTCCCCCCCTCTTCCTTCCCATTTATCCTTGTTTGCCAACACTGTCTTTGTCGGTACAACTTGTTCGCTCCTTCCATGTTTCACGACAATATTTGTCCTTCCTATTTAGTCAAACACAATTAATCGGGGTGGGGGGCGAAAGAGAATACCTGGCCGGCGTGCTAATTGACTTGGTCCGCCAAAAAGCGAAAAAGCGAAAGGGTAAGCGGATTCGGGGCACGAAAGGAATAATTACGGGCGGCACGCTTTGAGTGCGCTACCCATTGATAAGTCGGTTAATTGAGGGCGAGATTCGGAGGTTACCGTCAAGAAATAAGGACGAAGTTGGACTTTTTCGATTTTAGTTGGAAAATTCTGGAAAAATGACTGACAAAGTATCTATGTCTATCTTTTGAATACTTCTAGGCAATCAGTAACAGTAATGTTTTGTGGAAAAGTCGCAAAAAGTAGAAAATGTGTTTCCAAGGCTCTAGCAGCTGGAAAAACGGTCCCAGAAAGCCAATAGGGTCCGGAACCCAAAAAAAATCGAAGATAACTATAATTGAAGCTTACATGAACAACTCGAAACGGCAACATTTTGAAAATTAGTAAGTGAAGCGCTCATTGAGATAATAAGGGGCACGTGAGATCCAAAGAGTTATGGAGCAGTTGAAACGGTAATGCACAAATTATCACCCATGTCACTGTTTGCCCAGTTTTAATCGCTACGAATACAAATTCTGAATGGCCGACGCACAACACATTCATTTGAAACCGTAAAACATGAATTTGGCGGTGATGCGGCCGTTCGCATCCAGAATCCGATCCTCTGTCACTTTTCCGCGTCCGAACGTCTTAATTCTGTGAAAGATGCAACTCTTTCCGGCGATTTCCCGGCCTCCCGCGTGGTTTGCGTGGATCTACAGTATCTAGGGTTGCCACGTCATCACCGGCGAACACCTACGGTATACTCTTCTCCGGGCGGAATGATGATTCCGAGCGGAACAGGCGTCGGTGGCACCGTATCGACTCCGTCGACGACGCGAACGAACAGAAAGTCGTCGATGCAGCGGGGCTGGAATTCCAGCGGTATTGTAGGCTTCTGTGAAGACACTCACCTTATCATAGTGATTGTTCTTGAGCGTAATGTAGTTGTCATGAGAGTCCAAGATGGAAATGTCCTTGTTCCACGTGGAACAGTATTCGGAATGCTCATTGCGGACGGAGATTTCACTGTATTCCACGTCGTCTTCGTCTTTTTTGTGTTGAACTTGCGCCTGTTTCAACAAGGCCTTGATCTCAGAGATCTCATCGATTTCGTCCTCGTAATGCACTTTTTTCTTGTCCAGAATCGGCGTCTCTTTCGATGGAGCCTCCAGCTCGGCAATCCTGGCACGAAGTTCGCGATTCTCGACGTACAGGATGGATGTCTGCGTCTCCGACTTTTCTCGGCCCTCTCGCACGATGTCCAACTCGATTTTCAGTCGTGCCAACTCACTTTGCAATCGAACATTCTCCAGTTTCAGTTGATCGTTTTCTTGAATCTGCTTCAGCATTGTGTACGGCTGAAAAGAGGAAGAATGAAGAAGAAGAAGAAGAAGAAGAAGAAGAATGAGAGTAAGAAAGAGCAACGGTGATAAGAAGTCAATGAATGAAGTGTTAATGATGTCACCACGAATCACGAGTTTTTCCCCGGTAAACATACTCGAAACATGGAATGCGATGGACATTTTTATCAGTTTACTAGCGAAAAATCTACCCGTCACCGTTAGGAAGAAGAAAGAGCAAAAATGCATTTCTAACAGCTCTTCGGAAAACGTGAAAAGTCCATTTATTACGGTTGAATGTAAAAAGTGAAGCTCACAATAAGGCAATCTTAAAGAAACATCCTTGAAACTGAAATTTCTGTTTCACAACACTTCGACTGTTATGGTTCCTTTGTAAGGTTTCAAATCGATATAACTCAGCTGTCTGTGGAGATATCAAAAGTTTTAAACTGATGAAATGTACACAATGTCTTAATGAACATTTTGTTAGTTGACTGCTTTTTGATATCTCTGCAGACAAATGAGATAAAGCTCTTCTATTTATGGTTTAGCTCTCAGTGTACCAAACTTCGAATAACTTTCAAGTACAAATAGATATAATGTCTCAAAACATTTTTGCCTGTTATTCTGCTTAGATAGCTGTAAATAAGGGATTCTTCCCAACAGGGACCGGAAAGTGAGGTGTCAGATTGGCCACTTCCACTTGACACTTTTCGATGAGCGATTAGAGATGACATGGCAATTGAGTCTACTTTTATAATTAGTTTACATAACTCGAAGTGTGTCTAATCAACGTGAATTGAATTGTCAGTGAACTTTTTGCCATTGTTTGAAACTGTTTTCATCTGTTTCCTAGGATATTGTTAACATAAGGCCACAATTATGCACATTTTCTGTTTCATCACTGTACTATTATCATTTAGAAGTTGTACATTGGTAATGTTAGTCTAATTTGCTTACCACCAAACAAACCACATCCTCAACTTTGACAAAGAGACCGTAAAGCAAGTGCCGTCCATTCAAAACGATTTATCTCGGCTGTCTGTAGATATATCAAAAAGTTGCCAACTGATAAATTGTTCATTAAGACATTGTGTACAATTTTTCAATTGACCGCTTTCTCATAGTTTTACAGACAACTGAGATAGATAGCTTGATGTAAATCTATCTATGAAAAAAAAACTCAATTTGTCATGAAAATGTTCTCGGTTTCAGCGGCATTATATTGGTTTGCACATCTACAATCACGCCCATTCTTCTCCCATTGTCTCCTTCTTTCATTGTCTTCCAATGATCCCGTCTCAAAAACTTTCGCACCTTCTAATTAGGCTCAAATGACCTCCTCTCCATTATGCCTTTTCCCCATTTTTTTTCCATAAAAAGACACCTGCCTCGAGCCTAATCACACCCTTTTCCCTTGCTTCCAATAAATCAGTGACGTCACAGTGCTTTTCTGGCTGTAAACCGGTTGTAACTGTGTTGCGTGAGCGGCCAATTAACCGAAAGATCGTTGGCGTATCGATTGCCCGATAAAATCTGGGGCAGGAAGTGCGCGGCGGAGAGGGGAGGCAGGTGCTCTCGGCTCGGCTAATTATGGAGAGGACGAATGAAAGAAACGAACACCTGCCCGGAGAGCCGTATCGCCTGCACATCTCTATGCAGTTATTGTAGGAAAGATAAGTGGGACACGACATACTTGGGGACATTTATCGGCTATGTTGGTTTAACAATGCGTGTTCGAGGGAGGGATTTCAGAGCCAGCAGGTGAAAGTGAAGAGTTTCATTGAGGACTCGAAACGGAGAATTTTGTAATGACTAGAAAATGTTGTTATTGGAGCAATGAAAGGTTTGGTTTGAAGCAGAAAGGAGGAAACCTAAAATTGTGGTTTTCCGAAAGCCTGCTACTTCATTTCATGTTTGAAACAGTAATTTCAGTACTTGAAAGAATAACTTTGCGGCCTAACAGTTTCATGAAACTGTGAATTACCCTCTGTTTCCTTAACTAACTACTGGATCTTTATGCCGTTTTATTATTGATCTTCATCACAAGCAGGGCGGATCTCACGGCTTCTTGAAACCGTAAATTCACGTTTTTACAGATACGTAAAAAGAATGCAACGCCCAGGCTCTCTGATCACAAGTTAATCTAGTACTTCTTGAGCGTAATTGGGCCGCCAAACAATTTTGTGAGTTGGTTTACTGAATAAATCTATGAGCCGTCAGTTTGAACATGTTTTTGAAAAAGGTTTGAGAGTAGATAGATTCTATTGTCGTTTTGCAAAGATTTCTGCTTCATTTAGTATATGAAAGTTGTGGCTTGAAAGTAGGGACAATCAAAACAAGTTCTGCTTCAATGCAAATAAACCAGATGACAATAGAGCATCGAAGATGGCAAGAAATTGCAAAAATTTTAGAGTTTCTTGAAACCGTGAATTTATTTTCTTTTCCCAACGTTTCGCTATCGAAAGAAATACAATTTGAATCTAAAAGTAGCACTCATTGTTCCAGCATTTCTTGCAGTTTTTGAAACATATATACTTTCATTGCGCTTACCTCATACTCGGTTTGAACTGCTGATAAGGAAAAAGGAACAGATTAGAGGTCAATTTTAGAATGAAGGCGCTGAGAAAGAGGCCTTGCGCAAGATCTAGTTTTCAAGTAGGTTCGCTTAGCAATTTCGGTCAGTTTTGAACTTGAGAGAAGTTCCGTTGTGGCAAAATGCTGAACGACTGAACGAATTGCTGGTGGTCGAAGCGAATAAATGAGTAATTGAGTAAAAAATTGCCACTTCCAGAAAGTCCCCGCCATTTGTGAGTCTGCTGAAACCGTCTCCTTGCTATTCTCTTGTTTCGCGTATGCTCGGCACGTTGTTATCGCACTTTCTGATGTCATTTCGATGAGAAGGCCGATGAAATTTCAGGCATATGCTTTGAGCAAACTTGAGAGTGAAAAGTGTCTGATTTGACTGAAAATGTCAGAGATAAGAGGATTCGGAAGAGGGTTGTGAGACCAAGTTCAGTTTCAATTCAACATTGTTTGCCGCGTTTCCGATTTAACTGCTTCTTCGCTCGTTTCTGCACCAAAGATACGCATGAAAACGGAAGAATTCAATTGACGACACTGCAACTATTCCTCACTCCTAATTTTTATCACCACACGCTCTCGCCCGCGGTATTTACCACAGATAATGGCGAATAGAGTCTTAAGAGCAAAAGAGGATTGGAGTTGTAGAGTGTTTGTGGAATGGGGGAAATGAAAAATTACAGCTTCAGTCACAGATTATAGTAGTTTCCGTAATTAGTTTGGAACGAAACGCTAGCTTCTGTGAGCGAGAGCACCGCATCCTCGTCGCATTCGTCGACTGGCGAACGGAGAGAATCTGAAAAAATGGCAGGCGGAGAAGTATTTGCCATTCTGTTCAACTAACCGACTTTTCTTCGTTTTTTTGTGCAAAACGGCGAAATATTGGTCGATACGCTGAAAATTTGCGCTTTGTATTGCGAAGACAGCGGATAATGATTCGTTTTTACGAATTTAAACAGGAACAGAGACTATAATCATTAAAGAAAAGAGAACGAGTGAAAAACGCAAACAAAGAGATAACAATTGTGTTGGCGGCAAAAATGACGGGAAAACTCGGATCTACTAGGTTTCCACTTAGGCCACGGCCATTTCTGTCAAAATCCGTTTCGACGCGCTTACTTCTCATCCAACAGCAAAAATTTGAATTTTCTCAAGAGGGTTTTTAATCGTCAATATATTTCAAAGCATTCAACGATTTTTCATTTCAAAATTGAGTCCGGCTTTAAAAACAAAAAGAGTGTGTGGAATGGGGGAAATGAAAGATTACAGCTTCAGTGACAGATTAAAGCAGTTTCATTATTTCTGGGCGCCCGGTGATGTGCTCATAACCAATTAATCTTTCAGTTTTGAGCAGACTTGCCAGATTTCGGGCCGGCCATGCGGGCCGGGCCGGGCCGGGTCGGTGAAGTGCCGGCCCGGTTCAAAAGGCGGGAATTCAAATTTTCGCGGAAATTTTTTTTTCGTTATTACAAAAAAAATTTTCGAACTAAAGTTTTAGTGTTTCTTCTTTGTTTTTTTGCTATTATGAATTTTCTATGAGAAATACATTTGTTTTTCAATGTTCGCTTGCAAAAAATCCCTAATTCTACAAAAAATGGCTTCATGCGATCAATAATTCAATTTTTGAATTCCCGCTTTTTAAACCGGGCCGACCGGGCCGGGCCGGGCCGGAGTTTTGGAAATTTCGGCCCGGCCCGGCCCGTGGCAACTATGGTTTTGAGTGTTTGTCACATGAAAGCTGGACTAAACTAGACCCGAACACATTTTTTCCTATAAATTTTGCCCCATTTCAATAGCCTGACTTTATTCGGTTTTCAACAAAACGACATTCCTCTCCTTCTTTCCTCCTTCAAAACCTCTTTTGCTCATTTTCAATCTCATTTTACAACTGGAAACTCGGAAAGTTCACCTGAAACTTGACTATAGTTTGCGTAGAAATAAGTTGAAAACGTTTGTAGATTACAAAAAAAAATTGATTTCCGTTTCATGGAGTTCATAATCGAAAGGATTCTGTTTGGCTTTCCAATAATAACGACAGTTTAACTTGTTGATAGGGACGGAAACAATGCGTTTGGTTGCAAGATATTACGATTGGCTCTTTTCAGCTTCCCATCCACATGAAACCGGTGTAAATCATCGGATCGATTTGAAACTTGAACCCGAGATACATCAATCAAAGTCCAAACAATCTGCAAAGTTAAAAAAGTCCCCGAAACGCCTGGATCGGCCTTAAAACGTACTGCCTAATTGACCTATTTAACACGAGTTGGGAAGAATATAGAATTGCGAAGTAATTCGAACATTCAGAAAGAGTTTGAAACTGAAAAGTTACACACCGTTTCAACAATCCTATTTATGACGTGTCTGTTCGAAATCTACACTCTGACCGGGAATACGCACCTTTTTTGGAGGTGAACACAAGACAAGAACATCCCATTTTTCCCTCTAAAATCACTTTTTTGTTGTTTTGATCATTTACGAGTTGTTCGATATTCTTCGATATTCTCCTTTTCTCGCCCACTTTTCCGCCATTCCTTCGTCATCTTTCCGTTGCCAACTCGGTTGAGTTTCTCTGCGTCTCCCCCTCCCACACACACTATTTCGCGCCCGACCGCGAATCTGTTTACAAATGTGCTCTTTCGGTTGAAGCCGAACTGATAAAAGCGTACTCCAATTCCTAGTAGAGCCTTCTTATCGCACCGAGAAAGGAGGAATCGGCACGGAGGGGTTTCAGGAAGGGAATCGAGTGGAATGCGACGGGAATGAGTCATTTTGAGGTTGGAATTGAAAGAGAAAGTTCATTAGTAACTGAAGAATGAGTCAGTGAGATGCAAAAAATAAAAAGTTTGAAACTGGAAAACTTCACATTTTTCAGCATAAGGCTGAAAGTAGAGAAAGGGCGTGGCGCCACTGATAATTAAGGAAAAAAAAGTTGCATGTTTCAAAGAGCACATAATAGTAGAAAATGGAAGGGTTGAGCTTGGGTAAGTTTTGCGTTTCATCTCAAAGCAGAAGGAAGTTCAGCTCCAACGCGATCTTTCAGTGATAGCATTCATTTCGGTAAAGGCGGCGCATAGAAATAAGCCAAAAAGGGGGCATTCCTAATTGATATCGTGAATTCACTGTTTCAATGTTGGCATGAAGTTGCTATTATGCAATTAATCGCCATTTGTGTTGTTTTTCAACATTGATTCCAACAAACTTTTGCTTGATCCTAACCCACTTTCTTTTTGAAAAACTAAGGAATTCCATAAAGTTTTCTCACTTTTACTCTCTCTCTCTCTCTCTCTCTCCCTCTTTTCATCGTTTGCTGATAAAGCTCCATAAAAGAGAGTGGAATCGGGCGCACTGATAACACTCTCTTTCCCCTTCTTTCCCAAATGCCATTCTCCTGCGGCCAACCTCTCTTTGTACGATTCGACCGTGTCTCGCTCATTTTCATTTTTACTACATTCTCACCGTTTTTTTTTCCGACTCTTTTAAGGTGTGAAACTTGTTATGTGTTTAGGTTTAGACTCTTTTGGTATCAAAAAGTAAATAGAAGCGCCCAAAAAGTTTAACAGTTTTTTTTGTTGAAGGCTGCTTCGACATGGCGACTCAATACTCGATGCACAGGTCGACGACGTCGACCACCTACTCCCAAGGTACGCGACGACGAACGGGTCCATCTGATCTTGGTCCTTCTAGATCCGTTTTTGTCGGCTCACACTAGAAGGGTCCGGGCTGCGCAATAGTTCACTTTATGAGAAGTTTCGAGAAGTTGTACTCTTTGTGTACTCTTTAGAAATATGATTAACTGACAACTGTCTAGAATGGAAAGTATAAATGTATTCTGAACAGAATTGAAATTTCATACCTGAAACAGATATTATTAGTTGCAAACCACTAGAAAAACGCAAGTATTTTTGAGAATACAAGTGTCTAACCTAAAAGTTTTATCACATAACTCTGCAACAGTACAATCTAGTTCGGAAGCATCCGAAACTATTCACTTTCAGTGGGATCGGCGACCCATGCCGCTGAGGAGTTTGTCGCCTCGGCCGAGCGCGAGAAGCAGGAGATGCAGCAGCTGAACGTGCGGCTCGAGGCCTACATCAGCCGGGTCCGTCAGCTCGAGGACCGCAACAAGGAGCTCGTCGTCGAGTTGGACTCTCTGCGCGGATCGCTGGGCACCGACATCGGACAGATCAAGGTATTCTGGCTTCTGATCTCACGTGTTGACGACTCGTTTTCCGCCCCCCTTATCTCTCTCGTTTCCCCGTCTAAATTCCTTGCGCCTTGGTTTGCCCGCTTTGTTTGAGAGAACCACTGATATCACTGATAAGCGCGCCCTCCTCCGACAGTAAATGCAACAGAGTTTTTAAGTTCAAATTCAACGACAATCTCGTGAAAGCTCGGCGCGATATCAGTGACGCACACGCCGGAACCATCGGGTTGAGGTGAAGGTGAACAGGCTGCGAGACGATCTGAATGACTACAGACACAGGTGAGAACACTCGATCGATTCTCAAGGCAACGTCATCATTTCCCTTTCAGATACGAAGAGGCTCGCCGTGAGGTGGAACGCGAGAAGACCACGTGGGGAGGAGCGATCTCTCAGGCTCAGGCCGAACTCGACAACAACAAGTCCCGGTACGCGGCCATCTTGGACGAGGAGCGACGACTTTACGCCGAGCAGGACGGCCTCTACGGACAGCTCTCGCAGGCCAAGGACGAGCTCGACGCGGCGATCGCCGACCGGCTCCGGCTTCAGGCCGAGGAGGACGATCTCAAGATCGAGCTCGAGTTCCTCGGAAGAATCCACGCGCAGGAGATCACCGAACTGCGCGCACTGCTCACTCAGGCGCCCGCCGACACGCGAGAGTTCTTCAAGAACGAGTTGGCGTTGGCGATCCGAGAGATCAAGGCCGAGTACGACAAGATCATCCAGACGACGAAGGTGGACCTGGAGACCATCTTCCAGACGAAGGTGGCCGCTGTCGAGGCGTCGGTCGCCTCGAAGAACGAGGCGGCGACGTTCCGACAGGAGGAGATCCGCAAGATGAACGAGAGCATCACGACGTTGAGGGCGAAGCTCTCGGAGCTCGAAGCCCGCAACGCCGCACTCGAACGCGAGGCGAACGCCCTTCAAATCCAACTCGGAGAGGACCAGAGAGCCTACGAAGCGGAGCTCATCAAGCGAGATAATGCTCTTCGCTTCATGCGAGAGGACTGCCAGACTCTGATCGCCGAGCTCCAGGCGCTGCTCAACACCAAACAGACCCTCGACACCGAGATCGCCATCTACAGAAAGCTGGTCGAGTCGGAGGAGGGAAGGTGAGCACGGAGGGGTACTGTAGGCGACGAGATTACTGTAGATGACTGTGAAGTACTCTCAATATTTTCACAGATTTACCCACATCGGACAAGGGTTGTTCTTCGTCAGGATACTACGCAAAGGTTCGGCCTCCGATAGCTGCTCGCCTTTTTTTTTCTTTTTTTGCTTCTTTAGCTTTTTTGTCTTCACTTAGAGCATAGGCTACTGTAGTTTTGGATTACTGTAAGGGTTACAGAAGTCAAGAATCGTCTTCTCTTTCTTCCATTCAAGTTTCCGACGAACGGTACTGTAGCTAGATTAGATTCGGGCCAATATTGTTGATCTTTTCAGAGTTTCCCATCCACAAGGCACTTTGAGGTACTTACCGTAGTCCTAGTAGTTATCTCAAAGAGTTCTTTTCTAGACCTGGCCGAGGTACGACAATCTTTGTGCCAGATGAGAGGTCAGGGTTACTGTAGGGGTTACTGTAGGCTGGGGGCTTCGCTCTCACATGCACTCGCCTACTTGCACACACTTTACAGCCTGCTGCTTTTCAGATTTTTCGAATTTTCGCTTCACACACATTCCCTTTGCTCCCTGTTTTCAATCGATGGGCTCTTTCAGATTGGTGCCAGCCGAGAAGGATCACTGGACCAGGGAGAAGTGAAAACTCGCGTGACGTTCAAAGACACGCCAAGGGAAACGTGAGCATCGTTGAGTGCGATCCCACCGGAAAGTACATCATTCTCGAGAACACGAGCGGCGCGGTGGTAGGCCTGAACAGTCGGAGAAGCGGAAAATAATGGGAATTCCAATGATTTTATAGGCGGAGGATGTGAGCAACTTCGAGATTCGTCGTGTCATCGACGGAGTTGAGTCGTTCACCTACCGAATCCCGCACATTACCATCCAACCGCACGGACATCTTAAGGTACGACGACTTTCGACGGTCCCTAGAAAGCCAAGCACTTTATTTTACTAGTTGACAGCCAAACAAGTTTGCACTGAAATTCGTGAGCTTAGGAGTGAGGTTACAAGAAAGTTCGAGGTGTCAACACTTCACAAAACCATTTTCAGAGCTTTAAGAAGCATTAGAGCCGCACTGAAAGTTGAAATATTGTAGGTGTACGGTCGTAACGGCGGCGGAATCCACTCGCCGCCAGACTCGATCGTCATGGACTCGCATTCATCGTGGGGACACGGCACCCATGTGCAGACGTTCCTGTACAACACTCAAGGTGTCGAGAAGGCATCGCACATCCAGACGACCTCCACCTAGTCGCACTGAGCCCCTCTCGCCCCTCTTCTAGCCGTCGAACCCATTCCCTTTCGTTGACACTTCCACACACACACACACTCACACGTACATACTTCTATACATTCCAATCCAATTGTTCTTGAATAAATGAGAATTTGTGAATGAATGTGAATGTCCCTCTCAAAAACTGTCCATTTGCAATTCAAACGGTGGTTGGTGGTCGTTGCGCGTAGGTAGGTTGTCAAATGTTTGCAAAATGGCTGAAGAAGCTTACCGACGACTACGCTTCTACAATTAATTCCACCCCTTCCCGACCAACCAACCCGCGCCACTGAGAGAGCAAGCAAAAAATTTCGAAATTTGCAGTGTGTTTCGAAAAACTGGACCGACTTGGCGCTCTTTCTTTGCAAATTG
The DNA here is from genome assembly GCA_946814055.1 of Caenorhabditis sp. 36 PRJEB53466. Lineage (NCBI taxonomy): Eukaryota > Metazoa > Nematoda > Chromadorea > Rhabditida > Rhabditidae > Caenorhabditis > Caenorhabditis sp. 36 PRJEB53466. The sequence goes on from CAMPFS010000002.1 coordinate 7,275,358, forward strand.
CCGCTTAATGATCAGTGATGAGGTGATCGGCAGAAGCGAAGACAAAGGGATCAACGAGTGTGAACTTCAACGGCATGCATCTCAGTTGTTTGGGGAGATATCAAAAAGTGGTCAACTGATGAAATGTACACAATGTCTTGGAGAACAATTTTTTAGTTGACAACTTTTTGATATTTCTACAGACAGCTGAGATATATCGATTTGAATAGACGGTACTGTTGGTCTCAGAATTACTGGTTTTACGGTTCTTCATCAGCTTCTAAGGAACCATGATGTAACTGTAAAAGTTGGCAGGCAAATTACACTTTGCAACGATTCGGGGTCTACAAATGGACACTTTGCAACCATGTCACAAATTGCATGACACAAAACACAGAACAAGATCAGTCCTGTGTTACTCGGTCTAGAAATTTGTTGAATCAATTCTGGACATCTCGCAACCAAAACCAAATGGTTACAAAATGTCCAGTTCCATCAGAATCGTGTCGAAATTGCCCGTTTTGCAACCACATACCCTGTGCATTCACAGAATTTTCTCGGTTTCATAATGCGTACTGTTCCATTCCATTCGTTGTCCTATTGTGATTGACCATTGTTTCCAACTCTTTTTTACCACTTGTGTCACGTACTTTTGCCCCAAATCCTGCTTCTTTCCACCCACACACACACACATTTCCACTCCAATATTTGCCTTCCTTCGACCCATTCCATTCCGATGAGCCGAAACGAGACGAAAGGCACCACCGAAAAAGCGAACCAATGTTCCACTAATCCGACGATGAAACAGTGTGTTATTGGCGTCGAAAAAAAGAAAGTTTGTGGCGGAAAATGGGATCGAAACCGAATAAGATTTAAAATCAATGAGTAATGGAAATGTGGGGAAAAGAAAAAGGTTATAGACTTTGTGAAACAGAGCTTTTTTACAGTTTCTAATTCTGCATTTGAAACGTTCACAAGTTATGCTCAGTGCTCACAATTCTAGAAACTCTCACAACCATAATTCTACAAACAGAAGGCTAATTTTAAGGTTTTAAAAAAGAAAAACGAAAATTCCTTCCAGTGGGGATCGAACTCAAACCGACCGATCCCACGCAAAAACGCGACCACTGCGCCACGCTCACCTCCAGCCAGACTATCTTTCAGGGCGAACATATTTGGGCGCCGGGCACCGTTCCTCCCAACGGGATCCATGGTTGCAAAACGTCCATCAGTTGCAAAATGTCCATTCCTTCTTCTCTTTTCCTTCTTTTTCTCCCAAATCCCTACCAGTTCCCTTCTTTTTTGCCAACTCTCTGAGATTTCACAAAAAGTGTGGTGGCGTGTGCGATCGTTATGTAAAAGTGAGGTATTTGTCATGAATCAACATCTATTTGTAAATGCGCCTAACTCGGAAAAGAGAGAGAGAGAGAGAGAGAGAGAGAGAGAGCTGCCATCGGAAGCGGAGAGTGCGCAGAACCGGCTTATACGGTACGGGCGCTTCGGAATTATACTGCCGAGTAGGTTTCGATCGAAAACCGCCTACATTCAGCACGTTGGATTACTGTTTCATCACGTTTCTTTATGAGAAGGCTTCCGTTTTCGAATGTTCTTAAGCTTCTTTCGTAGATATGAAAAGTCCATGAGAGCCATTTGATTCCCTGCATCTCCGAGTCCATTACAGGCATTTTTATTCAAAAACGTAGTCTAGAACATATTCGTATTCGGCAAGTATTAAAAATCAACTTTCTCATAACAATTTCCGATTTTGGCGCCGAAAAAAGGACGGAACTGGTCGATGATGAGTGTCCAGAGGAGAGAGAGGCCAATTAGAAAAGGAAAAGACGGAGAAGAAGAGAAGGCGTTCCTCTTCGCATTTTCATCATTTTCCACCTCAAAAAGAGGAGACACACCCAGTTGTGAGTCATCGGAACGCGAGAAGATACCTATTGGTATAAAACCGGGAACGAATTCGATTCCTCTCATTTCGCACTCCTCCTCCGCCCTCTTTTCCTCCTCTTTTCCTCCTCTTTTCAATGCTAACCATGTCGTCCGCGGCCGCAGATTCGATTCGAATCAAGCGGGTCATTCGGAACAATCGCGCATGTGTACAGTACTTACACGATTACATTTTATTTGCATTTTCGACTCTCTCTCTCTCTCTCTTTTTCGCGCTCTTCCGGTTTTTAGTCGGGATTGAGTTAACATTTCGGGTTTCAGTACGTTCTCATAAATATTCTCATTTGCTCTAACAGAGCTGTTACTGGCAAAAAAGCATAGCTTTCATTAATGTATAAAAGTTTCAGATTGAGAACTTTTCCAACCACTTTTTGAGTTTGTCTGTGGAAATTATAGCAAAAATGCACGGGAACATCCCCGCCCTGAAAGCCTTTCGTGGCGCAGTGGACGAGCTGTTGCCTATCAGATAGTTCGTTTTGGATCAATTTTTCACCGAGAAGAAACGTTTTCGCTCTTTTTTTTGGGATTTTTTTGAACTCGGCAATTTAATTAATGTTTCAAGTTGTGAAGATAGTTGTGCTAGCGTTGTAACCGACAATATGAACAAAATTTATCAACATGTTCAAGACCAAAAAGTTTATAGCTTCTGTAACAATTGACCAGTACCCGGCTCAATCTGAGCACCATCTGAAACTGAAAATTCTCAAAAATTGTGCGAATATCTCGTATTTTTGAGAAAACTCTCAAAAAAGTATATTTTGAAGCCAGAAATGAGTCCCATTTCGCGACGAAACAGTTCCGAACCAATTTCTCGCACTTTTTCTGCCTTCGCCCACTTTTCTTTGCTTTTTCGTTTCGTTTCGTCCTCGTTCCGATTGAAAGAAAATTGGGCGTCGTCCGTCCCGTTTCTGAATAGAAAATGGGTGGAATCCAGTTGACGGACAGAGGCAAAAAGACGAAGAAGAAGAAGAAGAGGAAGAAGAAGAAGAAGAAGAGGAAGAGGGAGGACGTCGGCCAACCGTAAAACGCCCCCCGCCTTTTCAAGGTTTAGCCCCGCTTGTCATGCCTCGAGAATCCGAGAATCGTCACTTCCTCACAAAGTCCAAAGAAGCGCGTTTACCCTTTGAAAATAATGCGTCTGCCGGCTAATCCATCCGTCTTTCGTTTTTTTCCGTCTTTAAACCCCAAAAACTGGTATTATAATAATAATTGGAGTGGGTAGGTAGGTCGCTGCAAAAAAGAGACTTATGACTGGTACGAATTCGATCGGTGCACCGCGTACATCCTTGCCCTGGGAGCGACGAGAAGGCGTTGCACGCGTGGCGCTGTGGCTGCGCTTTTGTCCCAGCACTCCAATCGGTCTGTTTTGGTTCGGTCCCCACTGCGGCCAAACTTTTTTTTGCATAGTCTTTCCCACACATAAACCCTAACGGACACGTCGTTTTCGTCGCCCACCCCATCCTCCGTCCCGCCCGTCCTTGGCTGTGATAATCCTTTTCTGATGTCGTCGAACTTTTCGAAGGAGGAAAAGTGGGAGGATGGGATGGATGGGCGCCCCCAAAGAAAAAAGAGGAGGAACGCAAATAGGAGTAGCAGCGGTAGCAGCAGCAGCTCGTTTTTCTCCGTTTCGGCAACAAAATGCGGGGGCGGAGCTTCTTCTTCTTCCTCTTCTTCTTCTTCTTCTTCTTCTTCTTCGCTCGCGCACTCCCTCCCTCCCTCCCTCCCTCCCGCCACCACAATACCCTTTCGGTTGGTATTCTGTATGTGTGCCTTTCCGATTTCATTTTTACTCGGGTTTTTCCGACGAGAAGCTTGTCTTTGCCCACAAATTTCACTTGGCTGGCCGCCTCTCAGTTCCCTCATTGAGCGCGGTGACTAATGGGGCGGTTCATTTAAGTGTCAATTTGGTTGGGTCATGTAAATGAGTCATTGAGAAACGCCCGCGCACGCCGCTAATTTGCTCAAAAGTTGCACACAATGCGCTGAAACCCAATCCATTTCCACTCGAACTTCCTCGGCCGCCGGCAGGTTTGAGTCATGGAAAAGGGGCGGAGCCGCAAAACTTTCCATGTTTGTTTTCGGTGTGTTTTTTCTGTTGGGGGGAGGGTGTACTCAAATGTTCGACATTCAACATTCTCCTCCACAGGTGACATTCTCTCCCCTCAATTTTGTTTGTATAAAACCGGCCACACACAACACCACACCAAACACAATATTGGGGCGTTTTTTGATAAGGACACCCCTCCTACTCCTTCTGAAACTGAAACTCTTCCTCTTCTGCTTCTTCTGAAACTGCTCATTTTCTATTCGAACCCAAATCGAATAACTTTCAGGCGAGTTTTTCCGGACCGTCTGAAAATGTCGTCGCAAAAGGAGTCTTCCGAGTACGAGATCCAGTACAGATCGACGATTCAGCCGAGGACCGCCGTCCGATCGCAATCGCGCCAGTCTGGAAATTATGTGTCCGGAGGAGGTGGCGCCGCTTCTGGAGGTCAGTTTTTTTGAGATTTAAACTACTGGGAGAGTTATCACTTGTTATCACTGTTGGACCTAGAATACATAGCCTTTCTGAAACAGAAATATATAATTTCGAAAGCTATTTAGGTCCAGTAGACCCTTTGAACTTATTATAAAGTTCGGACTGTTCACAAAAGTGACTGTTAGAAGTCTCCACTCAAATGGACCACTGACACTTCTGTAACTACTGTAATAGAAGAGCTTCCCAATGCCTTTCATTCAAGACGATGCATCTCAGTTGTGGGTGAAGATATCAAAAAGGTGTCAACTGACAAATTGATCAGAAAGACATTGCGCACATTTTATTAGTTGACAACTTGTTGATATCTCTACCGACAGCCGAGTTACATCGTCCGTAATTTCAAGTTCTCCAAAGAACACGGAAATCTTTCCCTGTTTTAATGGCTGGTCTTAGAATGAGCTTGTTGCTTCGGAAATACGTTTTGAATTGATCACAGTTTCAACTATTCTCTTCGTCGAACTGTCAGACCTCGAAACTTTGGTCCAGTTCTCTGAAGCTGACCCTAATTCGAGGTGACACCCCCATTAACTGAACTATCGTTCCCTTCTCTCTCTCTCTCTCTCTCTCTCTCTCTCTCTCTCTCTCTTTTCTCTCTCTTTACAAACAAATTTATAATAATTATGTGTGTTTGGATCGAATTAGCGAACGCACGGGCGCCCATTCCTCCTTTTATCCCTGCCCGTGAACACTTTCCAATGGGATCAACAACAAAAAAAAAGAGAGAGAGAGAGAAGGAACTGAAGTAAATATTGGTTTTTGTACTAAACTCTCTCTCTCTCTCTCTCTCTTTTTCTCTCCAGGCGAATGTGCTCGTTATCAGTGCGAAAATGAAGAGATCGAACGCTTTTGGCGCAAAAAAAAACCCGGGGCGAAAAGTATAGATACTTGAGGAAGAAGTGTGACGTGGCAAACAAAGGGACAAAGTTTAGAGATCGACGAGAGGGAATTTCTGTCTTGTGACGTGGCAAACGTCAAAAAATCATAAGCCAGCAACAAGATTACGATGAAAATGAATTGAATTGAGCCCAGTTTTGCACTTTGCAAAAATTTACCGTTTCTAAAGGTTTTCATGTGGAATCGAAGCTAACCTTTCATGTTTTAATGACGACTTTTATTGAAAATAACTTATTGAAGCTAGAAGTCACTATTTCTCGGCTCTCAGTGAACCGATCGGGACCAAACTTGGAAGATGGACCATATAGGGTGTAGAGAAGACACTTTTAAAGTATGGTACGGATCGGCTCAGTTTGAGGGGTACTTTATTGTACTAGAAAATATTTTGAGCGACGCCAAGCGCCCTATGATATGTTAGCCCTGTGAGCTGCTGACTGCTTTGTGCCGTATAGCGCAGTGGTAGACTTTTTGCGTTTCAAGCGGCGGTCGCGTTGGGTTCGATTCCCCGTGGGCTGAAATTTCTTTTGCTTTTTCAAATCTACAGAATAATGATGTTGAGGAACGATTTCTGGTTTCCCATAACGTTTTTTTGGTCAAAATTGTCGATCCCGAAATGCCCATTTACCCATCGAAAATCGCATAAATCTCGTCGAGATGTCCTCCAAACCATTCCGACCCTCTTTTGCATAATCTCCACCGCCCTTTTTTTCGCCATTTTGTCCGGAAATGATACCATTCGATGGATCACACGCAAATAAGCCGTTTGGCAACATTTCGAGCCATAAAATGATTGTGTAAACAGGACGAAAACTGTGGATTGGGTCAATAGAAACGATAGAATTTCAGACGAGTATGGAATCGAATTCAAACTTATAAAAGAGACATTGAGCCGTCCGTGATGTTTCGGGTCGATTGTGTCAACATGGCACACAAAAGTTTCTGTGTCCCCCCCTGTTTCTTGAGCACTTTCGGAGCACTTGAGAAAGTTGTGCCGGCGAGAGAAACACAGAGACGCATTCATTTAATCCGTTTTTTTCTAATCGAAATTCACTTTTTTAGCCCTTCAAACGACTGCGACCCATTAGGAAAGTAGTTGCGAAACGATAGAATGAGAGGGGGCCGGCCACACCCTGTTTTGAGAAATGAAGGGGGGGAAACAGCCCCCGATTAGTCATCTGATTGATGTTCAACACTTTCAAATTTGAAATGGGCGGAAATGAAGTTTTGTGATGAGAAATGATGACGTGGCAATCGTAGAAGTCTCAAGTTATCTAACAAGTGAATAAAATCGAATTAGGTTCCAAGTATTTGAAAAGTTGATGAAACAACGATGAACTTTTAGTGTTTCAACTAGTTTACTTTTCAGTTTTTGGGTTCTCCGTTTCTGTTACGCGTTGTTTACATACTTTTGTGGTTTATTAAAGTTTCAAAACGTTTTTCCAAGAAAAACTAGAAATTTCACCTTTTCCATGAAAAAACGGAGACTTTAAGTGGGTATTTTGCTCTAAACATAAGGGAATATAAATCTTGATTCCTTAGACTTTAACTTTTCAGTTGACACTTTATTCATGGGACCACTCCCACAAGTACTGTAGCTCCCGGAAGTTGGGCGCCACTCTTTTTTGAACAGTGCTAACTTCTAGGCACCACAGTAGTCTTGGAGTGGTGCGACGAAAAAAGTGTAAACTACAAAAATGTAGTACTAGGTCTAGAGATTTCACTCAACATACGACTTCTCGGTCCCTCAAAGTTGGTCCCCCAAAGTTGGCTCTACGAAACCAACTAAAAAGCCATTCCAAAACGTTGAAATCTTTCGTTTAATTGAAAAGATAAGAAGAAATGATGAGATTGGAGGAGATGATTATCATCCAGAGAGTCCCCGCCCGTCCAACCTTGACATCTTCTTCTTCTTCTTCTTCTTCTTCTTCTTCTTCGTCTTCTCTCGCAGCCTCCCAATCGTATTGTCCGTCCCGTTTATCAGAATATCATCATGAGATGATCGGAAATGAAATCGGACACACCTTCTCTCTCTCTCTCTCTCTCTTTCTCCTTTTTTCTGTGTTTTCGGGTGGAGAGGACCGCCCGTCCTACCGATCAAACCGTTGTTTTGCATATATACGTTTACACCCTTCTTTTTTCTTTTTCTCGACACTTGTAAATCGATAATACTTCAAGAGTTAACAAATGGACGCTGACACACCACAACAGCCCTTGTCTGGAGGTAAACTACTAGTTATATTGTTACCCTAGTTTTGACCTACAGTAATATTTGATCTATAAGCTTCCTATTTGTCCTCATTTCTAGTCGTTAGAGAGTCAGGAAGGAGTGCATTTTTTTTGTGTATCAGCGGCAGGTACTATTATCGATTTCTACACGAATTTCGTCTCATAAATCCCTAACAATTACAAAACAACTAGTGGCCGTTTCAAAAAGTTTTGAAATTGGGAAGAGGCCCCCCCTACAATTCGCATTCAATCATCTTCTCACCAAACCAATAAATGATTGCAGGACGTGTCCTCAAGATGGTCACCGAAATGGGATCGGCGACGGTCGGAGGCATCTCGCCGGCGCTCTCCGCCAACGCGGCCAAGTCCTTTTTGGAGGCGACGGATAAGGAGAAGAAGACGCTGCAGGGCCTCAACGACCGTCTCGGAAACTACATTGATCGCGTCAAGAAGCTCGAGGAGCAGAACAGAAAACTCGTCGCCGATCTCGATGAGCTCCGCGGAAAGTGGGGAAAGGACACCTCCGAGATTAAGGTTCGTGTTGAGAAGCGCTGGTCCGAAGATTGTATGCTTCAAGTGAAATGGATATGTATAACGTTTTGGAAACAACCAATGAAATTTGCAGATCAAGTACTCGGAATCCCTGTCGACCGCCCGTAAGGACATCGACGACGCGGCGCGCAGAAAGGCCGAGATCGATGTGAAAGTGGCGCGTCTGCGTGACGATCTCGCCGAGTACAGATCCAGATACGAAGACATCCAGCACCGCCGCGAAGGGGACCGCGAGAAGATCAGCCAGTGGACGAACGCGATCGCCGATGCGCAGTCCGAGCTCGAGATGCTCCGCGCGCGCTACAAGCAGCTGAGCGACGAGGAGAAGCGTCTGAACGGAGACAACGCGCGCATCTGGGAGGAGCTGCAGAAGGCGCGTAGCGATTTGGACGACGAGACCGTCGGCCGAATCGACTTCCAGAACCAGGTGCAGACGCTGATGGAGGAGCTCGAGTTCCTGAGAAGAGTGCACGAGCAGGAGGTGAAGGAACTCAACGCGCTGCTGGCTCAGGCGCCCGCCGACACGCGAGAGTTCTTCAAGAACGAGCTGGCCCTCGCGATCCGTGACATCAAGGACGAGTACGACTATATTGCAAAGCAAGGAAAGCAGGACATGGAGTCGTGGTACAAGCTCAAGGTTTCCGAAGTGCAAGGATCCGCCAATCGTGCCGCCATGGAGTCGAACTTCCAAAGAGACGAGGTGAAGAGGATGAGGGACAACATCGGAGACTTGCGCGGAAAGCTCGGCGACCTCGAGAGCAAAAACTCGCTGCTGGAGAAGGAGGTGCAGAACCTGAACTATCAGCTGGCCGACGATCAGAGACAGTACGAGGCGGCGCTGAACGACAGAGACGCGACGCTGAGAAGAATGCGCGAGGAGTGCCAGACGCTCGTCGCCGAACTGCAAGCGCTTCTCGACACAAAGCAGATGCTCGACGCCGAGATCGCCATCTACAGAAAGATGCTCGAGGGCGAGGAGACGCGCGTCGGACTCACTCAGATGGTCGAGCAGGCGGTCAAGACGCACTCGCTGCAGCAGCAGGAGAACACCGATTCGACGCGTTCGGTGCGCGGCGAGGTCTCGACGAAGACGACGTTCCAGCGGTCCGCCAAGGGAAACGTGACCATCGCCGAGACGGATCCCAACGGAAAGTTTATCGTTTTGGAGAACACGCACAGAAACAAGGTAGGAGCGGTGTGGAAAAGGAAACGAATGCAATGATTTCAGGATGAGAATGTTGGCGAGCACAAATTAGAAGAAAGTTGGACGGAAGACGCGAGATCGTCTACACCATCCCGGCCAATGTGACCCTCAAGGCCGGAAAGACCATCAAGGTAAGGGGGATTCTAGTCAAAACAAGGATTAGTGCTAGAACAAGCGGCGACGCATGTGTTGTGATGAAACTGAAGACTGATGTGGAAAAGAGTCACAATTTAACTAGTCTAGTATTCAAATAAACCTGGAATGGTCAAGTAAAGTGCTAAAAATGAAAACAGTCGAAAATGTTTGCAGATCTACGCCCGCGACCAGGGAGGCATCAACAACCCGCCCGAGTCGTTGGTCTTCGACGGCGAGAACACATGGGGCATCGGCGCGAACGTTGTGACGAGTCTGGTGAACAAGGACGGCGAGGAGCGTGCCACGCACACCCAGAAGACCATCCAATCCGGACAATAAGCGCCCCCCTTCGCTCCCAGTTTTTCTCTAGTTTCTGTCCATAATTCTTCACTTTTCTCTTCAACCCCCTTCAATTCCGCATCATTCGTAAGCATAAAAGACTGCCTTAAAGACCAAAATATTGAAGAATTCCCCCTCCCCTCGCTACGCCCCCCGCACTTCATAAACACACTGCTTTCCCCCCTTTCCCCCCCCGCTCATTCATTCATTTCGCGCCCAAATCCACTTTCTGTTTAATAAATCTTTATTCAAAATCAGTTTTACATAGTTGAGGTACATCATTCAGTATTAGACGGTCTCGTTTTTGCGATTCTCCTCCTCCGCCTCGTCGCCCTTCAGAATCTGGCTGCAGTCGAGCGGCGCGGTTTGCGGGAAGATGGTGCCTGATGTGCCGGCGGATGACGTGGCATTGAAAAAGGGCGCGGGGGCGGCGAGACTGGCCGCCGAGGCAAAGTCCGGAATTGCTGCGGGCGTGCCGAACGCAAAGTGCGGCATGACTGGAAACACTGAAAGTTGGATTGAGAGCACTTTGGGGCGGAATACTCAAAACAAAAAACTCACTTGGCATCCGCATAAACTGTCGATTGTACATCATTGGTCCGAAGAGTTGCATTGGCGGGAATCCATTCGCGCGGAATACCGATCCGCCCGGAAGCGGCGCCACCGGATTGGCATCAGCGGCGGCCGGCGGAGACGTGGAAGTGCTCCCGAGCTTCTCGGAGCCCGTTGGAGAGCTCGGCGAGCTTCGCATCCCCACGAGGTCTTCCTCTTTTCCATCTAAAAGGTTAAAAACGCGTTAGAAAGGTCAGGAACGGTTAATTGACTTTTCCACTAATCCCATCAATATTGTGAGCGATTTGCTTATCCTCGTTCACACCTGCCCTCCACTACAGTGCTCACACTAATTGACTTGCGCAATCAGGTGCTGCTTCACTCTACACAACCGTTACCGGATTAGTGGCGAGCGAGCACCTGGCGAGAAGAGCGCACAGCAAAAAGCGATACTAGCACGAGTGGGGTTCGAACCCACGAGGAATTGTCTTCCATTGGAACTTAAGTCCAACGCCTTAACCACTCGGCCATCGTGCTGCCGTTCTCTCGCGCTCTCCGAGGCGATGACATGTAGTGTGTGGGTGTGTGTGCGGCGAAGAGCGCGCTCTCGCCCGACTCACCCGAATTGTTGTTGTTGTGCGTTTTCGGCGAGACGGCCACCAAATTCTGAGGCTGTTGGTCTCCAGAATCCCTGCGCAGAATGTCCAGGAGTTCATTTGCTGCAAACGGAGAGAGAGAGAGTCGGAACGAGAGCGAGAGAGCGAGAGAAAGAGAGAACAATGGAAGAGGACGAGGAGCATACAAACATGACCCGGAGCGAACTATTAGAAGAGTAACAAGTAGCACGAAGGTGTCACATTAGGCTCATATTACCCAATGCTTATGGCATAAAAGAAGAACACCTCATCAGCTACTGTTACCACTATTTGCATCGGGAAAACGCGTTTTTGCTCATCACAAAATGAAGCTGATGCGATCGCGCGGATTTTTCAGAAAAAAAAAACGAGAAAAAAGCCTACCATTTCCAGTGGTGCCGAGCAGTAATTCCAGGTCCCGCGCGTCCTTCTCCTCTTGAGATTGCTGCCGACGGAGGGCCACTTGGGCGGCCATCACACGCTGTCTTTCGGCTATCAGAGTACACTTTGCACACATGCAATCTTTCCAACGACAGAAACGTTTGTGACCTGAAATCACACATCTCTCGTTTCGTCACAACTTCATAGATAGCACAGGCCGTCTGAACGGTAAAGCGCTAACTTTCCACTGAAACTTGGTTCGTTTTGAAGAAAATAATACAGTTGAAATCGTGTCAAACTGGCAGACATTTCAGGAGTCAAATTGAACGTCAGTGATATTTGAATAGAAAATGAGTTGAATTGATGAATACTGTTTCAGTTTGGACACATTTTCCGGGGAAGTAGTGCGGTTTTCTGATTAACGAACCGGCAAAGCATACGGAGGAGTGGAAATTGTGAAACTGTAACTTCTCTCAGAAACCTTACATTTACCTTTGACCTGGCTCATTTTGAAGAACCCAGTAAAATTGAACTCTTATCAAAAAATCAGAGGTGCCTATGTTCGATTTCTGAAGATATATCGAAAAAACCGAAAGTCCTATGTATTGTTTATTCAAGACGATATATTTCAACTGCGTGTTGAGCTATCAAAAAGTCGTCAACCGATAAATTGTTGGTTAAGAAATTGTGAACATTTTATCAGTTTACCACTTTTTGATATCTCTACAGACAGCTGTGCAAAATGCCTTGAAAACAGGCGGTGAAGAACTGTAGTCAACTATGTGTTGTCAATGAAACAGCAAGAATGTCTGCGCAGAATGGAAGCCCTCGAAATTTTTTTTTGCTAATTCTGACTAATCGAGACTCGTTTCAAAGTAGTAACTACATTGCTGTTTCAGTTACATTTCAAAGGTGAGAGACTCTAAAATTTAACAGTCGATATCCACCTTTGGCTTGAATCGGATAACGTGATTATGAGTCACTCTAAACTCATTTTCGCGTTGTCTTTCATCACAATAAACGCAAGAGATTACTACTTCCTACGCTTGTTTCGAAAACAAAACTTTCCAGTTTCACCACGTCCTCATGCACCCGAATTCCCTCGTTCCCCCACTAAAACGCTACATAAAAATCGTCCAGGCCAACCTTTCAACGCCGAAACGGTGCCGTGATTCCTGCAGCGGGCACATTTGGGAGTCCGCTGATTCCTTTCTGCTCGGCTCCTCAAATACTGTTCGAGACTGGCCTGCGGGAGCACTGCGGTCGAACACGAAGAAGAAGATGAAGATGAAGATGGAGAGGGCATTGCTAGAGAACAACAATATGATATAATATCAAATAGGCGAAGAAGGTAAAGGTTGCGACAAGGAAAAGAAGAAGAAGAAGAAGGCCACGCCCCCTTTTGACGGACCACCAACCGGAAGGTCCCAAGAAACGCCCCGCCCACTTTTGAAGAGGGTGCTAGAGAGGGATACTGTAGGATTAGCATGGGTATTTATAAACATTGGATAATGGAGAGGGCGACGATAAGAACTAGTCCGAACTGATATTGTCCAATAAGGGGAAGTGGTCAAGAGCAGGCGACTTTCGAAATCAATGTAACGTGAGGCCGGCGTATCACGTGAACCACGAGGTTTCCGAAATCACCTGTCCACAAATCATAGTGTCATTTTACTACGAATTTCGGAAGAAGAGAGCCAAAACCAAAACAAACTCGAAAATGTGTGTGTGTGTGCACCTCTCTAATTACGGCCAACCCGTAATCATACTCAGTGCGGGCAAGCTTGCATAACAACAATCATCAACATACGGGGACCTCTTCACGGTTAGGCCTCCTTGTAATTAGAAATCGAAATGTTTTGATTGGATTCGAGGCCGCCCTTTTATATGTAGATCCTATTAATAATGAAGTGAGCGGATGGAGCGCATACTCACTTTTGGCTTTGAAACTTGTCTCAGAGTCAAGAAAAATGGTTTCGGTTTCATGATCGCCACAAATTGTTCGAATGCCAGGTACCGACAGTTTGCATACCCATGAAAACTAGCCTATTATGCGTCTTGCGGATCTCTGATTATCGGAAAAGATGTGATCTTTTTTCTAAAACGTTTTTACCTGTTTCACAAAGTTGTGATAACTTTCAGTTAAAGGCGTCTAATAATAAATAATTCCTTGCTGTCTCATATTACACTCATTTCCGAGAAGATTTCGCTCGGACCAGCACTTTAATGTTAACGAATATTGTTTCAGTTTCACGAATACCACCAAACATTTTGCTGTAGGGTATCAACATTTCATGCGTTGAGTACCAGACTTGAGCGGAAATGGAATTTTGAAATCCGGAAGACGGCAGACGGAAGACGGAAGAAAATTTTTCTCCCGGAAGACGGAAGACGGAACAAAAAAATCGTCAATGCAGCACCTTTTTCTCCGGTTTTTTTTTTCAAAAAAATAACTAAAGCAACAAAAATTTTGGATCTGGGTCAGTGCCCGTGGAAATTCGCGTTCTTCGGGGCTAGTAAATGGCTTCTGAAAAGCTATTACTCTTTTACGGTAAGAAGAAAAAATTCCGGAAGACGGCAGACGGAAGACGGAATTCCGCTTTCAAAATTTTCATATGAAAAACTGTACTTCTTCTACAAATTGGTGACGTTGATTGAAGAAAGGTTCAATCAATACGAACTGTTTCGTAAAGGGATTAATTCAGTTGTGAGGTGATAAACTCAAGCCCTAACCAGCGTTTTGAAGCTTACGGATTTAAGCACGACTAACAATAAAGAAAAAGTCTGTTTCAGCAACTTCTGATAGTTTCTGGCTATTTCGGGAAGTTTCAGTTATTTTATTGCTTCTAATTCGAAACTTGACGTCGACTGTTTCACAAATCGGATGAAGGTTGCCCAGTGAACTCGGTACAAACAGAAGACATGGTAACTTGGTTGAGATATTTCTAGGCCACGGCCACCAGTTTAGGAGAAAAATGCTCACCAAGAGTGTGAAAACTAACAGCACGAGTGGTGGCCGTGGCCTAGAAAATCAAGCTTATTGTTCTTGCTTCGCAGTCTGTAAAGTTGTCAAACAAGTGAAAACGATTGAAAGTTGCCAGTGAAGGGCTCGACCCATGCTCATCCGCGTCCTAAAACCTCGTGTAAAAGACTTCTTCTCTCTGACCGTTCCCATCTGGAACTCTATACTCTCCAACACCTCCACTTTCCTCTCCCCTCTCCAGTTCGAACTATCAATCAACTCCTCCATTACCCTCCCTCTTACAATTAAAAAAGAAAAGAGCTCGACCTGAAACTGCAAAACTTTTCAAAAAGAGTGTATGGAACTCATATAATCTACAGTAACCCAAACCACTTTTTATTGTTTTGCACAGGTGTCATCCTCTCTCTCTCTCTCTCTCTTTCTCTATATATTAGCGTAATGTGCAAACTCGATGCTCTTCACGCGATTACTGTAAACACAGAGCACATTGTTGTGGGGTGAATAGGAAAAAGTCTTTAGAATACAACATAAATAAGAGATTGAAGAAGAAGAAGAAGAAGAAGAAGAAGAAGTCGAGAGCATCTGTGTGCATTTCTCGCGACTCTTCACTATAATTGTTTTCGATTCGATTTCACTCTGTTGAGTTGAGTTTCCTGCCTCGCTCCGTTCGTTCGGGGCGACGAGGATTACGGTACAAATGGATTTCAATGTTTCGGGTAAAAAGGAGAAGTCCATGTCCCAAAAAACCGTTCAGTTTCACCATGAAAAGTATGTTTCAAGTTCAGAATGACATGGTCCTCACGGTTATAGCAATGTTTCCGCGGTCAAATTGTTCCCAAACAAATGAAAATGATTGTTCAAGCTAATTTGAGACTATTGAAACTGTATGTATGTCTGATACACGGAACCCCAGCATTCCAATGCGCAAGCAAGTTGTCAATGGGGCGCGCTTGCATCCACCGTCGGCTCGGAGTTTCTTTTTTCAATTGAAACCCAGAATTCTTTCGTTTTTCTCTTAATAAACACTCAAATTTTGTTCTTTGCGAACCGTGGGGCGATTGTGTGAGTTAAAAGCATCGATTTAAGCGCGAAACGGAGCAGATTCGTTCAGAATTGACCAAATTGAGGGATTTTGTCGAAAACTACTGAAAAAACGGAGTTTTAACGATCATTTGCCGAATCGAGTTCGGACACTGGCATTCGAACCGTCCAGTCAACAAAGAGTTTATTGCGCATCTTTTAAGCGCTCAACCGTCGAAAAATATACAGAATTGAGATAATTGAGGCAAATTTTCGATTCCAACAGGAAAAAAATTCTGTAATTTTCACATAAAACGTTTCGAAATTGATGACGAAGCAGTTAAAATTTTATTTTTTATTCATTTCTAATCATTATCATAAGTTTTGACACTGATTGGTTCTGAAAAGATGGGAATAATGCAAAAAAAGGGAAAATTGAAATGAGAAATTCTACAACGACGCTTCGAAATTACGCGTTACGCGCCTTGTTTAGCGCACCTGAATTGCGCCAAGGGAATTTTTTATTGGAAGGCTGGGGTTCCGTGTGATAGTGTACTACTTTGTGGCAAATTCCAAATTTCGGTTCATGAAAATGTAAATCAAAGCGATAGGCAAAGCGAAAAACTGTAGGGAAAGATCGAAGAAACAATTCAGCCCGTTTTGAAACCGTAACTTTTTGAAAAGTTATCGATTTTTACATTTTCAAGTCCCCCGTATACTTTGCTTTTGGAGAAACCCTACAAGATGGCAAAAAGAACATTCAGTTCATTTCAGACACTTTATAGACACTGTGAAGTAGGCGAAGTTTCTGTTTCAGGTGACTTTTATTACAGAAAGTCGAGGCTTCTAGATATTTCTGTCATATTTCACAGGTACACGAAACAGAGCGCATTACTTTCACAGTTTCGACGAATCCATATCACAGTACCGAATCCCGTCACTTTATTTGTTCGTTCCACTCATCCTTCGTGTTGAACAAGGTGTCAAATCCTCTTGATCTCTTTCAGTTTCCGTCTTCCAACCGGGGGACCGCCACAGTCTGTTTACAACACTTCAATTAGACGAGAAGGAGGTGTTCGACGCCAGTTGCACAATGTTTGACACAAGAAGAGAGCACACACAAAACACACCTGGATGAGAGGAGGAAGAAGAAGAAGAAGAAGAAGAAGGAGAAGGTGTTAGGTCATAATGGAGAGCGAACGGGACAACCGGAAGGATAATATCAGTATGCTAGTTTCGATAGTAATTTGAAACAGAAACCATACTAGAAAGATCGCCGAAAAGTTTTTCATTTTCACACACACCTCATAAGGAATTCGTGGCATTGTTCCTCTGGTGTTAGACTAACGTACGCGTTCAATGACGGTGAAAATCTGTGAAAACGAATAAATTCACTCGCAGAAATGAAGACAGTACTTCAGGATTCAGAATTTTCAAGAAAATGTCTGTTTCAGCAAGTTCTGAAACGTCTCAGTGTGAATTTTTATGTGTTTCTCAATGTTTCATCAGTTTCGTCTGCGTTGGAAATTTTTAGGTAGCACGCATGAAACACGAAATGTTTTTTACAGAGTATTTCTGGTTTCAAATTGAGCCAGTTTGGGATAAGCGAAAGAAAATGCAAATATGGTCATGTGGGAGGTCAAAAAAGCACATCAACTTTTTCTGATGCTGAAACTTTGGAAAGTTCCAGAAAATCCAAAAAAAAAAACGGCAAAATTCTGAAAAAATTCGAGCGTGCTATTCACAATTTTTCTGATTTTTCAGATTTTTTTCAGAATTTTTCAACCTTCCCTTGTCAAACGGCTCTCCAAGAGGATTTGTCTTTCCGGTCGGATTCTGCGTCGATTCATGTAAAACCATTCATAACGTTGGAATTAGTTTACCGCCCCTCTTCACAGTTAAAGATGGAGAACTTGAAACCGAAAGTGTTCTCTCCGTCCTTTGTCCCCCCCATTTCCCTCCCGTTTTCCAATTCCAAACCGGCGGCTCTTCTTCTCTGCTCCAGAGAACCGCCGCCGCCGCCGGTGCTCAGTGACCTCATCACTGTCTGCGCCCTCTCTTTTCCGCGCACTCTCTCACGTTGAGTACTCTGTGGGGCAGCTGGAGCAACGAAAAGAAGCGACGGCTCCCCGCTCTCACTTCCTCCTCCTCCTCTCCGTCTCTCCACTCTCTCTCTCTCTCTCTCTAACGATCGGCTATTCATGGAGAAATGCTGAAAATGACATGGAGATAAGGAAAAGCTTTCATGTCTGAAAAAGAGCCAGGAAGCGGCACAGATATTGATTTTCCGGTTTCTGAAGCTTCAAAAGTCGGCGAGCAGACTAGAAAGAGCGCCGGAGCCCGAGTGATCTTTGCAATTTTTGAACTCTGTGCACCGAATAAACCATACATTGAAATTTTGAAAATTTTGAAAATAAATTTTCGGTTTCATGAAACCGTAATAACTTTTTTTGTTTGTATTGTTTCAAATTCTGCAATTATTGGGGCACCGGACAGAAAGGGCGCGCTGTTCGCAATCTGGCCAAACTTCCCGGCCGCGAAGTAATTCTTCACTGAAAACGTGGCCTAACTTTTCAAACTCGGCCCCGAAAAAAAAGAAAAAAAGCGGTGTCTTTGAGTGCAACTATGAACGGATTTTTTATCATTTCTCCACTTATTTTCGCATGTTTTCCGGGTCCAACTCATCCGTCATTTCGTCATATTCTCCCAAGACTTTACACCTTCCTTCCTCCATTTTCCTCTTCTTCTGGTCCCTCCACATTCTTCTGGACCTTTCTGTCAACAAAAAACTCTTTTTGTCTGTTTTTGAGAATACGCCTGTGAGAATTTGACAAACTCGCGAAAAGTGGCGTTTCGTTTCCGTCTCAATTATTCATTGTTTTCCCCGTTGTCGTTTAACCAATTTTTTTCCGGAGCTTTTCGAGAGTTGACGTCAGCGAGCGAGTTTAGAATGCGTGAGAATCGAAAGGAAATCCCACGGCGCCCGCGCTCTTATCACGATTATCGCACCCGCTGTAGCTTCGCGTCCCGGTGGTTCAGCCGGTGACACTTTCGACCGCAACTCGGCATATCCCAGTTCAATTCCGCGTAGTTCAAAAAGATACCAAATTTCCTTTTGTCTTTCTTGAAATGACGATAGAGTCAACATGCGGTCATGTATAATTAGGGACCGCAACGGGTTTCGCAAAACTCCGAATTTCCATAAAATTTTTGTTGGAATGTGTTCCCCTACTCTATATGAGTACGCTCCCAATTTTTTTTTCCAAAATTTTCGGTACATCCCGAGTTACACCCGTTCAAAGTTGCCCTGTTTTCTCCCGGGTCGGCGGCTGAGGAGGGGCGTGGCCTCGCTTGCAAGTTTGCCGCACGCGTTTTTTCTCATTATCTGGTGGACCAAACCAAAGAGTCAACATTTTAAATGAACAGAAATGATGTTCTAAAAAAGCAAAACCACTTTTGAGGTCAAAAGTTTCGAACCCGACACCTCAAAACAGCCGAGCGAGCACTCTGCCACTGCGCCACCCAGGCGGAGGCGCGCCCACCGCCAATCACGTTGAAAAGCTCGGTGTGCGCGGCCCCTTACAGGGGTGAAGTAAGTGCATTTTCGCGCTGAAATTCGAAACATATCTGACTGTAACTTTTTTCGGCAACGTGGAAAATTGCCATTTTAAACGGAATTTTGTCGAGAATTTCACGCAGAATCCGATTCCGTAAAAATTAGCCGTGTGAACGGTACCTGTGACCATCAAATCCTCGAAAAAAACTAAAAATTTCGTCTGAATAGGCGTTACTCAATCGAACACAAAAAAATGCTCCTAGGGTGTCTAGAGCTCTGAAAAATTTATATTTGGGTTCTCAGAGAGTGTATCTATAGATTCCGAAAATAAAAAAAAGGGGTCATCGCTGAAAATTTTCCGCTAACTTTTTTGGCAGTTTGAGGATCTGTAAAAAATTTCGGCAACGTGGAAATCTAAATTTTACTTCAAAAACGGATTCCCCATCTCTTAAACTATCGGAATCACTTGAAAATAGGCGTGTGATCCCATAAACTTGGCCACACAGGCTCTCAGACTGAGTTTCATTTTCGTGTTCGCCGTTTTTTGGAAAAACGGTGCGTTTTCCCGGGAAACTGAGTTGTTCATTGGATTCAGCATGGTCGATTACATAAAGTAAACCGTTTTGGGTATGGTACTTCATTTGGGAACCTCGGTACAGACCGCCAAACACGCGCGCGCGAAAATCGGGAGAAAATTCGTCAGGCCACGCCCCCTTTGTTGCGCCCCCTATGTATAATGCATGTCCTCGAAATCCTCTTCATCCAAACGTCTAATGAGCCCATTTGTTTGCTCTTTTGCATATATATCGGATATCGTAATGACTCACTTTCTCATCTCCAATATCACAGAAAAACACGTGGAAAAGGAAGCTCGTAAGAAGTGAGGAATTTCCCGGTTATAATCCGATCTGCGTCTCTTCCTGCTCCCAATTTTTTCTACTATTTGTTTGTTCCTTCTTCTTCTTCCGTTACCATTGCCAAAACATTGAATTTTCGACGAAAAAGAGAGAGAGAGGAAAACGAGTCATCCATTTTGTGCGCTGTTCCATGTTCTGAGAAAACGACAAAAAATGGGCGAGTTGGGGGGGGGGTGCTCATCTTCGCGTGTTTGTTCTTGTTTTGGGCTCTCCTATGGGAATCGCACTTGCTTTTCGATCACCAGGACTAGTTCCGCAAAGACGTTCTAAAAAGAACAAAAAATTGCGCCGGCCGGGAATCGAACCCGGGCCGCCCGCGTGGCAGGCGAGCATTCTACCACTGAACCACCGGCGCTGCGAAATCAGGAGGGTAGGAGGGTGGTGAAGTGAACGCGCGCGTGTCGCCTTTTCCGCGTGTGCAAACTAGTTTCGCTTGTTTTGTTTTCGCGTCTAACTTCCCAATTCTCTCATAAATGATCGGAATTCCCATTTCTGGAGGGCAAGATCATAGATCAAAACATTTCCAAGTGTACGTTTTTCGAAAACACTTTTCTCTTGCCTTTTCCTTCACTCCTTCCAATTCCATTCAATTTCCAGATTCTCAAATGCCCATTTTTCCAGATCCGACCTGACATCTCTTCGTCTCGCACTCCTCTAATCACTTTTCGGCCCTTCTGAATGTCGTCAGCAGTTCCCCCGATTGCCACGTCATCATCGTCTTCATCTTCATCGTCAGCCGCAGGAGTAGCCGTGCCTTCAGAAGCGGACGATCTCTCGCTCGCCGTCTGACCGTCTGCGTCTCCTCGTTTCGCACGCTCTCCTCCGCATCCGGCCGCTCGGCGTCTATCGTCGCGCGAAAAAGGGGTTTCCCCGACGTCTGCCCCTCATTTCCACTCTGTTTTTCTTTTCGTTTGGCCCCGAAAGGAGTGAAATAACAATATTTTCACCTGGTGAGTGGCAAGCGAAATCAAAGAACACAAAAAAAGGGTTTGCAGAAGACGAAAATGTCGGCGACGATGGAGGAGAAGAAGTTTCTGATCACTCCGATCACCCTGTCGGACCTGGAGACGTCCGCGGCCGCCCACGCAAATCACACTTATGAGGGGAGCGATCCGGAAGAGTCGGAAGACGTGGAGATTCAGATGGGACACGACACGGAGAGTCTGTGCGTGTCCGCACGGGGAGAGGACGACGGAGGACGGTCCATCACACCAAATACGATGGCCTACGAGTTCATACCGCTCATTTATAGGTGAGAGAATCCGAACTTTCCTAGTTCCAGTCCCGGGCCGATGCATTCCTTTATGACTTTCAGCGAACCGGCGCTCTTCAACATGCCCGACATCGCCTACAACCTCCAAAAGTCGTTCGCCGCCAGCGACACACTTCTGCCGCACATGAGAGTGGTGGCGGACGAGATGCGCAACGCTTCCGCGTCCGTCACCGCCGAGCCGGAGCCCAGTGTTTCGCACGCGCCGAGCGTGATCACGGTGACGGCGGAGGGCGAAAAGAACATGTACCAATCGGACATTTCCATGTACGGGTGAGTACTAACACGGAACCGCCGACCGCCTCTAATCCCCAACCACATCCGCCCTGCTCATTGGCTCTCAGCGTGCTCAACTCGTTCTATTTTCAGCCGTCAAGGCCACAAGCCCTCTTTTTCGACGCGTGAGATCCGTGAGCAGCACCAGAAAGTGCAGCAAAAGTATCGTGACGTGACGAAAAAAGAGCGAAAAGAGGGAAAGCCGACGGATCCGATCGATTTCGAGGGAATCCTCAACATCATCGGCGGGTGTCGCTGGTGGCAGATTTGGATTTACGTGCTGATCGCACTGCAACAGATTCCGCACGCCATGTTCAATTTGAACGTCGTCTACATGATGTACGACCCGGAATTTCAGTGCATGGTACGTGAGGGAACACCGTCTCAATGGCTATTGTAGGAATGCAACGTTTCCTGTTTCAATGACACGTTGTATAGTTTCACTTGGAAACGCGAGCGCTCTTCTAATATCTGGAAAAATTTTTGAAAATCTACTTCAACATTAAAAATTACCCCCCCGGGAACATGTTTTGAGGGATTAGACGAGTCTCTTCAGGTTCCCGGCTTCAACGACACCAACGACACGTCGATCGCCTCTTTGGGACCGTACCTATGGGGCGTCGATGACATCAAGAACATCTCGTTCGTCTTTCCGAACGCCAACAGCCAAGGCGACTACAAACGGGACTCGGTAGGCCAACCGAACCCCTCTTCTACCGTACCCACCCCCCACCCCCTTTCCAGTGCTACTTCTACGAACGCTCCGAAGACCGCTACCGTCAACTGCGTCGGATGCCCCTACACACGGCGATGAAAGAGGCGTGGAAGGACGTGGCGCCGAAGAGAAAGTGTCAATCGTATCACTTCGAGAAGGACGTGATGATCGAGACGATCGTCACCGACTTTAACCTGGTGTGCGATAGTTGGCTCGCAAAAGGACACGCCCACATGTTCTACTCGATCGGATACTTGCTCGGGTGTGTGTTGGGTGGAATCGCCAGCGACAGGTCAGTCTTTTACTGTTTCACAATGATCACTTCTAGATGTTTGTTAGGATTATTAAACTCGCTCAATTTCTAATAGAGTCTTCTGCAGAATTGGCCGTAAACCGACAATAATCGGCTTCGGCATCCTCTCCTCCATGTTCGGCGTCTTCCTTCCGTTCAACGACTACTACCCCATGTTCCTCTTCATGCGTCTGCTCTCGGCCATCTGCAACGAAGCGGCCGACCTCGCCGCCTACACACTCTGTATGGAAATCACGGGAATGAAGTACCGCGCGATGGTCGGCTCGATGCTCCAGGCGCCGTGGGCTCTCGGCTACGCGCTTCTCGCGCTCATCGCCTATTTGACAAAGAGCTGGAAGACTATTCAGGTGAACAGTTTTTTTGCTGTTTCAAGAACCTTTCTAAAGAAGATCTCTTCCCTTCATTTGATCTTTATTCTCTCGAACACTCTCAAACTTGGGTAATTAAACCATGAATTAACATTATAACAGACGAGGAGACGATAGTAATAACGCCTACTCTCAAGCAACAATTTAACTTAAATAAGAGTCATTACTACAATTGAGAACGAAGGAAATGAGTGGGAACTAACACAAGAGATCTCAATCGAGCAGTAAACAGCTCACTGAAACACCTAGAATTGGCGGGCTAAAGCTTGCGTATATTGGCGCGGGGGCGCATGATAATACGCGCAATTGCGGACTTAGTATGAAATAGGTCTGAAGTGGGTGGGGTTGGGGAACATTTGATAGGAGGAAGGGGTCAAAGTATTCTGAGTGCTAGAAGATCTTGCACACTTTCTTCACCTATTTGGTTAATATTGCAGGTGATCGCGGCGGGACTCCACTTCCTCTCGATCATCTTCATCTGCTCGATTCCCGAATCGCCGCGATGGCTAATGGTCCAGAACCGAGTGTCGGAAGCGGAAGAGGTGATTCGGAAGGCGTGCCGAGAGCCGCCGTTCCCCTTCAACATGTGCACCACTTCAAAGTGCGGAAACCTTCCGTCCGACCTCGAATTGGTGTCCCATCGCGAGAGGAAGTTGAATAAAAAGGTACCGAAACGTTTGCATCCCACAATTTCCATGTCTGACTGTCCAGAACGGCGGCAAAATCAGTTTCCTGGACCTGTTCACAATGAAAGAACTCCGCTACCGCACCATCTCCGTCTGCATTGTGTTCATGGCGACGGCGCTCGTGTACTACGGACTCGTCATGGCGCTTTCGGACCAATCGGCGCCCGGCAGAACCCTCTTCACCGGCTACTTCCATCTGAACAACGGAATCGCCGGCGCCATCGAGATCCCGACCCTCTTCGCCTGCGTTTGGATGATGCAGTTGGGCAGGAAAAAGTTAGTAGAGGCTCGATCGATTTATAGTTTAAAAGTGAATGATTTGCAGAGCCCTAATGCTAACCCTCACCACCTCGGGCCTCTTCATCATCATCGCAATGCTCTCAATGACCGCCGGCCAGTACATGTGGGCGCTGGCGTGCATGTACTTGGGAAAGATCGCCGTGCAGGGCGCCTTCAACATCCTCTACATTTTCACGAGCGAACTCTACCCCACAGTCATCAGGAACACGGCCGTCGGCGTCACTTCGATGGTCGCCCGCTTCGGCTCGGGCCTCTCCTCCTACATTGCGCTCCTCTCCAACATTTCGCTGCCCATCGTCCCGATGATCATCTTCGCCGTCTTCTCACTTTTCGCCGGAATGCTCGTCTTCGTGTTGCCGGAGACGAGCGAGAAACCGCTGCCGGAGACGTTGGATGTGAGTTGGAAACAAAAAAAAAGAAAGCGGCTTTCGTTTGAAACTTGGCGCCGCAATAAATGGAAAACCGTAAACGTTGCACAGTAATGAAATGCCCATTTAGGACGCGATAAACTTTCTGGAGCCGACAAAGCAAGTGAACTGTATGATTGGCCGATTCGGAGTGTTCCGCCACCACAAAATGACGAAAAGTATCAGTTTGACGGAGAATCCGAGCTCCAGTGACGTCGCCGAGTGGGTTTTGAGCACTGTTCAGCCGCAATTTACCGCTTCGTTTTCAGTCTAAAACCAATGAGCCGCCGATCTTCGGCCATCACGCGAAGAATGGCCGAACGAGCAAGTGTCATCTATTCTAGAAATGTAAGAGGATTTGAGAGACTCGAAAAACTTTGATGGACAATATCGTTTCAGACGAGTCGCACGAATTCGATAGTGCAAGACATTCAGGACATTCAAATTCCATCGGACCTCAAACTGCCCGATTTGGTATCCACCGACGAGTAATTTCCCATTCTTTTCGAGCTTTTCCCCCCCCCGATCATTTCATCCATTTTGACACAAATCTACGAGTATTTCCCTTTTCCTTTTTCAGTTTTATTCATTTTCTCGCGCCGGGTTCGCTTTCCTATTCCTTCTAGTCATCATCAGAAAAACAAAGACCACGTCAGTTGACTCCCGATCGGCCGGTACCCTTTTTTTCGTTTTCCGACTGTAATTCGATCGATAGTGCCTGTTTTCCCAGTGAACGCTTGTCCAGAGATTATCATTTTTTTGTTCAGTTTCATTGCCACACCATAAATATCTGCTTTTTTGATTTAAGAAGTTGGAATAGCTGGTTCAAATCAATCATTTTTTCGGTTTCGTTCCAACCTGACAAAATGATGGCCGCGAAGTTTTCTAGGCCACGGCCTTCAACTGCACAGTATTACAGAGTTCCCAAGAAGCGTCGTCTCACAATAGACGCGAAGTGTATCAGTTTTATTAATTTTACATTGTGAAACAGAGATCTCATGATGTTCTGCTGTGATTAGAAGAAACGGACAATATTGATATATTGTAGAAGTGTTGAAACTGTTTTATATTGTCCGTTTGCTTCAAAGGTACATGTATTTTAGCAAAATAAGTGAGAAAACACCGGAAAGTGGACTAATTTCCTGTCTAGAATTGTGTATAGCAGTAACAATAACGTTAGTTATCAGTTTCATAATTTTCCGTTTTTTTTTCGGTTTTTTACATATCTCAATTGGGTTTTTTGACACATTTTTAATCAATTATCGCTTCGGCACGAGTGCTCTTCCGTAACTTGAATTCAAGCGAACTTTCGGACCCCAATGGCAGTGATTTCTCACTCTATTTTCATGAAAAAGAGGCATGAGAAAAAAGTCTCGGCTCCGTTTCATTTGCACACAAAAAGTTAAGTTTGAGTTTCAGCTTCCCTATGAAAGATCCTCAACCAATATGAGAGTGATTGAAGAGATCTTTCACATTCCCAACTTAAAAACCATTTCGATTGCTCTTTTCGCTCCCTTTACACCAAGCACAATGTCTCCTTTTCGACTTTTCCAGAAAATGATTCCAAAACACGCGAGAATCCGATGCAGTCGACCGCCGAAATCCGCGATTCGCACACTTCTGGAGGCTTTTTCGAGGCGAGTCAGCTATTCAATTTTGCGCCATCCAGAACAACTTTGTCACAAATCAAAAACAGAAAAAGTTATGGTTTTAAAAAACGTTTGCAAATTTCGAAACTGCTGCACAAAAACTGTGGTCATTCTCTGGACCAGTTATTCTCAATCAGAATAAAGAAAGTTCTTCCCTTTGTTTGATCCTTTATTCTCAAACTCAAACTTGGGTAATTAAACCTATTACAGACGAAGAGACGATACTCTCAAAACCTACTCTCAAACAACAATTAACTTAAATAGGAGACACTACTACAATTGAGAACGAAGGAAATGAGTGCGAACTAACACAAGAGATCTCAATCGAGCAGTAAACAATCAAAATAAAACCCGAATTTGGCGGGCGGACGAAACCAGTGTATAAATGCGCGGGGGCGCCTTATTCTACGCGCAACTACGTACTCTTAGTGACGCGCGTCTAGAAACCTAAACCACTTGGGGAACTTATAACCAGACTTGCCAAATCCCGGGCCGGCCCGGTCGGCCCGGCTCCGCCCACTCTTGAGAAAATTTTCGTAATTTTTGTGAAAATTTTGCGTCTTTAAACAGCAATTTCTATTTTTTAACAGGTTTTTATGCTATAACATTGCCTTTTTAAGTCTATAAAATTTTAAGTCTATAAAATTATGTTCGTTTCGAAGTTCTAGTTCGCTTTGAATTTTTAGGTGCATCCTCCCGGGCCGACCGGGCCGGGCTGGGCCGGAAAATTTCCAATTTTGGCCCGGCCCGGCCCGTTGCAAGTCTGCTTATAACTACTCAATGATTGGGGGGTGGAAACGGATTTCTTATGATAAACTGATGGAGGGGGAAAGGAGAGTGATAGATAGGAATCTCTAACGCAGAAGTCAATCCTTTAAAAGTTCGGAGAACCTGTAAAACATGTGTGAGAAACAGGAATCTTGCAGAGTAGTGTTGCACGAGGAGTCGGAGGAAATGGATCTGTCCGAGCAGGAGTACCTCCACTGGTTCGTCAGCCGTCTGCTCACTCTCGACTCGTTTTCCGAGCTCGTCGCGTTCGTAATTCTCTGTTTTTGGTGTGGCGGAGGTCTCCTCTTCTTTTCCCTTCTTTTCATTCATTTCTTCTCACAGATCGTGTATAAATGAGTCAACTTTTGATGAGTAAATGTTTCATTGGAATGGAATTGGCATGGAACACTGAAAGCAAATTGTTTTTGTAAAAACTTGTGTATTTTCGTACTCTTTCACTCATTTCACAAAGATACCGCCCGAAAACAACAACAACAACAGTTTTTACAAAAAACACTGAAAAATGGATGAAGTGGGGGGTAAAGGTGGTCGTCATGCGACACACCAACCCCTCCTCCGATCATTTCGTATGCATCCGTTTTCGCTCGCTCTTCCGCTTTTTCGAAACGGTCGTCCGGGGCGAAATGGTCGGTATGGAGACGGCGAAAACCAATGCCAACAACCTTTCCGCGATCCATTCGTCTCTAGCTTTCATTTTCATTTTTCAGCACACGCATGAACTGTTTCAAGTTTGATTGTGCCGACAAACAGTGCAAGTTCCACGCGGAAGCCCATTTGCACTGCGGACATAAACGGTAAGACGCGTCGCTTGAAACTAGCGTACTCTTCTCTCTGTCTGTTCAGTTGCCATTTCGCCTCCAACGATTCGCTGCTCATCTCCAACCATTTGACCGTATTCCACACGCGAACAACGCTATTCCCGAGGACCGTCACTTCTATCACATCGACGTCGAGTGCCCGTCTGCCACGTGTCAATTCAACCGAAGCAGCTCGCATTGGCATTGTGCCACGTGTCAAGGGGTACGGTAGCATACTGTAGGAGGCAAGTGAGAACGATGGCGTCGTTTCAGGGATTCGAGATTGTCGGTCTACACTGTTGTGCGACCGCCGCCGGTAAGAAGATCGATGTGAGTGGCGACTAGCATCCAGCTGTTCCTTTTTGTGCATATTTCAGTGTTGCTCTCGTCCGTTCTGTAAGCTGAAGAAGAAGACGCACTTTCACTGCAAAATATGCGATCAGGGCTTCTCGAACACGGCGAAACTGATGAATCACACGCATCATCGGACCGTTGTCCGAAAGCCAGTCGGTCGGAAATTGAAGAAGCCCGAATTCGAGCACTGTTTCGAACTCCGCGAGCCCATCATTTTCACGTTGGAAGACAAAACGGCTAAATAGGGAGGGTTTACTGTTTCAATGTACTTTTGATTTCTAATTCTGATTAAGACTTATATTCGAAGACCTGTATCTTCTAAACTTGTGAACAAAAAAGCTCTACACCTTTGCAATTGAGCATTAAGTTCATTTTGCGCGTGTTCAGCGTATATTTGTTTTCCGCTTTTTTTTAAATCGCTGAATTGGATTTTTTGACGTAGAAAAAACGGAAAACAATCATTTTTCACAGCCTAAATAACTACATTGCAAAGCGTACCTATTGCACGGATAGAACGCACAATAATATTATGATCGTTTTGAAACGGCACTCGTTTTTCAATTCATCTCCATCCGCGCTCTTCAGACGTACCCTGGCAACCCCATAAATCTCAACGACACTCGATTTGATCGGAGGAGAGAAAGATAGAGTACACTGAGAACAACAACACAATAACTCTGCGTCTCAATAGAGAGTATGGGAGAGTGAGAGACGCAGAGAGAGAGAGAGAGAAAGAGTGTCAGTTGTCTTTCGATCCGCATCGGCTCACTTTTGACGTTCTCCTGCCATTCGACGACAATCGGATCAGATCGGGAGGCGGAAGACGGAGAAACGGCCACGAACATGTCTCTTTTTTCTTCTGTTTTCTCGTTTTATTTATTGCTTTGAAGCGCCCATCCGATTTGTGCTCTTTTCCAGAATGAAATCCTCAATTCTACAGCTCGCTTTGATGTGCGGACTCTTTTTTCGAGGTTAGTGTGAGAAATGAGTGAAGTAAGCGGGCGAAGAAAGTGGTTGAACAAATGGACATTTTGAAGCTGAACATTTCTAGCCGTTTTCGGCGTTTCAGGAAGATCCGATCGGTCTGAAAATTGAACCCAACGTTATAAGTGTCTCTCTGCGGTAATTTCTGTACTAGTTTAGTGAAATCTCGAATCTTGAATCTCCTTCACGTTGACTGGACGTCCAAAAATTATTTCCAATACATTTCCAGTTAGGCATGCGCTAATAACAAAGGTTTGAAAGGGAGAAGTGAACTTTAGTTGCGTTTTGACAGACTTGCGGACTCCAACTTGATCTTACTGTTGCCGCAAAGCCAACGGCTCTAATGGATCGTATAAAACCGTTTCTTTTCCAGGCCACACGCTTGGATGCATGAAGAAAGTGTGTGGAAACAACGCGAGAAACGAGTTCCGTCGATGCCCGGACGTGGACGGATCCTGTGGAAACTACCACACGGAACGGTGAGAAAGAACAAGTTTATGAGTACCCGGGGGGAGCCGAAGCAACAATCAGACATAGAAAATGGCGTGATCGATCTCCTTAGTGCACCGTTGTCTGTTGCGCACGAGTTGCGCCTCGCTCGACACGATAATGCAACGGACGAAAGTGGAGAGGAGGAACAGGACGATGCCCAGGACGGTGAGCGCGCCCAATCGGATCGTTTCGAACGCGCCGTTCACCAGATCGTTGTAGAAACCGGCGAAGAACAAGTGGAAGAGGGGCGAGAGGAGGCAGAAAATGAGGGTTTGGGTGAAGAGTCGGGGATTGAGGGCACGGATCGAGTAGAGTTCGAGGAAAAGACCGAGGACGGCCAGAAACGGGTACTTGTCATCGGGTACATTCGACAGAAAATCCGAGTCGTGGAGGATGGTGTAGTGGATCAGGAGTTGAAGGATCGAGATGAGCAGCGAGTGCTGGTAGAGGTAGATGAGCAGCCGATCGATAACAGAACATCTGTGCAGCAATGGGGTGTCTGAAACGAACGACGGAACGTTTTTTCGAGACGGTCCCGACGGGCTCACTCACCTTGAAATGCCTTGTCGAAATTGCCGTACAAAATGTAGACGAGCAGTTGAAAATCGGGAATTTCCAGTTTCGAAACAGTGGCCGTCGGTCGTTTCATTCGATTTAATCAATTTTCGAGTGAAACGCCACGAAAAACGAGCCGAGCGGACCGGGAAGCAGAGGGATAGTGAGGGTGATATCACACTTTCGCTTCACGACAAAAACAATCGACCCGGGGAGACATGTGGCGGCTCGCCGCGAGCGTCTACTCTTTTTGTTGAACTTTCTAGACTTGCAGGTGACACGAGTAACCTTTGAATTGCATTTTTAAGCCGTAGAAATACGATTGAAACGTCCAAATTTCCAACGGAATTTCCTATTTCCGTAGAGATTTCTGTCGCTTTGCCCGCTCTTATCTTGGCCCTGCCGACCGCGTTTCCCGTCGGCCGCCATAGCTCAGTCGGTTAGAGCGTGGGTCTAATAAGCCCAAGGTCGCAGGTTCGACCCCTGCTGGCGGCAAATCTTTTTTTAATTTTACAAATTTTCAGAACTTCTGGCGAGATTATTGATGGCGTGGACGTCCGGTGTCACGTCGGAGAGCCGGTTTACGCGCCGATCGAGGGAGAAATGTACTTCTGGAGGCCGTACGGAGGAAAACGAGAGAAATCTTGTGCGGATCAAGGAGTGAGAATCGAAGGAACCGGACAATGGCAGGGTAAGGTCTACTTTTGACTTTGACTGTAAACTTTATAGAATTCAATTTTTTCAGGGTATGCGGCGCACATTTCCTCGGTGAAACTCTCTTCGTTCGGAGGACACGTGGAGGCAGGAGATGAGATCGGAGAGGCACTCAATCGGTACTGCTTCAACGATCGGGGACAGCAGGATGTGGAACCGCATGTCGAAGTGAAATTGTACAAGGAAGGACGGCTCATCGACCCGACACATCATCTGCAGAATTGTAAGAGAGCCGGAGAAAGTAAAGAGAGATGAGAGATTGATTTGTTTTGAGGTATGTGCACTGGCCAGATCTGTGAATCCAACACCCGAAACGTTCTGCTGGGCGATCCTTTCAAAACTGACAAGTGAGTTTTCCAATCTTGAGCTACAATGCATTTAAAGACGGTTCAGACGTTTCAACGGAGTGCGTGGATGGGACATCGAGTGCCAGATGATCAACGACGACGACGAGGACCCGCGCGCGCCGATGGTCTACTCGCCGATCGCCGGAGAGACGGTCGGCCGGATCCGTCTGTTCACAGATGCGAACGGCGCGTACACCGGATGCGACAACGACGGAATCTTCATTGTCGGCATCGACGATTGGATGGGCTACGAGGCCCGGCTCTACAATGTGAAGGCTCGCGCCGACATCGGATTCGGACGGAAGCGCATTGTGCAGGGAGAGCCGATTGCGACGAGATTGGACTGCGAGAACAGTCCGGACAGTGTGTTCCTCGAGGTACGTGCAAAGGAAACTTGGCCTACACTTAGAAAGACTGCAGTTTTTAAGTCAAACTACTGATGATCGCATACTGATGATAAACTTCCATCGAACCTGAATTATTTTGAAGAACAGTGTAGAATTGAAATTTTTATCAAAAATCAGCGATGTCCATGTTTGATTACACATTTCTCAAAAATGTTCTGCTTCAAACATATCTTAATTCACGGTCTCCAGAGCTGACAATGCCCGCCCAATAGAGCGATACATTGGCGCGAAATTCAAATTTTAACAGCAAACTTTGTGTTTTTTGCCAGATTAGCCACGAAAAACCGATAATTTCTCATTTGTCTCTCGATAGACCGATTGTATAGGCTATTACGAATTTTTTAAGCGCAAGAGCGTTAAATTTGGTCAAGTCGCAAATCAAATTTATCCGTTTGAAGGTTTTTGGCTAAAACTGCGTGAATTTCAGTTGCATTTCGGTAGTTTTCGCGGTTCGAGCGCTCAAAATGCTTGTATTTACGTGATTTATCATTCTCAAACCCAATTCTGTCTGAAAACGGTCGAAAAAGCGCAAAATGAGAAGTGCGGTTTCGGCGGCGAAGGCGAAAAAGCAAAGTCCGCGAAAAATGCGCAAAAACGTCACGAATTCTGAGAATTAGTGTGTTTTCATGTCGAACAATCATTTTTCATCGCCTTTGACCACAAAAATCAGAGAAAACCCCCTGCTCAATTCATGAAAACGCCATTTGGCCGAGGCCACGCCCATATTGTCATCTCTGGAGACTGTGTAATTGTAAAAAAAAAATGCAAAAAAAAGCCCATTTATTGCAGATTCGCTACGAAGGAAGAGTGGTCAATATCACGGATATCATCACTGCTGCCAACTGCAAAACGCCCAACTTCCCCGTTTTCTAACTTTATCCGTACTCTTTCACAAATATTTTACTGTTTCGCCCCCCGCTCAAAATGTTTCGTTCTGCTGCTCTCAATAATAACTCAATAATAAATCAATAACTCAATAATAACTGAGGCGATTTTATTGGACACTGTTAAATACAGAATAGGCGCATATAAGTAGCGATTTCGTCTCGTGCGGTTCCCTCAACGCGTTTACGGGTTTCCGCTGATGAATCCTCCGACGTAGACGTTTCCGTCGTCGGCGAGCGCGTCGGCGGCCTTGAGCATGGATCCGGCCGCGTAGACGTCTCTGTTGACGGTCAGAGTGCACACTTGCTCGACCTGCGCGAACTGTTTGACGGACGGCGCGGTCCAGCAGCCGAACGCGCGGAAGTCGGCGAAAGTGGCCGGCGTCTCTCCGTTGACGCCACCGCCGAGCACGTTCCAGTACCAGAGGAGCACGTCGCTTCCGATGCTGCTCCAGCCGTTCGTGATCTGGTTCCAGTCGTAGTAGGAGGTGTAGATTCCGACCGTCATTCCGTATTGCTGAAAAGAGTTCCGTTTCACGTTGACTACATCGACAACTGTGTTCCGGTTGGAATTCACTCGCTAGTCACTATCAGCCACGAATGTTTTAATCGTCTCAAAAGTTCACCGTACTGATACGCGGTTTCGGTACAAGAATCTCGAACAAATTAACGTACTCTGGCTCTCGAGACGATGCTGTTGATGAAGTTGATGTTGGTGGTCGGGTTAGACGGCCAGTTGGTTGGCGAAGTGACCTGTAGAACCGTACCGTTCGTGGTAATGAATGTTCAGAAGTGTTTACCTGAATCCAAATGGATCGGACGGTGATTCCCTTGGCGGTGAGTCCCTGATAGATCTCGTCCAACTGCTGGTATCCCTGCTTCGACGACGCCGGCTGCGGAGTCATGTAGATCTCGGTGCCGAGTCCGGCTGAACAGAAACAGAATGAGTGTCAAGGAATTGGAAAGGACGAACCAGAGTACGCGTTTTGGATGGTGTTGCACGCGTTGGTGTCGAAGGCTCCCTGACCGGATGGATTGTAAGCACTGCAATGCGAACATCATCACCGTTTCAGAAAGTAGATATGAAAGTGTGCTTTTCCTACTGTTTAATCGGTCACACGTCTTTTTTTTTTTTGAATTAACAAGAAAAAGAAAAGCGGAAACTGAAAAAGTTTTGCCCGGTGGGTTTCGAAACCGCGATAATCAGTTTACAATTGCAAAAAAGAACCACTGCGCCACAGATGCTCTTTGCGAACCTGTCGTCTAAACAAGTGACAAGCAGGCAAGAAAAGCACTATGATTTCAGAAACGGCCAAATGTTACGATTTTAAGCACTTTTTTTGCACGAACCGAATGAAGACGGCCGAGTATCCGGCCTGTTTGATGCACTGCAACTGGCTCAGAGACGCCGGCACCGAAAGATCGACGGCGAAAGCGTAAGAGGCCAAATTGGCCGGAACTCTCGGAGCCGCCTCGGCGATCACCTGACGAAAAGTGAGCGGAAGCGACGAGTCGACGAACGGAAGGAATTTGACGACGGCCGTCTGGCCAAGCACCGCCAGAACACTCACGAGAACGACCGATTTGAGAAGCATTCTGAAAATGCGGTAAAAATTAATATTTTTAAAAAGAAACGGTTTAAAATGGGCAGAAACGAGCGGGCTTCGTGATTTATAGACTTATAGTCGGCGGCTTATCAGAGAATTAGTTAGCACCGCCTGTCCATTTGATTTTACCGAAACGAATGATATCACACGCTTATCAGTCGCATGTTTACACACTCTTTCGGGCTCGAATCGATGATGAGAATTGAGCGAATTGAGAGAAAGTTTCCGGAACAGTGCGTGGTTATCAACTTGAACTCTCAGGTTTCAGCTTCACTTTTAGCTACTCGCCTACAATAGAAACGGAAAAGTGATGGGTGTTCGATGGATGATTTCAGTCACTAGATTCTTTTATATTCGATGCCGATTTGCAGGTGCACAAACACTGCCCGCCATACATGGCATCATCGTTTTATTTTGTGACATGTCTGTTCAAACTGTACTGCTACTACTACTGGCCGTTTCGAACCGAACCGTTCCGTTCCTCCACTCCCCGTTTGTTTGTTATGAGATCAAATCCATGTATCTGCTATTTTTACAGTTTCAACGGATTTCCGAGTGAAGATCGGTGAAGAATGATGTCATTTTCATGGCAAACAAGGTGTTTGAGCAGCTGGAAGTTTGGCTAGGAACTCAGACTGAGACTCGGCCAGGACGATCCGTTAGTTTCAGATTCTTCAGAGTTTGTAGTGTATTGTTCATGTGAATATTTCGCTAATTGATTGCTTTTCAAAATCCCCCAGTCTTTACAATTCTTCGAAACGGAAATCACCGTTTCGACGCCTTTTGGAAATGAAAATTCTAACGAAAAATCCAACTAGGTGCCGATAAAAAACTCGGAAAATCATTTTCAACATTTACAGTTGCACCAACTGGATGAGTGCTTCGACAACTTTAACATTTCAGTCTAGGCACTCTTCTTATTTTAAAAATCCATTTCCGCTCAACTCTAATCTCCGAATAAACGTTTGCCAGTTGCCAGACACAATTCCAGTGAAAATATGCAAAACCAACACAGCATGTGTTCGCCAAACAAACACGCGCACACTTTATTATCATAAGTGATCGCAAATCGGGTGACGTCATCTCACTTGGCCTTCTGATCCTTCTCCTCCTTCTCCTTCTCCTCCTTCTTCGTGAACAGCTCGACGGCTCCGCGTTGATCCGATTTCGGCAGTTTTCGTTCGGCGATCTGGTACCAGAGAGTCGTCGCCTGCTTGTGATACGTGCCCATGATCATGAACGCGTTTTGAATCTCGAGCAGATGCGCCGACTTTCCGCTCGTGTACTTCTCGTCCACGATCCGCTTGATCTTGGCGGTCAGATCGTCGCGCGCCTTCTTGTTGTCCGGCGACTTCTTCACCACCTTCGCCAGATCCTTCTTCAGTTCCACGTAGCGCGGATAGTGCAAATGGATGAAGCGTGCGATCTTCGGGAACGAATTGCCGCCCTGCGTCTGCATGATCCGCTCGTGCGTGCCCAGCAGTTCCGTGTTCTGGAAGATGGACGTGTTCATCTCCGGCTGCAGCTTCGTGTCCGTCTTCCAAAAGTTCTCCGTCTGCAGCACGTGCTTCGACAGCTTCTCGGGCGCCGAATAGCCTTTTTCGGTGGTGAAGTGGTACAGATCGGTCGTTCCGTTGCCACGTCGCATCATGAGCAGTTGCGTGTTGTGGATTTGATGCAGGGCGATCTAAAAAGAGGATGAGGTAGTCAAAGAGAGAATGGGAATACTTTGTACTCCTCGAAGAGTTTGCACACGGCATGCATCGAAGGATCCAGTTGACAGGCAGCCAGTTCTGTCTCGTTCTTTCTGAAAATCGCATAATCTCAGAATGGTCCCTTTTTTGGATGTACCCCTACGGAGTGGGAAAGTTGAAGGCCATCTTGGATCCCTGCTCGCTGTTCTGCAGCTTCGACTTCTCCGCCGTCGGCTTCGGCGCTCTCATCGACGATTTCCGGTCGACGTTCCCGGCGGACGGCTTCTTCGGACCCCTCCGACCGGTCTTCTCCTTCTCGCGAACCGACAGTCCCGTCTCCCGAATTGAAGCTCCGCGCGGCGCCGACAGCTCCATCCGCTCGATCTTCTTCTCCTCCTTCCCGCGCGCTTTCGCTTTCGTAGTCGGCCCCGGAGACACTGGCGGCGGTCCCTCTTCGTCCTCAAAAGTTCTCTACAGATGCATCAGAATTCAGAGCCGAACCTTCTTTTCGTCTTTTTCCGAAGTTCCAGCACTAGCCATTTACCTGAACACTTTCCGGTTTTCAGATTCCTTTCCCAAATTCCAATTCTCACCTTTTTGTTGAAACCGATGCTCAAATTGAATAGCAATGAGGTGGCATTCACGTGTGACCGTCGAATTGAGAACAAGAAAACGGGGAGGGTATCAAGTGGAAATTAATTATGCGTGAGGGGCGGAATTGGGAAGGGTATGCGCGGTATCCGATGACAGACGTAAGAAACGGACTCGAGCGAGCCGAATCTATACTAGGTGGTCGTGCCACGTCATCACTGTTTCACTCGCTTCGTATAGTTCCACCGAAGCTACTCCTCGCCAGTTTCTCATCCTTGCAACCGGAAAAAGTTGCAGAAAATGTCGGCGGGATTCGAGAATCTGCGAGCAGTCGGCTACCAAACCGACGTTCCCTACGTCCAACTCTCCAACCTTTGCTGGTCGTTCTTGTGTCCGAAACCTGGCGCCGAAGTCGAATTTCTCGACCTCACTTTTCAATTGATGAACTCAACAGCCACTATTGTGCAGATCGACGCGGACATCGATCAGTCGATTAATATGGTAAGGCGTTTAGACCCAACTATCACCGAATCGGTTTTAGGTTGGAAATGGAACAGCAGATATTACTCTGGTGACCGCTCGACAGACATTGGAAAGAATGAAGCAGGTCGGAGGAGGGAGAATGATTTGTTTTGGCTACCGTAATCTTTTCAGGTCGACTTTACCACCCCCATCGGCTTCGTTTATTACGGTTACTTGCTCAGGGAAGTTCCAGAAATCGCCGTCGCCGATTATATCATCAGAATCTTTTATCTGGATGTAACGGAAGTTGCTAAAACGTATCGACAAACAGAGTTTTCAGACCCTCGCCATCCTCATTGCTTTCGGCATTATTATCGGATCGCTTGTCTACCTTTACACGTGGATTTTCGACCAGAGAATCCGATCCATTTGGGACTGGATGATCATCAGTTGTTCGGGTACTCTCAAGACACAAGCCAACCCCGAATACCGTTCAAATGTCAGGTATAATCCGTCAATTCATGTTCAAAATCTCGTCGCCAATCTGCGCCCTCGTTGTCATCGGTTTCTGGCTCTGGTGCTGTCAAGTGATCATCACCTACTACGAGGCGAAACTCAAGAGCTTCCTTCTTCTCTCCCATCACCGCGGGACCATATTCAACACTTTGGACGGGGTGCTCGAGGCCGTCGAGCACAAGGGATGGACCCTCGTCATACAGGAACGCGGCTACACTCCGTATCTCTGGTGCAATGCGGTTCAGTGTGCCCGATTGGATCGCTTGAAGTCAAAGTGAGTTGGGAAAAAAAGGTGCCAGAAGTCGGAAGTCGGAATAACCATAATCCCGAGGATAAGAAGTCCGTTTGAAACTCGAAC